>WOXC01000311.1:0-600000 GCA_011680675.1 Gymnobelideus leadbeateri
CTGACTCCATCACTTTTCCTGCTGAGTCTAGAATCATTATAAATAGTTCTAAATACCTGATACTAATAGTGCGAAAGCATCAATGTTACACAATTGATAGAGTATTGACTCTGGTGAGGATGAGCTCAAATCCAGGCTCAGACGCTCTCTAGCTGTGTGATCCTAAGCTAGTCATTTTACCTGTCTCCTTCAGCTTCCTCAGCTATAAAATTGAGATAATAATAATACCTATTGCCTATCTTGTGAGATAATATCTGTTATGAGATTATATTTGTAAAGCAATTAGTACACTGCCTGGTCCTTAATAGGTGCTTAATAAATGTACATTCTCTCTCCCCTCCCAACAGAAACAAAGCATCCTATGATTTAACTTTAGAAATCATGTAGTTCAACTTCTGATTTCTACAAATGAGGAACAATGAAACTCAGAGAAATTAAGTCATACAGGTTATAATAAGGACTTAACACAGGTGTTCTGACTTCTAATCTCTTGGTGTTTTTTCTTTTTTTTTAAATTTACTGGAATTTTTTCTCCTCATTAAGAGACAAAAGAAAGCAAAAATATTGCCCTTGTTATCTACAGCAGACACTGACTCTTCTTTCCTAGATGATGTCATGGCCTTAGATCCTTCCCACACCACCATTTGGGGATAGGGGACATTGAGAAACTGTTGAAATCTCTATTTTCACCATTAATAAGAAATAACCTATGAATTCCAGAGAGATCTCACTTCCTGCCAAACTTCAAAAGATGGAAGGAATACTAAAGAAAAATTGTGTGGGAAGTTTAAAAGAATACAATTTGAAGTGAAGCCTATGTATTGATGTTCTTTCTGTCAGGTTACCCAAATTAAGTAAATATTTAATGTTGTTACCTTACATATGCAATTTTTACAGTCTGCTTTTAATGTCATAATAATTTTATAATACTAATTAAATTTTAATTAAAATAAATGAATAGAACATTCCAACTGAACATTTTTAATGCAGACAGATGTCTGGAGACACAAATAGTATCTAAGTCCCCTCTCTCCCATTAGTTAGAACAACATCAGTGACAAAGACTTCACCAAAAAATAGATATTTGGCAGTAGCCAAAATACAAACAATTTATTTGTAAATCAGTTGTTGTTTGCAAATAAGAATGTTTTTTTCTCATATAAAAGGTGTGATTTTTAAAAAAGTATAATCAAAGTTGGAAAGATCTGATAGGTGACCTAGCTCAACCAACCATCACTTAAAATAGGAATCCCTTTCAAACAACCTTGATAATGATGTTCATCAATCCCCCACTTAAAGACCACCAGAAAAGAGAACTCACTATCCCACGATGCAGTCATTTTAATTTTGATACAGGCATAATCATTACGAAATTCTCAGATTTATTGGACTATCATTAACCTCCATGTTTCTTCCACACATTGGTCCCAGTCCTGAACTCTATGGTCAAGTGAAATAACTTTACCATCTCTTCTATATGACAGCCCTTCAAATATTTTAAGTATGTTTCACTCTCATCATTCTGCAGTGTAAGCATCCTCATTTCCTTTAACAAATTCTAACATGATCTTTTCCACTCTTTTTTATCTCCCTTATCCAATATGTTTCCATGGCCTGTCATTCCTCTTATACTGCCTCTAATCTGTTATAGATCTCATTGCATCATTCCTAGACTATTGCAATAGCATACTGCTTGGTCTCCCTACCTTAAGTTTTTTTTTTTTTCCACTCCATTCCATCCTCCACTCAGCTTTCAAGTAGATCTTCCTAAGGTGCAAGCTGACCATACTACCCCTCTATTGAATAAACTCCAGTGTCTCTCTGTCACCTTCCATATAAAATATAAAATTTCCTCTCTGACTTTCAAAGTCCCTTTTAACTTGGTCCTATCTTATGTTTTAGTCTTCATAAATCTTACTGCTCCCTTCTCTTGAGTCTATGTACTCTGAGACCCAGAGACATTACTCTCCTATATCTCATGCAAGATGTTACATTTCCTGACTCTGAAATTTCCTTGACTGTCCCCCATGTCCCGCATACCTAGAATCTTCTCTCTCTCTCTCTCTCTCTCTCTCTCTCTCTCTCTCTCTCTCTCTCTCTCTTTCTCTTCCTCCTTCCTCCCTCTCTCTCTCTCTCTCCTCTCTCTCTCCTCTCTCTCTCTCTCTCCTCTTCCTCTCTTCCTCCCCTCTCTCTCTCTCTCTCTCTCTCTCTCTCTCTCTCTCTCTCTCTCTCTCTCTCTCTCTCTCTCCCTCTTTCCTTCTCTCTCTCCCTCTTCCCATCCCTCCCTCCCTCTTTCTCTCTCCATCTCCTCCCCATCTCCATCTCCTGGCCTCCTTGGCTTTCTTCAAGTTTAACATAAAATCCCACCATCTACCAGAAGCCTTCGCTGCTTCATTTTAATGATAGTGCCTTCCCACTATTGATTAACTTCCATTTAGCCTGTATATACCTGGTTTGTACAGATTGGTTTGCATGTTTTCCCTCCCATTATACTATGTGTTTCTTGAGAACAAGGACTATATATTTTTTTACTTCTTTGTATCTCCAGTGCTCAGAATAGCACCTAGCACATAATAGGCACCTACTAAATGCTTGTGGCACCTAGGTGGCACAGTGTGTAGAGCAATGGGCTTGGAACCAGAAAGACTCATCTTCATGAGTTCAGATCTGACCTCAGAAACTTAATAGTTGTGTGACTCTGGACAAGTCACTTAACCCTGTTTGCTTCAGGTAATCATTTATAAAATGAGCTGGAGAAGGGAATGACAAACCACTTTAGTATCTCTGCCAAGAAAACTCCAAATGGGGTCACAGAGAGTTAGAAACAACTGAAAAATGACTTACCAACAAATCTTGTTGACTGAGTGAGGTGCATGGTATAATAATACGAATTCTCTCAAAGTGCAACCCATTATTCATGTAATGTGGGGAAGGCTGGCATTGTAAAGCTGGAGAATGCCAACCAGAGTAATGTGCAGTGGAGACTTTGTGTGCCTTGAGATAAGCCCAGTTGCCATAAAGACCTGGCATGAGCCCTGAAACTCTGGCAAAATCTCATGATATCATGATATTTCATCATAGCATTTCTTGAGTTAGCAGACTGTTCGGTGAAATGCAACTGCTGCTGAAAGTTACATAGATGGAATGGCAGAGAGTTGCAGGCTGACTTTACTCAAGACTGTTGAAATAATTAATTTGATTCAGAGTGAATAGTGATCCTTTTGGTCCTGGTATTATAAGAAAGCAAGCAAAGTACAAAGGGAAAATCAGAAATACCAATTCCCTACCTTCTAGAAAGGATTCAGTGCAGCTCATGCTGGCTATTCATAGCATATCTATAGAAGGCAAACCATTGGTGCTCAGTATATCAGACATACTGAAGACATGAATATTTTCATCATTCATTTGTACCATATCATAAAAACACTGGGAAAAAATATTACCAGAACTAGATAAAAACTTCATATTGCTTTTTGTCAATGGTATCCTCACCTCCAATTTGTATGAGTATTGCTGACCAATGTAAGGCAATAATCATTAGGAATGACTTCATGCCTTTCCCTGGATTAGGTGAAATAAGAGATGAACTTGAGGACCTTCTAAGATATAAAGACAGGAAATTTAAAGAAGGTGGTCATTAAGCTTTATTTAATGTAAACTCTGGATATTATGCTTAATAATGAAATGGATGACCAAAATTATGCTGACACTTCACAAGATTTTTAACATGAGTTTTTAAAAGGATTTTTTTTTGTTTGACACCATGAATTCAACTAGAATTTGCTAAAGCCCCCAGAATTTACTATAATCATCACAAATGAGAATGTTATTCTACAGTATTTGACAAAATGTAAAAATATTTCAGGACTTGAAAACAATAGCATAAACATATATATATATATACACATATATATATATATCCATCCATCTGTCTGTCTGTCTATCTATCTATCTACAGCAGCCATTGCCATAGTAAGGAGCATAATAGGAAGGGAAGAGTTCTCAAAGAATACTTCCAAAGCTAAGAGTCAAGCATCATCATGGCAGAAGCAACCAAGAAAGATATTGAAGATCAACAGAAAGATTTCATCATCACTATCTAGGTGGTACACACAGGCAACAACTTTAATGCCATTGTGAACAATCAAAAGTAACAAAAACAACAACAAGAAAAAAATCCAGAAAAAAATGTACAGAAAACAAAAGTGTATAAAAGATTCTAGATTCCAATAATCAGCATGTGAAAACAAAAGTCAGAAGGTTGAGGTGATAACAAGAACTCAGAGCTAAGGATCTATGGAAAACATTACTACAGAGGCTTGAGAAACAAAATTATCAGTGATAAGATCTAAAGGAGGAGCATGTGGGAAATTTGTGGTCATCCAAATTACTGCAAGAAACCCAAGACTAAAAAAGATACAAATTGGACAAATTGGATCAAATGAGAAGCAGAAAGTTTAAATACCATTAAGAGAATCATCTTCAGAATAGTTAGACCAAAGTGAGGGTGGAGTTGGGGTCTTCCTTCTCTGCAAAACTAGAAATTTCAGAACAAGAAAGATGAATGATTATTGGCTCAAACACTTCATGGTGGCACATAAAAATTTTGTCCTACCTTTCTCAGAATATTATATATATATATATATATATATATGTGTGTATATATGAATATATATGTATATATATATACACACATATATAACTTTTCATTTATCGAATAAAACAAGCATTTCTATAATGTAGTATGATGAAAGTCTTTCTCAACAGATTACATATTTACTACACAGAGAAGAAGATGTCAAAGATTTTGCCAAATATAGGATAATTATAAGTTTATTTTTATATAAAACGATCATAGCTAGTCATCACTTTAAAATCTATAAATATTTTAAAGAAAACAATATGTGGTTGAGGTGGAAAGGGATTTTTTTCTGAGGATATGAAGATAAATTTTTATTGATTCAATATTTATTGAAAAAGGCAGTTCAAATGCACCAGAATATAATCCTTGCCTTTACTGGTTATGGCAAAATTTTTGACTCAGGACTTCACTCATGACTTGTTTATGTACTACAAGTTTATAAAATAGAAGTAAGTATAATGAGAATGCTGCAGCATGTGGTACTCACATGCAAAGCTTTTCTTTTTTAAACATGCCATTAACACAAATCGATAGAGGAAACCAGTTGGTGCAGCTCTGGACTTGGAGGCAGGCAGATTTTAGTTCAAACGACTTCAAACACTTACTAGTTGTGTGACCTTGAGCAAATAACTCTACCTCTGTTTGCCTCAGTTCCCTTATCTGTAAAAAAAAATAACACCTATCTCACAGGATTATTGTGAGAATCAAGTAAGATTTTATTTGTAAAGTATCTGTTAAACTTTAAAGTGTTATATAAATGACAGATACTATATTCAAGATGATATTTTAAGGACACAACTTATATTTAAAATGATTCTGTATGGCCATAAATTCTTTATCATCTTTTCCAAATAGAACTAAGTATAACTTCCAAATTAAAGAGAGAATTGAACTAAAGGATCAGATTAATCAATCACTTGTGCATGGATAACATCAATCTTTGTGATTTAACTGAGAAAAAACCCTCATAGTTAAACAGCTCCTTCAACCCAAGGAATCTTTCTTCAAAGATATCAAAATGTCATTTGAACATGATAAGTATCAAATTGTTAATGTGAGCTAACAAAGCATATAAACTGAAAGCTTTGAGCTAGCATTAGGAGATTAAATTGAATCCATGGATGAGAAAGAAAATTGTAGAAGCTGTGGTATTCTCCAGGCAGTTCCCATTGAACTCTCCAGATGAAAACTGAGAATGATTATGTTAATAGAGTGACTGGCATCTTGAAGTCAAGGTGGAAGAGTAGAT
The DNA here is from genome assembly GCA_011680675.1 of Gymnobelideus leadbeateri. Taxonomy (NCBI): domain Eukaryota; kingdom Metazoa; phylum Chordata; class Mammalia; order Diprotodontia; family Petauridae; genus Gymnobelideus; species Gymnobelideus leadbeateri. The sequence goes on from WOXC01000311.1 coordinate 5,892, forward strand.
TTAGAGAAATTAACACCCACCCAATACCAGTCTTAATGTATACTTTTCTTGTAGACAAGTGGACAGCAACAGATATAGAAGATATGTAATCCCACACCCATATAATCTTAATAGTACATAAAGCTCATCACTGAAAGGCAGCTTCAGAAAGATTGATATTTTCTCTTTTTAAGAGAAGTGAGGATTAATAAATGTTATCTGAGTATATAACAAACAAGCTAACAATTAATAGAATTACTTTTGGTGGGGAGAAAAGCACATCTTGCTTCACAAAGACATAGTAAATGCTGACACAAAGTATATACCTTTGATTATGATGAATGGACATCAGATTCTATGATATGATTAAGATCTAAGAATCAAGTCAAAAGATTTTAATTGTAGTATCCTCTTAAACTCAAACAAAATATATATTGATAAATAAGAATCAAGCAAATTCCTGAGTCATATAGATTTGTTAATACAAAATAGTGGGGTTTATACTACTGATTGAAGATGAGACCATTGCCACCAGAAAATACAGAAAGATTATATATTTTTTTCTTTTTGGAGGGGAGAGGGCAGGGCAATTGGGGTTAAGTGACTTACCCAAGGTCATACAGCTAGTGTTAAGTGTCTGAGGCTGGATTTGAACAAGTCCGCTTGACTCCAGGGCTGGTGCTCTATTCACTGTGCTACCTAACCTCCCCAAGAAAGGTTATTCTTTTTTTTTTAATTTTTTTTTATTAAACAAATGCTTTATTAACTTCTGGTTTACATCATTCATTTCCACCAGATTATGAGTTACTTTTTTCCCCCATTTTTTCCCTACCCACCACCCCAGAATAGCAGTCCCACTAGATACCCCCTCATCCAATCTGCTCTCTCCCATATCTTCTCCCATACCCCCTTCGACTTTGCCATTAGGGCAAGGTGAATCTCTGAGACCCACTGCCTGGACATCTTATGAAACATTTAATTTTAAAACTTCGATTTTCAAATCCATTCCCTTTCTCCCTTGTCACCCACTCCCTCTGAGAAGATAAGCAACTCAGTATGTGTTGTACATGTATATCTATGCAAAACATTACCATAGTAGATATATTGTAAAAGACTGCTTATATTTCCCTCCCACCTGTCTCACCTCCCACCTGGTCCATTCCCTACTTTGATCCTGTCCCTCTTTGATAGTGGGTACTTCTAACCTCCCCTCTCCCCAGAATGTCCTCCCCTCCATCATCGCCCCTCTCATCCCCCTTTCCCCTACTCAGGGGAGAGAGTGAGGGTAAGATATTCCATTTAGTATGTATGTGATTCTCTCCTTGAGCCAACTTCAATGAGAATATGCTTTTGCCTTTTTGCCTTCCTGTTCTTCCCCTCCCCTGCAGCTACTTCCCCTTGCCTCTTCTACATGAGATAGTTTACCCTACCCTGTCTCTCTCCATCTCCTCTTGCCACTTTCCTCTCTCACCTCTTGACTTCACCCCTTAAGAATCATCCCTTCCTTGGGGCGGCTAGGTGGCACAGCGAGCAGAGAACCAGCCCTGGAGCCAGAAGGACCCGAGCTCGGATCTGGCCCCAGACACCCAACACACAAACAAAAACCCAGCCACCTGACCCCAGGCAAGTCACCTAACCCCAATTGCCCTCCAAAAAAAAAAAGAATCATCCTTTCCCATCAAATTCAACCTGTGCCCTCTATCCATGTATACCTGTGAACATATGCCATGTACCCTTCTTCAATTATTTTCGTAATGAGAAAGGTTTCATCAAACACAGTTATTGTTTTTCCATGTAGGGCTGTAAATAGTCCAGCTTTGATAAGTTCCTTTTGATTTCTTTTCCTTGATTACCTTCTCAAGCATCTCTTGCTTCTTGTGTCTGAATGTCAAATTTTCTATTCAACACTGGTTTTTTCATCAAGAATGCTTGAAAGTCCTCTATTCCACTGAATGACCATATTTTCCCCTGAAACAAGATACTCAGTTTTGCTGGGTAGGTGACCCTTGGGTTCATTCCCAGCTCTTTTGCCCTCTGGAACATCATATTCCATGCCCTTCTATCCCTCAATGTAGAAGCTGCCAGGTCCTGTGCTATTCTGATTGTGTTTCCACAATATTGAAATTGTTTCTTCCTGGCTGCTTGTAGTATTTTCTCCTTGATCTGGGGATTCTGGAAACTGGCTCTAATATTCCTGGGAGTTTTCTTTTTGGGATCTTTTTTCAGGAGGTGATCTGTGGATTCTTTCAACCTCTATTTTGCCCTCTGGGTCTAAAACATCAGGGCAATTTTCCTTGAGAATTTCTTGACGGGTGATTTCTAGGTTCTTTCTTTGATCATGGCTTTCAGGTAGTCCAATAATTTTTAAATTGTCTCTCCTGGATCTATTTTCCAGGTCAGTGGTTTTTCCCATGAGATATTTCACATTGCCTTCTATAAATTCATTTGTTTGGATCTGTTTAATAGTATCTTGATTTCTCATAAAGTCACTAGCTTCCATTTGCTCCAGTCTAACTCTGAAGGAATGAATCTCCTCAGTGAGCTTTTGAGATTCTTTTTCCATCTGGCAAATTCGACTTTTTAAGGCATTCTTCTCCTCATTGCCTTTCTGAGCCTCTTTTGCCATTTGAGTTAGCCTATTTTTTAAGGTGTTATTTTCCTCAGTCAGGCTGTTGACTGTCATTTCATACTTTTCTTGCATCTTTTTCATTTCTCTTCCCAAATTTTCCCCCACTTCTCTTATCTGCTTCTTAAGGTCCTCTATTGCCTGTAGCCAGCTTGTATTTTCATTTGGGGCTTTTGGTGCAGGAGTTCTGACCTCACAGTCCTCCTCCATGCTTTGAGCCTCTTTACCCCTAAAATAGGAGTCCAATGTTGAACTTTTCTGTTTATTTTGTTTCGTTTGCCTAGGCATATTGCCACTTAATTACTTGATTTTGGGGCTTGTTGCCACAGTAGGACTCTGCCACCAGACAGGGGAGCTTCCGCCCAAACATGGGGTCTTCACAACTTCTACCAGTTGTGTGGCCTCTGTAAAGCCTCCACCCACTCTGGCAAGTTGGATACCCACCCCAAACTTCCCCCCCAGACCACAATCCAGATCCAGGCAGTTTAAAGAAAAAGCGATTAACCCCCAGACTGATTACTAGATCTTCCTGCAGTTCGCAGACCAGGAGCTAGAGACACTACTGACACTGCAAAATGGCTTCTGTGCAGCTGTTTCTTCAGCAGCTTTTTGCTCCCAGGGGAGGAAGCCACATGTTCCCCAAATACTGGTCCCAAAGTCCATAGGGCACTAACTTCTCACTTTGTCCTAGGCATATCTGTGCTGATAATTCTGGAATCACCACAATTGCTGGTGTTCTGGGGTTCCACCAGCTGGCTGAGGGCCCGGCCGCCCTGAGGCTAAAACCGAGGACCTGGGCTCTGCTCTGTGGGCTTCGATGTTGGTTCCCAGGGTGCTGTGCTGCCTGCTCTCAGAGCGCTGGGCTGGCTGCTCCCTGCAGGGCTGCTGGGCTGTCCTCAGCAGGAGGTTAGCTTCTCTGTGCCGTTCTGTGGGTGCTGTGGCTCCAGAAGTTGTTCGGAGCTCCCTTTCACATTGTTTGAAATTTGTGTGGGGCAGAGCACATTGGAAATGCTGTTTCTACTCTGCCATCTTGGCTTCACCCCCCAAGAAAGGTTATTCTTAAGGAGCACATGTTTACTGGCTAATGTAGATGATGTAATGAAGTAGTAGAAACTGTGCTACATATTTATTACAGTCTGTAAACATTTAACATCTAATGGATACCTAGTATTCAGACATCACCAGGTGGTTAGAATTATATTCCAGTAGCTTCCTATACTCTATAAACTCAGAGTACAGTCCCCAAAATGTCCTTGGGATTCCACTAAATAAAGTAGGATTGAACAAACATTACAGACAGAACTGTTGCCCACAGCTGCTTGCCTAGACACAACTTTGGTCTAGAAAAATTCAAGAACATTTTTTAATAGATGTCACCATAATGAATACTGATAATCTCCAAATGAAAAACTTTAAAAACGAAGAGATCTAGAGGAGAAATTAGAAGCATTTGGGAAGCAAGATGAGGTACGTGCCATTAAACTGTGTCCTTCTGTCTGTTACTGAAATTGTGGCAGATACCCTTTAAGTGAGACCAGTGGTCGTGTTTACATCTGGATCCTTTTATTCAATTACAAAAACATTCATTTTTGTCTACCTGTACAAGAATTGGCAGCACATTAAACATAAAAACTAATAGATGGATAGCAACTTGTCCTAGAATTATTTATATCTGAAACTCATCAAAAAAGGTGAGAATAAGATAACAGTACAATAACACTTTGTTGTTGAATTGTTTCAATTGTGTCTGACTATTCATGTCCCTACTTGGGTCTGTTTGATGGTTTGTTTGGTTTTTTGGCAAAGATACTAGAATAGTTTGCCATTTCCTTCTCCAGATCATATTTACAGATGATGAAACTGAGACAGTCAGGGTTAAGTGACTTGCTTAAGGTCACACAGCTAGTAAGTTTCTGAGTTCAGATTTGAAGCAATGAAAATGAATTTTCCTGATTCTAAACTTAGTGTTCTAACCACTGTGTCACTAAGCTGCCCAATAATAACACTAGTAACCAATATAAACCTATCAATATGAGAATATAATAAATAAACTGGAACATTATTATAGGTAATACTATCATCCATATAATACTATCCATATCAACCACATCTCCTGGTTATAACATTGGTCCACAAAAACTTTAAGAACCTTGTTTTTTAATAGTTTCGGTCATACTAATCACTAAAAAAACAACCCAAACTCTATGAAATAAACAATTCTCACAAATAGAAACCTAGCTGCAAAATCAAAACCAAAATAAAAAATGTGATTCTTTTTAGTACATATTGTCTTTGTCATCTTCTCTATTACTGTAACTGTCTTGAAGATGCTTTCAGGGAGTCTGTAGAAGAAGGAGCTGAGGAACAAGTCAACTTAATGAGTCTGGGTGCATCTAATAAGTACCTACTATGAACCAGGCCCTATTCCAAGCACTGGACCAATATTGTTGTTCACTTTTAAAAAATCAATCACTAGGTGGTGTAGTGAATAGAGCACCAACTATGGAGTCAGGAGGACCTAAGTTCAAATCCGGCCTTAGACATTTAACACTTATTAGCCATGTGTCCTTGGGCAAGTCATTTAACCCCAATTGCCCTGCCTTCTCCCCTCAAAAAATAGTCAATCATATCCACCAGTGTGGTAAAAGTTGCTAAACATCAAAGAATAATAACAAGATAGCAACTGATAGTAGGACTCTATTGTTGTTCAATAGTGTCTGACTCTGTGGGACCCCAATTAGGGTTTTCTTGGCAGTGGTTTGCCATTTATTTTCTCCACCTCATTTTACAGATGAGGAAACTGAGGCAAATAGTATTAGGTGGCTAACGCAGGGTCATGCAGCTAATAAGTATCTGAGACCAGGTTTAAACTCAGGTGTACTTGACTCCAGGTCTAATGTTCTATGCACTTTATAATGCCTAATAAGTCACTCTGACATTCTAGACAGAGGGCTGGCCTTGGAGTCAGGCCCACTGCCTCCAGCTGGCATGTATTAACTGTGTGGCTATGTGCAAATTGCTTTACCTCTTAGTGTTTTGGACAATGCTTTAAGACTGTATATTACATATGGGCTATTGCTCAGCATAGTTAGAGAAATTTCCACAACAGTAGTGCCCTACACTGATTGAGTCATGGGTCCAGACTACCTTCTTCTTCTCCAATAACCCTCCACATGAACAAAAATAATCTGGGAGACAGATGTTCTGCATTCACTATAATAGGTTAGAGAAAAGTAGGTGATAGTAAAAGCCTTTTTTCCCTCTGCTCTGGGGCATTTTTGGAGCCTCCCCTTCAAAGGCATTAATACACATGGTAGAAAGTAGATTATGTAATGATGGCAAGATTTTTGTGGTTACACAAACACATTTTAGCTGAATTTCTAAAATATGAGAAATATTTAAATCATTTACAATTTTTAATAACAATTTAATTCATAAGGTACCACTTCAATGTAAAAATGGCTACCAGCTAATGATTTGATGTTTTTACCTGCTTCAGATCTGGTGTTTTCTTACCTCAATTTAATGACTAATGTGGCATAAAAGTCACAACTTCTTGATTATTAAAATCCTGTTTATTGAAGATTACAAATAGAATCCATTTCAAAGTCATTACATCAATTCACATAGTACAATAGCTATCTTATAAAACCTTAATGATGTACTTATTAGAGAATCTTCATTCAGAATATAAACACAAAAATAAACAAACACTGATACACACTTTTTGATTAAAATGCTTCTGAGTACTGAATTGAACATCAAATAGGGTAAATTCTCAATAGCCTGAGACATTCCATTCCCATTTCCAAATCCCCTCCCACCCACTTCCAAGAAGCAGCTTGGGTAGGATTAAAAGCCAAAAGGTCCATCCATGTGACTGCAATTGAACTAGATTGAACAGTATTCTCTAAGGTCCCTTCCACCTCAAAATCTATGATGCCTGGGATAATTACAATAACTTAAAATATGCTGCAGATGGAAATCATTCATTTTTAAAGATTTTCAATTTTTATTTTAAGTGAGGCAATGTACAGGACTGGGTTTGGTGTCAGGACGTCGCTTCCTCTGACCCTTACCAACTGAGTGAGCATGGTCAAGTCTCAAATTATAAGCCTCAGTTTACAAAGTAGGGATTTTTTCCTGTAAAATGGGGATAATTATCTTTATAGCAACAACTTTATAGGGTTGTATTGTTGTTCAGTCTTTTTCAGTCATGTCTTACTCTCTGTGACCCAACTTGGGGTATTCTTGGCAAAGATACTGGAGTGGTTGGTCATTTCCTTCTTCAGCTCATTTTACAGATGAGGAAACTGAAACAAACAGGATTAAATGACTTGCCCAGGTTCACACCGTTGTATGTGTCTAAGGCTATATTTGAACTCAGGAAGATGAATCTTCGTGACTCCAGTCCCAGCACTCTGCCCACTGCCTCACAGGGGAAGGGAATAAGAAAATGAGCATTTATATTAGATACCTGACAAATACTATTTCATTTGATCCTCACAATAATCCTGGGAGGAAGGCACTATTATACTCTTCATTTTACAGTTAAGCAAACTGAGACATTAGAGACTAAAAGGAAGAGGAATTGCAGTGGGCAGGAACTTGTGGCAGGCAGGCATACCAGCAGCTATTACAGTAATACAAGTGTAAGGCGGTGAAGGCCTTCACTGGAGTGGAGGCAGCATCAAAGGAGAGAAAGACACAGAGAGAGATAGAGAGAAAGAGACAGAGAGAGGGAGAGAGACAGAGAGAGAGACAGAGAGAGAGAGAGAGAGAGAGAGAGACAGAGAGACAGAGAGAGACAGAGACAGAGAGAGACAGAGAGACAGAGACAGAGAGAGAGACAGAGACAGAGAGAGAGACAGAGAGAGAGAGACTAAGAGAGGGAGACACAGAGAGAGACACAGAGAGAGACACACACATACACACAGAGAAACAGAGACAGAGATAGAGTCATGGTCAATGTGAGAAATGCTGCAAAGTTGAAATCCAAAGGCCTTGAAAACCACAGGTATGGGAGATGAGAGACAGTGAGGAATTGAGGATAGTGCCTAGGTTGTGAGCCAGAAGGACTGGGAAGAATGTTTTCCTTTACAATAATAAAGGTAGGAGGTGAGGATATCTGGAGAAAGAAATGGTGAACCATTCCAGGATCTTTGCCCCCCAAAAAAGCCCAAATGGAGTTATGGAGAGACATGAATGAAACAGCTGAAAAACAAAAGGGAGATGGGATGGGTTTAAGGGGAAAGATAAGGAGTTCTCTTTTGGACACATTAGCTTTAACATGTCTACTGGACATCTATTTTGAAGTATATAGAAGGCAGCTGGAGGGGCAAGACTGAAGGTCAGCAGAGAGTTTGGGTCAAGAGAAGTAGATCTGAGAATCATTAGAGATGCAAATTAAATCCATGGAAGCTGATGAGGTCACTGAGTGAAGTAGGGAGAAGAGAAGAGGGCCCAGGACAGAATCATGGGGGATATTTACAGTTAGAGGGCATGATCTGGAGGAGAATCCAGCGAAGGACATCAAAAAGGAACAGTCAGATAGATAGGAAGAAAACAGGGAGAGAGGATAGAGTGTTAAAAGCTACAGAGAGGTCAAGGAGAATGTGGATTGAGAAAAGGTCACTAGATTTGGCAATTTAAAGATCATCAGTAACTTTGGAGAAAGCAGTTTTGGTAGAATTTTTAGAATAAGGTCCAAAGCCAAATTATTAGGGTTTAAGAAGAGAGTGAGAGAAGAGAAAGTGGAGGTACCTATCGTTAGGAGGCTTTTCAAGGAGTTTTTCTACAAAGCGTAGAGAAGATGTAAGATAATGGTGGGGATGGAAGGATCAAATTAAGGGGTTTTGTTTGTTTCCTGGATGGAGGAGACATGGGCATGTGTGTAGACAGTATGGAATGAACCAATAGATAGGGAGTAGGTAAGAAAGTGATGATTACAGAGGGGGCAATCTGTTGGAAGCGACAGGATGGAATGGAATTTTTTGAACAGGTAGAGGGGTTAGACTTGGTCAGGAGTAAGGTCACTTCACCATGTGTGACAGCAACTATCCAAGTCTACAAATTGCATAGAAGGTATTGACCTGAATTGGTAGATGAAGTTCAGGTAACTCCCAACAATGATTATATCAAAGATTCAGTTTAAGAGAGTGAGACAGAGAGACAGAGAGACAGAGAGACAGAGAGAGTTATATGGTCTTCATGGGAAAAATAGTAATCTGAGAGTTATAGAAGACTGTTCTGACCATTTGGATAGTTATAATTCAGATGTTTGAGCTTTCAGGTATATCCTCATCTGTGACAAGTGGGAATAACAATAGCTTCTTGACCACAAAGAATTATTGCCAAAAATAGAGGAGGTAATTTATGAGTGTGTTCTATTAGAAAGCAGTGATTCCTTTAATCCCAGGCTTCCAGTCCACACAGAAAAATCCAGCGAGCCAGCTACTGGCCCTGTAAAACGCCCCACACCAACTTCTGCCAAAGGCCAGAGACAGAAGGATTCTTCATCCAAGACACATCTTGGCCCAGACCCGGGGAGCCGGGGGACAGGTGGGGAGCTGCAGGTGAGAGTGAGGGCAGCACCTCTGCTCCCAACACCCTCTCCTAAGACCGAGAAGAACTCAAGGTTCTGTTCGGGGACTTTGTCTACCAGAGCAGCAGACCCACAGGCCCTGAGAGCTGCCATCCTAAGGTCTCCCACTTCCACCTTGGAATGATGGAACCCCAGGAGAGCACTGTCCAGTACAACAGATGGAGCAACAGCCAGGACAAGGTCAGCATGAATATGTCGGCCTCGGGAGGCATGGACTGTGAGCGGATCTGTACCAAACTATGCACTGGGAAGCTGGGCATCGCCATGAAGGTGGCAGGCAGAATCATTCTGTTCTGGGTCATTTTCATCATTGGCTACATCACTGGCTACTACATCCACAAGTGCAAATAGCACTTGTCTGAGCCTGCTGGACACCTTTTTTGAGGAACCCTCCACCTACCCAGAGACCTCTTACTTCCTGGCTCAGATGGCAGGCTGGCCCCTGGGGCACATACACCTACAGATATAGACACATGCATACACATAGGAACAGACATGGACACATACTGAGTCTCTTTTCAGAGACATATACCTAGAGTGACAGACACATACAGACACTTGACAGAAGTAGAGACGGCTGCACACAGAGACAGAGACACAGACAGACATACAGAGACACACATAGATGAATCTCTCCTCCTCGTCCCAGGATAGAACTCCAGACCAAGCCATCCACATCCCACCCCGCCACATTCCACCCCCAAGGAGAGTTATCCCACTCAGTTACTGAAGCCCAGGACTGCATCTCCCACTCATCTCCTCCTTGGTCACCCCTGTGTTCCCTTTCTGACCAGATGACCTCTCCTTTGGACCTGTGGCTGTCCTTGTCATCCAGAGGTCCAAGAAAGATGAGGGAGACCAGGGCACAGTTTTACCCCTGTTGTTCAGTACTGTAATCAAACCCAGGGTTTCTATGCAGGCTTTACTTACCCTGCCCCATCCTTTGTAAAAGCAAGACCTAGATAGGAGGGAACCAAGTGCCCTATGGGGAACTCATCACCAAACTGGGACTCAGAATGAGAATCAGGGCCACTTCTAGGGTTCAATTTCTGCCCATCTCTGCTCTAACCATGGGTGGTGAGGGTAAAATCTGTCTCCCATTTGCTGTGACCTTTTACCCCCATCCCTGCCCTGCCCCTCACCACCAGTTCAACTGCTTGAGAAACTATAGACACAGTGTGAACTTGATTTCAACATAAATTTGTTGAGGAAGATAAAGGCAGTGGAATGGCCTATATCTCCAACAAAAAAAAAATTAAAGGGAGGCAGCATCATGTATGGGAAAGAGGTACTTGGTTCAAATCATCTTGACTCTCCCATTTATGTATGAGCGTGGAGAAGTTGGGAAAGTCACTTATCTCTGGGCCTCAGTTTCCTCAACTGTGAGATAAGACTATATAAATTTGAAGGCTCCTTCCATCTTGAAATACACGCTTTTGCGGCAATGACTCAACATGGAATCCTAGCAAAGCCAAAAATCTCCCATGGTTCCTGGGGGTCAACAGGGAAATTCATAGCCTTACCCCTTAGCCCTGGTTGTTGAAGCTCCAGGGTCCTCCCCTATGCTCACTGCTGTGTCACTGGCCCCCTTGTATGTGTATTTGTCTTAGGGAAAGAGTCTTAGCCTTTCAGATATGGAACCTTGTAAGAGGTATCCCCTCTCAAGTTATTCCTTTAGCCCCTTCCCTGAATTTGCCCTCAATTGCTGCACTAAGTCCCAGGGAACTCTATTTCCTGGGCTGCCCTGAAAAAAGAAAACCCCAGTGAATCTGAAGTGGGGGCCTGATATTTCTGATGGCCCCTAGTCACAGGTGCCAGCCACAAAGACTCTTGGGAGCCAGGAGAAAGCAGGCTCCATCCTGAGGGGCCTTCCCTCCTGATTGGTGACCTTACCCAAGAGTCAGAGGCTGAGCCATGGAGGCCTGGGGTGTTCTGGGGGTTGAGTCCCAGCCTCCACACCCCACCTTGCTCTCCTGCCTTTCCAGAGAGGCAGAATAATAAAATGTAAAGAAGAAAAAAGCAATGCCTAGGCTGGAAGGATTCTAATAAACAGCCACTTGTGTGACCTCAAAAAAAAAAAAGAAAGCAGTGATTCATAAATGTATGGTGAGAATATTGGATAAGGAGCATCAACAAAATATGTTCAATACTCAAATATAATAAAATTAAATTAATATAACATACAAAGTAAGTATATAATATAATAAATAAAATATAATTATATGGTATATACACACACACGCCATGTAATTATATAATGAAATAAAACACCACCTCCCCCCAAACTTTTATTTGTCATAGTTTTTGGTTCAGAATCCCCGAACCTTTTGATCTGTGGTAGCGAGGAAGGAAGGATATGAACATTTAATAAATATTTAATAAGTGCTTGTAATATGCCAGGTACTGTGCTAAGCAGTGGGATACAATACATGCATAGTTTCACCTCCACTTAAAATGGACCTTAAACATCTTTAACTTTTCTCATGTCCTTACCTGCTCATATTATGCTTAAAATGCCCATTTCCTTTACCTCCATTTTTACCTATTGAAATACTGTCTATTTTTCAAGGCCAGGCTCACTTTCCCCATGAAGTCTTCCCTGATATTCCAATCTGATAATGTTCCCTCCCTTCTGTAAGTTCTCATTCAACCTTTTTTGATATTGATCTTGCACACTTAATAAATTTAAATGTGTATCATAGTCATTGGTATATTATGAGACTATGTTTTATTTACCTTTGTATCTACCATAGTGTTTAACACAAAACTTGGTACATAATCATTGCTTGTGAGAATTAGCAGAAGTAAATAAAGGGAGGGCTGATCTTGAAGTCAGAAAAACCTGGATTTAAATAGATCCTGTAAAGAAGATACATATTAGCTATAAGACCATGGACTAGAGATGCAAACTTTCAGTCCCAGGCAACTTTCTTAAGACCGTAAATTATGCATGCCATTTCTGATAAACAACAATGGAAGGAGTTTCCACACCATAAGTTCCTCATACCAAAGAAATAGTAGGTGTGTATATCTCTTACTCTCCTCAGCCAAAAATGGGGAGGGGAGAATTAATGTTTATTGAATGAAGAAATACTTTTCTCATAAATGTCATTTTTCTTCTTCATAGATTGATGTTAGTTCTAAATACCTCCTTCGTCTGTCCCTGATGTGATTGCTTCTTGGTTCTGTTTGAATATTCTCATTTCATCTAACGTTCCAGAGATAGATGGAGGAAAAAATATTGAGTGTTGGTATGATGGTAATTAATGCATACACTGCGCTGTTTCATTCCATATTTGGAATGATTGAAATGAAAGTGGTTGGCAGTTCAGAATGAAAAAACTAATTCTAGAATTGCTTATCCTTCCTTTTCAAATTATTAGGCAATTTCAGTCTTGAAATGAAGAGTAAGCTAATAGCAGCTTCAGAACTCAGGCATGCTGTGCTTTACCACTCACTTTCTTCAGGTTTTGGCTTCGTGAAAGTATTACTACTATTACCAAAAAATTGGCCTCATTTCATTTTCAGTAATGAGGATTGAAAACAGGTTTTCTTTACCTAGAAGTGTAAAGTAGCATAGAGGAAAGAGCACTAGCCTAAGGACCAGAACACCTGGGTTCTAGCCTCATATATCTTCTTGCTTGGGGTGGCTAGGTTGTACAATGAGTAGAGCACTGACCCTGGAGTCAGGAGGACCTGAGTTCAAATCTGGCCTCAGACACTTAACACAAAAACTAGCCATGTAACCTTGGGCAAGTCACTCAACCCCAATTGCCCTCCAGAAAGCCAAAAAAAAATCATCTTCTTGCTTAATTTTAGGCAGTAATTCAATTCAGTTAATAGCTTATTTTTACATATACTAATGATCAATTCTTTTATAGTGGAAAGGTATGTTAACATTCACTCAAAATAACTATAAATTAATCTTTAACCACATTAAGCACCAAAATAGCCTTAAAGATACATTAATTTGAATTTTTAAGTAGCTTTGCTTACCAAATTTAAGAGCTGACATTAGTTGACTTTGCATATCAATTTAAGGGTTACAAAACAATGCACACACATTATCTCAATTGATGTTCCCTACAACTCTTTGAATGGGTGGCTAGGAGGTACAGTGGAGAGATCTGGGATTGGAGTCAGAAAGACATCTTCTTGAACCCAAAACTGGCCTCAGACTAGCCTTATGACCCATAACAAGTAATTTAACCTTGTTTGCCTCAGTTTCCTCATCTGTAAAAAGAACTGGAGGAGGAAATTTCAAACCACTCCACTATATTTACCAAGAAAACCCAAATTGAGTCACAAAGAGTAATACATAACTGAAGAATAACATATCCTTTAGCAACTTCACTCTCCTGATTCTCTTACTATCTCACAGCATACTGCAAATTTTCTTCATTGATTTCTTTACTAGCTCTACTCTACTAGCTCTTCTTTACTAGCTTAACTTGCTCAATTGACCTCTCTTATATCTTGCTTCATTTTCTCAATGTTATCTATGCTCCTGGATTAAACTATGCCCCAACCTTACCCCTAAGCACCAGCTCTGTAGTTCTAACTGCTTATTGGATAGCTTTGATAATACCTTTACATGAGTAATACTTCACATACTCAATTATATTTTTTAGGTAAACATCTTTTTGTAAAAGCTTTAAAGGGCAGGTAGGTGGCACAGTGTAGAGAGCCCCTCAAGTCAGGAGGATCTGAATTCAAATCCATTCTCCAGAGCTTACTACTGTGTGACTCTGGGCAATCCACTTAACCCTGTTTGCCTCAGTTTCCTCATCTGTTAAATGAGCAATAGAAGGAAATGGCAAACCACTACAGTATCTTTGCCAAGAAAACCCCAAATAGGGGTCACAAAGTGTTAGACACACCTGAATGATAACAACAACAACAGTGGCAGCAACTTAAAAAAGAAATTCTACTCATCCTTCAAGGGCCAACAAAAATCCTGTCTTGACCTTGATTGCCCCCCACTCTGCCCCAATCAGAAAACATTGTTGTCTTAGCACATTGTACCGTAGTGTCATCTTTGCATACAAAGGCTGGCATATCATTAGTACCTAAGTCTGTCACCGTCTCATCACACTGTTCTTTAGGCCATCTGGTCTTCATGGGGAAAAGAGTAGTCTGAGAGTTTTAGAAGACTTGAGGGCTAAACCTTATTCTACCACCACCCATTTGGATAACCATAATCCAGATGTTTGAGCTTTCAGGCATAAAATCCTCATTTGTGACAAGTGGGAATAACAACAGCTGCTTGACCACAAAAAAAAAAAAAAATTATTGCCCCAGACAGAGGAGGTGGCTTCTCATTGCCCAATATGTAATATATAAACTGTTGATGCTGGCATTCAAGGACCTGTGGAATCAACTCACTCACTCATCTCATATTAAATGCCGTCACATATTCTCTGCTCTAGGCAATCTGACTTAATCTCTCTCCCCCAGTCTTCTCCTTTCTCTTTGTTTACTCTGTTCCCTCTGAATAGGATGCTTTCTCTTCCATTTCATTCTGTTGAAAGAGCCAGCATACCCCACTCCACTTGGCTGAAAGTGATCTCTCTGGGAGCCAAGATGGAGGAGTAGAAACAGCACTTCCATGGTGCTCCAACCCACACCACTTTGAAATCATGTAAAAGGGGAACTCTCAACAACTTCTAGAGCTCCAGTACCCACAGAAGGACACAGAGAAGCTAACCTTCTGCTGAGGACAGCCCAGCAGCCCTGCAAGGAGTGGCCAGCACAGCAATCTGGGAGCTGCCAGTGCAGCCATCTTGGAGCCAAGCCCAGGCCAGTCTGAATCTCAGTTTTAGCCCCAGGGCGGCCAGACCAGCAGATGTCTGGAGGGACCCCAGAACACCAAAAGCTGTGGTGTTTCCAGAATTAACACATAGATGCCTAGGACAAAGTGAGAGGTTAGTGCCCTATGGACTTTGGGACCAGTATTCTGGAGTGTGTCAGCTTCTTCCCCTGTGGGCGAGAAGCAGCTGATGAGAGGCAGTACAGCCACCATTTTGCAGCTTCAGTTGCAGCTTCAGCTCCTGGCCTACAGACTGTAGGGGGGGTCCAGCCATCAGTCTTGGGGGTAATCGCTCTTGCTTTAACCTCCCTGGATCTGGATTGCAGTCGGGGGTGGAGGTCTTGGGGTGTGTGTCCAGCTTGCCAGAGTCTGTGGTGGCTTCAGGGAGGGCACCCAACTAATACCTCTGGCAGTTGAGAAGACCCCGATGTTTGGGACAGAAGCTCCCCTGTCTGGTGGCAGAGTCCTACTGTGGCAACAAGCCCAAAAGTCAAGTGATTAATGGCAACATGCCTAGGCAAAGGAAACAACATAAACAGAAAAATTCAACATTAGACTCCTATTTGGGGGCAAATATGATCAAAGCATGGAACAGGAGGAGGAATGGGAGGTCAGAACTCCTGCACCAAAAGCCCCAAATGAAAATGTGAGCAGGTTACCGGCCATAGAGGACTTTAAAAAGGATTTTAAAAACGAAATAAGAGAAGTGGGGGTAAAATTGGGAAGAGAAATGAGAAGGATGCAGGAAAAGTATAAATTGAGAGTCAATAGCCTGACTGAGGAAAATAACACCTTAAAAAATAGACTAATTCAAGTGTCAAAAGAGGCTCAAAAAGGCAATGAGGAGAAGAATGCCTTAAAAAGCCGAATTTGCCAGATGGAAAAAGAATCTCAAAAACTCACTGAGGAGATTCATTCTTTCAGAATTAGACTGGAGCAAATGGAAGCTAGTGACTTTATGAGAAATTAAGATGCTGTTAAACAGATCCAAGCAACTCAAAGAATAGAAGGCAATGTGAAATATCTCATGGGAAAAATCACTGACCTGGAAAATAGATCCAGGAGAGATAATTTAAAAATTATTGGACTATCTGAAAGCCATGATCAAAGAAAGAGCCTAGAAATCACCCTTCAAGAAATTCTCAAGGAAAATTGCCCTGATGTTTTAGACCCAGAGGGCAAAATAGAGATTGAAAGAATCCATCAATCACCTCCTGAAAAAGATCCCCAAAAGAAAACTACTAGGAATATTATAGCCAGGTTCCAGAATTCCCAGATCAAGGAGAAAATTCTACAAGCAGCCAGGAAGAAACAATTTCAATATTGTGGAAACACAATCAGAGTATCGCAGGACCTGGCAGCTTCTACACTGAGAGATTGAAGGGCATGGAATATGATATTCCAGAGGTCAAAAGAGCTGGGATTAAAACCAATAATCACCTACCTAGCAAAACTGAGTATCTTGTTTCAGGGGAAAATATGGTCATTCAGTGGAATAGAGGACTTTCAAGCATTCTTGAGCAAAAAAACAGAGTTGAATAGAAAATTTGACATTCAGACACAAGAAGCAAGAGATGCTTGAGAAGGTAATCAAGGAAAAGAAATCAAAAGGAACTCAGCAAAGTTGAACTATTTACATTCCTCCATGGAAAAACAATAATTGTGACTAACGAAACCTTTCTCAGTATAAAAATAATTGAAGAAGAGTATATGGGCATATGAATACATATGTGAATGTGTGTATATATGTTTACAGGTGTACATTTATAGAGGGCACAGGTCGAATTTGGTGGGGAGGGATGATACTTAAGGGATAAAGTTATGAGGTGAGAGAAGAAAGCGGCAAGAGGAGATGGAGAGAGTCGGGGGGTGGGGGATAAACTGTCTCATGTAGAAGAGGCAAGGGGTAGCAGGTGCAGGGAAAGGGAAGAATGGGAAAGCAAAAAGGCAAAACCATATTCCCACTGAATTTGGCTCAGGGAGATAATGACATACATACTAAGGGAGAGAATGACATACATACTAAGGATGACATACATACTAATCTCACCCTGCAGGACAGTGGCGGGGGAAGGGGGATGAAAGGGGGGATGATGGAGGGGAGGACATGCTAGGGGGAGGGGGGTTGGAGGCACCCCCTTTTGAAGAGGGACAGGATCAAGGTATGGAATGGACCGGGTTGGGAGTGGGATGGGTGGGAGGGAAATATAGCCAGTCTTTTACAATATATCTACTATGGTAATGTTTTGCATGGCTATACATGTACAACATATACTGAATTGCTTATCTTCCCAGAGGGAGTGGGTGACAAGGGAAGAAGGAAATGGATCTGGAATTTGAAGTTTTAAAAATAAATGTTTCTAATATATATAAATACTATTATTAATACTATTTGGCATGTAATTGGGAGATAAGATGTGCAGGCATTGGGGCACAGAGACTCACCTTGCCCTAATGGAAAAGTCGTAGGGGATATGGGAGAAGAGATATGAGAGAGCAGATTGGATGTGGGAATATCCTGTGGGACTGCTATTCTGGGGTGGTGGGTAGGGGAAAAATGGGGAAAAAATTGTAACTCAAAATCTGGCGGAAATGGATGATGTAAACCAGAAGTTAATAAAGCATTTTGCAAAAAAAAAAAAAAAGTGATCTCTCCTAGTCTCAAATTTCTTTATTTTTAATTTTTTTTTATTTTAAAGCAGTTGGGGTTAAGTAACTTGCTCAAGGTTACATGGCTAGTCATTATGTGTGGGTACTCATTTTCTGAGGCCAGATTCAATTCCGGGTCATCCCAACTCCGAGGCCAGCACTCTTACTCACTGCACCACCTAGCTGCCCCATAGTCTCAAATTTCTTACACTGCCTTTCCAGGGCCTCCCCTTTGCATTTATCATACTTCCCATCCTATTATAATTACTGTTCTCTGTGTCTTTCCCTCTCTTTTAGACTATTAACACCTTGTGAGTAGGGTCTGTGTTAGTCATTCTTGTATTTCCAACACCTGGCATATAACCTTGCATTCTGTAGGCAAAGGGCTTTGAATTAAATTGAAATGGACAGATTGCTGAATGGCTTGGGAAAGACCCCAACAAGCCAAATGGAGACCCAAAATGAAGTAGATGAAACAATTAATCTGCTAATTTGGGCAATGTGACATCCAGGCAGGGAGATTTATACCTAGTTTCCTCCTCACTACAGCCCAAGGAAGGAAACATCTGGGAAAAGAAGACAGAAAAGGGAGAGAGGACCAGGTCAAAAGACTGTGCTCAGCTTTAATCACTGATCAAGGTAAACTGCCAGTTAGGAGGATGATAGATATATGGCTGGAAGAAAAAGCCTTAAAGATCCTTTACTACAAATCCCTTATTTTACAGGGGAGGCTACAAGGACCCAGAAGGGTCGTATCCTCAGATTTGTATTAAACAGAAGCAGGATTTGAACTTGGATTCTCTGAAGGCATATTCTCATCTTATACACCATGCTTCTCTTCTCCGGGCTCTCATTTGCTCCATTCCCTTATTAATTTGTTATTTCTTTTTTTTCAATTAACATATATGATAATATATATGAGAATTTCTGTTGCTAATATGTATACATATACATATATATGCATATATATGTGTACATATATATATATATATGTATGTATACACACACATGTGCTCTGAATTGGCATTTTGCTTTGGGGGCTCACTTATGAGAAGGATCTTGTGGTCTCCTTTCGTGGCAGATTCTGAGTGGCCTGTATGTTCAGGGCTCCTGGACTGCTCAGGTGTAAAGGCTTTCTCGATGCAGGTATGTATGTAAACTGTATAGTTTATTGAGGTAGTCAGAGTCCTCTCTGTTGGTCTTTATTTCTCTCTTTGTATTTTCTCAAATTCAGGGTGATAACTTTTCGCCTGAACTAATGAATGTAATTAAAAAAGATTGCTGACCCCTTTGAAAGCTCTTTTTCCTAGTAAAGCAGATCTAAGAACATGTGCTAGCAGCCATCCTGGGTTTGCCAGTGTGGTTGCCCTTACAGACTTGTAGCTTGGTTTTTGAAGATGCCCCCTGACATATTTTTTGGGTTGGGACTTTCCCTGCTTCTTCAGCCTACTGTTTGCATTCACAATATAATAACAGCTAGCATTTCTATAGCTCTTTCAGGTATAGAAATATGTCATTTTATCTTCCTGATGACCCTGGGAAGTAGGTGCTCTTTTTATCCCCACTTTACAGGTGGGCAAACTGAGGATAAGAGGTTAAGTGATTTTCCCAGGCTTATACAGCTAATGAGTGTCTGAGGCCAGATTTGTGTTCCTGCACACTTTCCCCTGTGACACCCAGACTAATCTGCGTTCTTCATGGCTGTTTGGTGCTCTGGGTGTACACCCATGGTTTTTCTCCCTTCCTGTTGCCCTTACCATTTTGTCTTGGCTGCTAAGACAAATTAAACAGCCTTGCTTCCTCCTCTTCTCTCTGACCCTCGACTGGACCAAACAGATCAGGAGGACACTGAAAACCTCACAGACTTTACATATTTGAAGGGAAGCAGACTAATTTAATTATGTGGATAATTCAGCCAAGCTTAGGAAACTGAGGCTGTTTATACTCCCTCCAGTGTTTTTCCTGAGAGATAGAGAGGTAAGGATTTTCCTTGGGCTCAGATCCCCAAAGCAGCTTCCATATGTCATTGTAACCTAAATAAAGGCAGAAATATTTTCTCTTTTATTAGCTTGTGTCCTTGTACTATATCTGGGCTGCCTACTTCTTTATTCACTAGTGTGCCCTTCAAAATGGAGAATTGTAGGTAGGTTGGGATAAAACTTTCTTGAAATTAATAGATTAGAGTGGAAAGGAATCTTAGATAGCATTCAGTTTCAATCCTTCATTCTATAGAAGAGAAAATGGAAGGATATGGAGGTGAAGGGACTCAGAGTTAATAACTGAGTCATAGCTTGAATCCAGGTGGTCAGGTTCTCAAGCCCAGGACTCTCCAGGTTGTTCCCCAGACTGTTCCATTTCTCTAAAGAACAAAGTACATTACAGAAGAGTCAGGGCAGTTTTGAGGAATATTAAAGTTCATCCTGGCAGGGTTGTGCTGGAAATAGCTCCAAGGGCTCTTGAGAGCCAATTGTCTGGTTTTGCAATATGTGTGTATACACTTCAGAAATTGACAATCCTAAAAATCAGGGTTTATTTTTTGTTTTGTTGAGTTCCTAGGCTTAGGAAAGTGCATATTAAACTAAAAGGTGTCTGAGCAAACATTTTATTTCCAGGAGAACTGTGTTGTTAAACTTTGACCAGCCCACCCTTATGCTGCTCCATAAACAATGCTTGAGTCCAGCAGGCTTGGGCGTATAATAGAAACTCAGGCAATGAGGTCATCACCCCACTGGAGGCCTGGGGACCCTAGGCTAACAACAGAAACAACAACAACAACAACAACAACTGGCATTTACGTAATGCTGTTAGGTTTTCCAGTAACTTTACATCCTTTATTTCATCTGAGTCCCACAACATCCCTGATTCCAGAGGTTTGGTGATTTGTTTGTGTGTCCTGGATCCCCCTTTGACAGGTTCAGTAGAGCCAATGGACCCCTTCTCAGGATCCTGTTTTAAAATACATTAAATACATAAATACAAACATAAACAAGTGGACAAATGGATGAATGAATGGATTAATAGGTAAGTACATAAATAGATAAATGAACCGATGAATATATACATAGATAACTAGATAGATGAATAGATGAATAGAATATATACATGGACAAATAAATGAATTATAGATGAATGAATGAATGAATGAATGATGGTCAGTACTTACTATGTCTCAGGCACTGTGCTAAGCATTTTACAATTATTATCTCATTTGCTTCTCACAAAGATCCTGGGAGATAGATGTTATCAGTATCTCCATTTTACAGATAAGGAAACTGAGGCAAACAGAGGTTACCTGACTTACTCAGGGCTACACAGCTAGTAAATATTTGAAGGTGGATTTGAACTCAAATTAAAAGGCAGCTAGGTGGCTCAGTGGATAGAGTACTGGGCCTGGAGTCAGGAAGACCTGAGTTCAAATCTGACCCCAGAAACAGTAGCTGTGTTACTCTGTGTTACTTAAACTCTGTTTGCCTTAATCCACTAGAGAAAGAAATAGCAAACTACTCCAGCATCTGTCAAGAAAAGCCAATGGATGGTGTGTTCTACTAGGTCATGAAGATTTGGGTTCAACTGAATAACAATAGTTATAAAGATATTATGAAACAAATTCATGGACACCGGGTTAAAAACCCTAATACAGTCAACCTGCTTTTTTTTCTTTATAGAGGAGGAAAATGAGGCTATGAGTGGTTAAGATGACCTACCTTATCCTTCGTGGAGCCAGGGAAAAAAAAAACAAAAATAAAAAACAACCTAGGTGTTCTGGTTCCTGGGCCATTCCAGTCCTCTTTGTGACTTTTCCTGTCATAAGGTGAGAACAGACATGGAAGTGCCTAGTACAACAATGCCCTTCTCTCCCAGATAGCAGCACTTTACTGCTTTGTAAAATGTTTCCTCTTTAGCATATGTTAGGGCACATGTTAGGGGAGGAATGAGTTAATGCCTGCAGAATACAGTGAGCCTCTTAGAAGACAGGTAAAAACAAAGTGTTATTATTTGAAGCCTGAGGATATGACATAAGCATCCACTGTGAAGTATTTGTTTGGTTTTTCTGTAATAATAAGAAAGGGGGGAAAGTTAGGGTGCCAAAAGGAGAAACCATTCTGTTGCCAGGCTTATAACTCAAGCTGTTAGACATTTAAGCGATTAATGCAATGTTTAGAAGAGGAGTTGTAGCCTTGCGTTAGGTGATCTATGGGCTAAATAGGACCTGTGACATTTTGCAAAAGCCAAAAGAAGTCATTATCATGCTCTGGCTTTTAAATGGGCAGCTGGAAGGCAGTAATAAAACTGAGGTAGAGCAGTAGCATTTACAATTCCAACACTAGTTACCACCAAACTAGACAAAAGCTTTTCTTTCCTTCCAGTATATCTGGAGACCAAAACTCATTGCTGTACATTTCCTTTGCATTGTAAAAGGTGGCAGGACAGCTGATAGCCAAATTCTCAGTGTGAGTATATACACCTCAAAATTGGCAGATGCTATAATTTAGGGCTTGATTTATTGTTTTGTTGATTGTCTAGATTTATGAAATTGATGGGGAAAATTTTAATGTGCAGATTAAATTTAAAAATGTATAGAGCACTCATCACCCTTCCCCTGAAAGCCCATTGTTAAACATTTACCAGCTTACTTCTGCCTGGATAAGAAATCACAATTCATCTGATACTTCCAGATCACTTGGAATTCATTTTTATTTTATATTTTGTTTGGACTGGTGACTCCATCAATATAAGAAACCCTTGCTGTGAAAATCACTGCAATCAATGCCATTTCATCACTTTTAAAATCCAGCCTCTGACACTGGCTTAGGGTAAATCCGTTAACCTCTGTCAGCTTAAGGCTCCTCATTTGTAAGATTGGGTTGATAATAGCACCCACTTCACAGGCTGTTGTGAGGAACTAATGAGATAGTAGATATAAAGTGTTTCATAAACCTTAAATGT
The DNA here is from genome assembly GCA_011680675.1 of Gymnobelideus leadbeateri. Taxonomy (NCBI): domain Eukaryota; kingdom Metazoa; phylum Chordata; class Mammalia; order Diprotodontia; family Petauridae; genus Gymnobelideus; species Gymnobelideus leadbeateri. Next base: position 28,506 of record WOXC01000311.1, read on the forward strand.
TGTTCAGTAATGTCTCTTTCTTCGTGACCCCATTGGGGGTTTTTCTTGGCAAAGATACTATACTGGTTCATCATTTCCTTTCCCAGATCATTTTAGAGATGAGGAAACTGAGTCAAATTGGGTTAAGTGACTTGCCCAGGGACACAGTTAGTGTGTGAGGTCAGATTTGAACTCAGGTTTTCCTAATTCCAGGCACAGCACTCTATCTACTGCCCCACCTAGCTGTCCTTATATAATTGTAAGCAACTTCTTATTATCATCTTCAGAATGAGGCAGTGAGAATTTGTGACTTACCCATGATCCCACAACCAATCTGCTTCACAGACAGAACTTGAATCCAATTCTGCCTCTCTCTAAGGCCAGTTGGTCACTTAATGCAGCTAATACACCTACATCTCCTTCCCTTGAGATACAGACTCTGCATCTTGATGAAGAGAATCTCCATTTTAAGCTGGTCCAAGTCTTTGATTCTGGCACCTGAAATCCTGGGCTCAGATAGGTGATAATTCACCTTATTCTGTCTAGAATGAGCCCACCATCTCCCTACTCTTACCATACGCATACTTCTTCCAACTCTAGCTCTTCTATTTCTGCTTTTCCCCCTCAGAATATAAGCTCTTTGAAGTCAGGTACTGTCTCAATTTTGTCTTTGTATATCCAGTGTTTAGCACAGTCATTGGTACATAGTAAAAATGTTTGATTCGTACATCTATTAGACTTAGGTACATTGGCCAGTTCCTATGGGAAAAGAGGATAGAGAATGATCAGGCAGAGGGAGAAAAGAGGCAACGCCATTTATCTCAGGGGTGCAGTGATGAAGCTAGAAGACAGTTTTCCTTATGATTGTCATCTCTTTGGTGCTCTTTGGTGTTTTTCTTCAAAATTAGGTCTGCCATGGTCTGCAATAAGGTAATTCCAAAAAACCAAAGTAAATAAAACATGCCCTTTGGGAGGCTGAATTTTTCTGATTATGCTAATTCCAACAAATTTCCTTTGTTTTGTCATTTCTTCCTTGATTTTATAGGGAGTTTGTCACATACACCCATCCCTCCTACCCATTTGCTAACTTGTTAGAGGCACATTTCCCAGTGTTTATTTAAATGTTGATGGGAAATGTAGGACAAATTATTTCTTAAGAACTTGGAACATAGTAGATCTTTATTTCACCTCCAAATCTTGTCTTTGGTGTGGGATCCTTCAGTAGTAGAGCCCACTCCATGATATCCTTCTGTGCACGCCTCCAGTCACTTTTTGGCCAGGAAGCCAGTGACTGGTTAAGATTCAGGAGAGAATACAGGGGTAGGCTGCAGAATACTTAACAATTGTTCATAAATCTCTCTGCTGCCAGAAGAGTCTGTAACCCTACCACCTTATATGCTAATAGATACATACCTTTTGAAGGTTTACAGGCAAAAGGGCAAACAAAGACTTGTGGACAGGCCATGCTTTTATTCCTGGTGGGTGTATATGTGTGACATTTCCCTCCCACATCTCATGCCATCCAAAATGTAAATTAATCTTGATTCCACAGTGAAAGACTAGTAGCCTTGTATGCTTTTTTTTTTACCAGAGACATAATTGAGCTCTGACATTTTAAGCATTTTCATTGAATGATGACAATGGCATAATCTGAAATTATTGCACTTTCTCATAGATAAATGAGCCTGTTACTTGTCTTGTCTCAATTAAACCCCTAAATGATATCCCTTCTTCAATTTTGTTTTATCCTTCATGTCTATTCTGGAAGGTTGAGGGCATGATCCCTCCCATTTCCTTCTTTCAAAAATATTCTCAACATATTCATAGCCTCAAGTTATAGTCACTCTTACCCTCACTGGGATCATTTCCTCCAATCTGTTAGGTCACTCCCAAATGACACAAGGCAGGGCCTATGTAGACAGCCTGAGGCATGTGCACCTCCTACTCTAATCTGGGTTGTGATTTGCTCCCTCTCTAGGTAATGCCAAGTTCTCTAGGCTACCTGAGTCAATTTACATTCTGTATTCTTTTTCTCTCTTCTCTTTCATAAAGCAGCCAAGAATATCGACATTCCTTATGGTCACTTATTTCTGGGAAAGAGCCGGGTTTGTCTGAAGTAGTGAAAATTGTAACATGAAGGGACTTATTTTCTAGATCAGGTTTTTAAAGTTTTTTTTTTTTCCCTCCATACTAAATGAGATGATCTCTGTGAAAACACTTCGTAAATAGCAAAGTGCTGGATATCATTATTGTTATTATTTCCTTTGTAATAATAACAGGTACCATTTATATAGCACTTTAAAGTTTATTAAGCACCTTATTTGATCCTCACAACAAGCCCAAGAGATAGGTGCTATTATTATCCCCATCTCACAGATGAGTTTTTAACTTGAAATGTAACCTCCCAAAATTAAATACATAAAAAAGAAAAAAAGGGGTAGAGTTAGGAGGGATAACAAGGGCATGATATTCTATAGAGTCAAAACAGAGGCGAGCAGAGGCAGTGACTTCCCCAGGGTCATATAGCTGGTAAGTGGCTACCACAGAATTTGAACTCAGGTCTTTCTCATTCCAGGTCCAATGCTCTAGCCACTATACCACCTACTTCCTCTTACAGTAATTGACATTTACATATTATGCTTTAAAGTTTGTCAAGCACTCTACAGGTTATCTCATTTAAGCCTCACAACAATTTTGAGAGATAGACGCTAAAGGTATTGTTATCTTTACAATAAGGAAACTGAGACTCAGAGAGGGCAAGTGATCTTCCCATGGTTACCCAGCTATATTAAGTCTCAGAGACAGGATTTCATGCAAGAGTGTTTCTGATTTTAAGCTGTACATTCTATCCATCACAATATGTATCTAGTGTACCCAATTATTTATTGCCTTTCAATAATTCAATCAAAATAATTTATTAAATGTTAATCATGCATATTAACTTGTCAAGTACTAAGGTTACAAAAAAAAAACAAACGAAAAAAAAGGAAAAATAGCCCCTACCTTAACAAGTTCATATTCTGGTTGGGGTGAAATGTTTTTTTAAAGGGGGGGCTAGATAGAAAATACATAAAGAATAGATAAGAGGTAATTTTGGTGGGACAGCCTCCAATAGCAGGTGGTTTCCTGCATCCTTTGTTTCAGCCTAATCTCCTCCTAGATCTCTGAGACATAGCATTATTTCTTGTGGAGGTAGCCAATGGACCAATCTCTGTTCTGTCACTCTTGGAGTGTGGAGGGGAATCAAGTTAGTGGTCTTGGATCACAGTATTAGTGGAAAGAGAGACCTTTCTTAGAGAGAGAACTTGATTGTATGTACAGTGGATAGAATGCTAATCCTGGGGTGAAGAAGACCAGTTCCAATCCTCTCTCAGATAATTACTAGTTCTCTGACACTGGACAAGTTGCTTAACCTCTGTCTGCCTCAGTTTCCTTATCAGTAAAATAGGGATAATAATAGCACCTACCTCCTGGGATTGTTGTGAGAATAAAATAATAGTTGCTAGCACTTTAGAGTTTGCAAACTCGTTTTTCTTTACAACAAGTCTAGGAGATAGGGTCTATTATTATCACCCCGATTTTACAAATGGATAAACTGAGAGCCCAAATGACTTGCCCAAGGTCACACGACTAGTTGTTGTCTGGGGCTGGGTTTTAACTCTAATCTTTCTTATTTAAGGCATATGCCCTATTCACTGTACCACTTGGCTGCTAAAAAAAGCTAAATCTATATTTTCTCATTCTTAAATTATGTGATGGTAGCACAATACTACTCTCCATTTTCCATTAGTAGCTCTGCTTGGTTTTGACTCTATAGAATATCACGCCCTTGGTATCCCTCCTAACTCTACCCCTTTTTTCTTTTTTATGTATTTAATTTTGGGAGGTTACATTTCAAGTTACAAACTGCCTCCCTTCCTCCCTGCCCAGCCCTAGAGAAGGCTACCATTTCACACACACACACACACACACACACACACACACACACACACACACACTATCATGCTATTCATACTTCTATTTATCATTTATTTCTTTGGAAGTGGATAAAAATTATCCTTCAAAGGTCCTTTATATTTTATTTGAGTATTTATAATACTCAAAATGACTGATTCATTCACAATTATTCTTTGCTTTTGTATACAATGTTCTTTTGGTTCTTCTCATTTCTCCATTATTTCAGGCAAGTCTTTCCATGTTTTTCTAAAATCAACCTGTTCATCATTTCTTACAGCATAGTAGTATTCCATTACAGTTCCCCCTTTCACCTTCCTTTTGTGTCTTGTCTTCTTTTATTAGTTTTTAGGTTCTTTGAGGGCATGGACTAGCTTCTTTTTCTCATTTCTACTCCCAGCCCTTAGCACAGTGATTGACCAAGAGTAGATACTTAATAAATGTTTATTGAATTGAAAGTTGGATTTTTTAAGCACATGCTTTCTCAAGAATCTCAGTTATTTTCCTAAAATCTTCCAGACAGATAATTTAATATTTCAAAAGGTCTGTGATTTTGCTATTGTGGTTACTCCTTCAACTGAAACATTATAAACCTCTTCTTACCTCAGAAAGCTGCTTTGATCAAAGACATTGATGACCACTTGGTGACCAGCCTTTCAGCTGGAGCCTCTCCAGACACCCAGGCTGGTTTTTGACTAGTCAAATCAACCAATACAATTTATTGTGTCCTACTATGTGCCAGTCAGTGTGCTAAATACTGAAGATACATAAAAAGGTCAAAAGGAAATTCCTATGCCCAAGGAGCTTACATTTGAATGGGGGAGACAACATGTAGCAAATATATACAAACAGGCTATATACAAGATAAATAGAAAATAATTATCAGACAGAAGGCACTAGAATTAAGAAATATTGGGAAAGATGTCCTGTAAAAGATGGCATTTTAGTTGGAATTTGCAGGAAGCCAGGGAATTGAGTAGGTGGAGTTGAAGAGGAAGGACATATCAGGTATGGAGAACAGTTGGGGAAAAAAATGCTCAGAGCTGAGAGAGTATCTTGTTCATGAAACAGCCACAATGTAAGTATCAATGATTAACAGTTTCTCATGACTGAAGTTTGACGTCATTCCAGCTTGGTAAGACCTGCCAGATCTTGTGTTTCTTCAGAGTAATCTTCAAGGACCTGGAGGCACTTCTGGGTCCTGATAATGCATCAGTGTAGGCCTTTAGTAGAGCATGATCATCAAAATTAATATTAAAAGTAGTAACTTAAACTAGGCATATACCTCAAGAAAAGTAAGGATAGAATCCAAAGCCCCATTTACATTGAAATATTTAGAACATCTATTTTGTGGTAGAAAATGCCTGGAAACCAACATGTATATAAATTGGGGGAGGTGGCTGACAAATTGTTTTTCATTATGTATGTTTTACAAAATGACATTATTGTGTCAATGAATAGGAAACATGAAAAATTCAGAGAAGCAAGGAAAGATTACATGAACTGGTACAAAGTGAAGTAAGCAAAAAAAAAAAATACCTATGATGACCAGAACCATATAAATGGAGACAATATATGTAAGGTTAAACACTGAGGAATTAGAATGACCAAGTTTGGCCCTAGAGCATGGAGATGGGAAATTAGGCATATGAAATGTTGCGTATGTTGTCGGATACTATTGATGCTGTTTTGCTGATCTGCTTTGTTTTCTCTCTCTTTTTACCTTTGTCAGAAAGGATTGCTCTGTGTAGAGGGGGAAAGGGAGAGATATATTAAGAAATGATGGTGAGGTAAAACCAAAAGATAACATTATAAAAAGTTAAAACAGCAATAAATCCGGGGGGCGGAGCCAAGATGGCGGAGTAGAAACAGCTCTTCCAAGCCTCTCTGCCCCCAGATTCCCCCCAAACTATGTAAAAGGGGACTCTGAACAACTTCTGGAACGCCAGCACCCACAGAAAGACACAGAGAAGCTAACCTCCCGCTGAGGACAGCCCAGCAGCCCTGCAGGAAGGACCAGCGCAGAGGTCTGGGACCTGGCAGCGCACAGAGCACAGAGCACAGGAGCCGAGCCGAGCCCAGGTCCCCTTGAGCCGAGGTTTTAGCCCCAGGGTGGCAGGGCCAGCAGCGGGCTGGAGGAACCCCAGAACACCAGGAGCTGTGGCGATTCCAGAATTATCAACATAGACATGCCTAGGACAAGGTAAGAGGTTAGTGTCCTATGGACTTTGGGACCTGTATTTGGGGAATGCGTCAGCTCCCTCCCCTGGGGGCTAGAAGCTGCTGAGGAGACACGCCACTTTGTAGTTTTCAGAGGCATTTCCGGCTCCCAGCCTACAAATCGTGGGGAGATCCAGCGATCAGTCTTGGGGGGTAATCGCTCTTGCTTTAACCTCCCTGGATCTGGATTGTGATCTAGGGTGGAAGTCTTGGGTGGGTTTACAGCTTGCCAGAAACGGAAGTTGCCCCCCACACGTTCGGGACAAAAATTCCTCTAGCTGGCCTTAAAGCCATAGTGTGGCAACAAGCCCAAAAGTCAAGCAATCAAGTGGCAACATGCCAAGGCAAAGGAAACAGAAAAATGCAACCCTAGACTCCTATTTTGGGGGCATAGAGCGGGAAAAGGACTGTGAGGTCAGAAGTCCTGCTCCAAAAGCCCCAGGGGAAAACATGAGTGGGTTGCAGGCCATAGAGGACCTTAAGAAGGACTTTAAAAATCAAATAAGAGAAGTGGAGGAAAAATTGGAAAGAGAAATGAGAAGGATGCAGGAAAAGTATGAAATGAGGGTCAACAGCCTGACTGAGGAAAACAACACCTTAAAAAATAGACTAACTCAAATGGCAAAGGAGGCCCAAAAGGGCAATGAGGAGAAGAATGCCTTAAAAAGTCGAATTTGCCAGATGGAAAAAGAATCTCAAAAGCTCACTGAGGAGATTCATTCCTTCAGAGTTAGACTGGAGCAAATGGAAGCTAGTGACTTTATGAGAAATCAAGATGCTGTTAAGCAGATCCAAACAAATGAAAGAATAGAAGGCAATGTGAAATATCTCATGGGAAAACCACTGACCTGGAAAATAGATCCAGGAGAGACAATTTAAAAATTATTGGACTACCTGAAAGCCATGATCAAAGAAAGAACCTAGAAATCACCCTTCAAGAAATTCTCAAGGAAAACTGCCCTGATGTTTTAGATCCAGAGGGCAAAATAGAGGTTGAAAGAATCCACTGATCACCTCCTGAAAAAGATCCCAAAAAGAAAACTCCCAGGAATATTATAGCCAGGTTCCAGAATCCCCAGATCAAGGAGAAAATACTACAAGCAGCCAGGAAGAAACAATTTCAATATTGTGGAAACACAATCAGAATAGCCCAGGACCTGGCAGCTTCTACACTGAGGGATCAAAGGGCATGGAATATGATATTCCAGAGGGCAAAAGAACTGAGAATGAACCCAAGGTCACCTACCCAGCAAAACTGAGTATTTTGTTTCAGGGGAAAATATGGTCATTCAGTGGAATAGAGGACTTTCAAGCATTCTTGAGGAAAAAACCAGAATTGAATAGAAAATTTGACATCCAGACACAGGAAGGAAGAGATGCCTGAGAAGGTAATCGGGGAAGAGAGATCAAGGGGAACTTATCAAAGTTGAACTATTTTCATTCCTATATGGAAAAGCAATAACTGTGACTGATGATATCTTTCTCACTATGAAAATAATGGAAGAAGGGGGTGCGGTCATATGAGTACATATGTGAATGTGTGTGTAGATGGTTACAGTTATATATGGATAGAGGGCATAGGTTGAATTTGTTGGGAAGGGAGAATACTCAAGGGATGAAATTATGAGGTGAGACAGGAAAGTGGCAAGAGGAGATGGGGAGAGACAGGGTAGGGTAAACTATCCCATGTAGAAGAAGCAAGGGGAAGTGGTTGCAAAGGAGGGGGAGAATAAGGAAGGCTAAAAAGGCAAAACCACATTCACATTGAATTTGGTTCAGGGAGAAAATGACATACATACTAAATGGGATATCTCAACCTGCAGCAGGATAGGGGGAAGGGGGATGAGAGGAGAGATGATGGATGAGAGGGCATCCTTGGGGTGAGGGGAGGTTGGAAGTACCCACTATAGAAGAGGGACAGGATCATGTAGGGAATGGACCAGGTGGGGGGTGGGATGAGTGGGAGGGAATTATAAGCAGCCTTGTACAATATATCTACTATGATAATGTTTTGCATAGCTAGACATGTATAACATATACTGAATTACTTATCTCCCAAGAAGGAATGGGTGACAAGGGAGGAAGGAAATGGATCTGAAATTCGAGGTCGTAACATTAAATGTTTCAAATCTATATAAATACTATTATTAATACTCTTTTGCTTGTAATAGGGAGATAAGATGTGTAGGCATTGGGACACAAAGATTCACCTTCCTCTAATGGAAAAGTCGATGGGGGTATGGGAGAAGGTATGGGAGAGAGCAGATTGGAGGAAGCGATATCTTGTGGGACTACTATTCTGAGAGGTTGGGTAGGGGAATAATGGGGGGAAAATGATTGTAACTCAAAATCTGGCGGAAATGATTGATGTAAAACAGAAGTTAATAAAGCATTTGTTTTAAAAAAAAACAGCAATAAATCCAAGACTGGACAAAGTGTCTATAGAATGTTGTGGCTTATTTTCATATTTGAATTAATCATCATTGGCCACAATTCATATGCAGAGCCACTGAATATTAGAACTGGCAATCCATTAACTCACTGTTTTCATTTATGTTCAAACAATCAATAGGACAAAAGTGTTTTAAGCACCTACTATCTGTCAGGCACTGTGCTAAGCACTAAGGATTCACCAAAAACAAAACCAGTCCCTCACCTCCAGGAGCTCATGGTCTAATGGGGGAGACAACAAACAAACATGTAGAAGCACGGATAAATAAGAAGTATATAAGAGAAAAGACACAAGAATAAAGAGGGGTTGGAAAAACCTTCCTACAGAAGATGGGATTTTAGTTGGGAATTTTAAAAGTCAGAGAGGTTAGTAGGTAGAAATAAAGAGGAAGAACATTCCAGTCTTAGAGGACAGTCAGAGAAAATACCCAGAGTCAAGAGATGGAGTATGTTGTTAGAGGAACAGCCAGTAGGCCAGTGTCACTGAATCAAAGAATACCTGGTAAGGAGTAAGGGGTAAGAAGAGTGGATATATAGGAAGGAGCTTGATTATGAAAAGTTTTAAATGCCAAATAGAACATTTTCTATTTGATCTTGGTGGCAATAGGTAATTGACTAGGGAGATGACATGATTAGACCTGAACTTTAGGAAAGTCATTTTAGTATAATGGCTTGGCATGGGGTGAGACATGAGATGAGCAGACCTACCAGCAAGCTATTGCAATAGTCTATGCATGGATAGATGAGGGTTTAAACCAGAGTGGTGGTTGTGTGAGAGGACAGGAGGCAAGTTTGGAAGGATGAATGAATTAAAAAGCAAATACTATGTGCGAAACACAGCAGTCATAATTATAAATGTGAATGGTATGAATTCATGCTCAAAATGAAGAAGAGTAGCAAGAAGAACTAGAAATAAGAATTTATTAATGTGATATTTAGAAGAAATTTATTTGCAATATTAAGATTTAATCAGATTAAAAGTGAAGAACTGGTGGAGAATCTTTTATACTAAGAAGGAGTGGTAGCAATAATGAATTAAGATAACAAAAGAATAAAAATATCCTTAAAAGATCATGCATAAAGGCATTACAGATAATGAAATACTGTTAACATTATTTAAACACACATGCATTTACATATTATTTATACATGTATTTTAAAATATATGCATTTAAATAAACCAAATGGCATAGCATCTTTTTGAAAGAAAAGTTATACAGGAAGAAATAGCAAAACTATGATAGCTAGGGAACTTTTAGAACTAGACGAATCTTTTTTTGCTTTTGTTTTTGACTTTTATTTATTCTTTTATTTTCCTCAGTTACATGTAAGAACAATTTTTAACATTCATTTTTAAGACTTTGAATTTCAAATTCTTCCCCTTCTTCCCTCCCCACCCATCCCCCTTGAAACAGCAAGCAAGTCTATATAGGTTATGTATATGTAGTCATGCAAAATATATCCATAATAGTCATATTGTGAAAAAAACATAGACAAAAAAAAATCAAGATAAAGTTAAAAAGGTCTGCTTCCATTTGTAGACACCATCAGTTATTTTTCTGGAGATGGATAACATTTTTCATCATAAGTTCTTCAGAGCTGCCTTGGATCATTGTATGGGGGAGAGAGAATAACTAAGCCATCTTACAATATTGCTGTTACTTTGTACACAGTGCATATTACTTTGCATCAGCCTATGGAAGTGTTTCCAGGTTTTTCTAATAGCATTCTGCTCATCATTTTTTATTCTATAATAGTATTCCATTGTAATCACATACAGTAACTTCTTCAGTCATTCAACAGTTGATAGGCTTTCCCTCAACTTCTAATTCTTCACCTGCAGAAAAGATCTACTATAAATATTTTTGTAATATAAGTCCTTTTCCTTTTTTTTATTCATCTCTTTTATGATACACATCTGATATTATTAGGTCAAAGGTAAAGCATAGTTTTGGGGCATAGTTCCAAATTGCTCTACAAAAAGGTTGAATTTGTTCACAACTCCACCAACAATACATTAAGATCTGTTTTTCCCTCACATTGCCTCCAACATTTGTCATTTATCTCTTATGTCCTGTAAGTCGATCTGAGGTAATACCCCAGAATTGTTTTAATTTGCATTTCTCCAATAAATTAGAGAATTGATTCATATGACTACAGCTAGCTTCAATTACTTCCTCTGAAAATTGATCATATCTTGGTCATTTATCAACTGGGGAATGACTTATTTTTATTAATTTCACTCAGTTCTCTATGTTTGAGAAACAATGCCTTTATTAGAGAAACTTCATCTTTTTTTCACAGTTACTATTGTTAACTATATTTCCTTCCATCCTATACTTCCCCCCTTTATTCTATTCTCTCTCTCCTTTCACCCTGTCCATGCTCAAAGGTGTTTTGCTTCTGACTACCCCCTTCCTCAATTTGATTTCCCTTCTAGTGATTTCTATGCCCAATTGAGTGCATATGTTTTTCCCTCATTTAGTTGATTCTGATCAAAGTAAAGTTCATTCACTTCCCCTTACCTCTCCCCATTCCTCCCCAAAACTTTTTCTTGCCTCTTTTATATGAGATAATTTACCCCACTCTGTCTCTCCCTTTCTGTTGCTCCCAGTCCATTCCTCTCTCATGCCTTTAATTTTATTTTTTACATATCATCTCTTCATATTCAACTCACACCTGTGCCCTCTGTCTATATATACACTTCTAATTACTCTAATAATGAGAAAGGTCTTACAAGTTCAAATATCTTCTAATGTAGGAATGTAAACTGTTAAAAATTACGATGTCCCTTATGATTTCCCTTTCCTGTTTACCTTTTTAATGCTTCTCTTGAGTCTTGTATTTGAAAGTAAAATTTTCTGTTCAACTTTGGTCTTTTCATCAAGAATGCTGAAAATTCCTCTATCTCATTGAATGTCCATTCTCCCCCCTGAAATATTATAATCAGTTTTGCTGGGTAGGTGATTCTTGGATGTAATCCTAGCTCCTTTGACTTCCAGAATATAATATTCCAAGTCCTCATACCCCCATTGTTTAATATAGAAATTGCTAAATCTTGACTTTGGCTCTACAATACTTAAATTCTTTCTTTGTGGCTGTTTGTAATATTTTTTTCCTTGAACTGGAAACTCTGGAACTTGACTATAATACTCCTGAGAGTTTTCATTTTGGGATCTCTTTCAGGAGGTGATTGGTGGGTTCTTTCCATTTCTATTTAACCTCTAGAATATCAGGGAAGTTTTCCTTGATAATTTCTTGAAAGATCATGTCTAGGCTCTTTTTCAGATAATGGCTTTCAGGAAATCAAATAATTTTTAAATTCTCTCTCCTGGATTTATTTTCCAGGTCACTTGTTTTTCCAATGAGATATTTCACAATATCTTCTATTTTTTTCATTCTTTTGGTTTTGTTTTGTTGTTTCCTGATTCCTCATAAAGTCATTATCTTCCATATGTTCCATTCTATTTTTTAAGAAATTATTTTCTTCAGTGCACTTTTTGACCTCCTTTTCATTTGGCAAATTCTGCTTTTTAAGACATTCTTCTCCTCACTGGGCTTTTGTGCCTCTTTTTCCACTTGGCCTAATCAAACATGTTTTATTTTATTTTTTTAAACAAATGCTTTATTAACTTCTTGTTTACATCATTCATTTCCACCAGATTTTGAAGTACAATTTTCCCCCATTTTTCCCTACCCACCACCCCAGAGTGGCAGTCACACTAGATATCCCCTCATCCAATCTGTTCTCTCCCATATCTTCTCCCATACCCCCTTCGACATTGCCATTAGGGCAAGGTGAATCTCTGAGCCCCAATGCCTGGACATCTTATGAAACATTTAATTTTAAAACATTGATTTTCAGATCCATTCCCTTCCTCCCTTGTCACCCACTCCCTCTGAGAAGATAAGCAATTCAGTATGTGTTGTACATGTATAGCTACGCAGAACATTACCATAGTAGATATATTGTAAGGGACTGCTTATATTTCCCTCCCACCCATCTCACCTTCCACCTGGTCCATTCCCTACTTTGATCCTGTCCCTCTTTGACAGTGGGTACTTCCAACCTCCCCTCCCACCAGAATGCCCTCCCCTTCATCTTCCCTCCTCTCATCCCCCTTTCCCCTACTCTCCTGCAGGGTGAGATATCCCATTTGGTATGTATGTGATTCTCTCCTTGAGCCAACTTCAATGAGAATATGGTTTTGTCTTTTTGCCTTCCTGTTCTTCCCCTCCCCTGCAACTACTTCCCCCTGCCTCTTCTACATGAGATAGTCTACCCTACCCTGTCTCTCCCCATCTCCCCCTGCCACTTTCCTCTCTCACCTCTCAACTTCACCCCTTAAGAATCACCCCTTCCCATCAAATTCAACCTGTGTCCTCTATCCATGTATACCTTTAAACATATGCCCATATACCCTTCTTCAATTATTTTCATAATGAGAAAAGTTTCATCAGACACCGTTATTGTTTTTCCATGTAAGAATGTAAATAGTTCAACTTTGATAAGTTCCTTTTGATTTCTTTTCCTTGATTACCTTCTCAGGCATCTCTTGCTTCTTGTGTCTGGATGTCAAATTTTCTATTCAACTCTGGTTTTTTCCTCAATAGGGCTTGAAAGTCCTCTATTCCACTGAATGACCATATTTTCCCCTGAAACAAGACACTCAGTCTTGCTGGGTAGGTGACCCTTGGCTTCAATCCCAGCTCTTTTGCCCTGTGGAATATCATATTCCATGCCCTTTGATCCCTCACTGTAGAAGCTGCCAGGTCCTGTGCTATTCTGATTGCGTTTCCACAATATTGAAATTGTTTCTTCCTGGCTTCTTGTAGTATTTTCTCCTTGATCTGGGAGTTCTGGAGCCTGGCTATAATATTCCTAGGTGTTTTATTTTTGGGATCTTTTTCAGGAGGTAATCGGTGGATTCCCTCAACCTCTATTTCCCCCACTGGGTCTAAAACATCAGGGCAATTTTCCTTGAGAATCTCTTTAAGGATGATCTCTAGGTTCCTTCCTTGATCATAGCTTTCAGGTAGTGCAAAATTTTTTAAATTATCTCTCCTGGATCTATTTTCCAGGTCAATGGTTTTTCCCATGAGATATTTCACATTGCCTTCTAATCTTTCATTTGTTTGGATCTGTCCAACAGCATCTTGACTTCTCATAAAGTCACTAGCTTCCATTTGCTCCAGTCTAACTCTGAAGGAATGAATCTCCTCAGTGAGCTTTTGAGATTCTTCTTCCATCTGGCAAACTTGGCTTTTTAAGCTATTCCTCTCCTCATTGCCTTTCTGAGCCTCCCTTGCCATTTGAGTTAGTCTCTTCCTTAAGGTGTTATTTTCCTCAGTCAGGCTGTTGCCTGTCATTTCATACTTTTCTTGCATCTTTATCATTTCTCTTCCCAATTTTTCCCCCACTTCTATTATCTGCTTCTTAAGGTCCTCTATGACCTATAGCCAGCTTGTGTTTTCATTTGGGGCTTTTGGTGGAGTTCTGACCTCACAGTCCTCCTCCATGCTTTGATCCTCTTTGCCCCTAAAATAGGAGTCCAATGTTGACTTTTTCTGTATATTTTGTTTCTTTTGCCTAGGCATGTTGCCACTTAATTACTTGATTTTTGGGCTTGCTGCCACAGCAAGACTCTGCCACCAGAAAGGAGAGCTTCCACCGGGAAGTGGGGGCTTCACAACTTCTGCAGGTTGGGTGGCCTCTGCAAAGCCTCCACCCGCTCTGGCAAATCGGATGCCCACCCCAAACTTCCCCTCCAGACCACAATCCAGATCCAGGCAGTTTAAAGCAAGAGTGATTAACCCCCAGACTGATTGCTGAGTCTCCCTGCAGTTCGCAGACCAGGAGCTAGAGCCGCCACTGACACTGCAAAATGGCTTCTGTGCCGCGTTTCTTCAGTGGCTTTGCTTTTCTCCCCCAGGGGAGGAAGCTGAAGCGTTCCCCAAATACTGGTCCCAAAGTCCATACGGCACTAACCTCTTATTTTTTCCTAGGCATATCTGTGCTGATAATTCTGGAATTGCCACAGCTGCTGGTGTTCTGGGGTCCCTCTAGTCGCCCTGGGGCTAAAACTGCTGCTCACATGGGCCTGGGCTCAGCTCCCAGAGCACTGTGCTCTCAGTTCCCATCGTGCTGCGCTGCCTGCTCTCAGAGCACTATGCTGGCCACTCCCTGCAGGGCTGCTGGGCTGTCCTCAGTGGGAGGTTAGCCCCTGTTCTGTGGGTGCCGGGCCTCCAGAAGTTGTTCAGAGTCCCCTTTTACATTATTTGGAAGTTGTGTGGGACAGAGCACCTTGGAAGTGCTGTTTCTACACTGTCATATTGGCTCCGCCCCCCCCCAAACTTGTTTTATAGAGTGTTATTTCCTTAAGCATTTTTTGTGTCTCCTTTACCAAGCTGTTCACCCATTTTGCATGATTTTCTTGCATCATTGTCATTTCTTTCCCCAGTTTTTCCTCTACCTCTCTTACTTGATTTTCAAAATCCTTTTTGAACTCTTCCATGGCCTGAGACCAATTCATATTTTTCTTGGAGGTTTTGGTTGCAGGATGTTTGACTTTGTTGTCTTCTTCATAGTGTGTGTTTTGATCTACCTTGTCACCACAGTAATTTTTAATAATCAGAGGGGTTTTTTATATACTTTTTTCTCATTTCCTCAGCCTATTACTCGATTTTTACCTCTTTGTTAAAGTAGGACTCTACTTCCAGGGGAAAGGGCACTCTGTCCCCAGTTTCAGGGGTTTTGTGCAGCTGTTTTCAGAGATACTTCTAGGGACCTGTAAGTTTTCAGTTCTTCCAATGTGGTATGGTCTAAGGAGAGATGTTTGCTACTCTCCTGGATTGTGGTCTGTTAGTGACCACAAGCACTGTTTTCTGCCCTGGAACAGTGAGGAGGGTTCTGCCTACCTCCTCTCCCTGCTCCAACTGCTGGTGCAAATTGTGCTATGCTAGTGCTATGCCTCACCCTGGGACTGCCATCCAGGATTGGGACCCCAATCCGAGTATGCGCAAAGCAACAGAGTCCTGCCTCAGTGCTAGCAAAAAGACCTTTGTAATCTCCTTCTGACCAATTGTCCAACCCCTTTATGGTCTGTGAGCTGAGAGCTCCAGAAAGAAGAATTCACAACAAATTAAGATGAAATTATTGGGAAAAAATTTGGCCAATAATTCATAACTCATAAACTAGACAAAATTATAACAATTCACCTGGAGAAACAAAGAATCAAGAATCTCAAAGGAAATGGTTAAAAAATGAGGAAGATACAAGTGCAAACTAAACTACAATGCAGAAATTATCACAGCAATTTACTAGCAGCAATAGAAGAACTGATCACTAGAACAGACACAACATACGCAGAAATATTGAACTTCCTACAAAGTGTTCTATAAACTCAAGTAAACAAACTGCTGGGGTAAGGACTCACTGTCTGACAATCTGCTGGGAAAATAGAAAAGAAATTTGGGAGAAATTAGGCTTATATCAAGATTTCAGATGCCATTGTATGTTAAACCCCACATGGATACATATAAAGGGTCATATTAAAAACAAACAAACAAAAAACAGAATAGGAAATAATTTTGACAAGTATGAATATGGAAAGTTATTTACTAAATGAAGGATAAAGATGATCACAAAAGTTAGAATTGACCATTTTGATTACATAAAACTGAAGTTTTTTTTGCAAAAAAATAACCCCAATGCAATTAGAATTAGAAGACAAATAATTGCCTGGGGGGAAATATTTGTAGCAAATTTCCCTAATAAAGATATGATATATATGGAATGCATACATTTAGGAAGAACAATTAGACAAATGGTTAAATGATGTGAATAGGTAGCTCTCATGGGAAAATATCCAAATTATCAACAACCATATGAAAAAAATGCTCTAAATAGCTATTAGTAAGAGAAATGAAAATCAAAATAACTCTTTGTTTTAATAAAGAGACAAGGGCAGCTAGGTGGTGTAGTGGATGAGTTTCTGGGCCTGGAGTCAGGAAAACCTGGGTTCAAATGTGGACCACCACACTTGATAGCTGTATGAACCTGGTCAAGTCACCATCCCTCTGTTTTCCTCATTTGTAAAATGAATTAGAGAAGGAAATGGAAAAATCTCTCAAGTATATTTGCCAAGAAAACCCCAAATGGGGTCATGAAGAGTAGGACACACCTGAAAATGACTGAACAACAACTAGGAAGTAAAGCACACCAAAGCATGGTGGGGGTGAGTCAAAGAAAAATGTAAAGATTTAGGGATAGTGACAGAAAAAAAGAAAAGTGTTAATTAAATATTTAAAAATAATACTGAGGAAAGCAGAAGGAAATTAAGAAAGAGAAACCTTCAAGTAAAGCAGTGTTGCTACTATCAACCTAAACTATACACCCTTCCACCATATATACATATTTTATACATATTGCATTTAAAAGATTCACTGATTTCATATGTGATCCTCTTTTCTTTCCTGTTTCATACATGGAGTTGTTTGTTGTCAATTTTCTTGTTCATAACTTTTCTTAAAAATTGGGGAAAAATTAAAAGACCTCCCAAGGACCTCAGAAGTTATTGCACCAAAATGCTTAATGAACCTGGACTAAATGTAAATATGGGATTGTTTCATGCAAGTTTTCTTTATGGAACCAGATTTTTTTTGAGATTCTTTCCTAGAATTTCAGACAGTCCAGGTCCATTGAATTTCAGTCACGTTCTGCTTACCCTAGGATAGAAACTAAGTTCTGTGTCCAGATTGGAGAAAAATGAGGAGGAGGGAGGCTTTCAGGAAACAAGCAGTGACATTGTAAACTGTGCTACCTCAGGGGAGAAATGATTGGGGAGACTTCTTCCTCAGTCCCATTGGATGGAAAATTTAATAAAAATAAAAATCAATACCTGACTCAATTTAGAAAATGTGATTGTTAGATTATCTCAAGACTATTATACCATTTTTCTGGGAGCCTGCCAGAAATGCAAACAATCTATGTTGTACAGAAATGCTGAGTCCTTAATCAATAAAACAAAATATTTCCAAGGCCTCTCAGCATGATAAAAATCAAACAATCAATTACCCAGTCATAAGCTAGTTCTGCTGTCACAAGTTTGATGAAAAATATGTGAAAAACTCTGCCCCTGATTAACTAATACAGAAATGTTCTGAAGTTAGATTCAATGCTTCTCTTTTAATTCCCCCATTATTCATTTCAAAAGAAAACATCACTGGAAACACTGAAGACTAGACATGGATATACTAAATAGTGAATAGCTTCAGTGTGAAGAGAAGGATTAACTGCCACTAGAAATATATGAACATAAAACAGGTATGGCTGTGACCCAGAAGCTTCACTAGAGTATGGTACAAAGAGCACAATGGAGACCAAGTTCTTTCTGGAGCCATAATTAAGAATTCTGGTGTATTAGCCAAATTCCCTTAATTTAGTGTGATGGGATAAAAAATGGGGAGAATAAGGACACACTAGGCCACTAGGAAAATCAGTACATATCACTTCCACTATTGATCTTGATATGGGTTCTCAAGTCAGGCAGTGCAGATGAACAGTCTTGTAGGTGTGGACATGAAGGGAAGATGGTCTCATGTAAGAGGTGTGATGGCCATGGGACCCTGCGATATGATGTCCCAAAGGCTGAAGAAGGAAGCAGAGGACAGACCTGCTAGACACAAAGCCCATCACTGTATCAACATATAGTTATTTTAACTCTCTATGACTCAGTTTTCTTATCTATAAAAAATGGGGGGTGTTAATGATTGTTCAAGGATGTTTTAAGTGTGGCCTTTGGATTCCTGGGGAGCCATAGAAAGTTAAACCAAGGGATCCATGAATACATACTTCTGCCAGAGACTGTACTTTTGAGCTTCATTTGACTCCTACAAAATATGCCACATTAGAATGTCCTACACATACATACATTGCTATCTTTCAAATGCTGAATAAAGTGCAAATTCATTAAAAAGTGTTACTGAATTTATTGTAGCTTTCTATATTTACATATTTTCTTACTAAATAGATAAAAATAACATTACTATCATGCGGAGACCATGAGTCCTTTCCACCTGGACTGTTAGATGCCAGGTTTGGAAGATGGTACTTGACCCAAGTGACATATCGCTATTTTAGACCTTGACTTATGATTAGATACTTGATAAGATCCATTCTGACAATAGAGGAGTCTTTGAGTCTATAATCTGGCTTCTACCCATCCTAAGATGCAGTCCATGTGGATAGTTATGCTATTTTTAAAGGCAGAAATATATTTTAAAAAATATATATATATGACTTCAAAAGTCTATTCCTAGAAATATTTCCTAAAACTGTGCATTCTACCAAAAAAAAGCAAGAAAACCAACAATCTCTCCAATGACCCACTTCCTGTGGCCCTTCAACAGGCTTCTTGTGCAGAATGAAATATTCCATGTAAATAAATAAACATTAATGGAGGTGATAAACAGCGTCAAAGAGCCTTAATGTTTGGCAGCAGTAAGCAGCCAGGACAGCTTGGTTAGCCACTGAAAATAAGATCATTCTAATGATATGCTAACTGAAGATGTCCCCAGATGCCTTAAAAAAAAAAAAGTCCAAGCTAGAAAAATGTCAGTGCTGTACTCATGTAGTGAGCAGAGAAGTTTTGAAACTAAATAGACTGTATAAAAGGAAGGGAGAAATCTTGACTGGGTGAGTTTAAGACAAACTAATTTGGGATTTAGGAAAGATTGTTTTCTAGGCAGCCATATTTTGGAATCCAAAGAGAAAGATTCTTAAAGTGATAAGTAGGACATGGCAACATATAGCTTTTATCTTAGAGTCTCTATATGTAGCTCAAATATTCATGGAAGAACAGCATGGCAAGATTGGAAGGTAATTCAAAGGTCATAGAGTCCAATCACCACGCAAAATATTAATCCTGTTTATAAATCAGTCAAGTAAATATTTATTGAGGACCTGCCAGGCACTGTGCTAGACAATTGAGAGTAAAAAATATTAAGAATGAAACAATCTTCTTTTGTGGGGAGCTCATATTCTAACCAGCGAGGCAACAAGTTTATGCACAGAATTTTCTTCCTCCTTTGCTCTGACTACTGACCTCCATGGATCCTTTAAAGTCCCAACTAAATGAGGTCTATTGGCAAGCCAATGCAAAGACATGGATATAGATGAGGCAGTGTCATGTGTGAGGCCTGGAAAAAAGACCAGTTTGCTTGGATCAGAGTGAAAGCAAGGAAACATATACTGAAGCTAGAAAGATACTTTGGGGTCATATTGAGAAGGGCTTGAAAAAATAAACATATAAGTCTGAATTTTATTTCAGAGGAAAATAAAAGCCACTGGAATTGATGGAGCAGGGAAGTCATGTGGTCAGATATATGTTTAAGGAATGTATATATATATATATATATATACACACACATATATATATATACACACACATACACACCTATATACACACATACATATACATATACATATATATATATATATATATATGTATTGGTGGCAATATGCAGGATGGACTGGAGTGAGGAGAGAGATATGAGTCAGGTAAAACAACTATGACCCTATTGAAACAATCTAGGTGGTTAGAGCCTGAACTAAGGAGGTATTTGTGAGTATGGAGACATGTCAGATTTGAGAAATGCTATGGAGGTAGAAAAGACAAGATCTGGCAATTTGCTTGGATATGGGAGGTAACAGAAAGTGGGAAAGAAGGAAGAAGGAGGGAACAAGCATTTATTAAAGACATACTCTATGCTAGGCTCCATAACAAGCACTTTACAAACATCTTATTTGATCCTCACAATAACCCTGATGGGGTAGGGGCTTTTATTATCCCTATATTAAGGATGAGGGAACTGAGACAGATGTAGATTAAATGACCTGCTCAGGGTAACTGCAGTAGTAAGTATCTGAAATCTGATTTGAAATCAGATTTAGGAAGATCTAGCAAGAATTCTCAGTTCAAGAATCTATGTACTATGTCTCCTGGCTGCCTCTAGGAAGGCAGGTGGAAGGATGGTAACACTTTAGCATAGATAGAGTAGTTTGCAAAAGGAGGTTTATGGGGAAAGATAATGAGTTCCAGATAGGTGAATTCTGATAGGAGAATATGTTTCAGGGACATTTAATTTGAAAAGTCTAATGGGCTTTTGGTGATGTGGGCTCAAACTCAGCGCTGTGAGTCTTATGCATAGAAATGATGGCTAAACCTCTGAACCTCATGAGCTTCCATAAAAGCTTAAGCGTTACCAAGAAACAGTGAAGAAGGACTAGATAATAAGTCCTAGGAAAGAGCCTGAGGGGCCCACAGTTAGAAGTTATTACATGTAGGATCTAGCAAAAAAAAAAAAAAGGAAGGAATAGTCAAACAGGTAGGAGGAGAGAGCAATGTCACACATATCCATAAAGGAGAAGTATCTAAGAGAAGAATGTGGTCAACTTGTTTAAATGCAGCAGCAAAATGGTAGAAAAAGATAAGGACTGAGAAGAGAGCGTCACATTGGGCAGTTAGATCATTGGTAACTTTGGAGAGGGAAGTTTTGTTTGGGTGATGAGGTTGGAAGATAGACTACAAAAAGTTGAGTGGTGATTGAGAGAAAAGAAGTGGAGACTGCTTTTTCAGGGCGTTTGATTGAGAAGAGATATAGGAGGATAGGCTGAGGGGGTGATAGTATCTTGTGATGTTTTTTTCAAAGATAGGTAAGACTTGGGCATGTTTAAAGGCATGGGGAAAGAACAATTAGCTGGTGAGAAATTGATGGTTTGAGAAAAAGAGAGAAAGATGTAATCTGTTGATGGGAGGAAATGGGGTCAAATACACATTTGAAAGGTACTGCATTGCCCTGAAGCCAATTTAACTTGTCGTTTTGAGTTGCTATATTTCCCACTGAATATGGAGTATGTAGGAGGCCCAGAATGAGTCAAGGATGAAGCCCCCCTGAGCCAATATACTATGGTTATGGTTAACAAGGGGTTGACTTGTTCAAGTTGAAAGGCTACTTCTTTGTCATAGACTGAGGAAAAGGAAAGAGAGTAGAAAGTGATGTTAAGGGTTTTCAAGTTGTGGAGAATGGGAAAAGAGGGAGCTCACAAGAAATGGTTTCAGTTTTCCCAGTAAAAGAGTAAGGTCCCCAGATGAGAGAGAGAAAACTTTCTCTCTCCCCCTCTCTCCCCTCTCTCTCTCCCCCACCATAGGTCAGGGAATGTGGGAAGAGGAAGTTTAGAATATTCTTTGTGCAGTGAGATAGAAAATCAATTTAAAAAAATAAAAGCATTGTCTTGCTACAGTGAAGGCCCAGCTCAAGTTGGAGAGTATGAATTTGCAATGTGCCCAGTTAGAATTGTTGCTAAACTTCCCACAGCTGTCTTTAGCAGCTAGTGAGTAGTCGTGAAGGAAACAGATGGTGAGAGAAATGCAGGGAGGAAGCTTAGCTATATACGTGTTACAAGAAGACAAGGGAACAAAGCATTTGAGAGCAAAAACGAATGTAGTGTTGAAATGATTAACTATGGGATTGAAATTAGAGGAAGAAAGTGAAGTGAGGATGGAGGTAAGTGTCTGAGAAAATAATGCTAGAAGGGATTGGAGACCTTGATGAAGGTGAAAGCTAGGATTAGGAGTGGTGACACATAGGGAGAAATGGAATTAGAGGAAGTTATGGTTAGGCAAAATGTCTGAATTTCTAAGGACACAAATAGATAGGTGGGGACCCGGAGAAGAAAAAGGATAATTTAGGAAAACAGGATGCTGGAGTAAACAGCAATAAGCAAAACAAAACAGAAAACAGACTTCAGCTACTGAGGATGGATCACAAACGGTCAAATAGGGAGGTCTAAAATGAGAATGAGAGTAAGGACCAACAACTTAGACATGGGTTGGGTGAGAGGAGTAGAATTAGATTTTACCAATTATATTTTAATAGGATTAATAATTTCTCTCTTCCTCTAATTTCACTTTCTAAAAGAAAGAGTTTGTAAGGTGAAAAGACCAAATATTACATTTGTATAACACCTTCAACAGATATTGTTTTGATACAGCAACTTTTACAAAAATTGACCCTACATTAAAATATTAAAATGCATAAATAGATAATCAAAAGATTATTAGCTATGAAAAGGTTGGATTTGTGTCACGAATTAAGGGTTAGTTCAATATTAGTAAAACTATAAACATAATAGATGTATTAAACATATCCTGGGATTCAAATTTAAAGGAAAATAATGTAATATAATATGGAAATAACTAAATGGATAGAGTACTCAGTAGACTTGGAGTCAGAGAGATTTATTTTCAAGTCCAACCTCAGAAACTTAAAAGCTCTGTGATCCTGGAGAAATAATTTAATCACTGTCTATCTCAATTTCCTCATCTGTAAAAAGTGAATAAAAATAGTACCCATTGGGGCTGTTAGGTGGGGAAGTGAGTAGAGCACTGGCCCTGGAGTCAGAAGGACCTGAGTTTGGATCTGGCCTCAGTCACTTAACGCACACACAAACAAAAACCTAGCCATGTGACCTTGGGCAAGTTACTTAACCCTAATTGCCCTCCAAAAAGAAAAAAAAATAGCACCCATCTTCCAGGTTATTGTAAAGATAAAATTAGTTAATATGTGTAAAGTACTTTTAAATCTTAAACCCTATAAAATGCCATCTATTAATATCAAAGAATGTATAGAACAAAAATAAATAATTGAAACAGTAGATAATTTTGTCAAAGGAAATAATAATAATGAGGGAGCATATCAAAGCTTATGGGATGCAGCAAAGTAATCCACAAGGGAAAATTTATATCTCCAAACACACTCAAAAAGTGTCATTAGTAGGGGCAGCTAGGTGGTACAGTGAATAGAGCACTAGCCCTAGAGTCAGGAGGATCTGAGTTTCAAATCGAGCCTCAGACACTGACTACTGTGTGATCCTAAGCAGGCAACTTAGCCCAATTGACTGAACAGCAACAAAATCACCAATAGACACACACATAGATAAATCTGGGAAAAATACATCAATATACTCCAACTAACTACAAGAATAGAAATTGAGAAAATCAAAGGAAAAATAATGAGTGAAAAACCATTCATTGAGTACTTGCCAAGTATATAAATACAAAATCAAAGACAGTCCTTAACATTAAGAAGCTCATATTATACTTGGGGAGAGACCATATACTTAGGAAAATGGTGGCTATAGAGAGTAACTTTGTTTAGGAATGTTATAGGACCGGTGAGTGGGGCCATTAGAGAGTAAATCAATATATATTATCCACAAACAATGCCAGAATTGATTTGATCATGGTTCTATGGTAAAGATAAGGTTGAGGAAGTGGGTATAAAAGGGTATTTGTATAGGTACAGGACAGTTGAGGAGGCTTTTGAAAAGATAGCAAGAAGAATGAAATAAAGTGAAACATAGCTGGGTTTTTCTTGAAATAGTGGGTCAGAAGAGATAAATGCAATTGAAAACTAATAAACCAAAAAAAAAATATTGGTATAGAGAATTTTAGACAACTCAATCTAAAAAGAAGAAACTAAGAAAACCTTAAATGAGCTTCCTGTACCCTCTCCAAAAGACAGGACCAGATGGATTCACAGGTGAATTTTATAAAACATTCAAACATTAATTCTAATATCACCTAAACTCTTTGAAAAACAGCAAAAGAAGGTATTCTACCAAATTCCTTCTGTGACAGATATAGTTTTGATACATGAACCAAGGAGAGTGAAAACGTAAACTTTAGTCTCTTGGTTAATATTTAATTTAAAACTTTTTTTCCTTTTTTGGAGGGGGGAGGGCAAGGCAATTGGGGTTAAGTGACTTGCCCAAAGTCACATGGCTAGTAGGTGTTAAGTGTCTGAGGCCAAATTTGAACTCAGGTCCCCCTGACTCCAGGGCCAGTGCTCTATTCATTGTGCCACCTAGCCACCCCTAATTTCAAACTTTTATAGACCAATATATCTAATGAACATTGATACAAAAAAAAATTAAACACAATTTTAGCAGATAAAACTAACGCAACGCGCCACAAAGATTTATATGATGACCAAGTTGAGTTTTACTAGGAGAATTTTTCATATTATCTAATTTTATTTTTTAATGAAAACCAAATGACCAAAACAAAAGGAAAAAAGAAAAAATGCATCAAAAGAAGAAAAGAAATTGTCAGAAACTTTTGCTCAATTTGTATCCCCCCCAAATGATAACTGAAAAAATGAAGGAAAAAAGTCACAAAATTCTCAAATTAACAAGACATGGTATAGAGAATTTCCATAATCCAATTTTATAAAATGAAATTGCATAAATTATAAGTGAACTCCCAAGACAGTGGGAGGTAGGGGAGAGGGTAGTGAAAGGAAGACCTAGAATGAACCAATGAATTCTATCAAAATTTTAAAGGACAATTGACTCCAACATTAGCCAAGTTGTTTTCAAAACTAGACAAAAGAAGGCACCCTACCAATTCTTTTTGTGTAATAAATATGGTTCTGTAACCTAAACCAGGGAGAAACAGAGAAAGATAACTATAGAACTAACTGAACTATCTGTAATGAATGCTTATGCATTGACTGATTCACATATATACAATTCCAAATGACTTTTTCTGAACAATAATAAAGGAAAATAATGGGGCATGACAAAATAATAAAAGGTAATGATGTTATCCATATCTATTTACAAATTTAGTATTGTACCACGCAAACCATAGTTACTTTATAGGATGAGAAAAACAATAAAATAATTCATCCTGAGAAATATGAGGTCCAGAATCTTAATGTAATAATGAGAAGATAGGGATCAAAGGATTACATTAGTAGTACATCTCAAACTACACTACAAAGAAATAACCATCCAAACAATAGGGTACTGGTTAAAAATAGAAAAATTTATTAATGAAAAATATAGGTAAACAAGACCAGAAACAATTAACTATAAACCTAAGGATACGACTAGGGTTAGTTCTTCATATTTGACAAATAATACTGGGGCAAATGTAAAATGGTTTGGTAGGAATTAAGCTCACACTAACACCTTTCACCATAAAACATGTTAAACTCTAAAAGAAGGCATGCCCTAATCACATATGGTCACATTATAAAAGAAATCAGAAATTAGAGAATGAAAGGAAGAAACACTTTTGCAATTATGGTTAGGGGAGTAGAGTTCTTACTTAACTTAGAAATTAAGATAACCGTAAAATATAAATGAATAATTCCAATTATATGTGAATGAGAAAAATAACTGTAATTAAAATGACTTAGAGAATCTGTTAATTGGAAAAAATTTTCAAGGCAAATTCCCCTTGTAAATATCAATATTTTAGATATTTAAAGAAGTTATATAAGAACAAGGTAAAATGTTAAATAAATCAATGATCAAAGGTTCTCAAAATAAAGAAGTGCAAACTATCAATAATGATATATGAGATCTGTCCCATACCCTTCCACTCCAATCAATGAAACTAATAATGTGCTGGACCCCTTTATCAGGTAAGAATGCCCCTTTGAGTTACAAAATCAGTCAATATATCAAAGGTGTAACCTAAGTAGGAGCTGAATAAAAGAAGATAAGACCACATGGGAAATATCTTGAGGTAGATTGAAGAGAATCATACTCTCTTGGATAAAACAACAACTCAATTTGGAATCCAAGATTCCAACAGCAGGCCAAACTACATAGAGCAAGTTCAACCAAGCCCCTGAGAGAGAATCATTTGGGATGGGGGAGGCTAGGAAGAGTCTCTTTTTTGCTTCTTTTACCAGAGGTTGACCTTGTGAACTTCAAAAGGTCAGAAGATTTGACATTTCATCAGCATTGGTAGTAGTTTTCCCAGAAAAGCAATGGGTGCCATCAGGAGCTAAGAATCATGCCAAGGATGAACTAAGCATGCCTAAGATAACTTCAAGTCTATATAAAAGCACTGATCTATGGAGTCTCACAGAAAACTAAACTAAAGAGGAACTTCAGGAAAAGACTTCCAATGACCATAAGCTATGAATTAGCTTTTGGACACCTTTGATCTTTAAGTTCGGGCCTATTCTCCTCAGTGACCTCCTATATGCACAGATGTCACCAATTTGGGGGAAGATGTTTTTGCAGCAACTGTTGTTAGTGTGGCACATCATTTAATTCTTCCTAAAAGCTAATTAGGTCTGACTGGCTGGCAATTAATAGAAACAAACTAGACCAGGACTAATGAGCAATAGTACTATAAATAAATTAAATAAATGAATGAATGGTTAAGTAAATAGATAAATGAGAGAATGAATGAACAAATGAACAAATAAATAAATAAAGCTCAAGGTTACTTTGAATCAGTCATCCTCTGGAGTCTCATTCTGTTGTTGTAAGGGGAGTTGTAAAGTAGTCTCAGAGGGGGGTGCTACACAGATAAAAATGATTCCAATTACTAATAATGAAATGGAAATTAAAGCAATTCTGAATTTCTACCTTAAACCCTCAGCTTTGTAAAGATGACAAAAGATAAAAATCATAATTATTGCAGGGATTGTGGGAGGACTAGAAAATTAATGAACTATTGATAGATCTGTGAATTGGTTAAGCCATACTGGGAAAAAAAATGAAGGGATACACAAAAAATGCCAAACTGTATAAATGCAAAGACATCAAGGACAAAGGGGAAAGGATTAATATGTATAGTCATATTTATAACAATAGTTTTTGTTGTAGCAAAGAAGTGGACACAAATTAGGGGCCCTTCAGTTGAGGAACGAGTGGGTGATATGAATGTAATGACATTTTATTTGGACATAAGAAATGATAACTATGACCTATCTAGAGAGTCTTGAGAAAACTTGTATGAACTGATACCGAATAAAATAAGCAGATGACCAAGAGAAAAATTTATGTGATGACCTCATTAATAATTTGAAGGGCAACAACTCTAAAAGAGCTTAGGACTCTGTTTAAAGAAATCACTAATCATTATTTCAAAAGACTGGTAGCAAAACACAGTACCTACCTTTTGTAAGATAGGTTAGATGGACTCGAGATATAGTGGCAGACATGCTTTCTTAGACATTGCTTAACTCTGTAATTTTGTCATAAGTGATGGCTTTTGCTTAGATGAGTTAGGGGGGAGGGGAAGAGTTAATGGATAATGATGGACATGGAGGAAAAAGACAGCAATAAAACAGGTGTTTTTTTTTTTAAGAGCAGAAAGGGGCACAATTAATAAATGTTTTCTTGCTTTCTTAAAACAAACATTTATGTATATTTAATTTTAAAATATCTAAATATACACAACAGATTATAGTTCATCATATAGTTATTTCCCTGTTCTTTGTTTCTTAAAATATTTGTGCTTGTTGATGATTGTTAAATTAACAATAAGAAATTAAATTGAAGGCTTTCAGATTTGGTAGCTATTTACAAAAAATGATAGTTGATTCTAAGAGAACAGATTGTGATATCAAAAGAGAGGGTGCAAAGGCATGAGAACATACAGGACATTGACCTTGGGAAGATAATTATTAGGGAATGGATGATGGTGCCACAAAGGCTATTGAAGATTGGTCAGAAACGTAGGAAGAAAATGAATAGAAAGCATGATCAAAGGAGACTGAAGGGAGAGAGAGTATCTAGGAGGAGGGAGTGATTAACAGCATTACAAACTTCAGAAAGTCTGGGGATGATTAGAGATTTGAACTGTGCCAAGATGAATGTCAGTATTAGACTCTTAGAACTTATTCCCTTATATGTTATAGAAAATGCTATCTAATTTATCAATCAAAGTATCTCTTGCTCAACCTAAATAGGAGAAGTAGAACTTGAAATCTGGTCTTTTGACTCAAGATTCAAGACCCATTTTACTATACCATGCTAATTTTCATTTGGCCAGTCTCTGTAGCCAGGCCACTTCAGTAGGTCCTTCCAGTCTCTGTGTTCTATACCTTTTCTTACTTTCTTAACTTCTGAAGAGCCCCAAATCCCTGGTGGTCTCTCAGCATTTTTCTTATTCAACTCTACTCTAAGGAAAGGATTTGGAAGGCTTAGGGTTCTACTTCTAAAGTAAAGGATCATATTGCTGACATTTGTTCTTAAAGGCATTTGGTTGAAGGCATTGTTGGAAACTGGCAAGGACTATCTATAAAGTCTCCTTCTTAAACCATCTTTTTTTCTACATTTTTCCAATTAGCCATGCACCGAGATCAAATTTGTCTTTCAGAAAATAAACCTTCTTAAGATGGGCTACATCAACCATTTACACTTTATTGTGAATTACTTGGATCAGATAATTGAATTGCATTTTTAGTACTGCTCATGAGACATTAACTGAGTCACTTAAACTCTCAGAGATATATAATAGAATTAAGAAAATGGGAAATGTGATTGAAGGAAGAGTAAGAAACAATTTTGGAACATGTGGTAGTTTGAGGGGAGGATAAACCTAACTGGGATATTGTAATGGAGGGCATGAGTGCTGGTGAAAAGGGAAAACAGAAAAAAAAAAAACCAGAAAGAAATGGGAAAGTAATGTAAAAGCCAAAGATAGACAATATGGCAAAGGTCTATCTCACCTGCTTTGCCACTTTGCCAAAGTCTGGGGAGTGAAAACTTCTCAGGCAGTTTTGATTGTTAACTTCCCTCTTCCCCCTCCATTGCTGCTGTCAATCAGCAGCAAGCCCTTTCAGGAGTCTTTTGACCTCCACCCTTCTTTACTACTGCCCTGGCAACCTTTCTCCTTCCCCCTCTCTTGCTTTAGGACCCTTCCCCCTTTCTCTTGCTGTCAGTCAGCATCCTTGCTCTTTGTAAGCCCATTTCCCAGCAACTGAGAGATAGTGGCTTCCCTGTTACTTGTCACTAGAGAAGAGTTTTGTACCACATCTTGAGTCTGCCTCTCAGCCGATGGGAGAAGGAACAATTGAGGGAAGGGGAATTGACTGCGTTGGGGTTTAAAAACTCTGTTCACCCCATATTGTGCGCCTCCTCCTCATAGTCAGTCATAGGGAAGACCGCCCTCTTCTCCCAGGGAAAGAGAATAAAATTTCTGTCCTTATTATAAGAGATCTCTGTGTTCTTGATTAAAGTTTGGATGGGGTTTTTCATCCCAAACAACAGTGAAAAATATAAATGCTCGATAAGACATAGTAGGAGATGAAGTCTTCTCTTAAAAGAAACAAATCTCTAAATGTAAGATTTAAGGCCTGAGAAGACTAATCTGAAGAGGTAGTGGAAGGATATTAGTGGAAGGATTTAGTGTGGAAGGATATTCTATGTAACTCTGAAAGTTCATCACATTAATAATCACTTAAAAGTTACAGTTGGACCTTGCATTGGTAATAGAAGGATACAGGAGCTATTAATTGTTAGTGTCTTCTTCCTCAAAAAATCCTAAAGCAATAAAAATAATATCTAAAACACAAAAAGAGGGTACAGCAACCATAATGCCTTTTGTAAGGAAAGGTCAATTAGATAATGATGAAAAGAGTTTAAGATATTGCCACAGGGGTAAGGAGTGGGAGCATTATGGTTGGCGCTCTTAGCCAGCCAAATTTTAACTAGATCATACAACCACAGGAAGAAGCAGCTGAATAGTGGTATCAAGCTGAACTTGGAGTCAGGAACACCATCTGACATGTATTGGATGGGTAACCCTGAACAAGTCAGTTAACATCTCAGTGCCACATTGAATTTTCTATGACCAAAAGTTGCAGAACTAGGGTCAATCTGAATTGGTAGAGACTCCTCACCAGGAATTCTCTATACAAGTGGTGTCAAAGTCAAATAGGAACCATTAAACTGTAGATATACATTCTGATGGATCACATATTGACTTAGAAAACCACCATGTTAACATTATCTATGTTCTAGTGTATTTTTATTTATTTTAACATTTCTCAATTATATTTTACTCTGATTTGGGATGATCTAGGGAGGTTTTGG
Organism: Gymnobelideus leadbeateri; assembly: GCA_011680675.1. NCBI lineage: Eukaryota > Metazoa > Chordata > Mammalia > Diprotodontia > Petauridae > Gymnobelideus > Gymnobelideus leadbeateri. Next base: position 59,023 of record WOXC01000311.1, read on the forward strand.
CCTGTTTGACATGTCTGCACTATACCAAGGCAATTACAAGCCTTTTCCAAAGAAGAAAGAAAAATATTCAGAATTTCAGACCTTGAGGTCATGAAGTCCATTTCACAAATGAAGAAACTGAGGTTTAGAGAGATGAAGTAAACTGGTTTAACATCTAGTTAAGGGGAGAGACAAGGTTACAACTGAAGTCACCTGACTCCTACTATATTATTTCTACTTCTAAAAGCTGCCTTGATCAACACAATATGCAAATAAAGAAATAAGAATAAAAGTACTGGACCAAATGATCTGTAATTTCTGAAATTTTATGATAAGTTGAGCTTGTTCATTGCATTTACCTTTCTTTATAGAGTAGTGTACAAGGAGCTTGATTAAGAAATTGGTATTATTAATGGTGCAACTAGAGCATCCTTTCCAATCTGCAAGATGACTAGTTCACACTTTGCTCATGATAAGAGGTATGGCAAATTGGGAACGGGCATGAACTCAAGGCTCTTCTCCTGACTATACCTTGGGACACAAGAAATGACCTTGACTTTTGGTTTGCACAAAACAGGCACAGGTGTCCCTAAATAAACCACTTTAAGCATCCACTAGGGATCTCATTTGGGTAATTATAGCTTATCTTATGAACAAGTAAAGGCTGGCAATACTGTAGGTATTTGTTGGCCCTCAGTCATGCACTTCTTACAGAAATAGGCTGGTTCTAAGCTATCCTCCTTTCTTCTTCCCTTCCTTCCTCCCTTCCTTCCTCCCATCCTTCCTTGCTTCCATTCTCTGACTTCTAGTTAGTGTGATGAATTTTGGCAAATCTTGACAGATCAAAGAATATAGATAGTATATAGGTGAAATCTCCTGATGAAGTGGAAAGATGCATGAACTAGAAGTCAGGAGCCCTAAATTCTAGTGTTGAGTCTACAACTAGCTAGTTGTGGCTTCCTGGTTTTTGTTAATTTTTTTTTTTTGTAAATTGTACCTATAAGGGGTAGAGGAAAGTGGCAAAATAAGAAATGTGTATGACAAGAACAACAAAAAAAATAGAACAAAGAACAAATGCATGAGCGCTTTTGTGGTAGCATCAACCTGGAAACAAAGTAGATGCCCTTTGGTTAAGGAATGGAGAAACAAACTGGAACAGGAATATAATGGAATATGGTTCTACTGAGAAATGATAATTATGATAAATAGAGAAGCATGAAAATCTTATTATGAATTGATATAAAGTGAGGTAATAACAATCAGAAAAGCAAGACTATAATCATGTAAATGGGAAAAACAACAAGAAAAAAATAATCAAAATTTAGTATTACAAAATTATAATGACCAAGTCTGGCACCAAAGAAGAAATATGAGAAGACACCTTTCTCTTTGTTCATTGCAAAGGTGGAGGATCATGGATGTTGAACAATGCGTACTATATCATACTTTTAAGATGTGTTGATTATTTTTAATTGATTCTTTTTTCTTCTTTATTATAAAGGGTAGCTCTCTTGGAGGGGACAAAGGGAATGATACAGTATGAAATCTAGATAATATATGCAAAAGAAATATTTTTAATGCACTGAGAAGAGACAAAGAAATAATTTAAGTACCCTAGTGTGTGTATGTATACACATATTTAAACACATATACATAAGTTTATACATGTATATTATTTATACATGTATGTACAATAATATGTATTTAGATATATGAAGAAATAGTAATCTGATTTTACTGCATTCAAAGGGAGTTCCTTGAAGACACTATGATGAAAAAAATAACTTCTTATAGTGTAAGAGTTGTGAGTTGCTTTTACCACACATGCAATCTTGCATATGTGCCTATCCACAGAATACACATTTACATATGTGCCTATCTTCTACTATATTTTCAGTTGGAATTCACTGTTTGAATATTTATTTGTGGGAGAATGTATGGCAGCTCTTTGTAGGGAATGTTTTGGAACTTCTATTCTATCTATACCATTTTAGTAAAAAAATCCTTGGCTAAGAGTCAACTGTGTGTACTGACTAATTGTTAAAGAGAAAACATAGTGGTAAGGGCTCATAAGCAATAGCATTAGAAGAGTGGTCTCAAAGGTTAAACCTTGCCATACCAGCCAGTCTCTGGGAACCCATCCTATCAATGCGAGCATAAGTTGGAGGAGTATTCCAGAGGGACCTCTACATATATAATACGTCATATATAGTCCTTAAGAGTTATAGGTATCATCTTCCCATATAGGAATATAAAGAGTTTAACCTGGGGAGCCAAGATGGTGGAGTAGAAACAGCACGTCCAAGGCTCTCTCCCCTAGATCACCTTCAAACTATGTAAAAGGGGACTCTGAACAACTTCTGGAGCCCCAGCACCAAAGAACAACATAGAGAACCTAACTTCCCACTGAGGACAGCCCAGCAGCACTGCAGGAAGGACCAGCATAGTGCTCTGGGAGCCAGAAGCTCAGGGCACAGTGCGGAGAGCCAAGCCCAGGGCCGCTTGAGCCGCAGTTTTAGCCCAATGGTGGCCAGGCCAGCAGCCGGCTGGAGGGACCCCAGAGCACCAGCAGCTGTGGCAATTCAAGAAGTATCAACACAGACATGCCTAGGACAAAGTGAGAGGTTAGTGCCCTATGGACTTTGGGACTAGTATTTGGGGAATGCCTCGGGTTCCTCCCCTCTGGGCTAGAAGCCGCTGAGGTGACACGCCATTTTGTAGTTTTCAGTGGCAGCTCCAGCTCCTGGCCTGAGAACTGTAGGGAGGTCCAGCGATCAGTCTTGGGGGGTAATCGCTCTTGCTTTAACCTCCCTGGATCTGGATTGTGATCTGGGGTGGAGGTTGTGGGGTGGATATCCAGCTTGCCAGAAATGGAAGTTGTCCCCCCACATGTTAGGGACAGAAGCTCCCTTGTCTGGTGGCAGAGTCATACTGTGGCAACAAGCCCAAAAGTCAAGTAATTAAGTGGCAACATGCCAAGGCAAAGGAAACAAATTAAACAGAAAAACGCAACATTAGACTCTTATTTGGGGGCAAAGATGATTGAAGCATAGAACAGGAGGAAGACTGTGAGGGCAGAAATCCTGCTCCAAAAGCCCCAAAGGAAAATATGAGTGGGTTACAGGCCATAGAGGACCTTAAGAAATACTTTAAAAATCAAATAAGAGGAGAAGCAGTCAGGAAATAGGCAATCACAATGGGTAAAAAGGAAGCTGAGAGGGAGTAGAAACAGCTCTTCCAAGCCTCTCTGCCCCCAGATTCCCCACAAACTATGTAAAAAAGGATTGTGAACAACTTCTGGAGCCCCAGCACCCACAGAACGACACAGAGAAGCTAACCTCCCACTGAGGACAGCCCAGCAGCCCTGCAGGAAGGACCAGCGCAGCGGTCTGGGAGCCAGCAGCACGCAGAGCACAGGAGCCGAGCCAAGCCGAGCCCAGGTCCGCGTGAGCTGAGGTTTTAGCTCCAGGGCGGCAGGGCCAGCAGCCGGCTGGAGGAACCCCAGAACACCAGGAGCTGTGGCGATTCCAGAATTATCAACATAGACTTGCCTAGCACAAAGTAAGAGGTTAGTGTCCTATGGACTTTGGGGCCTGTATTTGGGGAATGCGTCAGCTCCCTCCCCTGGGGGCTAGAAGCCGCTGAGGAGACACGCCATTTTGTAGTTTTCAGAGGCAGGTCTGGCTCCCAGCCTACAAATTGTGGGGAGATCCAGCAATCAGTCTTGGGGGGCAATCACTCTTGCTTTAACCTCCCTGGATCTGGATTGTGATCTAGGGTGGAAGTTGTGGGTGGGTTTACAGCTTGCCAGAAACGGAAGTTGCCCCCCACACGTTCCGGATGAAAATTCCTCTAGCTGGCCTTAAAGCCATAGTGTGGTAACAAGCCCAAAAGTCAAGCAATCAAGTGGCAACATGCCAAGGCAAAGGAAACAGAAAAATGCAACCCTAGACTCCTATTTTGGGGGCATAGAGCGGGAAAAGGACTGTGAGGTCAGAAGTCCTGCTCCAAAAGCCCCAGGGGAAAACATGAGCTGGTTGCAGGCCATAGAGGACCTTAAGAAGGACTTTAAAAATCAACTAAGAGAAGTGGAGGAAAAATTAGAAAGAGAAATGAGAAGGATGCAGGAAAAGTATGAAATGAGGGTCAACAGCCTGACTAAGGAAAACAACACCTTAAAAAATAGACTAGCTCAAATGGCAAAGGAGGCCCAAAAGGGCAACGAGGAGAAGAATGCCTTAAAAAGTCGAATTTGCCAGATGGAAAAAGAATCTCAAAACTTCACTGAGGAGATTCATTCCTTCAGAGTTAGACTGGAGCAAATGGAAGCTAGTGACTTTATGAGAAATCAAGATGCTGTTAAGCAGATCCAAACAAACGAAAGATTAGAAGGCAATGTGAAATATCTCATGGAAAAACCACTGACCTGGAGAATAGATCCAGGAGAGACAATTTAAAAATTATTGGACTACCTGAAAGCCATGATCAAGGAAAGAACCTAGAAATCACCCTTCAAGAAGTTCTCAAGGAAAACTGCCCTGATGTTTTAGATCCAGAGGGCAAAATAGAGGTTGAAAGAATCCACCAATCACCTCCTAAAAAGATCCCAAAAAGAAAACTCCCAGGAATATTATAGCCAGGTTCCAGAATCCCCAGATCAAGGAGAAAATACTACAAGCAGCCAGGAAGAGACAATTTCAATATTGTGGAAACACAATCAGAATAGCCCAGGACCTGGCAGCTTCTACACTGAGGGATCGAAGGGCATGGAATACGATATTCCAGAAGGCAAAAGAACTGGGAATGAACCCAAGGGTCACCTACCCAGCAAAACTGAGTATTTTGTTTCAGGGGAAAATATGGTCATTCAGTGGAATAAAGGACTTTCAAGCATTCTTGAGGAAAAAACCAGAATTGAATAGAAAATTTGACATCCAGACACAAGAAGGAAGAGATGCCTGAGAAGGTAATCAGGGAAAAGAAATCAAAAGGATCTTATCAAAGTTGAACTATTTACATTCCTATATGGAAAAGCAATAACTGTGACTGATGATATCTTTCTCATTATGAAAATAATGGAAGAAGGGGGTGTGGTCATATGAATACATATGTGAATGTGTGTGTATATGGTTACAGTTATATGGAAAGAGGGCATAGGTTGAATTTGTTGGGAAGGGAGAATACTCAAGGGATGAAATTATGAGGTGAGAGAGGAAAGTGGCAAGAGGAGATGGGGAGAGACAGGGTAGCGTAAACTATCCCATGTAGAAGAAGCAAGCGGAAGTGGTTGCAAAGAAGGGGGAGAATAAGGAAGGCTAAAAAGACAAAACCACATTCCCATTGAATTTGGTTCAGGGAGAAAATGACATACATACTAAATGGGATATCTCAACCTGCAGCAGGATAGGGGGAAGGGGGATGAGAGGAGGGCATCCTTGGGGTGAGGGGAGGTTGGAAGTACCCACTATAGAAGAGGGACAGGATTATGTAGGGAATGGACCAGGTGGGGGGTGGGATGAGTGGGAGGGAATTATAAGCAGCCTTGGACAATATATCTACTATGATAATGTTTTGCATAGCTAGACATGTACAGCATATACTGAATTGCTTATCTCCCAAGAAGGAATGGGTGACAAGGGAGGAAGGAAATGGATCTGAAATCTGAGGTCGTAACATTAAATGTTTCAAATATATATAAATATTATTAGTAATACTCTTTCGCTTGTAATAGGGAGATAAGATGTGCAGGCATTGGGACACAAAGATTCACCTTCCTCTATTGGAAAAGTCGATGGGGGTATGGGAGAAGGTATGGGAGAGAGCAGATTGGAGGAAGTGATATCTTGTGGGACTGCTATTCTGGGAGGTTGGGTAGGGGAATAATGGGGGGAAAATGATTGTAACTCAAAATCTGGCGGAAATGAATGATGTAAAACAGAAGTTAATAAAGCATTTGTTTAAAAAAAAAAAGGAAGCTGAGAGATAAAAAGCAAGAAAAATGATCCAATCTTATTATATCAAGCAAGTACAACCAAATACAGAGGACACCATGGACTCTATACTCACACCTGCACCACAGAAGGAAATATGAATTAGTTTCAATACCACAAAGCATTCTTGGAGGAGCTCAAGAAAGATTTTAAAAGCCAAATTAGGGAAGTAGAAGATAAATTTAAATCTACATTGACCAAAATGGAAAAAAAAATCTCACTGAAGAAAACAAATCCTTAAAAAGTAAAATTTGTGAACTAGACTGGTGTTTCAAGGTCTTTCACATTTCGGTTCTACTCTATTCCAATGTTATCTCACACATTCTCTTTATGTACTTCAATCAACCATGAATGAATCACCATTCCTGAACAAGTCCTGCAGTTCCCTGCAGGGATGCTTGGTGCCATTCCCTAACATTTGATGACCTAGAAGGCTCTCACCTCAGTCCCCGTTGGTTGAAATTTTAGAAATTCTTCAAAGACCATTCGGGATGCTGCCATTTTTTTAAGGAAGTCTTTTCCTATCTTTTTAGCCAGAAGTGATTGCCTCTTAGAACTTTGTACTTCTTTCCCCTACTTTCCATCTTCAATTTTGTTGTCTTATTCTTATCATCAAGCACAATTTTATCTTTGTTAACTAGACTATAAGCTCCTTAAGGGCAGGGATCATGACAAATAAACATATATTTAAGTACTTACTGTTTGCAAAATACTAGAGAGCCACCTTGCCTTAAAAACACATACACAGCCTTTGCCCTCAAAAAGCTTACAGTGTAGTGGGGGTGAGAAATGCCCCAGAAAAACCATCTTTTTGTATATGCCATGTTGTAGAGTGTAGGAGAGGTAAAAAAGTATGACTTAAGATGTGAGAAGATTTGGGGGAATGAGGGAACATGCCAACTCATATGGACCTTAAAATAAAAGAGGTTACAACAGAAAAAAAAATCAAATAAGAGAAGTGGAGGAAAAATTGGGAAGATAAATGAGAAGGATGCAGGAAAAGTATGAAATGAGGGTCAACAGCCTGACTGAGGAAAACAACACCTTAAAAATAGACTAACTCAAATGGCAAAGGAGGCCCAAAAGGGCAATGAAGAGAAGAATACCTTAAAAAGCCGAATTTGCCAGATGGAAAAAGAATCTCAAAAGTTCACTGAGGAGATTCATTCTTTCAGAGTTAGACTGGAGCAAATGGAAGCTAATGACTGTGAGAAATTAAGATGTTGTTAAGCAGATCCAAACAAATGAAAGAATAGAAGGCAATGTGAAATAGCTCATGGGAAAAACCACTGCCCTGTGAAATATCTCATGGGAAAATATCTCATGGGAAAAACCACTGAAAATAGATCCAGCAGAGACAATTTAAAAATTATTGGACTACCCGAAAGCCATGATCAAAGAAAGAACCTAGAAATCACCCTTCAAGAAATTCTCAAGGAAATTTGCCCTGATGTTTTAGATCCAGAGGGCAAAATAGAGGTTGAAAGAATCCACAGATCATCTCCTGAAAAAGATCCCAAAAAAGAAAACTCCCAGGAATATTATAGCCAGGTTCCAGAATCCCCAGATCAAGGAGAAAATACTCCAAGCAGCCAGGGAGAAACAATTTCAATATTGTGGAAACACAATCAGAATAGCACAGGACTTGGCAGCTTCTACACTGAGGGATCAAAGGGCATGGAATATGATATTCCAGAGGGCAAAAGAGCTGGGAATGAACCCAAGAGTGACCTACCCAGCAAAACTGAGTATTTTGTTTCAGGGGAAAATATGGTCATTCAGTGGAATAGAGGACTTTGAAGCATTCTTGTGGAAAAAGCCAGAATTGAATAGAAAATTTGACATCCAGACGCAAGAGGCAAGAGATGCCTGAGAAGGTAATCAGGGAAAAGAAATTAAAAGGAACTCATCAAAGTTGAACTATTTACATTCCTATATGGAAAAACAATAACTGTGACTGATGAAACCTTTCTCAGTATGAAAATAATGGAAGAAGGGGGTGCGGTCATATGAGTACATATGTGAATGTGTGTGTAGATGGTTACAGTTATATATGGATAGAGGGCATAGGTTGAATTTGTTGGGAAGGGAGGATACTCAAGGGGTGAAATTACGAGGTGAGAGAGGAAAGTGGCAAGAGGAGATGGGGAGAGACAGTGCAGGGTAAACTATCTCATGTAGAAGAAGCAAGGGGAAGTTGCTGCAAGGGAGGGGAAGGATAGGAAGGCAAAAAGGCAAAACCACATTCTCATTGAATTTGGTTCAGGGAGAGAATGACATACATACTAAATGGGATATCTCAACCTGCAGCAGAATAGGGGGAAGGAGGATGAGAGGAGGAATGATGGATGGGAGGGCATTCTTGGGGGGAGGGAGGTTGGAAGTACCCACTATAGAAGAGGGACAGGATCAAGTAGGGAATGGACCAGGTGGGGGGTGTGATGGGTGGGAGGGAATTATAAGCAGCCTTGTACAATATATCTACTATGGTAATGTTTTGCATAGCTAGACATGTACAACACATACTGAATTACTTATCTTCCCAGAGGGAATGGGTGACAAGGGAGGAAGGGAATAGATCTGAAATTCGAGGTCTTAAAATTAAATGTTTCAAATATATATAAATACTATTATTAATACTCTTTTGCTTGTAATTGGGAGATAAGATGTGCAGGCATTAGGGCACAGAGATTCACCTTGCTCTATTGGAAAATTTGAAGGGGGTATGGGAGAAGATATGGGAGAGAGAAGATTGGAGGAAGCCATATCTTGTGGGACTGCTATTCTGGGAGGGTGGATAGGGGAAAAACGGGGGAAAAAATTGCAACTCAAAACCTGGCGGAAATGAATGATGTAAAACAAAAGTTAATAAAGCATTTGTTTAATATAAAAAATAAAGAGTTTAACCTTATAAAATCCCTTCTAATTTCTCTTTTATGTTTACCTTTTTATATTTCTCTTGAGTTTTGTATTAGAAAGTCAAAATTTCTATTCAGCTGTAGTTTTTTCTTCAGGAATGCTTAGAGGTCACTTATTTCATTAAATATCCATTTTTAACCTAAAGGATTATGTTAAGTATTTTTCTGGGTAGGTTACGCTTTTTTGTAATTCTAACTCCTTTGATTTCCAAAATATCATATTCTAAGTCCTCTGATCCTTTAATATGGAAGTTGCTAAATCTTGTGTGATTCTGACTATGGCTCCATGAAATTTGAATTATTTCTTTTAGGCTGCTTGCAGTATTTTCTCCTTGACCTGATAGTTCTAGAATATGGCTATGATATTTCTAGGAGTTTTCATTTTGAAATCTCTTTCAGGAGGCAATCAATGGATTTTTTTGAATGTCTATTTAACCCTCTGGTTCTAGGATAAGAGCGCAGCTTTCTTTGTTGATTTCTTGAAATATGATATCTAAGTTATTTTATTTATAATGGCTTTCAGGTATTATAATAGTTCTTAAATCATCTCTCCTCAGTCTCTTTTCCAGTTATTTTCCAATGAAATATTTCATATTTTCTTCTATTTTTTCATTCTTTAGATTTTGCTTTTTTTTTCCTTCATGTCTGATGGAGTTATTAGCTTTCATTTTTCCAATTTTAATTATTCTTTTCATTTTCTCCCAGTTAATATTTTTTAAAAAATTTTCCCAATTACATGTAAAGATAGTTTTCAACATTTATTTTTGTAGGATTTTGATTTCCTAAGTTTTTTTTTTCCCTCTCTCCCATCCTCCCAACCTTCCTATCCAAGATAGCAAGCAATCCAATATAGGTAATACATGTACAATCATATTCAGTATATTTCCACATTAGTCATATTGTGAAAGAATAATCAGAACAAAGGAGAAACAATGAGAAAGAAAAAAACAAGGAAACAAAAAGTAAAATAGTATGCTTCAATATGCATTCAGACTCCATAGTTCTTTCTCTGGATGTAGATAGCATTTCCCATCTTTTGGAATTGTCTTGGATCACTGTATTGCTGAGAAGAGCTAAGTCTATCATATTTGATCATCACACAATGTTGCTATTACTGTGCACAATACTCTCCTGGTCCTGCTCACTTCACTCAGCAACAGTTCATATAAGTGTTTCTTTTTTCTGAAGTCCACCTGCTCACCATTTCTTATGGAACAGTAATATTCCATTCCATTCATATACCACAACTTGTTTAGTCATTCCCTAATTGATGGACATTCCCTCAATTCCAATTCTTGGCCACCACAAAAGAAGCTGCTATAAAATTTTTTGTATACGTGGGTCCTTTTTCCTTTTTTTGTGATCTCTTTGGAATACAGGCCTAGACATGGTATTACTACATCAAAATTTTATAGTCCTTTGGGGATTGTTCCAAATTGCTCTCCAGAATCATTGGATTAGTTCACAACTCCACCAACAAAGCATTAGTATGGTGCCTTAAACTTATTTTTTTTTGGGGGGGGCAAGCCTCTAAATTCATTGGTATAGGGAATTCCTGGTGAGGAAACTCCCTCTACCAATGCAGATAGTCTGCTATTCTGTAATTCAGTCTTAGAGGCTTGAAGGCACTGAGCAGTGATTTGTCCAGGATCACTAAACAAGTATGCCAGAACCCAAGTGTCCTGACACTTTCTCTCCACTATGTCATCCTACCTCTCTGCTTGACACATGAAAGAAAGAAAGAAAGAAAGAGAGAGAGAGAGAGAGAGAGAGAGAGAGAGAGAGAGAAAGAAAGAAAGAAAGAAAGAAAGAAAGAAAGAAAGAAAGAAAAGAAGGAAGGAAGGAAGGAAGAAAGGAAGGAAGGAAGAAAGAAAGAAAGAAAAAGAAAGGAAGAAAGAAAGAAAGAAAGAAAAAAAGAAAGAAAGAAAGAGAGGTAGATAGACAGACAGATAGATATAGAGCCTTTATTAAGCACAAAAGGAAGATAGGTACTGCCCCCAAGGAGGGAAGGAAGAAAGGAAGGAAGGAAGAAAGACAATGAAAGGAAGGAAGAAAGGAAGAAAGAAAGGAAGGAAGGAAGGAAGGAAGGAAGGAAGGAAGGAAGGAAGAAAGAAAGAAAGAAAGAAAGAAAGAAAGAAAGAAAGAAAGAAAGAAAGAGAGGTAGATAGACAGACAGATAGATATAGAGCCTTTATTAAGCACAAAAGGAAGATAGGTACTGCCCCCAAGGAGTTTACTTTCTAATGGGGAAAGATAAACACAAAGAGGAGGTGGGAAGAGGGGAGGGGCATCATAGCTGCCTAGATTCAAATGGGACTAGGTGAAAGTTTACCTCTCCTATCAAAGCCCAGCTTCTTAGGAGGAGACTGCAAACTTTTCAGTGGGATGGAAAGGAAGATTAAGGTTGGAGTGCAGGCAGTGTGGTACTGAGATGGAGAGCTGTGCTTAATGAATGTTATTAATTGATTGGTCTAGAAAGGCCCTTGCAACTCTGCAAATTTTAGCATCCTTTCTCTCCATGCAATTGGGCTTCTGGGCAATTCTTTATTTTGGTAAAGTCACTTTTTTGCAGGTTCCAACATAGTCATTCTGTTGCCACAACCCAAAACTTAAAAGAATGTAATTCATGGTAGATTTAGAGCCTTCATTTATCATGAAACCATAAGGCTTACTTGGCTAAAATGAATTGGGAAGTTTGTGGGAAAATATTTTCCCTCCATTTGCATTGGTATGCTTTGATACAATCCATCAGGTTCTTCTGAACTTGGGCCCACCCAGACCAGAATTTGGTTCTTTTAGGATCTAATGTGTTAAGCTGAAAAAGAAAAACAAGATAAAGCAAGCTTGGGCAGAGTATGAGGGTTATATGAAAGAAGAGGAAGTGAAATAATTTACTGCGCATAGAGTTAGGTTTATATATTTGGGGAATTAAAGCCACAGTGAAAAGGTATTTCATACCTGTGGGCCTCAGTTTCCTTCTCTGTAAACCTGGTCTTTGTGATTTCCAAAATCTCTTCCAGCTCTAAAAGTCTATGTTTCATCTCCCTTTGTGTGTGTGTGTGTTATTAATCAAAATTCATTAAAAATCTGCTAACAGTAGGGTTATTTTTTTTAAGAAATCAGACAAGAAGTCAGTGTAGGCACCCCCTGCAGAGTCTATGATATTTATAAACAGACAACATAGAATGCACCCCAGAGGGTGGATTCTGGGATCTTAGCATATTGTAGCAATGTCTCAGATTTGCATTTAAATTTTAAGATGTTCTCCTTCCCCTTATGTTACAGGGCATTGTTAGCCATCTCTAAACATCTCATTGGATTAGGTATAAATCCTAGGCCCTTGAGCTACACATACCTTCATTTCTTTTTTTTTTAGAAGTCTATAATTAATGTTCAGTATATACAAGTTACATAGTGAGATTTACACTTGTGTTAAACAAAAGTCCAGCATGAAAATGGCAACTATCATGTGTATCCTACTTATGCAATAATTATCATCTTTTGCTTATGTACACATGTATTGTGCTGGTCTTTCTTCTTCCCAGTGGTGGTCATCTCATGTTTTTCAAGTGGTCTCATGGTGGACATGGCCAATTACAAAGAGAAACACCATTCATCTAAATCTATGCCTTGGGTTTCCAGGGTGGTATAACTGCTCTCTTTAATATTTTATTGATTTACAACTCATGTCTATCATTCTGTGAACTTTTGGGGGAAGTACCTTTCGGTGATCTTTCAAGGGTTTCTGCTATGGGTCTATGTAGCTCACTGAAAAGAAGTAATTTACTAAAAAACTAACTTAGAATAATTACTATAACAACTTATAATAAATCAACTCCCACCCTCCAGCTGTCAGAAAAGGGAATTTGACCTTTAGTAGAGTCCCATAGTATCTAGGATTAATCCTATGATTATTTTATTCCTATAAAGATATATTTCCTATAATAACTTATGTACTATCAAATCTTATCAAAATATCTGTTCACTAAATCTATATGTAATTTAGGCTTAAGGGAATATTGATGCTAGCTTTGCTATTAGAGTTTGCTCTTCTTAAGGAAAGGAAAATTAATCCTTCAATCAAACTAAGATAAATCAAAATAATCAATTTTTACAGATTTAGAGGTCATGCTTTTCATAAGACAGAAGTCAGGACAACTGACAATGGCCCGAGATGCAGTGAATGACCTTGGCATCTTTCATGGCTCTTGGAACAAATTGTTCTCATTCACCCATTACACTGGGGGAAATCTTCACATATCTGAGATCGACACCCCCTAACTCACTGATGGTTTCGAGGTCCACCCTCAATCTGGTTTAGCTCTTTTGCTGAGAAGGATTCCCAGGGTGTGGCCACTGCATATGCTACAGCTCCTTGGAACCATGGGTGAGAGTTGAATGGACACCAGTGGTGGATGAGCAGTCCAGAAAAGGGCTTGGCCAACCCTCACAACAGAGGTGCCAGACCTCCTTGAACACTCCATACAGCCCATGTGAAAAGTAGAAGCAAAGCACATTCAAATCTTATTCCCTCTGTGAAACTGGAAAAATCCTTTATTCTGTTGGGCTTGATTTTCCTTATTTATAAAAAATAAAGGTGTTAGACTGGATTCTAAAGACTCTTTTAGCTCTAACCCCATTTCCTCTTGTCTCCTTTTAGAAACCCTTCAAATAGCAAGTTATTAAATAGTCATGCCATCATGGACTAATGAAGTCAAAAAGACCTGCATTTGAATTCCAATATTTTAAGTTTAAATACAAAATCTTAAACACTAAAAAAAATCTTTAAAACTTAGTAGTAGTCTAATTAGGGACAAGATATGTAACCACTCTAAACTTTTCAGTTTCTTCATCTGTAAAATGGGGATAATATCTGCGCTACCTTCCTCACAGTTTATTTTATACTGGAGATGGAATATCTATGTAAAGCACTTTGAAAGCATCGCATATATGCTAGCTATTGCTGTAAAGTTTACTCCTATTAAGTTTCTTTTGCTTCTTAAACATCTACAGTTTTCTGATGTAAAATGAGAAAACAATCACATATTGTCAGAAAATTAGCTATTCAGAAAGGCTGGATAATGCGCCTTCTTATTTTCCACAGGAGATTTTAAATGAAGTGAGAATCCTCCTCCTTTGCCTCTTGGACAGTGAAATCACCACCAGATCCATAGAAATTTTCTCTTCCTTCAAAATGTGAATTGCAGTATTCTGAATTTAGAATTGATCATCTAACTTCCTTCACACATATAAGCATAATCAATGAATGAAAAAATAATAATGGGTCATTTTCCCTATGACTGTTAAATCCAGCATAGTATAGTTCCAAAAGAAGCTTAAGAATTGCAATGCTTTCCTCTGCAAATAATTCTTGAATTGTTTGGATTATGCTACTGTAAAAGTAGATATCAAGTCAATCAATTAATTACAGTACTCCCCTAAAATAAATAACAAGATGCCAAACTCTTATATTTATCAGGTGAGAGTGCCTGCACTTAGTTCAATCAACAAATCAGAGGCAAGCACTAAGTGTGAACAAGGCCTTGTAACCTCTATTCAATCAGTCCATCAATTGAAGGCTTTAGACTAGGTTCTAAGAGCCCTCCATCACTTTAGATGTCCTTGAGAGACATGGGATGAAAGAAAACACTCAGGAAATGTGTTTGGAGTGGTTGAGGACACTTGGTCTTTCCCTAGATTTTGTAGAAAATAGAAAGCCCATTTGTAAACTAGGGATTAGACTGATAGCAGAGAGAAGAGAGAGAAAACGTTTTCTCAGCCAAACCCCTGAGAAACAATTAGTGTAGGAGTAAAAAAAAAGTGTCTGCAGCAGAAGCCATGGATGCTGAGGAAAGGCAGGCAGCTTCAAGACACTAGAAGGAGCCCAGCAGAAAAGCTACACCATATTAGGAAATTCTTGAGTACCCCATTTGGGGGATGAAGGAGAAAGACTTTCACTAAATAAGAGTCATGAGTTACCCATTTGTCCCTTGTGATCTGTAAGTTTGAGCCTGCTTTCTCCTGGACCCCATATGAAGAGTTTTGGGTGGATTTTTAGCATAAACTGCTTTTACTATACCACCTTAGTAAATGCCCCTTTTGAAAAGCTAATTTAGTCAAGCAGACTAATTTATATCTACTGATAATGGAGGAGCCTATGAGTGGGGGTTCATGATCTATAGAATTAGAGATTCCTGCCTCCTCAAAACCCCTTAGGACTATCCCAAGAACTCTGAGGGAAGACTTAGCAAGAAACCTCTGAGGACATCGACTGCCAATGATAGTGGGGATTGGAAAGTACCTCCAGAGTATGTCATGCTAGAAAATTTTAGTAGCAAAAACCTTCCATTGGAAATGCAGCATTTCTACCATAGCCTCAAACACCTGGAATCATACTTTGCTGTGTACATTAGAGTATATAACTCTGACTAAATAAATCACCTATCTATTTTGCATACATGAATATACATAGACTAACAGATATAGAACTATATACTATCACATGAAAAGATAGGAAACCTAAAATATCTTCCTAGAAAATATGACTAGAATCTCAGTAATTCTTGGTCCAATCTCCTGCTACAGTATATAATTCAGATTAATAAAACCGCAAGGCCCAATATTCTGACGGAATCTTTGTCAAACATCTTCCAGTAAATAACTTGTCTGGAGGAGAGTACATTTTATCTATTATGTAAACTAGAAAAAGGGCTACATTTGTGATTCCCCTGATATAAGGAACTCCTGTGTGAGCAAACTCTATCAATGCAGGTCTATACCTTTTCTGAAACTTATAGTCTAGAAGAGTTACCAAGAACATTGAGAAGTTAAGTAATTTCCCCAAGGTTGCAATCAAGTGTCAGGTGGGGTTACAAACCAGGTCTTCCTAGTTCTGAGACCAGTTTTTGGTACTTTATTGTCCCATTATTTTCATTGTTTTATTAAAGTTTTAGCTATTTTTACAGTCATTTTCTCCCTGCAAAATTGCCGGTCCTTCCTTTTTACTTATCACATTGAGACCAAGGCACTCGACAATGTTCCTCCCAACCCCTGATCTTTATCCTCTCTTTCCACTGGGTCCCTTACTGCTTCCTTTGAATGTCCAAGTGTTGTCTATGCTCTAAAAAACAAACAAGTAAAATTTAAAGACTCTACCATCCCCTCTCACTATTATCCCATACCTCTCCTCTTTTTATCAGTTAAACCCCCAGAAAAAGCTATCTACCCCCATTGTATTCACTTCCTCAATCACTCAACTGAAACTGCTCTCTCCAATGTTACTCCCAGTTTCTTATGGTCAAATATGATGATCTTTTCTTAGTCCTTTTCTTTCTTGACCTCTCTGATTCTTGTGTCACTGTTGACTCTCCTACTGTCTGTTCTCTGAGTTTTTGTGACACTGTTCTCTCCTGGTTCTCCTCCTACCAGTCTAAAAGCTCCTTCTAAATCACTTCTGTTCACTCATCCCTTATGGCATGATGCTTAACTAAGAGTGTTCCTCAAGGTTCTGTCCTAAGCCTTCTTCTATCCATGTAATCTTATCTTGGTGATCTCATTAGCTCCCCTAGGTTGAATTACCATCTCTACACAGATGATTCAAATATATATATACTCAAATATATATATATATATATTATGTATGTGTGTATATGTATACACACAAACATACACACATAGATACATAGATAGATATATAGATATAGAGATATATATCCAGGGGGCAGCAAGGTGGTGAAGTAGATAGAGCACAGGCCCTGTAGTCATGAGGACCTGAGTTCAAATCCAGCCTCAAACACTTATTAGATGTGTGACCCTGGGCAAGTCACTTAACCTTGATAGTCTCTCTCACCACACACTGTGCATGTATACATATACATATACCTATATAGATATATAGTCTCTTTCCGGAATTTGGGTCCTGCATCATCATTTGCCTACTGTATATTTCAAACTGGATCCATATGCCAAAACTGAGCTCATGCCCATCCCATTCTTCTAGCCTCCTGCATTCATAACCTCACTATTCTCATTGACTTTTCATTTTCCTTCAACCCACATATCCAATCAGTTGCCAAATCTTATCATTTTTACCCCATCATTTTACCTGTCATTACAGCATTTCTCACTTCTTTCAGCTCCTACAGCTCCCACCTTAATCCAATCATTCAGTCAATCAACAAGCATTCTCATAATTATCTCCTGATTGTTCTTCCTACCTCAGGTCTCTCCACATTCTTATTCATTCTCCACCAAGCTTCCAAACCAATTTTTCTTGAGTGAAGTTGTGATCATGTCACTTCTTTTTTTTTTTTTTGGAGGGTAATTGGGGTTAAGTAACTTGCCCAAGGTCACACGGCTAGGTTTTTGATTGTGTGGGTTAAGTGTCTGAGGCCTGATCAGAACTCAGGTCCTTCTGAATCCAGGGCCGGCTCTCTACTCACTGTGCCACCTAGCCGCCCCTCATGTCACTTCTTTACTGAATAAATTCTGGAGGCTCTCTATTACCCCTAGCATAAGTCTTTTTTTTTTATTTTCATAATCTAACCCCAATCTATCATTTCCAGTTTTTGCACTGACTGTCCCCCATTTCTGGGATGTATTGCCTCCTAATGTCTGCTTTATAGAATCTCTGCAATCCTTCAACACACAACTGGAAATTGCAGGGATATCGATCAATTGGGGAATGTTGTGTCATATGATTGTGATGGAATACTATCGCGCCATAAAAAAATGATGAGCTCAATGATCTTGGAAAAACATGGAAAGACTTGAATGAAATAATGATGAGTGAAATGAGCACAACCAAAAGAACATTGTATGTAGTAATGGCAATATCATTTTAAGAACAACTTTGAGTAAATAAGTTATTTCGACTATCAAAAATACCCAAATTAACAATAAAGAACATATAAAGTTGTCGTCTGCATCCAGAGAAAGAACTGATAAATAGAAGTATTACAGAATAATTTCACATATGTGCATGTGTGTATGTGTAACGCTAGCCATCTCTATGATGGGGTAAAGGGAGGGAAGGAAAAAAGGAAATTAACATGTTAACTTTATTATATATGTAAAAGGAATAGCAAGTTGTATAATGGATCTGCAGTCTCATGTGTAATCATCTGTTTTCATTATACTGTGTTAGGGAAATGCTTGTTTTAGTCCATCAATTAGAAATAAAATATAAATAAATAAAATACACACACAACTTGAGACCCCCCTTTCTATGAAGCCTTTCTTAATCCCCCTCTTAGTGCCTTCCTTCCCTAACTACCTACATACAACTATCTTGCATCTATTCTGAATGTATACGGAGACTTTAGTATGCCCAAGACTAAGGAACGTTGATGTTTGTCTGGCACAAAATGATACTTGAGAAATGTTTATTAATTGTGGTAGTTTTCTATCTCATCTATTAGCAGGGTTTCTTCAGCAAGACTGCTCCTTTTTCTCTGCTGTCACTGGTTTCAGTTCATAGGCCGTTTTTTCTGCTGCTACTTTAATGCACATTTCCTTTGCATTCTGTCTTCATTTTATTTGAGGTTTAGTGAGTCAAGTGTAGCTTATCTTCTTCCTCTTTGCAAGATGACCCCTTTCTTCAATCCCAGTAACCAACATGCCCCATTCACATTATTTGCCCAGTTTATTAATGTGTTTCAGTATCTTTGGTAGTAAGAACACAAAAGTCATCTTTCAATTACCAATGAGTAGGGGAGGAGAAGGAGACTAACAAAGACAATTCCAAATTAATGAGATTGCAAATGGTTGCAAATGATTTAGGTGGTGATTTTTCATTTTTGCTGTTGTAGATTTACCTTCATAATTATCTTTGCCTCTGATAATAGCAGTTTGCATTTCCTGAGCACACACTATATACCCTGGAAAGCAAGGCTGAGTCCTAGAGTCCTTCTGGGTAGCAAAGAGGAGGTAAATTTACAATTAATCTATGAAACAGTTCACATGTGGTGAACTGATATAACTTCTCTAACCACAATCTCAAATTCCTCAGATCACTTTTGATGCAGACAAATTTATGTCTGGCAATGTCACCCAGGGGATTCTGGATAGGTGTCCAAAGGTGGGAAAAGGATGCTATTTGACATCTTTGAGAATATCTCAGGTATTTCCTCTGGATATTAGATCATCCAGAGTCTTGGTAAACCTTAGGGTTGGTTTATTTATTTATTTTTTGTTAGATGAAGTGGTTTTGTTAATAGGTTGATATTAGGAACTAGGAAGAGAATTAACTTTCTGAGTAGGGCTCTCCATCCCCATTAAGTCACATCTCAGCTGATCAGTACTAGATTTTTTTTTTGAGAGGGGAAGGCAGGACAGTTGGGGTAAAATGACTTGCTTAAGGTCACACAGCTAGTAAGTGTTAAGTGTCTGAGGCTAGATTTGAACTCAGGTCCTCCTGACTCCATGGCTCTACTGACTGTGCCACCTAGCTGCCCAAGCAGGAGATTTTCTAGAGCCGAACTTCTTAAATGTGGGGTGGTGGAAAATTTGGTAACAGTAAAAGATTTCTGAATGGGCAGTGACCAAAAACTAATTAAAACTCAAACACATAATGAATCAGAGGTGTTTCTGGCAGCACTTGTCCATGCTACATTTCATAATTTCATGGTAGCCTTGGTTCTGAACACAAAGCATTTGCACTTTGCACTGTGTAAGCCCATATACTGCCAACAAGCCCTGTTCTAGAATATCAAGTCAAGAGATGAAAAGTTCAGTTTGATTAAATAAGGGAAGCCCCTCACAATTCCTCAATTTCTCTTGAGAGTGAACCCTGCTATTCTAATGAAGATTGAAATGGATTTCATATTAACTCTCACACACATACATTCTGTAAAAACAAGATGTTTTCTAAGACATAAAATGATCCCAAAAGGTGGGGATCATTCTAGTATACCAAATAGTATCAGATTCAATGTTTAAGTTATATTTCTTAGAACTATCTGGGGAAAAGAATTTATTCATATAATCAGATTATTGATTTAGAGGTGGTCAGTGTGTTAGCCATCAGCTATTCCCTTCCATCCTCCCTTGTTTCACATATGAGGAATCTCAGGCCCAGTATGTTCAGTGATTTGGGCAAATTCACACAGGAAATAAGGATTGGTGGTGGGAGGGATGTAAGCAAGGCTAGCATTTGGATCCTATTTCTATTATTCTAATCCAGAACTCTTTTCACTGAATCACTATTTGCATCATGTTGATGTCCCAGTCTCCTTGTGAAATTCTCTACGGATGAGTGAGTATTTTTTGTTCAGTCATTCAATCATATCTGAGTCTTCATCATCCCATGGACCATAGCACCCCAGGTCCTTCTGTCTTCCACTATCTCTCAAAGTCTGTCCAGGTTTATTTCTTTAGTTTCCATGATACCATCTACCTATTTCATCCTCTGCCATCACCTTTTCCTTTTGCCTTCAATCTTTCAGAACATCAGGAGCTTTTTCAATGATTCCTGCCTTCTCATTATGTGGCCAAAGTATTTAAACTTCAGCTTCAGTATTTGACCTTCCATTGAAAAGCCTGAATTAAGTTCTTTTAAGTATTGACTTACTTGATCTCCTTGTTGTCCAAGGGACTCTCAATAAGACATTATAAAAATCTGATTAAAGTGAATAATGTTTAAAAGACAACTAATTCTCTTTATTCAGCTTCAATTTTCTTTTTTAAGAATGAATTTAATAAACATTTTTAGATATAAATTTTTCAAGATACAAAGAATAGAAAGGAGGATTTTATGTGAAACTCTGAAGTTCTACAATGCACAGTGTGTTTTTAAAGAATTTAGTAAATTTAACATAGTAATAGCAAAACTACCCTGCTTCTGTCATCTTCACTCTTCCTTATGTTTTGTTTTTTCTTGTACTTTTAAAGTATTACTTTGACATTCTTCCTCCCCCAAAACTCATTTTAAAAACTGCTATTATTACTCACTAACTTTACAATCTCTCTTCCTGAAAAAAAAAAACACAATAAACTGTAGATTTTTAACTAGATTTGAACAAAAAAAAATTAACACATCCACTTTGTCTGAAAGTGTATGCCTCATTCTGTTCCTCTTTCCAAAACAATGGAACCTTGCTTAGTTATCATTATTCTAAAGTCGTGCTTGGTCATTGATCGCATTGATCAAAGTTCTGAAGTCTTTCAAAGTTGTTCTCACTTGTACAAAATGTTTTCCTTGTTCTGTTCACTTGATTCTGCATCAGTTCATAGAAAGTTTCTCTAAATCTACAATATTCACAATTTCTTCTTGTTCAGTGATACCTGGCATATGCTATAGTATATTCAACTATTCCCCAACTGATGGACACTCACTTTGTTTATAGGTTTTGCTACAACAAGAAGTGATGCTACAGATATTTTTGTAAACATGACCCTTTTTCTGTCTTTAAGTACTTTTGAAGTATGTTCCTAGTAGGGGTATCACTGGGTCAAATATCATCCAGCTTTTGAGAGGTTATGCACAATTTTATAATATATTGGAGCTCTGGATGCACTTTCATAAGCTGAGAGCTAAGATCCCTCTGACTTCAAACCCTGTTTACCTGAGATCATGCCAGCTTCCAGTTCCTCTTAGCACACTGATTTCCAGTTGTCTTCATATCATATGCTGTCCTGGACTAGATGGTCAGTTAGTCAATAATTATTTATTGAGTACTTACTATGTGCCAGGTGCTATACTAAGAGCTCTCAATACAAAAGGAGGCAAAAGACAGTCTCTACTTTCAAGGAGCTCACAATTGAATTGATAGTGGAATTTGCTGGTGTTTTTCTTTGGTCTTATTGAATCTTTATTTCATCTGGGCTATTTTTTTCTTTGCTGGAATGTTTTTTCTGGGGAGTAGAGCTTAACAAGAATCTCTAATATTATCCTCTTTCCTATAGATCCAAATAATTTTCTTTCCCAAAAGCTACTGTAAGTGCTCAGAACTCAGACCTCAAATACAATTTACTTTGAAAGGGAACATCTAGCCCCTAACCAGGGTTTTTCATATCTGATAAATTTTCGAAATCCCTCTATAGTTTTGAAAGGAAATTTGCCTAGTAGGAACACAGTATCCAATGTACCAATTATTGTACCACTGCTTGAACACACCACAAATCAAAGAAAGAAAAGAAGCTTGCCATAGAAATTGCATGCTGATCCATTGGTTGAAAAGTTTCTTTTTCACAAACTAAAAGATATTTGGGGCCCTACTATCAGTTGTTAGTGGAAACACCTTTAGGATAAAGACTATATATAAAAATAATTAAACTTAAAGTAAAAAAACACCTCTGATTCATTATATGTTTGATTTTGCTTAAAGTCAGTTAAAAACCACCTTTTTTTGCAGTTGTTGAGTACCATAAGTTTGTAGCAGACAAAAGATTAAATTTTTCTACCCATTGGATAAATTACTTCAGATATGACATGGAATGTTTTAAATTAAATTATTTTTATCTTGATAACTCTCTAGGAGTAAGCACTATCCTTGGAAATCACACCTCCTTTTGCAGAATTCATTACACTGCTATAAACGTTTGCCAACTGTCAATCTCCCTCCCCCAATGCACATATATACAACTCATAGTTATTGATGGAGCTTTCCAAAGTATTCATCTTGCCTCTAGAGGTGAACTATCCCCACTGGCTAGGAGGCTGTGGTTCAGCATCACATGACAAAAATGAGGCAAAGTGAATGTTAGACTTCTAAAAGATATCGTATGTGAGTTGACATTTCCATCCCCAATCACTTCACCTTCAATGGTGACTCTGTTGTAGTGGCATAGTTTAAAGGCCTAGGGTTAAGATGCAAATATCATAATGTCATGGTAAATGGAACATAGTTCACACATAATTTGTGTGAATGTCAGGTAAGAAGCCACGGCAGGCAAAGATATTTGATTGGCAGCTTTCCTCTGTCAACCTGATGGAGTCAGAATGCAATTTCCTAACACATATAGAATGTCGGAAGCAGAGGAGTGGAAGGCAGTCCATCTGGGTATGTAGCTGACCTTAAAGCTAAGTAGAAGTTTACTAATCTGTTGTGGACGATAAGGGAACAGAGCTGGTTTAACCTATAGCTAACATAGCCAGAGAACTTCTTTGCTATTGTTTTTGCTGTTTAGTCATTTCAGCTATGTCTGACTCTTCATGACCCCATTTGGGAATTTCTTGGCAAAGATAATGGAGTGTTTTGTCATTTCCTTCTTGAGCTCATTTTGTAGATAAAAAACTTAGGCAAAAATAGTTAAGTGACTTGTCCAGGGTCACACAGCTAGTGAGAGTCAGAGACTGAATTTGAAAGAGTCAGAGACTGAATTTGAACTCATGAAAATGAATCTTCCTGAATCTAGGTCTAGCAGTCGAATCCACTGAGTTACCTAGTTGCCTATCTGAAGACCTGGGGAAGACTGAATACATAAACAAGCAGAGAGGTTGGTCATTTGGACCTGAATTAGGGGCTTGTTTAAAGATGGAGTCACTCATACCTGGAAAGAGGCGATATAGAGCCTCTGTGTCTTCTTGCAACTTGGAAAAAAGGTCTATGAAACAATATTGAATAGGAAACCATAAACCAGTCTAATGACTAGGTGCCGGGAGTCTTGGACATAATTACCTTTGCTTGACCTTTGTGCTCTCTAAAGTTATTATACAGTTAGGTGACAGAGTGGATAAAGCACAGAGAGTCAAAAAGTCCTGAGTTCAAGTTTGACCTTAGAAACTTATTTGCTATGTGATCCAGGGTTTAACCACTGCCTGCCTCAGTTTCCTTGGCTGTAAAACAGAGGTTATAGTAGCACCTATCTCCCAGGGCGGTTGTGAGGATCAAATGAAATTATATAAATACAATACCTGGCACATAGTAGTGCATTTAATAAACACTTATTTCCTTCCTTCTTTCTCCTTTTCACTGCCATGCTTTTCAGATGTGCCCTTTTCCTATTGCCTCTATGTTTGTACCTCTCTTCCTCTCTGTAACGATCTTCAACCTGGCATTTATTCCTACAAATCTAATGATGGATTAACTCTTCAAGGGGAAGAAACCTAGTTTATATTTGCTATCTTCCATGGGGCATTGCATGGCATAGTTACCCACAAATATATTTTAATTGTTTACACTCCTTTCCAAGGTAACTTATGATGTCCTAATAGTTAAACCCAATAGCCTTTTTCATTCTCTACTTTCATATCTACTCCTTTTGACACAACTAGCCCCTGACTTCTCAAAACCCTTTTTTCTTTTTGCTTCCCTGATTATACTATATCTTACTTCACTTCTTGACTCTTCATGTATTTATTCTTTTTTCTCCTTCCCTAACTCTCCTGCCTTCTTAAATGCATGTGCTTTCCAGAGTTCAGTCCTCATTCTTCTACTTCCATAAACTCATTCTCTCAGTTGGCTTCAACTATTACCTTTATATAAATGACTTTCACTTTTCTATTTCCATCCCTGAATTCTCCATGGAGCACTGGCCCTATATCCCTAACTTCCCATTTGATATTTCTCCTTAGCTATCTAACTGTTAGTAAAACTTTATACATTTAGAACTGAACTAACTCATCAGCTTCTTTGCAATATTGATACTCTCTCTTGGCCTCCCTGAGTCATAGACTTTTAACAATTTGACGCGTTTCAGGTCATTCGATCTGTACCATGGATCCTACACAATGCCACCTCCTTCATAAAGCCTTCCTTATTAATGAGTTGCATTATCAAAATTATGTGGAAAAGACAATAAATTCTTTCCCTGGAAACAAAGCCAAATACCACCTTTCTACAGCTTAAATAAATAGAAAATGTAATGGAAATATTCATTTGTAGTCAATATTTTTGCTGAAAATTTTCTCTCCATTTGTTGCATAGGCATCTTTATGTCTGTATGTTACTGCTTTCCATTTGAAAACTTGGCCTCCTAGAGGGAAAGAATTTCTTTATTTAACTTTTTTGTACAACACTAGGTACTTTGCTCTGCTGCATTTAATCTAATCTGGGTTCCCGTTATCTACCTCTTGCCTTGACTATTGTAATAGTCTCCTTATGGATCACTTTGCCAGTTTTCCTCCCCATCCTTTCTCATGTCATTCTATGCACTAGAGGAAGAGTTATGAACAGGTTATATAGAATCACTCTCAAACTTAAAAAAAATCAAACAAAAAATTTCAGTGTTCCTTACTCCCTAAAAATGAAGCCCCACCTCCTTGACTTTACAGTCAAGGGTCCCCACAATCTAGAGCCATCTGATTTTTTCAATACTATTTCATTTAACTCCCTTTTATAATGTTGTATGTTTCAATAAAACCGATTACTTTTCTTAAAGTCATCCAATCCCATCCTGACTATGTGCCTTTGTTTGTTCTGTCTCCTTTTCCTAGAACAGCCTCCCATCCTCACTAACTATATAATAGTCAAGTAATAAATATTCGCTATATTAAAGTAGAGACTATATAGAAATAATTTTCAACTTACCATCCACCCAATTCAAGCATCCCTCCTACAAAGTCATAGAAATTCCAGCCTGTACTTGAATTTCTTCCATACCAGAATCTCATTATTATTCCATTGTAGGATGACTCTGCCATGTTAAAAAGTTATTTCTCACATTGAACAGAAATCTACCTTTCCACAGATTCTTTCCACTAGGTTCTAGTTCTGCCCTCTGGTGGATAGTACAGAACAAGTCAGCTCCCTCTGGAGACATTTTCTAATGATGACAAAAATGATCTTTAGAATTATGAAAGAACTTAATAAAGTGGATATAAAGGAGACTTAAAAATAAGAGAGAACACTAATAGTTTAGAAAATTATGGTAAATGGATGGTTCAGGCAGAGCTGCCTTATGTAGAAAATGAAATAAACATGAACTGAGTAACTAGGGAAAATAAGGAATTGAAAGAAAAAATTGCAAATGAGTCCAAGACTCACTTAGATTTATTTTTTCATGTCATGAAAAAGATAAGGAAAAATAAAAGAAGGTGAAGTGGAAATAAACTGAAAGGTTGGTACCAGTAAGGGATTTGGGAACCTTTCCATCTTAGATAACTGGGTCAAAGTGAACAGACTGAGAGTCTTTGCAAACTCTTCCAGGATCTATCTAGCATTTCTGTTTGTATTTCTAATACTTAGCATGGTGCTTTGCATATAGTAAGTGTATTTTTTTCATTCAGTCATTGGATGATTTCTGTGGTAGAAAAAAGATTAGAATCTTTTTTTTTTGGAGGGAGAAGGCAGGGCAAATGAGGTTAAGTGACTTGCCCAAGGTCACACAGCAATGTTTTTTTTGTGTTAAATGTCTGAGGATGGATTTGAAATCAGGTCCTCCTGACTCCAGGACCTGTACTCTTTTCATTGTGCCACCTAGCCTCCCCAAAAGACTATAATCTTAAAGAAAACAAGATCCTGTATTTTAAAACTCCACCAGAACCTCTGATTATTTGTGATATGGGAAGGTCAAAAATCCAAATGACTAAATAAACAAACTAGCAGAGAGAGTTAGAGAGGCTTCTGTTTTCCCATATCAGGTATGTTTGTGACCATGTGTATGTATGTAAGTGTATGTATGTTGTGTATGTATGTAAGTGACCATGCCTTCTAAAAATACATTGGAATTTTTATTCGTTATAACTCAGGAGGAAACACGAAAATTATTAAAAACTATATGGAAGATTTAAGAAGATGTACATATGAAGATTTATTATTGTTGTTCAGTCATTTCAGTAATGTCCAACTGCATGACCCATTTGAGGTTATCTTAGTAGAAATACTGGAGTGGTTTGCCATTTCTTCTCCAGCTCATTTTAGAGATGAGGAAACTGAGGCAAACAAAGTTAACTGACTTGTTTAGTGTCACACAGGTAGTGTCTGAGGCCAGATTTGAACTCAGATTTCCTGACTTTAGGCCCATTGCTCTATCTGCTGTACCACCTAGCTGCCCTTAGTTATGAAGGTATATAGAACCAAGATATTACGTGTGTGTATATATGTATGTATATACTCAGGTGCTCTTTTGATAAATTCATAATCTAATTCTTTATAAAGATATAGAAGTATCCCTGGATTCTTGAAGTCTATGACAGGTAGAGCAACTATAGATGCTCTTACTAAGGTATAAAGGCTTGAGGCATGTGCCTGTTGAAGGACCAGATGCTTATCTGTTGACTGAGGAGAAGTCTAGCTAAGTCATAGGGTACAAAAGTTTTGTCCCTAGGTAATGATTTATTTTCACTGCAGACACTTATTAAGAATATCTATAAGGGTGTAGAAAGGATCAAGATCCAGGTAAGTGGCCAAGATGGCGGAGTAGAAACAGCTCGTCCAAGCCTCTCTGCCCCCAGATTCTCCACAAACTATGTAAAAAAGGACTCTGAAAAACTTCTGGAGCCCCAGCACCCACAGAACGACACAGAGAAGCTAACCTCCCACTGAGGACAGCCCAGCACCCTGCAGGAAGGACCAGCGCAGTGGTCTGGGAGCCGGCAGCGCGCAGAGCGCAGGAACCGAGCTGAGCCCAGGTCCACGTGAGCCGAGGTTTTAGCCCCAGGGCGGCAGGGCCAGCAGCCGGCTGGAGGAACCCCAGAACACCAGGAACTGTGGAGACCCCAGAATTATCAACATAGACTTGCCTAGGACAAAGTAAGAGGTTAGTGTCCTATGGACTTTGGGACCTGTATTTGGGGAATGCGTCAGCTCCCTCCCCTGGGGGCTAGAAGCAGCTGAGGAGACAAGCCATTGTGTAGTTTTCATAGGCATTTCCGGCTCCCAGCCTACAAATCGTGGGGAGATCCAGCGATCAGTCTTGGGGGGTAATCGCTCTTGCTTTAACCTCCCTGGATCTGGATTGTGATCTAGGGTGGAAGTTGTGGGTGGGTTTACAGCTTGCCAGAAACGGAAGTTGCCCCCCACACGTTCGGGACGAAAATTCCTCTATCTGGCCTTAAAGCCATAGTGTGGCAACAAGCCCAAAAGTCAAGCAATTAAGTGGCAACATGCCAAGGCAAAGGAAACAGAAAAATGCAACCCTAGACTCCTATTTTGGGGGCATAGAGCGGGAAAAGGACTGTGAGGTCAGAAGTCCTGCTCCAAAAGCCCCAGGGGAAAACATGAGCGGGTTGCAGGCCATAGAGGACCTTAAGAAGGACTTTAAAATCAAATAAGAGAAGTGGAGGAAAAATTGGAAAGAGAAATGAGAAGGATGCAGGAAAAGTATGAAATGAGGGTCAACAGCCTGACTGAGGAAAACAACACCTTAAAAAATAGACTAACTCAAATGGCAAAGGAGGCCCAAAAGGGCAATGAGGAGAAGAATGCCTTAAAAAGTCGAATTTGCCAGATGGAAAAAGAATCTCAAAAGTTCACTGAGGAGATTCATTCCTTCAGAGTTAGACTGGAGCAAATGGAAGCTAATGACTTTATGAGAAATCAAGATGCTGTTAAGCAGATCCAAACAAATGAAAGATTAGAAGGCAATGTGAAATATCTCATGGGAAAAACCACTGACCTGGAAAATAGATCCAGGAGAGACAATTTAAAAATTATTGGACTACCTGAAAGCCATGATCAAAGAAAGAACCTAGAAATCACCCTTCAAGAAATTCTCAAGGAAAGCTGCCCTGATGTTTTAGATCCAGAGGGCAAAATAGAGGTTGAAAGAATCCACAGATCACCTCCTGAAAAAGATCCCAAAAAGAAAACTCCCAGGAATATTATAGCCAGGTTCCAGAATCCCCAGATCAAGGAGAAAATACTACAAGCAGCCAGGAAGAAACAATTTCAATATTGTGGAAACACAATCAGAATAGCCCAGGACCTGGCAGCTTCTACACTGAGGGATAGAAGGGCATGGAATATGATATTCCAGAGGGCAAAAGAACTGGGAATGAACCCAAGGGTCACCTACCCAGCAAAACTGAGTATTTTGTTTCAGGGGAAAATATGGTCATTCAGTGGAATAGAGGACTTTCAAGCATTCTTGAGGAAAAAACCAGAATTGAATAGAAAATTTGACATCCAGACACAAGAAGCAAGAGATGCCTGAGAAGGTAATCAGGGAAAAGAAATCAAAAGGAACTTATCAAAGTTGAACTATTTACATTCCTATATGGAAAAGCAATATCTGTGACTGATGATATCTTTCTCACTATGAAAATAATGGAAGAAGGGGGTGTGGTCATATGAATACATATGTGAATGTATGTGTATATGGTTACAGTTATATATGGATAGAGGGCATAGGTTGATTTTGTTGGGAACGGAGAGTACTCAAGGGATGAAATTATGAGGTGAGAGAGGAAAGTGGCAAGAGGAGATGGGGAGAGACATGGTAGGGTAAACTATCTCATGTAGGGAAGTGGGTGCAAAGGAGGGGGAGAATAAGGAAGGCTAAAAAGGCAAAACCACATTCACATTGAATTTGGTTCAGGGAGAAAATGACATACATACTAAATGGGATATCTCAACCTGCAGCAGGATAGGGGGAAGGGGGATGAGAGGAGGGATGATGGATGGGAGGGCATCCTTGGGGTGAGGGGAGGTTGGAAGTACCCACTATAGAAGAGGGACAGGATCATGTAGGGAATGGACCAGGTGGGGGGTGGGATTAGTGGGAGGGAATTATAAGCAGCCTTGTACAATATATCTACTATGATAATGTTTTGCATAGCTAGACATGTACAACATATACTGAATTACTTATCTCCCCAGAGGGAATGGGTGACAAGGGAGGAAGGAAATGGATCTGAAACTCGAGGTCTTAACATTAAATGTTTCAAATATATATAAATACTATTATTAATACTCTTTTGCTTATAATTGGGAGATAAGATGTGCAGGCATTGGGACACAAAGATTCACCTTCCTCTAATGGAAAAGTCGATGGGGGTATGGGAGAAGGTATGGGAGAGAGCAGATTGGAGGAACCGATATCTTGTGGGACTGCTATTCTGGGAGGTTGGGTAGGGGAATAATGGGGGGAAAATGACTGTAACTCAAAACCTGGCAGAAATGAATGATGTAAAACAGAAGTTAATAAAGTATTTGTTTAAAAAAAAAAAAAAGATCCAGGTAAGTGTTGGGATTAGCCATACTTATGAAGACATAGATTCTTGACCTTGAAGAAAAAGAAAAGTGGTCCTTTCTGAAAGCCTGTATATTTCAATAAGGCCATATTTATTTGCCTGTGAAGCCCAGGCAATAATGTTGTTTCTTTGATTTCATTTAAGAAAAATGAATAGACCTTGTCACCTAGTGGAAGTATTTTGCTATATTATCCCATGACAAAGAAACAAAGAACTTTTCAACTATTCTAGTAATGAAGAAATATATACATATGTATATGTGTGTATGTGTGTGTGCATGTGTGTGGATAGCATAGGTAGCACACAACTCCACAACTGTTGGATACCCCAATTTCAGCATGGGGTGGTTTGGATAATCAGCCCTATCCAAACCCAGTCCCTATCCATTTCATTCTTCACAAAAAATATCAGAAACCATAGGTCAAATAGCAAATATGCCCTTAATTAGAACAGAAAAATAAAATCAATATCAAGCAAAAAATTTTTATACACTAACGGATATTATCTTTCATAGATACCAGTGTTGCTAGTAGAAAAGAGTCCTTCCCAGACAACCTACACTCCTAGGCTTGCATTAGAGCTGCTGTACTACCCCCAGCTACATCCTCTGATGATTGGTTATGCTCTCCTATGTTTAAACATCTGATAATTCTCTCCACTTTCTTTTCTTTTTTTTTGGAGGGAAATTGGGGTTAAGTGACTTGCCCAAGGTCACATGGCTAGTTTTTGTCTTAAGTGTCTGAGGCCAGTTTTGAACTCAGGTTCTCCTGACTCCAGGGCCTGTGCTCTATTCACTGTGCCACCTAGCCTCCCTATTTCTCTCCACTTTCAAACCTGCTCTATCTGCTTGTTCCACTGAGCAAGCTGCTGGTGAAGCTTTTGCCTACCGCCATCATCTTTTACTGGCCAGGGCCTTCTTTCTTCATCAAAGGGAGTGTGGAGTCTCTTTTGCTGAGACTTCTCAGCCAACATACTTGGGGCTAATGAAAACAATTTTAGTTTTTTCATTAGTCAGAACTGCACTCAGCCTCTGTTGTCATAGCTCACTAAAGGACTCCCTCAGGGAGCTGTTGAAGACATTTTTCTCCCATACTACCTCCCCTACCTCACCAAGATAAATTCTCCCAGGATTTCCTAATAGTTTAAGTTGGGAGGAATAATCCCTTTCAACAACTATCAACCTTGTAGAACCTGTCATTTTGTTGTTCAGTTATATCTGACTCTTCATGACCCCATATGGAGTTTTCATGGAATGGTTTGCCATTTCCTTCCCAGTGGATTAGGCAAACAGAGGTTGATTTGCCCAGAGTCACACAGCAAGTGAGTGTCTTGAGGCCAAATTTGAACTCAGGTCTTCCTGGCTTTAGGCCTATTGCTCTATATCCCCTGAGACCATCTATTTGCCTCTAGGAAACTGCTACTAGGATTATATAAATTGACTTGAATGTTTTGTAAATTTCAATAAAATTTCATCAGCATTAGCAGGGATGGTGTAGAGCCAGAACCATCTGATTGACCCTTCTGGCATTACTCCTAGGGTTTCATCAAGTTAAGTAAACAAGGATTGATTGGGGTTCCTATGTCCCCTGCACTGTGATAAGTTCTAGGGATAGAGAAAAAGGCAAAAAACAAATAAACATAAAATAGTCCCTGCTCTCAAGGAACTCATATTCTAATGGGGAAGACAATCTAAAAACTATTTATGGAATATAGGGATAGAAACCTCCAAGGGGATTGTTCCCTTACATTTGTACTGTATATTTAGGAAGCTGAAAATTGGTATAGAGGCTAGAGTGTTGGGCTTGAAGTCAAAGACCTGAATCCAGATCTTGCCTGAAATGTTTACTGAGTTATCTCAGACACTTAGCTCTACAAACCTGGGCAAGTATTTAACCTCTCTGTCTCAGTTTCTCCCTCTATAAAACAGAAGTGATAATAGCACTTACCTCACTGAAATGGTGTAAGGATCAAATAAGATAACAAGTGTGAAATGATTTGCAAAAGTTTAAAGTATTATATAAAT
Organism: Gymnobelideus leadbeateri; assembly: GCA_011680675.1. Taxonomy (NCBI): domain Eukaryota; kingdom Metazoa; phylum Chordata; class Mammalia; order Diprotodontia; family Petauridae; genus Gymnobelideus; species Gymnobelideus leadbeateri. The sequence goes on from WOXC01000311.1 coordinate 91,006, forward strand.
GCTAGATGTTGTTACTATTTTGTTACCCCCAAATCTATAACATTTAACATACACTTGTATTAGGTATGTACATATAGGTGTATATATTGGTATTAACCATAGCTCTCCAACTGATATTCCCTTTAAAAAAAAGAAAAAGTCCTGAGCTAACATGAAATGAAAATAGCTAATGCAAATGGTTTGGAAAATACCCATGAATGCATGAAATATTTTGCATGTATATAATACTGCTTTTTGAACTTTAAGTTTTCCTCCTCTTCTAAAAATTCTTTACAATGATTTAGATTTCTATAGAATTGGGAGGAGGGGGAGAGAGTGATGCAATGGGAAATACAGCAGCAAAATATATTTGTACGAATTTAGGGGATTAGGGTACAGACTGACCCATCTTGGCCAGACATTGTGTAGAAAAAATAAGATAGGCCTAGAATTACCCAGGAGAAGGGTGGGCTGAATTATCTTTGGGAAACTGCATGGTGCTTTTAATTTTTTTTCTGAAACAAATCTTTTAAATAGTATTTTTGCTATACTATATGACTGTGAGTCATGAAATAGCAGTGTTCAAAAAAGTTTAATTTTAGAGTCACCTAAAGGGAAATGCAAGAGGTACTTCGTGGCACAATTTGACTGCAATAACTTTTATATTTTAATGTTAACATTTGTGGATCTATACTGACACAGAATGAGTTTCCTCATTGGGAATTCCCCATAAGGATAAAATCACAGGTCTGAACCAAAAAAAAGAAAAAATTCCCTATGATCTTAACATGGAAAAAAAGTCAAATTCATCAAGATAGCATTGAGTATAGGGAATGTCATGATGTGGGTAAGGAGGTAACAACTCTGAGAACCATTTTCTTTTCTTCTGATATTAGGCCATAATAATTTCCAAAGGAACAAGATTGTGAGCTTACGAAAGGTCAATGGGAAGATGAATGGTGGATGTGAGCCAAGTGTGGCCCACCATGATTGTGTGCATGAATTCATATAACTCAGTTTTATGTAAAAGTCTTTGTATAAAAGACATGTCAGTTAGCATTTATTAATAAGTACCAATATGCACTGGAAATCCTTTTCCCAAGGAGCTTATAGTCTAATGGAGCATGTAAACAACATGTTGTTGTTGTGACCTCATTCAGGGTTACCTAGGCAAAGATACTGGAGTGGTTTATCATTTCCTCCTCCAGCTCATTAAAAAAAATAGGAAACTAGGACAAACTTGCTCAGGGTCACATGACTAGTAAGTGTCTGAGATCAGACTTGAAGATGAGTCTTCCTGACTCCAGACCCAGCATTCTGTGCATGAGGATATCACCTAGTTGCTCTTTAAAGCTTTTACAAAAAGAAGAAGCTTGTCCAGGGCAGCTAGGTGGTGCAGTGAATAGAGCACCAGCTCTGGAGTCAGGAGGACCTGAGTTCAAATCTTTCCTCAGACACTTAACGATTAACCCCAACTTCAAGTCACTTAACCCCAATTGCCCTGCCTTCCACCTTCCAGAAAGTAAAAAGAAGAAAGAGAAACATGTCCAGAGAATTGCTTCTGTGTCCTGGTATATCGTTGTTGTGTTTTGGCAAAGTAAATCTCCTGATGTTAAATGTTTAATGGCTTACAAATGCCCAATTTCAGTGCTTCAACACTGAACCTAAACTATTCATGCTTTTGGCTGCAAAATATTAGTCTAATAGCAGAATTTCAAGGATTTTTGTTCTGTTGTTTGTTTGTTTCTACTACCTTTTCTTAGTCAGGTGTTGGCAATGTGATTTCACCTACAGGTATCCTTCAGAATACACTTAAGTAACCTTTCTTTTCCTTTGTGAATGCCACCCCACAGGTACTCTTTTTAAAAAATTATTCTATTTTTAATTTGTAGAATAAAACAAGCATTTCCATAGCATAGTATAATAAAAAGATTATTGCACTGAAACTGCAAATCTATTATGTACAACGTGCTATTCATTTTAAATATATAATAAAATTATCGTGCAAATTTCTTTTTTCCTTTTTCCCCTCTCCTCATCCTAGAGATGGGTCCCATTAAACACAAATATGTATATGTATATATATATGTATATGTATATGTATATGTATATGTGTATGTGTATGTATACATACGTGTATATGTATGTTTACACATATATGCACATACACACATAAATGTATATGTGTATGATGTAATACAATTATTCTATACATACTTCAAATAATTTTTGGGGGGGCAGTCTGACTTAATTTATTAGCCAAGGGCAGGCCTGGCCCCTTAGGTGCTCTTGGCGGGGCGGGTCCGCTTCTTCACCACCACTGGCTTCTGACTCCGAAGGATGGCGCTGGCCCTGCGCAGATCGGCCATGCGAAGGTCTTTGCGGTACTTATTCTTGCGGATGATGTGCCGCACGCTGTTAAGTGTGACCCGGGCATTTTTGTGGATGGTGGTCCTGACATAGGAGGTGGCAGGCTTCCTCTGACCTGCCCGCCGCTTCAGCACCACCACGATGCCCTTGCCGTCGGCCACCAGCTCAATGCCCACCCTTTTCCGGTGGATCAGCCCGTTGTAGCGGAACGAGTTTCGGGCCTTGAGGTTGTTGGGATCGGTGCTGTACGTCTGCTTGTTGCGCTTGATGAGGAAGCTGGAGCAGTTCCGAAGGACCATCCACTGCAGGTGGGCCGACATGGCGGGGGCTGCTCTCACGGTGGCTCCCGGAGACGGAAAGGATCAAATAATCTTTTGATTGACTTTTTTTGAAGTAGCTTAAATTAGTTTTGCTATAAAAGTGAGAGTACAGGGTGAAGGGAAGGAGTGGAGAATGCATCAAAACATGAGTACCTTCTATGTAATTCATGACAGTTTTTTTTATTAATTCCTTAAATAATTAAATAGAAGAGAAAACACCAAAACAACGTTAAAGGCCAGTCACAAACTGAAAAAAGTGAAGGGAACTAGAGAATTAACATTGCTATTCATTAACCCCGAATCCTGATACCTGGGATTATTCATTTCTACAGCATAACATGCATGCAAAATCCTTTATGGGGCATCAGCTAAGCTGAAGTAAGGAACTAAAGCTCTGTCTGAAGGAGTTTGCACAGATCAAAGGTCAGGAAGTATTGAAGCAAATACAAAGAAAACCTAAGCATTGAAGTGATCAATGGATCATTGTGTGGGTCTTTAGAATTTGACTTTTCTTTTTCTTTTTTTTAACTTGAAAAATATCCAAGATAGCAAACTCTCTTTCTCCCCAGAGCACCATGAAATTGAGAAACAGAAAATCAGTATAACAGAATCACAGAATTTAAAAGTGGAAAATGAACCTCAGCAACTGTCTAGCATCACCCACACACCAAAGGAATCTCTATTATAATATAGTTGACAAGTGATCTTCTTGGATCCTACCTCTGTTTGGAGACTTCTTAGGAAGTAGAACTCACTACCTCTCCAGGTAACCCATTCCGCTGTCAAACAGTTCTAGTTGTTAAGAAGTATTTCCTGACATCAAGGCTAACATTAGCCTCTTTGAAACTCCTACCCATTGCTCCTGGTTCTGCCCTTTGGGGCCGAACAGAACAAGTTAAATTGAACTTTCCACTTGACAGCCCTTCAAATACTAGAAGACTTTTATTGTGGACACCATGATAAGTCATGCTAAGGAGCTAGAGAAAGTTGCCATGTATTCCATGGGGGAATAAACTTGGTCAGTACTGTGTTAAAGTGAAATTTTAAAACTTGGGCTTTGGAATTTTAAAAACTTTAAAACTTTGATCTCAGAAAAAAAGAAACCAGGAAACATTCAAAGTCATTGGCATGGGAAACAGACCATCCACATGGCCTATTCTATCCCAGCAGCCTGATATGGAGAAAATGTGCTTCCAAGACCCCTCAAGTGATGTTATCAATGTAAGTTTTGCATTGCTACCAATCATCCAACAAACATACCTATGGATGGGAAATATTGTGCTGGGTACTGTTGGGTTACAAAGTACAAAGTGCCATCATCACTACCTTCAACACATTACAAACTAGTTGGGAAGTCAGTAGATATAGAAGAGATATAGATAGAGATACTTAAATATTCCAAAAGATCAATCAACAAGTATTTATTAGGTACCTACTATGGGTAGCACATAAATGTTAGGTATAAGGGATAAAAGATAAAAGAAAACAGTCACTGTCTTTAAGGGTTTTACATTTTAATGGCAGAATATAACATATTCACAGATAAGAATGTTTATGTATGCATACATATACACAGGGATCTATATACATGGACATGGTCATGTATGGTATAACATGTAGATAGTACATGTATCCTATATGCATATGTATGTATACATGGAGATATACATATATACTGTTTATACACATATGTGTATATATAATCATACAAATATATAAAATACATTGATGACATACAGTAAGAACAAATCAGGAAAAGTATCTTGAAGGAGATGGCCCTTGAGCTGATACTTGAATTAAGCAAGGAAATCCAACAATCGTGCGTGAGGAGGTAAAGCATTCCAGGCACTGAGGGCAGCTTGTTCAAAGGCATATAGGCTAGGGATAGACTTTATTATGCAGAGAAGATAGCATACAGATCAGCCTGGCTTAAGTATGGAGTGTGTAAGGGGGCATAACACATAATCATTCTCTAGTAATAGTGTATAATCCTATTGTAAAAGGTTTTAAATGTCAAACAGAAGTTTGAAGTTGACCTTAGAAGCAAAGGAAAGCTACTGAACTTCTTGAAAAAGAGGACTGACTTGTACTTTAGAAATATCCATTTGTGATGACTGGATTGGAGAGAAAAGTGGCTGAATTCAGGGGGACCAGATTGAAGGTTATTTTAATAGTCCAAGTGAAAAGTGATGGGAGTGACCTGTTATGAGTGAAAATAAGGGCACAGATATGAGAGATGATGGAAAGGTAGAAACAATAAAACTTGTCAATTTATTGGATTTGGGGATTATGGGAGAAGGAGAGGGTAGATAATGGCTCTGAGACTGCAAGAAGTTTCATAACATTAGCTAAAATAGGGAAGTTCAGAATAGGATGAATTTGCGAGGAGGGTGCGGGGAGGTAAGGAATTCTGTTATGGGCATGTTGAATTTGAGATTCCCATAGGACATCCACTTCCAAAGTCCCATAGGCAGCTTGTGATAGAGGACTGAAGCTCAGAAGAGAGACTAAGAGAATATACAGATCGTCATTTGGATAGAGATGATAATTGGACCAATGGGAACTGAGAAGGTCTAAGCAGAGAAAAGAAGAATTCTCAAAATATTTGTAGTGGAGCACTGGAGATCACTGGCAGCTTGTGGATGTGACTTCCCCAACATCTATCTGCTAGAGCCTCTGTGAACTAATGGTAAGTTACTGTGCTTCAAAAGACAGCTCTTTCTTCTTCCTTCCAGAAGTAAAGAGCCAAGAGAAATTTCGGAACAAATGAAATGTGAATTCATTTTGTTCATGGCAAAATGTGACAGCTTAATTGGGGAAGAGGATGGAAGAACAGCCTCCTCCTAATTTCATAGTTACTTACATTACTCAGGCTGCTGTTGTATTCACAGACTTGCAAAAGAGAGAATTCTGAGACAAAAAGAGGAAAGACTATAGTGGCTCCCTGGCTGTCAAACAGCAAGTGAGACTTCAACCTCTCCATTTCCTACTCCTCTCTTACTTGTTCATCGGTCTTTCATGCCATTTATTGTCTTAAAGGAAAAGAAATACTACTCACTTTCTAAAATGACCAAGTATTGTCAAAATAGAAATGGGTTTCTCTAAAATACTGTTTTGTGTGTAAAGAGAAAGGGACAGGGACAGGGACAGGGAGAAAGAGAGGGATAGGGGGATGGGGTGGGGGGAAGGATGAGGTGATAGCTCAGATGAACACTGATATTACTGACTCGTAGTTATTTAAACTCTCTAAGTCTGTAAAGCCCAAATGAATTCAGACATAGACAATGAATGAGCTAAGTAGAGATATTATAATGGAAAGAAGGCTAGAAGAAACTTCTTTCTCAGATCATCTGATGCAATTAGACTAGAGCAAATCTCCCTCTTCATTATTCTTTTTAAGGAAAGATAAAAGACCCTCATCCTTCAATCTCTGAGGGAAGAAAGGGAGGGAAAAGATTGAGGGAAAAGTGAAATCCATGGGGGCATCTGAAGGGAAAAGCAGGGAAAGAGTGGCTCTGTCCACCCAAAAGTGGGGGCCAAAGTGAAAGAATAGATAGCTGTCCTGTTAAAGCAAACAACCTCTGCTAATATGTGTATGTATGTATGTATAAATATATATATATATATGTGTGTATTAGCGCATATATAATATAATATATAAGCACATATATATATGCTAATATATATAGCAACATTCACATAAAAGGCATTCTTTGTCCTTGAATAGCTTATATAATTTCATTAAAAACATAACACAAATAAATGAAATAGAAAATAACACAATATATGAAAGAATTCCAAAAGTCTTAATGGAGTTTTAAGCTTTTAAAGCATAAAACTTCACTTAAGACTTTTGAAACTCCCTGTAAAATTTTAATCTATAAGAGTTTAATATTTCACTAAGACTGTTGGAGAAACCTGCTTTAATGGGATGCTAGATTGGATGGTATAGATAAGTGCTCTAGGAACTCAGAAAGCATGAAGTTGATCAAAGTTCTAGGTCTTGAACTTGACCATGAGTAAAAGGGTAGAATAGAGTGTAGTGGACCTGGACTCAGGAGAGACCTGTCTTTGCATGCCACATCTTAACAGTGATCACAAAAAATCCACTTTACCATTTCTAGACTCACTTCTGTCATCTATAAAAATAGAAATTTGAGATCTAGGGCATATAATAATTAGAGAAGGCATTTATGTAGTGCTTACTATATGCCAGACACTGTATTAAATACTTGATAATTTTCATCTAATTTCGTTCTCACAACAACCCTGGGAGGTATATTCTATTGTTATCCCCGTTTTATAAATGAGATAACTGAGGCAAACAGTACATATATCAATTCATATTGTTGTACTTATATCAGTACATATATCAATAAGTTCTAGTGAATCTCAAATGAGATAATAAATGTAAAATAGTGTACAAACATCTGTTTTTAATGTCAGTTATTACCCTTATGTGCTTTCTCATCGTTATATTTATGCATTGGTTTCTTTGAAACTGCATTGGCCTTCTTTGAACAGCACAACAGGCCAATCAGGTACATTATGGACTAAGCTTTGCTCTTCTTCAGGGTTTGATAACTGGCCTGGGAGCTGGGAAACAGTCCTGTCTGGCAAGTTACTTAGAGAAACTTATCACTTTTCCTATTTCTTCCCTAAAGGAAAAATATCTGTTGCTTGGATTTTGACACTTTCAGAAGACTTATGTCATATCAAATGAACTGACATTATGACATGCAGACACCAATATCCAACAAGGTATATTAGAAACTAGTCACATATCTCAAGTAGTTGTTCCTTTTTTATTACTATTTTTTCTTAGACTTGCCTAATCAGAGTTTCCTAACAAAGAAAGCTGCTGAGCTGTACTCTTGAGAATTAATTGGCCATCTATCACACCTTATATATACTCTGATGCCCCAGTGCACCAATATGGCTGATCAACCACTGACAGGTTTTCTTTTTTTGATACTTAAGAAATCATAGTAGCTTATTCAGAAGGAGGCTTTAAAATGTCATCACCCCAATACTAAAACCACTTTTCAGAAATACAACTAGGTCCCAATTAGTATGAATAATGAATCCCCATTAAGTGGTATCATGTATTTGAATTCATAGTATTCAAAGTTATAAAATATGGTGAACATGGGTAAATGACTTGTCTGGGCTCACATAGCTAGTAAGTGTCTGAGGGCAGGTTTGAATTTAGAAGGAGAATTCTTCCTGATCACTGGACTGGTGCATTATCTACTTTGCCACCCAGCTGCCCAAAATATTTGATAGATATTTAAAAGCTTTAATCAAAACAATATTTAAATACACAGGGTATCCCAAAAATCTTTGTGCAGTTTTAGATTTTAATAGCATAAAACTGCACTAATACTTTTGGGACATCTTGTATTTGAAGCAATTGGATGTTATATCAAAGGAAATATTGGAAAAATTCTAGGAAGGATAGAACTTGGTGATAATAGATCTTAAACTACACTATAAAGTCATAATTTACATAAGATTCTGACCAGCAGAATAGAATAAATAAGACCTAGAATTAAATGCACACAGAAATTTAATGTTTTATAAAGTGGAAAACACAAATTACTTCATAATGGATTCTTTATCTGACAAGACTTTTATGCATAGTTAAATCAGTTGCCAAGTTGAATCAATTTCATGTCATGCTGGACCTGAAATCAAGAGGACCGAAGTTCAAATTCCATCTTAGATACTTCCTGCCTGTGGTATCCAGGGCAAGTTACTTAACCTCAGTTTTCTCAACTGTAAAATGGGGATCATGATAGCACCTACCTCTCTGGGTTGTTGTGAGTATTAAATGGTGTATATTTGTAAAGAGTTTAGTACTGAGTCTGACAGGTAGATGGAGCTTAAGAAATTCTTCCCTTCCTTGTTTTCATTTAAAGGCTTTCATAGCTTTCATATGAAAGCTATACTTTTCATCATTTTTAAAAGCTTTCATAAAGGCTTCAGCCCCCCCTTACAAAGTCAATTACACATTTTTACCTCTTCTGTACTTTCCACACCAACCCAATTGGCCAGCTTGCTGCTACTCTTGTTCAAAATTCCATCTCTCCCTTCAATGACTTTGCAAAGGAATTCTTCCATTCCTTCATTTCTAGAAGACTTTCTTTCCACATCTCCACTTCTTAGTCTGGCCAGTTCCCTTTTTAAGGCTTAGATCAGCTAGACACCTATCAGCTTTTAGCATCTGCACCATCACTATGGATCTATCTTGTATAAATTCTTGATTTACTTATAGATGAATGTGTGGCATCCCACTAGTAGAAGGTGTGTTCCTTGAGGACAGCAGATAGCTCACTCTTGAATTCTAGGACCTAGTATAGTTTTAGTTACACAGTAGGACTTTATAGAATAAAGACTAGGCCTGAGATTTCATGGGTAGAGGGACCTCCTGCATAAAATAAACAAAAACAAAACAATAAAAAAATTTCAGTCACCAATGCAAGATGTCTCCTCTGTAAATTATAGACCTAGAAAATTGCCTAGAGAACTGAGAGGCTAAGTAAGTTGTCCAGGTTTGCAAGACTGGCATGTCTCAGAAAAAGTACTTGAACACAAGTCTTAGGGCAATTTGGCTTAAAGAGGGAATGACATATACACTAAATATGGTATCTCACTCTACAGGAGAGTAGGGGGAAAAGGGGTGAGAGAGGGGGGTGATGGAGTGGAGGGCAGGTTGGAGGGGAGGGAAGTTAGAAACACACACTTTTTAAAAGGGACAGGGTCAAAGTAGAGAGTAGAACAAGTCGGAGACATGACAGGATGGAAGGAAATATAGTGAGTCTTTTACAATATAGCCACTATAGAAATGTTTTGAATAGCTACACATGTACAAACTACATTGAATTGCCTACTTTCCCAGTAAGGATGGATTATGAGGGGGGAAGGGAAAGAATCCAGAATTCTAAATTTTAAAATCAAATGTTAAAAAGTATTATTATTATTTCTTTTTATATGCAACTGGGAAACAAGATATACTAGCACTGGGGTATAGAGATCCATCTTGCCTTACTGGAAAGTCATGGGGCATATGGGGGAGTATATAGGAGAGAGCAGTTTGAGGGAAGGGGTATCTATCAGTGGGATCACTGTTTAGAGGTGGTGGGTAGGGGAAAGACAGGGAGAAAATTTGTAACTCAAAATCTTGTGGAAATGAATGATGTAAATGAAAAATAAACATAAAAATTAATTTAAAAAATAGAATTGCCCAGATGGTAAAGGAATTTCAAAAACTCACTGAAGAGAATAATTGCTTCAAAATTAGATTAGAGCAAATGGAAGCTAATGACTTTATGAGAAATCAATATCTATAAAACTATAAAACAGATCCAAACAAATGAAAAAATAGAAGGCAATGTGAAATATCTCATTGGAAAAAACACTGACCTGGAAAATAGATCCAGGAAAGATAATTTTTAAATTATTGGGCTACCTGAAAGCCATCATCAAAAGATAGCCTAGAACTCATCCTTCAAGAAATTCTCAAGGAAAGTTGCCCTGATATTCTAGACCCAGAGGGCAAAATAGAAACTAAAAGAAATCACTGGTCACCTCTTGAAAAAGAATCCCCCCCCCCCAAAAAAAAACCAACTCCTAGGAATATTATAGCCAATTACCATAGTTCCCAGGTCAAGGAGAAAATATTACAAGGAGTGAGGAAGAAACAATTTGAGTATTGTGGAAACACAATCAGGAAACACAAGATCCAACACCTTCAACATTAAGGGATTGTAGGGCTTGGAATAGGATATTGTGGAGGTCAAAGTAGCTAGGATTAAAACCAAGAATCACCTGCCCAGCAAAACTAAGTATAATGCTTTAGGGGGAAATATAGCCATTCAATGAAATAGAGGACTTTCAAGAATTCTTGATGATAAGACCAGAGCTGAACAGAAAATTTGACTTTGAAATACAAGAAGCAAGGGAAGCATGAGAAAGTAAACAGGAAAAATAAATCATAAGGGACTTATTAAAGTTAAACTATTTAAATTCCTACATGGAAAAAAATGATTATTGTAACACATGAGGCTTTTCTCAGTATGAGTATAGTTGATGGGAATATATATGTGTATATGTATATATGTATGTATACATACATATATATATACACACACATATATACACATATGTATGTATAGGAGGGTGTATGTGTGTATAAATCCATATGTGAGTGCATGTATGTATATATACATATGTATACGCACAGGATCACTTGAATAAGGAGGGATGATATCTAAAAAATAAAATTAATAGGTGAGAGAGGAATATAATGGGTGGAGAAAGGGAGAGATAGTGTAGCATAAATTATCTGATATAAAAGAGGAAAGAAAAAACTGTTACAATGGAGGGAAAGAGCAGGAATGTGAAAGGAATTTGGTCAACCTTATTCTCATTGAATTTGCCTTAAGGAGGGTATACCATACACACTCGATTGGGTTATCTTACCCTACAGGAAAGTAGGGGGCAAGGGAATAAGGGGGGGATGATAGAAGGGAGGGCAGATTGGGGGAGAGGGTAGTTAGAAGCAAACACTTTTGAAAAAGAACAGGGTCAAAAGAGAAAATAGAATAAGTGGGTATAGGATGGAGGGAAATACAGTTAGTTTTTTACAATATAACTACTATGGAAATGTTTTGCATAACTACACATGTACTACCTATATTGAATTGATTGTGTTCCCCGTGGGGGGGAGGGGTGAGGAGGGAAGAAGGGAAAGAATCTGGAACTCAAAGTTTTAAAAACAAATGTTAAAAAAATGTTCTTTACATGCAACTGGGAAGTGAAGTATAAAGTCACTGGGTTATAGAAATACATACTGCCCTAATAGAAAGTTTGGGGTTTGAGGGAGGATGTAGGAGACAGCAAATCTGGGGAAGGAGTATTCAGTAGGATTCCTCTCTTGGGGTGGGGGCAGGGAAAGGATGGGGAGAAAATTTGTAACTCAAAATTTTGTGGAAATGAATGTTGAAAACTAAAAGTAAATAGAAGATTAAAAAAAAAAGAAAAACGTGAATAGACTTGCACAAAATAATGGAGAGCAAAATGAACAGAACCAAGAGAACATTGTATACAGTAATAGCAATATTCTTTTGAGAACAACTTTGAGTGATGGAGCCATTCTGACGATTATAAATACCTAAATTAACTACAGAGGACATATGAAATAAGATTCTATCTTCAGACAAAAATGATAAATAGAAGTATCTATAAATTATTTTACATTTTTATTCATATTTGTGTCTAATGGTTGCCATCTCTAGGCAAAAGTGGGGTTATAGAGGGAAGAAAAACGTGGGAAAAAAAGCATTATTTTATTATATATTTTAAATGAATACCAAGTTGTACATAATAGATTTGCACTTTCATGTGCCATCATCTTTAATATACTGTTATGGAAATGCTTGTTTTATCCATATAGTAAAAAAAGAATACAATTTTTGTTTTTGTTAAGAAACAACAAATTTTAAAGGTAGGAAGTAGTTGTGCTGTGATATAATTATATTTATGCTATATTGGACGATTTTGTTTGACTGTTTTGAGATAATGCAGTTTGTAGAAATGTATGTTTTTGGTTGTTTCCTGGGAAGTCTTTATTGTGTAAAGACAATGTATCCACACTCATACACACACACACAAATGTAAAAACTTTCTGAACTCAGACAAACGAACTAGACCAACAGTTCTGTGGTTAAGAAAGAAGAGTTCTTTACCAATTGTGTTCTAAACTACCCTGCCCACTGGAGACTGTAATGTAAACATCTGACTTTATTGGTTACTCAGAAAGTCACACAGCATCAGTATTCATTAGGATAGGTTACTCAGGGGGAAAAAAGGAGCAATTTCTCTCTCTCTCTCTCTCTCTCTCTCTCTCTCTCTCTCTCTCTCTCTCTGTCTCTCTCTCTCTGTCTCTCTCTCTGTCTCTCTCTGTCTCTCTCTGTCTCTCTGTCTCTGTCTCTCTCTCTCTGTCTCTCTCTCTCTCTGTCTCTCTGTCTCTGTCTCTGTCTCTGTCTCTGTCTCTGTCTCTGTCTCTCTCTCTCTCTCTCTCTCTCTCTCTCTCTCTCTCTCTCTCTTTCTTTCTCTCCTACTATAAAATTACAGGAAGCCAATGAAGGAAAATCAAAGAAGAAAATCCAAAGTTGACCTTGAGCCATCGCCTGTGGGTACAGTCTTGTTCCATCAATGTCAAGAAAGGCAGAGATAACTTTTAAAGTTATCTTTGAGCATCAGAGCATGCAAATTACCTCAAGGTTTTCTCCCTTAGTGAGAAATCAAACTAATGTATATTGGCCCATTTCATAAAGAAGCATAATCTTCTCAACTCATGATAATGATATGAGGACCCAATGTGGATTGCCAAATTTGGAGTTTGTAGAGCATGCAAAGGAATGTGACAAGCAAAAGTCAGAGGTGCCACATAATGCTTTGTGTTAATTGACTTAGACAGAATTTCTTCTTAATGTGTTACTTATAGAGGCTAATGTACCATGTATGAGCCCTCCATAACCAGTGCTGTGAATGTAGAAAAGAATATACAATGTGAAGAGGATAGTATATACACTTTGGATAGATAATAGATAATAATACATATATGTGTGTGTGTGTGTGTGTGTTTCTACAAGTCTTTCTGACTCCAGGAGTCACGTTTGCCTCATACATTTTACATACTGGATATGTAATAAACATTTGTTGAATTCATTAAAGGAGAACAGCTATTCAATGGTTTATAATTTGCTGGCACATTTCTAAGACCACATTTATTCAATGAGTTATTTTCCATTGGTTTTCTAGGAGGGCTTTCCTATCTGGAATAAACAGCACTGACCAGTTGAGGCCATTATTCTGGTCCCCTTGACAGTTTTATTTCTGATTGTAAAGTTTGGTGGAACAGTACTTGGTGCTATGAGCCTGGAGTTGGGAGGATCTAAGTTCAGCTCTGGCTTCAGACACTTACTAGCTGTGTTACCCTGGGCAAGCCACTTAATCCCATTTGCCTCAGTTTCCTTATTTGCAAAATAACTGGAGAAGGAAATGGCAAACAATTCCAGTATCTTTGCTAAGAAAACCCCCAGACAGGGTCAAAAGAGTCAGTCATGATTGAACAACAACAGCAAATTACAAATGAGTATTAGGTTTATAAACTACTCTCTTGTGAGGTTGCTTGGTCAAAATAAGTTCCTTTGGAGTGTATCCTTATTCTAAAATGGCCCAATCAAAGTGTTGTTAACACCAAAAGGCGTCAGAAGACCCAACCTCACTCTCTTAGCTCTTTGTGTCTGTCTGCCTGTCTTTCTCTCTGCCTCTCTCTCTGTCTCTCTGTCTCTGTCTCTCCCTTTTCATATTAAAAGTACTTGTCTAATATTACTGCTTATCACAGGGGCCTGAGTGTGTTTAGCCTATATGTGCTAGTTATCTACAAAAGGAAAATCATCCATTTCCTTCTCTCTCAATTTCCTCTTTTCCAAAATGAAGTATATAATGTAACTATCTTAGGCCTACTGTAAGAGATATAATGGACCAATGACTATTTAAACTGCAAATAGTATTTCTACATACAGGGTGATCTTTGCCTATGTCAGAAAGTTTTGTCTAGTTGAAGGAGAAGAGTAGGTTCAGATTAGAGGAATTATCCAGATAATTTAGTGGTTGTTGCAAAGTTTGGTTCTAAAATCTCAAAGCTGCCAAATACAGCATTTCAACTGGATATTCATGAATACTCATCTATATACAGGAAGTACTGTTGACCCAAATGAGTGGAACTAGCCTTGTGTGAACTATGGTCTTACAGGAACAGAGCCCTCCCAAGTCAGTCTTTAGATATCATACCTGAATTTCCAGAAAAATTGCTCACCTGAATACAGCCAAGTAATTTACCTTCTAATTTCGAAGTTAGATGCCAATACTCCAGATATCCTCAAACATGCTAGAAGAATTTGATTATTGCAAAGTTTTAAATAACCTCTAGGGCAATATTAAAGATACATTTAAATGAAGAAAAAGTTGCTTGTGCTTCACATTCCTTACTTCAACTTGATCAGTGATTTCATTAGCATAGAATATTTTACCGGACCATAATCCCTCCAAACCTTACAGACTGGTTTCATAGGATCATAGACTTGAAAGCTAAAAAGGGATAAAGACACCATCTAGTCCAGGTCTCATTTTACAAAGAAACTGATGCTAAGAAATTAAACATTTGTGTCATGTCGAAATCCCCAAAGTCATATCTACAGTGAGTGGTAGAGAGAAAATTTGAATTTCAACCCTCGTATGGCAAATCCAGTGTCAGGATGCCCATGTCAAGACCTGTTTTTTCACTCTCTTTTCTTATTATTAAGAGACACCTTGCTTTCCAGAACAGCAAGCAAGTTGTGCCCCCAAATTGGCATAACAACAATCCTTTGTGCTCATTTTTTGTATGAACTCTATTGCAGCTAAATCATTGAATTTTCTCAGACCAGTTCCAACTGGTCCCCGAGCTTGGACAAGCACCTGCAGGAACCACATTCCAGTCACGAAGCACTGCTATGAATAGACTTTTTGTCACTAGACAAACTTGCCACATTGTTGACATTACACCTCCCTGCTTGGTTCTTTATCTTGCCACAACCACATGTATCAAGGCTTAGCGTCAGTGCCTTGGGTCTCCTTGGTCCTAGAACAGACTCTGACACATGTGTCAGTTTTCCTTCCTCTGATGGAATAAAGAAGGCATTTTTTTTTGCCTATAATCTTTGTAAGTACTTTGGTACTTTATTTTATTATTTTTCAGAGTTGACACTAGTATTTTTTCCAGCACACCAGTTGCCACATGTAATGCTATTGGAAAAATAGGAGTAGGGGTAGGAGTAAGAGGAGTAGTAGTAGTAGTAGTAGTAGTAGTAGTAATAGCAATAATAATAACATAATTTTGTGGCTATGCAAAATCAACTATTTGTGCTGTCAGTCTGGTTATAAAGGAGGAACAAGGGACCAGAAAGAGATTTAACCAACTCCAAACAATCTATATCCTGTTGGAAATAAAGGAGCCGAACATTCCCAATGACCAGAAGAGGGAAGTAGTGAGAAACTCATGGGTAGACTGAGCCAATTTAATAAAAATGACTGTCTACCTAAATTAACCTATAGAAACTAAGGGTATTTCTTATAGTACTTAAATACCCCCTTGAGGGCTTCCAAATGTCAAAGCAGAAAAGAATAATAGGCACCTGAGGTGGAGCGGAAGTGAGATGTCTACCCTCTTTAAATAGCTGCTGGACCTTTTGCTAATGCCTAACTCTCACACCTCATTGTGTAGAAGGTGTAAACTTGAGGCCATTATTCACTGTGATCCCAGAGGTGTTCGTTTAAGAACACAAAGGAACTGATTTGCTCTTTGGGTGATTTTCAAGTGACCTAAAAGGTTTTGGGGAAGGTGAGAGTCCCACTGAATCTTTGAAACTGAGTTAACTACAAGCAGTGGGCTCTATAATTTGAGGTGCCGGCAGTCAATGACTCTTTGGAAAACTGAGATTTTGACTGTTACCATTTGTGATTGCAAATCCAGATCTGATTTGGTTGAAGTTTGTCCCGAAACTAAATTATAATAATTATAATGTGGTGCCATGTATTCTCCTCATAGGATAATTGTGGCAAATTAGAATTTAATGCAAAATACACTTGCTATTTGGCATTAAGAAAAATTTCCTTTTGATCACTATGGTACTGTCCAAATATCTTTGGTGAGAGACTTCGCCCTGTCTTATATTAACTATACAATGTACTTCTCAAATGTTCGGCACCAAAGATTAGGTCATTACCAGCTGATCAATATCCAGCAGTCACCAAACAGTTCTAGGGTTCAGAGCTCCTTATTTGATTTTTTTCTCAATTGTTTTTCCTGTTAGTGTACAAATGATTACTTGGGGAAAGATACAGAGATAATGGATAACCTTAATGTGAAAGCTAAGCCTAATGGGTATTAGCTTGCTTAGGAGACCCTGCTCTTCTACCTACTGTCTGGGAGATATTAGGAATCAGTATTGACAGCAAAACTGGGGACGAATCTGCAATTCTTAGGGTAAGTGCTCTTCTCTTTCTTAACTTGCATCGTGGTTTTCCAGCTAAGGACAGAAATTGGCACTGAAACTGGAGGTGATGGAGATTACAGTTACCCAATAAAGAGCAAGCCCAGTCTAGCAGCAGAGAAATCTGCCCTACACAAATGCCACATCCTGAGAACCACGAGGACATTACAAGAATTGGAAAGATTTTAAAACCCTGCAGTGTTGAAGGTAGGCCATGCCTCAGACATGCATGTGCTTCTTCATCACTATCCCCTCTGTTTGTTCCTAGTCTTTCCATGGATGCCGTGTGTATGTGTGTGTGTGCGTATGTTTGTAAGAGATTGTGCCTCAGGCTTATAAAAGGATTGTTTTATTGCTAATCTCCTTAATCTGCCATCTCAGTAAATGCTTTTGTTTTGAGTTGTGTCAATTCGTAGATATTTAAGGAGAAACACACTGGAGGGGGTTCATGCATCCTTGCCAACTGGAACCTCTACAAGTTTTTTTTTCTTATTCATCCTGTTTGGGCACTGGAGGGTGTGGAAATCCTTTTATTCTTCCTTCATTAATTTTTAACATACTCTTTGTAGCAACTATTTGTTGCAAGAATTCTCAGGGTCCTTGTTAGCACAAATAAGTCAGCACAGGCTACAGACAGACAGGTATACAGCAGATTATTTGTACACCCAGGAGTGTGACATACCTCATCAGTAGGTGATGGACATGTCTGCCTCACAATTCATCAGATTACATCATACACACATGTATGCACACACATATATATGTATATACATATGTATAGCTATTTGGGTATATAATATTATAACATAAAATTAATAATATATAGTAGTAAAATATAAATATTATATATGCATATATAAGTACATATAAAACTATATAACTCTCTACATGTATATTTCATATATTATGCACAATATCTCTATGTGTATATATATATATACATATATATATACACACACATACATTCTCCTCCTGAGCTACACATATATGCATATCTATGTATATATACATATACACATATATATATTTGTAGATAGATGGATAGAGATGTAGATATACAATCTCCTCCTAAGCTAAAGGACATAAAAAGAATATAATGAAAGAGAACATGTTTCTTGGTTTGAAAAGTAGTTTTAGGTAAAAATCATTCAGGCCAAGAAAAGGGATTTATTTGTTTTTCAGTTGTGTCTGACTTTGTGACCTCATTTGGTGTTTTCTTAGCAAGATACTGGAATGGTTTGCCATTTCCTTCTCCAACTCATTTTACAGATCAGGAAACTGAGGCAAACAGGATTAAGTGACTTGCCCAGGGTCACTCAGCTTAGTGTCTGATGACAGATTTGAATTCATGACGATGAAGCTTCCTGATTCCAAGTCCAATGATCTTATTCACTGCACCACCTCTATCCCTCTTCATAGTCAAACTCCTAGAAAAAATTATCTGCACTAACTTCCTCTCTATGCTCACTTCTCAGACTCTTAAAATCCAGTTTCTGATCTCATCATTCAGCTGAAACTTCTTTCTTCAAAGGAAAGGGAAGAATTTAAAAAATAGTCATTTGTGGCAATTCCCTACTTAGGGGTACTGCAATTTTTGACCTGATCACAACAAAAGAACAATCTATTATCTTCCCAGAAAATGCATCTACCATTACCAAAAATCTACCCAAACTTTTAAATGCAGATAATTATTTCACACTTCCTGGTGATTCATATGGGGACAAGAAATGCTTCCAGAAAAAAACCTAAGAATCATTTTCTAAAGATTATAAAATTTTTCACTTTGAAACTATAGGTCATCGGGACACAGATGGTATTTCCTCATTGCTGCCCACTGAAAGCAAGAGAAACCAGGAGCAAGAAGAAAATGATTTGGTAAGTGAACAGCTGGCTAAGAAGGTTGTGTCTAAGGAGATTTGAATTTCTCAACCATGGTTTAAATTATAGGGGTGACAGATTCTTAGCCAGGAATGGAATACAATATGGAAACTTAAGTAAGAATTTATTTGCCAGATGTTTTACAAATCTAATCTAAAAGGCTTTGAACTAAATAGAATGAGGGAGGAAGAGGACTCCTTAAGTATATCCACCAATCATAGAAAGTAGGAGGAATATAAGATAAAGTATTGAAAAAAAAAGTGGGGGCGGAGCCAAGATGGCGGAGTAGAAACAGCTCGTCCAAGCCTCTCTGCCCCCAGATTCTCCACAAACTATGTAAAAAAGGACTCTGAAAATCTTCTGGAGCCCCAGCACCCACAGAACGACACAGAGAAGCTAACCTCCCGCTGAGGACAGCCCAGCACCTGCAGGAAGGACCAGCGCAGTGGTCTGGGAGCCGGCAGCGCACAGAGCGCAGGAGCCGAGCTGAGCCCAGGTCCACGTGAGCCGAGGTTTTAGCCCCAGGGCGGCAGGGCCAGCAGCCGGCTGGAGGAACCCCAGAACACCAGGAACTGTGGAGACACCAGAATTATCAACATAGACTTGCCTAGGACAAAGTAAGAGGTTAGTGTCCTATGGACTTTGGGACCTGTATTTGGGGAATGCGTCAGCTCCCTCCCCTGGGTGCTAGAAGCTGCTGAGGAGACACGCCATTTTGTAGTTTTCAGAGGCATTTCCGGCTCCCAGCCTACAAATCGTGGGGAGATCCAGCGATCAGTCTTGGGGGGTAATCGCTCTTGCTTTAACCTCCTGGATCTGGATTGTGATCTAGGGTGGAAGTTGTGGGTGGGTTTACAGCTTGCCAGAAACGGAAGTTGCCCCCCACACTTTCGGGACGAAAATTCCTCTATCTGGCCTTAAAGCCATAGTGTGGCAACAAGCCCAAAAGTCAAGCAATTAAGTGGCAACATGCCAAAGCAAAGGAAACAGAAAAATGCAACCCTAGACTCCTATTTTGGGGGCATAGAGCAGGAAAAGGACTGTGAGGTCAGAAGTCCTGCTCCAAAGCCCCAGGGGAAAACATGAGCGGGTTGCAGGCCATAGAGGACCTTAAGAAGGACTTTAAAAATCAAATAAGAGAAGTGGAGGAAAAATTAGAAAGAGAAATGAGAAGGATGCAGGAAAAGTAGGAAATGAGGGTCAACAGCCTGACTGAGGAAACAACACCTTAAAAAATAGACTAGCTCAAATGGCAAAGGAGGCCCAAAAGGGCAATGAGGAGAAGAATGCCTTAAAAGTCGAATTTGCCAGATGGAAAAAGAATCTCAAAAGTTCACTGAGGAGATTCATTCCTTCAGAGTTAGACTGGAGCAAATGGAAGCTAATGACTTTATGAGAAATCAAGATGCTGTTAAGCAGATCCAAACAAATGAAAGATTAGAAGGCAATGTGAAATATCTCATGGGAAAAACCACTGACCTGGAAAATAGATCCAGGAGAGACACTTTAAAATTATTGGACTACCTGAAAGCCATGATCAAAGAAAGAACCTAGAAATCACCCTTCAAGAAATTCTCAAGGAAAATTGCCCTGATGTTTTAGATCCAGAGGGCAAAATAGAGGTTGAAAGAATCCACAGATCACCTCCTGAAAAAGATCCCCAAAAGAAAACTCCCAGGAATATTATAGCCAGGTTCCAGAATCCTCAGATCAAGGAGAAAATACTACAAGCAGCCAGGAAGAAACAATTTCAATATTGTGGAAACACAATCAGAATAGCCCAGGACCTGGCAGCTTCTACACTGAGGATCGAAGGGCATGGAATATGATATTCCAGAGGGCAAAAGAACTGGGAATGAACCCAAGGGTCACCTACCCAGCAAAACTGAGTATTTTGTTTCAGGGGAAAATATGGTCATTCAGTGGAATAGAGACTTTCAAGCATTCTTGAGGAAAAAACCAGAATTGAATAGAAAATTTGACATCCAGACACAAGAAGGAAGAGATGCCTGAGAAGGTAATCAGGGAAAAGAAATCAAAAGGAACTTATCAAAGTTGAACTATTTATATTCCTATATGGAAAAGCAATAACTGTGACTGATGATATCTTTCTCACTATGAAAATAATGGAAGAAGGTGGTGTGGTCATATGAATACATATGTGAATGTGTGTGTATATGGTTACAGTTATATATGGATAGAGGGCATAGGTTGAATTTGTTGGGAAGGGAGAATACTCAAGGGATGAAATTATGAGGTGAGAGGAAAGTGGCAAGAGGAGATGGGGAGAGACAGGGTAGGGTAAACTATCTCATGTAGAAGAAGCAAGGGGAAGTGGTTGCAAGGGAGGGGGAGAATAGGAAGGGAAAAAAAGGCAAAACCACATTCTCATTGAATTTGGTTCAGGGAGAGAATGACATACATACTAAATGGATATCTCAACCTGCAGCAGAATAGGGGGAAGGGGGATGAGAGGAGGGATGATGGATGGGAGGGCATCCTTGGGGTGAGGGGAGGCTGGAAGTACCCACTATAGAAGAGGGACAGGATCATGTAGGGAATGGACCAGGTGGGGGGTGGGATGAGTGGGAGGGAATTATAAGCAGCCTTGTACAATATTTCTACTATGATAATGTTTTGCATAGCTAGACATGTACAACATATACTGAATTACTTTTCTCCCAAGAGGGAATGGGTGACAAAGGAGGAAGGAAATGGATCTGAAATTCGAGGTCGTAACATTAAATGTTTCAAATATATATAAATACTATTATTAATACTCTTTTGCTTGTAATAGGGAGATAAGATGTGCAGGCATTGGGACACAAAGATTCACCTTCCTCTAATGGAAAAGTCGAAGGGGGTATGGGAGAAGGTATGAGAGAGAGCAGATTGGAGGAAGCGATATCTTGTGGGACTGCTATTCTGGGAGGTTGGGTAGGGGAATAATGGGAGGAAAATGATTGTAACTCAAAATCTGGCGGAAATGAATGATGTAAAACAGAAGTTAATAAAGTATTTGTTTAAATTTAAAAAAAAATTAAAAAAAAATAAGATAAAGTATTTGAGGTAGTGGGCCAGACCTCAGAATAACAATCATGAACTGAAGAATTGAGGAAAGAACCAGGTTTAGGTATTCAGAAATAAATGGAATGATGGAACCTGCAGACTATGGTTGATGAGATTCCTGGCATCCAAAGCATTCTTAAGGTTTTCCTTCTTATCCAGAAGAGATTGCTACTCTCTCTGTCCTTGGAGGAGCAAACTGTTTCCCCATTTGCCTATTCACTTCATGATTCAATGAGAAGTGTAAGAGAAAGGATTTTCAGTTCCTTCTTAGCTACCAGTCAAAACACCTGATGTTTGGAAGCATATTTCCTTAACTGGTTATTACTATGATATTTAAACTTGTTAAGGAAACTAGATAGGCATTTATCACGAGTCTGATTATCTGCTAAAATGTGGAATTGGATTGTGGGAGAAACCAGAACTCAATGGGCAAAGGCTGATGTTTTTTTTTTCCATCAAACACTTAGTAGAGGGTGACCAATTAAAATTTAATTCATGCAATTCATCAATGATATATGAAAGATTATTCATATCCTAGGCTTATTCCCTCTTGAGCTTTGTGTGAGAATAAAAGGACAAACAGAACAAAAGGATGCAAAATTTCGGTCGTTTAGTGGTGCCTCATGTTGCTATTGGCCTTGTTCAAGTAATGATTGGTCATGTGTGCACATTGGAATGATTGCTGTTGACCACCCAGTGTGGTCTAGGCTAAAGGATAGCTGGAGACCCTTTCTCATGGGCTTTCCCCTGACTCAAGTATTGGACTTCTGCAGAGACTTATCTGTGTATAGAGGAAGAATAAAATAGAGAAGGCCAGCATCAGAGTCAAGAGGACCTGGGTTCAAATTCTACATCTAACACATACTGGCCCTGTAAACCTAGAAATATCGTCTAACTTCTTCAGAGATCCAGGTAATGCTCTAAGACAGAATAGTGGTTCTAATTGCAAAGAAATTGGTAATGTGCACTGGCAAAAGAAGTTCCCTAAAACAAAGAAATCATAGATCAAGACAAAATATATGTGTGTGTGTGTGTGTGTGTGTGTGTGTGTATGTTGTTTTTCCTATTGGAACACGTGTTTTTTAAGGGTAGAGAAATGGTCTTATTTTTTTGTCTTTGTGTCTCCAGTACCTGACATCTGGTAGGTGCTCAATAATATTTTTTTAATTTAATGAATGAAATGTATCTGCTGCAGATCTACATTTTGGTAAATATGATTCTACATCTCAGAAGATTCCCTGATTTATGTAAATGGATACATGTGCATGAAAATTCAAATGTTCAGAAAAGAGCAAGCAGAGGCTAAGTGTTCACTTTGCAAAAGAATTTTCATAGTTATATTACATAGTGAGCCTTCCACACCCAGCCCAAGCCCATTACTAAATGATATAACATGAATGAAGGCACTTCATAAACCATAAAAATTCTACACAAATGTAGGGGCACATTCTTATTTTTAAAAATATTTGATTTACAAATGCTTTTTCAGGAGCACATTTTTTTTTCATAAACAAGGCCTCCCTATGCCCATCTGTTTATGTGCCAATCAGCAAATAAACTGATTATTCAACATCTTACACAGTTTTTGATGACCCTAGTGCAAAATAGTGAGCAAATGATTGACACATAATTTTCTGTTCAATTTCTGTATAAGTATGAGGTGTTGCCTTATTTGTAAAAATACATGGGGAGGTTCCCATATGCAAAGTTTAGTGTAGTTCACAATATATAAAGACTATAAGGGATTGTAGCATTTTACTAGTGAAGTAGGTGCCCAGCAGCAGAATTTTAATGGGTAGACTTCTAGGTATAAATACCTTTAAAATTAATGCTTTATTCTATTGGAAGGGATATGCTCATTTTAATCACACCAATAATATCTGACATAGTTTCTAGAGACAGCCTGGCAAAGAACCGTTTAATATGTAACCTGTGCTATCCATTGTATATAGATTTAAGTCAAACAGGCAAACTCAGAGAAAAAGAAGGAAGACTGCTATTCACTCTTATCCTAGAGAAAAATGGAAAATATACTTCCTTCTGATTGAGGGAAAAAGGAGACTTTATACTTCACAAAAGGTTGATGTTTTATATCTTCCTCATGTGGAAAAGGTGAGAAAAGGTCTTAAGGATGGAGAAGGGATAGCTTTGCTTAAAGTCTGGTGATCTTTAGCTCTTTCAGTAATTCAATAAATCTGTTATAGCATCCATGTGTCTGTTTCATTAAAGAAATATGTATTGAATGTAAGATATAACATAGTATGAGGTATTACCTACTTATAAAAATAAGTGGGGAAAAATTCCCAGATTTTTTAATGGAAATATGTCTAAGTATAAGTATCTATATAACAGATCCCCATTTCTTCCTTTCCTGAGTCTTGTTTTGCTTTTGCTCCTAGGACTTAGCACTATTCAATTTAGGGGTAAACTTATATTTATGTTATTGTAACTGGGTTCCTGGGGATGCACAAAACTGTCCTTGATTCTAGTAGACCTCACGTACTGGATTCAATGAGATGTTGAAGTACTCTGCTTCTTTGCCATTGAGTGGGAAGAGTTGATTACTATATATATTATAGGAAACAGTTCACAATCGAAAAGGTAGAGTAAGTTTCTCCTAGGGAGCTCAGCCTTTTCTATAAAAGGAGAGGAAATCAGCTTAACAGAGATATGAACCAGTCCAACTTTAATAGGCAAGTAAGGAAAAAATGCAATTTGCCTGATACTCTGCTATCTCACCAATAGTATATTCATTGGTTCTTGACCAGGGAAGCCTCTACCTCTTAACCTCCAACATGAGTTGGGTCCTGGACAGGGTGTGGAGAATACAAATTAGCTGCCATAGATTAGGAGACCAACTCAATCTTCTTGCTTTCCTAAACACATGATGGGTGGTGGGAAGAATTACTATTTATCTTGACTTCTAGCTTCCTCCTCTAGAAAACCCCCTAACACAGACCCAGAAACCCATGGTCAAGCATATCAACAACTGGTGAACTATGGAATATCCTAAGTCTCTCATCTTCATACTAATATAAATAATCTATAGTTAATTCTAGAAGAACCCATGCAGTGTCTCAGAAGAAGCACTTGCTAATGACTCTTGGTACATTGGTGGCAGCATGCTTAAGGGGAAGGTACTATAACTAAGGAGCAACACTATTCTTTTAAGTATTTAAACTGTAAAACAAAATCCATGAGACAATACTTTATGGAATTTGGGCTTAAGGAAGTTCTAAAAAACTAAACTCATAGGCATAACTATAAATACTGTATAAAGACCCTTTCTATTATGAGGGCTGGAGTGTACCAATGGATCTTAGTTATGTTCACTACTTAGGTGAATGGGGACAGGATATCTCACCTCTCAGGGTCTGGATTAGATAGTGTTTAACATTCCTTTAGTCTGAAAAACCTTTGTACTCATGGTCCTCTTTCCTCTGGAAGCCTATTTATTTGGCACTAACATAAGGGTAAGGATGATTTTTTAAAGAATTTTTACTTGAGGTTTTTAGTCGACATCAGTGAGTACAGGGGAAAGAAACTCATTAGCAAAAATATTGCACCTTAATTGATGGTTATACATCCCTCCTATGAAATCAAACTCAAACATCATCTCCTTAATTAATCCTTTCCCAATAAACTTATGTAATATTGTGTTCTCTATTTATCTGTATTTGTGACATACCTATATTGGATGGTAAGGTTCATTATGCAGTTGTTAATAAATTTCTGATATGAAATGTTGAATAATTGACTATAATCCCCCAAAATGATGGTTAAACTATAATTATTGAGCTTTTAGAAATTATCCTTCTCTAATAACATCCTGCCTATAAATCCATGCCATCAGTTCATTATCTCTACCCAGAGTTGGAACATGGTGAAGTAGAGTAAGAGGGTCAGACTCGGAGTCAGAAGTAGTCAGGAACCAATTTTGCCTTTGATGCTTCCTAGTTCTGTGTCCCTATCTTTGGGTTTTAGTTGATCATCTCTTGAGTGAGAATAATAATCGCATTTACATCGCAAGATTGTTGCAATAGTTAAATGAGATAGTATATGTGGAGTAATTTGCAAACCTTTATAGGATCATAGCTTTAGAAGGAATCTTAGAGAATGTTGAGTCCACTCTTCTTGTTCCATACATAAGGAACCTGGGGTTGAGAGAGGTAAGTATTCATCTGGGGTCATAGGGCTAGTGAGCATCCAAGGTAGGTTTTGAACATAGATCTTCCTAACTCTATAGTTTAACATTCTATCCATTTAGCGGATATTCCGCTAAGCTTCTTAAAGTCCTATGAGCAATAATGACAACAATAGCAACATTTAAATAACTCTTTAAGGTTTGCAAACACTTTCTTCTTTGATCCTATCAACAATTCTAGGAGGTAGATCTATTATTATGCCTAGATAACAGATGAGGAAACTGAGGATAAAAGATGTTAAGTGGTGTTCCCGGGTCACATAGCTAGTAATTTTCTGAGGATTGAATGTAGGACTTTCTGATTCCAAATTCTAGCCCTCTATCCACCTACAATATAGAAGTTCTAACTGATTATATTACCATTATTAACTAATAATTACTAAACAACACTATATTGTCACTCTTTGACAGTGAAAGACAAAATAGTGAAACTGTTTTGTCTTAATAGAAACTCAATGACCAAACCTAAAGGTGTTTGATTGGAAGATAAAATGGTAAAGGAACATAGAACCCTAAATAAAACTACAAGGGGATCGTAATTTCAAAATGCTTTGTGGGGGGATTGTACACTTTTAAAATTACATCATCAAAAATGTATTTTTAAAGCTTATCCTATTTCTATGCTCTTGAAGGAGATGGGGCATTTACTTAATAAGTTTGAACTGCACAATGGATGATACAAAATGCATATAAAATTAAATCAAACAGGTACATTAATCACTGACAATAAAACAAATGGCTCAGAGGGGCCAAGCATTTATTTAAATGACCCACAATACTAGAAGGGAGAATAGCGGAAGATAAAGAGCAGTAGGGAAAAGTATATAGGTTTTTCTATAACAGGATTCCTCAAGGGGGTGATGGAACAATAGAAAATGTCCCAACCTATTTGGCTGTCTTTGTGGCAGAGATTGGAGAATGGAGTGGCTACCTACTTAAAGACCTCATTGTAAATTTATTTGGTTTATATGGCTAATCTGTTTTTATTGTGTCAATATAGATGACTTTTGGAGAACTGCTGGCCCTCTGACTCTAGAGTCATCAGATGGCATATTTGAAACTAGACTGTGGCCAGTGTCTGGCTGAGGTAAAGCCATTAGAAAAACATGACCTAAATGCCTGATAAATAAAATATACCTCCCCTCATTCAAGCTTAGTTTAATGACTGGCATGGAAAGCAAGTTGCTTCAAGCTTAGAATGCACACAAGCTCCAGGATCCTGAGGGCTGACACAAACTCAAACACAAGTTCTTCTCATTCAAAGAGAAGCAGCTTAGAGTGGTTTATCAAAGAAGCTTATAATCCTGCCTACTTGTCTAAGAATTCTTAGGCAAAAAATAATGTGACTTTGATCCTTTAAACCCAAGTGAGTCACAAATGAATCATAAATTGGGGGATTAATTTTTTTCCAAAAGATATGATAGATTCCAAAATTCAAGTTTCAAAAAGTACTTGGCAAGAAGGACCTTCTTTACTTTGGGATTTCTGATTCAATGGACCAGGATGACAATCTTTCAGGGATAATATTTTGTTTTGGTTTGTTTTGTTTTTCAGCCCCTCTCCCAAAAGCCTTAGTAGCACTTTAAGTGGCACCTCTAAGATCAAATGCAAATTTCTTAACCTGCAGTTTAAGATTTTCCAAAATGTGTCTTCTATCTTCCTTCCAACTTTATTTTTAGTGCTCAACTTCACATAATCTATAATCCAGTCTAATCAGGTACTCCCCAAATTTGATGGCACACTCTATACTCCATGCTTGGAACATGCTCTCTCTTTATCTCTACATCTCAGAATCCTTGAATCCCTGCAAGATTCATCACAACTACCATCCATCTCTTCTAAACAATTAACCAAGCATTCTCCATGCTCCCTTTTCTGCAATGATTGTTGTTGTGGTTGTCATTTTTCAGTTATTCCCAACTCTTCATGACCTCATTTGGGATTTTCTTTGCAAAGATACTAGAGTGGCATGCCATTTCCTTCTCTGGCTCATTTTATATATCAGGAAATTGAGGCAAATATTGCCCAAGTAAGTGTCTGAGACTGGATATAAACTCAGGAGCCTGAGTCTTCCTGACTCCAGGCTCAGCACTCTATCTACTGTACTACCTAACTGCCTTATACCTTACATAAGAACTACATTAAAACCGATTGGCTTTAACCATTTGGGCTGCCTAATTCCACTGGGCCTTCCTGCTTCTGTCACTGTTTTATTGGATATCCCTTCAATAAAGCGGACTTGCTTTACTTTCTCCCTGCTAACTCTGTGTTCTGTTTTTTTGTGCTCCGTGCTTCTTCCTGTCATACTTTGCAATCCCAAACCTCACTTCACAATGCATGAAGACAAGGGTCTATTCAAAAGCCTTCATTCTTAGGAGCTTGAAAAGATAGGATTAAGCTCTGGGATTTACTTTGTGCTTGACAGGTAAGGATGGGCCCAGGGACGGTAGTTCTAGGTGCTGCTGAAAACTGAGCTGGAAAAATATTGCATTAGTAATCTTTTCCTTCTCCAATCTCTCCCATATAGCACTTTATTCTTTGTTTTCTTTTTTTAATTTTCATTTTCATCATATAAATTCTATGATAATAATAACAGCTAGCATTTATGTAGCACTTGAAGATTTAAAAGATACTTGACAAATATCTCATTTAAACACATTATCCCTACTTTATAGATGTAGAAATTGAGGCAGAAAAGGTTAATGACTTGCCCACTATCATACAACTACTAAGACTCTGAGTCTGAATTTGAATTCAGGTCTTCCTGATGGCAGGTCCAGTATTCTATCCAATGGGGCTCCTAGCTGTCTCTCTAAGATAAGAGAACATGGAATGTTAAAGTTGGAAGGGCTCTTAGAGGTCTTATCCTTCAGCCCCTTCATTTTATAATTGAAGAACTGAGTTCAAGAGATGATGGAATGACTTGTCAGGGAAGGCTTCTTGGAGGAATTGATCTGGAGTCATTAATCAGATTGTTAGAAACTTGAAGAGGGTAGGAGTTGTTTTTCAACTCTCCTCAAAGAACCTACTTCAATAGTGCTTTGAAGCTGCTAGGTAGTATATATGTTTCCTGACTGCAAAAAATATTTTACTTCATAATTGGGATTATAATTAAAAGCTGTACACACACATATACATACATACATCTACATGTCTACATCTATATCTACACCTACACCTACATCTGCACCTATGTACTGTCTACCAGACCAAGCTAGTCTCTAAACTATGTATAGCCCAAAACAAACAGAACAGACCAGAGACAAGAGAGTCTGGAATTAAATAGAAGTTTAATTTCAAAGTGAGAGAAAGGGTTTGCAAGCAAGGAGGTAGATTAGACTCATGTGCCAGGGCCCTGCCCCTAGTGGGGGAACCCAAGGTAATGTGCAGAGATTTCAATGCTTATACCAATGGTTATGCAGTGAGCTGTAACCCTGACAATGAAGGGTAATGGTAACAATGACCCAAGTTTGATTCGTAGCAGAGCTTTGTGACTGGAACATGGGTACTTGTTCGAGTTTGTCCAGTACTTATCCCAGCTCAGAGAATACCTGGTGCTAGTCAAAGTAATACAATAAGCATGTGATTTTGCCAGAGGGTGAGATAATCCAGAGGGTGAGGGCAAAGGATTGTTGTTAGGCCAAGCTCAAGGCACAGCTTGATTACTGAGCTTTAGCTCTGGAAAACAGGGTGTCTCCTAATATCTTGAATATATATGTATATACACACACATATACAGCGAGAGAGACAGAGATACAAAGAGAGAGACATACAGAGAGAGAAAGAGAGGAGTGGCTTGGTGGCATACCTGGTCTAGAATCAGAAAGACCTGAGTTCAAATCTGGCCTCACATACTTACTAGCTGTGTGACTCTGACCAAGTGGCTTAACCCTATTTGCCTCAGTTTCCTCATCTGTAAAATAAGCTGAAGAAGGAAATGGCAAACCACTACAGTATCTTTGCCAAGAAAAACCCAAATGGACTCATGAAAATTTAAACATGACTGAAAAATGACTGAACAATGTACATAACTATTTCTAATCATAATACGCATGTGTCTGTGTCTTTGTGTGTGTACATACCCTTTCTATAATCAAGTAACAAAAGAATGTTATTGAATGCAAACTGGTTTAATCCTGGTGAGGGGGGAAGATTTGGGAGCAGGGGTAGTATTTTTAAAGTTTCTGTAAGTAATTTGAGGTAATTATAGAACAATAGACCCTAAACAGTATCTCACTCATCCTTCCATTCCCTGTTTCTTTTAATTTTCTTCTGTCTCTCTTAGCAGGAAGTTAAGCAGGATAATAATTTCTCATAATAATATTCCTTAGCATGTGTGTAGTTCATTATGTTTGCAGCACACTTTACAAACATTAATTAGCTAATCAGAAACTGTCCTTTTAAGGTATGTGAGTAAATTCCTTTGGCCCCACCTTAAGAATAAGGAAATAAAAAGTGTAAAGAAGGAAATTTCTTGAATATTGGGATGCCTGTCAGTAAGAAAGCAAAGCTTATCTCAGAATGCCAAGGAATTTAAATGAACATTCTCAAGACTAGGACTATTACTGGAGAAATTAACCCAAAGCATCCTCTATTATCATAGAGAGAATGAAAATAAATAATAATTACTAGTGTTTATATAACACTTGTTTTGGACTAAGGAACTGTGCCCACAACTTTACAAATATTATCTCAGTCTCTGATAAAGGACTTATTTCTAACATATACAGAGAATTGAGTCAAATCTATAAGAATACAAGTCATTCCCCAATTGATAAATGGTCAAAGGATATGAACAGGCAGTTTCCAGAGAAAGAAATTAAAGATATTTATAAGCATATGAAGAAATGCTCTAAATCACTTTTGATTAGAGAAACGAAAATCAAAACTCTGAGGTACTACATCTGACCAATCAGATTGGCTAAGATGACAAAACAGGAAAATGACAAATGCTGGAGAGGATGTGGGCAAATTGGAACACTAATGCATTGCTGGTGGAATTGTGAACTTATCCAACCATTCTGGAGAGCAATCTGGAATTATGCCCAAAGGATTACAATAATTTCATACCCTTTGACCCAGCCATACCACTTCTAGGGTTATATTCCAAAGAGATCATAGATGTGGGAGGAAGACCCATATGTACAAAAATATTTACAGCAGCTCTTTTCGTGGTTGCAAAGAACTGGAAATTAAGGGGGTGCCCATCAATTGGGGAATGGCTAAACAAGTTGTGGTATATGAATGTAATGGAATATTATTGTGTATAAGAAATGAGGAGGGGGCAGAGCCAAGATGGTGGAGTAGAAACAGCAAGTCAAAGGCACTCTCCCCCCAGATCACCTCCAAACTATGTAAAAGGGGACTCTGAAGAACTTCTGGAGGCCCAACACCGACAAAATGACACAGAGAAGCTAACCTCCCACTGAGGACAACGCAGCAGCCCTGCAGGAAGGACAAGGGCAGCACTCTGGGAGCCAGCAGCACAGCACACAGAGAGGGAGAGCCGAGCCCAGGTCCGTGCGAGCCGAGGTTTTAGCTCCAGGGAGGCCCGGGCCAGGCCAGCAGCCAGCTGGAGGGACTGCAGCTGTGGCGAGTCCAGAATTATCAAAACAGACATACCTAGGACAAAGTGGGAGGTTAGTGCCCTATGTACTTTGGGACCAGTATTTGGGGAACGTGTTGGCTTCCTCCCCTGGGGGCTAGAAGCCACTGAGGAGACACTCCTGTGAACTGTAGGGAGATCCAGCTATCAGTCCTGGGGGGTAATCGCTGTTGCTTTAACCTCCCTGGATATGGATTGTGGTCTGGGGTGGAGGTCGTGGGGTGGGTATCCAGCTTGCCAGAAACGGAAGTTGTGAAGACCCCACACATTCGGGCCGGAAGCTCCCTTGTCTGGTGGAAGAGTCCTACTGTGGCAACAAGCCCAAAAGTCAAGTAATTAAGTGGCAACATGCCAAGGCAAAGGAAACAAAATAAACAGAAAAATTCAACATTAGACTCCTATTTTGGGGGCAAAGAGGATCAAAGCAGGGAAGAGTCAGGGGACTGTTAGGTCAGAAATCCTGCTCCAAAAGCCCCAGGGGAAAACATGAGCGGGTTACAGGCCAGAGAGGACCTTAAGAAGGACTTTAAAAATCAAATAAGAGAAGTGGAAGATAAATTGGAAAGAGAAATTAGAAGGATGCAGGAAAAGTATGAAATGAGGGTCAACAGCCTGACTGAGGAAAACAACACCTTAAAAATAGACTAACTCAAATGGCAAAGGAGGCCCAAAAGGGCAATGAGGAGAAGAATGCCTTAAAAAGCCGAATTTGCCAGATGGGAAAAGAATCTCAAAAGCTCACTGAGGAAATTCATTCCTTCAGAGTTAGACTGGAGCAAATGGAAGCTAATGACTTTATGAGAAATCAAGATCCTCTTAAGCAGGTCCAAACAAATGAAAGATTAGAAGGCGATGTGAAATATCTCATGGGAAAAACCACTGACCTGGAAAATAGATCCAGGAGAGATAATTTAAAAATTATTGGACTACCTGAAAGCCATGATCAAAGAAAGAACCTAGAAATCATGCTTCAAGAAATTCTCAAGGAAAATTGCCCTGATGTTTTAGACCCAGAGAGCTAAATAGAGGTTGAAAGAATCCACCAATCACCTCCTGAAAAAGATCCCAAAAAGAAAACTCCCAGGAATATTATAGCCAGGTTCCAGAATCCCCAGATCAAGGAGAAAATACTCCAAGCAGCCAGGAAGAAACAATTTCAATATTGTGGAAACACAATCAGAATAGGCCAGGACCTGGCAGCTTCTTCACTGAGGGATCAAAGGGCATGGAATATGATATTCCAGAGGGCAAAAGAGCTGGGACTGAACCAAAGGGTCACTTACCCAGCAAAATTGAGTATTTTGTTTCAGGGGGAAATATTGTCATTCAGTGGAATAGAGGACTTTCCAGCATTCTTGAGGAAAAAACCAGAGTTGAATAGAAAATTTGACATCCAGACACAAGAAGCAAGAGATGCCTGAGAAGGTAATCAGGGAAAAGAAATCAAAAGGGACTTATCAAAGTTGACCTATTTACATCCCTACATGGAAAAAAACAATAACTGTGACTGATGAAACCTTTCTCAGCATGAAAATATTGGAAGAGTGTATGGTCATATGAATACATATGTGAATGTGTGTATATATGTTTACAGTTATACATGGATAGAGGGCATAGATTGAATTTGTTGGGAAGGGATGATACCTAAGGGGTGAAATTATGAGGTGAGAGAGGAAAGTGGCAAGAAGAGATGGGGAGAGACAGGGTAGGGTAAACTATCTCATGTAGAAGAAGCAAGGGGAAGTGGCTACAGGGAAGGGGAAGAATAGGAAGGCAAAAAGGCAAAACCACATTCTCATTGAATTTGGTTCAGGGAGAGAATGACATACATACTAAATGGGATATCTCAGCCTGCAGCATAATAGGGGGAAGGAGGATGAGAGGAGGAATGATGGATGGGAGGGCATTCTTGGGGAGAGGGAGGTTGGAAGTACCCACTATAGAAGAGGGACAGGATCATGTAGGGAATGGACCAGGTGGGGGGTGGGATGAGTGGGAGGGAATTATAAGCAGCCTTGTATAATATATCTACTATGGTAATGTTTTGCATAGCTAGACATGTACAACATACACTGAATTACTTATCTTCCCAGAGGGAATGGGTGACAAGGGAGGAAGGGAATGGATCTGAAATTCGAGTTCTTAAAATTAAATGTTTCAAATATATATAAATACTATTATTAATACTCTTTTGCATGTAATGGGGAGATAAGATGTGCAGGCATTGGGGCACAGAGATTCACCTTGCTCTAATGGAAAAGCTGAAGGGGGTATGGGAGAAGATATGGGAGAGAGCAGATTGGATGAGGGGATATCTTGTGGGACTGCTATTCTGGGATGGTGGGTAGGGGAAAAACGGGGAAAAAATTGTAACTCAAAATCTGGTGGAAATGAATGATGTAAAACAGAAGTTAATAAAGCATTTGTTTAAAAAAAAAGAAATGAGGAGGAGACAGTTTTCATATTTCCCTGGAGAGGCTTATACAAACTGAAGCTGAATGAGGAGAGTAGAACCAGGAGAAATTTGTATACAATCACAGACACAATATATGTGTGATGACCAACTGTGACAGACTGGACTCTTCTCAACAATGCAGTGATATAAGTCAATCCTGAAAGACTCATGAAGGAGAGAGATGCCTACATCCAGAGAAATAACTAGACAGAACTGAGCTTGAATCCTGATGGAACAAAACTAATTGATCTTTTTCTTTTCATTGTTTGGTTTTATTTCTTCTTTACCATTTTTCATCCCACCTAGTACAATACACCTTTGTAATTGGACTAATGTCTCATATGAATGTATTTGCAGATCCTATACTGGACTATATGCCATCGTTTGTGGTGGGAGGAGGGAGGGAAGAGAAATTTGAAACTCAAGGAACTATGGAATTGAATCTTGTAAACTAAAAATAAACAAATAAATTAAAAAAAAAAAACATTATCTCATTTGAACTTTACAACAATCCTGAGAGACAGGTGCTATTATTATCCCCATTTCATAGAATCAGAAACTGAAGTGAACAAAGGTAAAAATGGCTTTTCCAGAATAACACAGCTGGTAAGTGTCTGAGGCCAGATAGAAATTCAGATCTTCCTGACTCTACTCCCAGAGCTCTATTCACTTCTGAGTGTAGAAATAATTTCAGGTAATTTCAGGGGAAAATGTAGGGTATAATTTTCCAAATGCCTACTTAATTACACTCAACAATACCCTTGTAGTTTGAAAACTGATTGCTTATGGTAATCTCAAAATAATAAGGTCCCCACAAATCATTATCAATACAGTACCAGGGGTCAATGCGTAAGTACTTCAAGAGAGGACTTGGGGAAACAAGAAATGGAATTTTTGAGCTGTGCCTTGGTTTCTAATAATAAGCAAAAAGGAAAACCATCTCTACATAATCACTCAGGCCCAATGGAAGAAGGGAGAAATCTTTCAACAGAAGTTTCTAAAGTGGCAACAATTTGTTATGCTCTCCCCAGGGGCATGCTGGTAAATGTTTAACAACCAGTTCTTCAAAGTCATGTTACTCTGAAGCAAAATGCCTAGAATGTAGCTGAGTCCAATTCTGTCCTCCTGGAAGATACTTGGACCAGACACAGAGGTCAGTGAAACATGAGTTGCCCAATTACTAGAGGAAGCTGAGACAACTTTGAGGTCAAACCCCTAGGTAAAGCATAATCAAAGGGGAAGGAGTCAGAAAGTGCACAGTAAGGTATTGTAAGAAAAAATAGATAGAAATTACCAAAGATCTCAAGAGGAAGAAAACTTTAAAAACCTTGAACATAAATGGGAAAGATATTAATAGATATCTAAAGTCATCTAAAAGAGTTTCCCCCAGGGAATATCTTTTGACTCTTCTTCTAGACTAAGCACTTATTACTGTCTACGTATTAAGTACTTAATAAATGTTTATTCACTGGCTGTTCATTCATGAAGAAATATTAGAAGAAAAAGAAGATGAATCAATACATGATGAGGCAGAGGACCCTTATGTACTTCCAAGAGAGTGTGAAACTATAACAGAATGCTTCTAAATGATTTAAAAGGGAAATGAGAATTGTGAAAAGAAAATTTATGGGCTTAACAACAAATCAACAATGACAAGTCTCACCAAAAAAAGATTTTAAAATATGAGGGTGCAAATACACAAAAGTGAAAGATAATCCAGGAAAAAGAAGGAAAAAAACAATGACTTTAAAAGAAAACACGATTTCTGTACAAACAAAAAAACTATTCTTGAATTCAAGATGCATAGGGGCAACTTGAGAATTATAGGTCTCCTGAGAAAATACATGTCAAAAACCTGAATGCCACAATGCAAGACATAATACAAAAATACTTCTCAAGGCTTTTGAACTCAGGAAACAAAAGCACCAATTAGAAGAACCTACATATCACTAAGCTATGCTGTAAAATTCAAGATGCATAGTGGTTAAATTTAATAATTCCAGTAATAAATGACAAATTCTCCAAGGATAAAAGAGGAAGACAAATAGGAATGACAGTGAAGAAATGGGGCCTGAAACACCACAAACTAAACCTCACAAAACCTCACCTACAGGTGAATTAATGGTTTTATGGGACTAAATAGTAGAATTGCATGGAACATAAAAGGAGGGAGGGGAGGAAAAAGATTGGGGGGGGGTGGAATATGTGCTATGTCCTAATCAAGATTAACACTGAAGGGAAAATCTGTCCTGTAGACTCTCGGGGACAAGAGAGCCTAATGAAGAATGGGCAAGGAGGAAAGAAAGGGGGAAATTTTGTTTCAGTGATGGGAAGGAGTAACAAGGTGATGTCTTGACTTGAGCATGAATTGGATTTAAGTGAGGCAGGGCTGTGCAAAGTCATGAGCCTCACTTTCCCCTCCAAAGTCATCCAAACTCTAGTGGCAGGACAAAAGTCAAGACGACTGGTGATGGTCTGGGATGCTGTGGATGACCTTGACATCTTCAATGTCTGACCAAGCTCTAAGCTCTCCACAATGTCTGCTTCAGCCCCCTTCATAGCAATTGGAACAAATTGTTCTCATCCACACAACTCACCAATGGCTTTGAGGCTTACAATGTAGCGCTACTTTATCTTTTTAGCATTATTTCACATTATATCCTCTTCTGTGTATTTTTATGCTTCAGCCAAAAAATTCTCCCTTGGGGAAAAATGATGTTCTTTAAAGAGAGATGGGGGCCCTAACAACAAATACAATGTGTAGAGATTTGATGTGTTGAGAGAATACTACTCAGCAAATGTTGTGACTACTCCCTTGGGAGAAAGGAAGAATCATAAATCCTGGTAACAAATGGCACCCAAAAGAACAAGAAAGCATGGACACAGAGAGAAGATTTCATTACAAAAAGGGGAAAAAATATAGCTGGAGACAGGCCCAGGCAAGGTAACCACTATGAAATTGGAGTTGTAGAAGGCAAGAGACTCTTTCAGGCTAGGGCTCTCTGCTTATTCCCTTCCAGGCTAGGGATGTAGTAACTGATATTAGGAAATTCCCCTTACCAGTATAAATGGGCACATTCTTTGTAACTTTCAGTCTTAGATAATAGCTGGATCACTGAGAAGTTAAGTGACTTGTCCAGGATTATACAACCAGTACATATCACAGGCAGGACTTGAACTTGAGTCTTCCTGACTCTAATGCTAGCTCTCTATATACTGATATAGCTGCCTCTAGATATGCACCTTCTATTATTTAATGAATTAAAATGAAAATAGCATATTAAATGTGTTATTCTTTCTTCGGATGTACCACATGATTAGAGGCCCCAGTTACTTCATAGAAAATGTTTTAGATATTTTTTCATATTTATATTTTGAGGAGTCTTCAGTATTAGAAGCACACAGCAGCCCAACAGAAAGTCTAGGCTGTTGGGAGAGCATGAGTCTGTTGATTAGGCTAAGGAATGCTGTGTTCCCTGAAATTCATGCTATAAAGCATTTGCAAGCTCTTTTACATGGTGGCACTAAAAATAAATTCATGGGCATTGAACAGATGGATTGAATTAAGAGCAGGTTTGATGCCAAGTTCAGTCATGTCTGAATGGTGAAAAGAAGCATTCATTTGAATGACTTACTATTTCTTTTACCAGAATGCTTTACTCCTTTCTCTTTTCCTGTTGGAGAACAAAAGTCATTTTTTCTGTATTTCCACTATGTGTATTTGATTGGATTCCGAGAACATTTCAATAGTCTCATTATTTAATTTTCTGCCATTCCACCCCTCCAAAAAAGTACCCAAACATTTATTAAGCAGCTATTAGACTGTGAGCTCCTTGAGTGCAGGGACTACCTTTTGCTTTTCTTTTTATTCCTCACCCCTCAACACGGTACTTTAGAACATAGGAAGCACTTAATGAATTTTTGTTGGTTAATTCCAAGTGACATCCTTAATACAAAACAAAACAAAATAAAGAAAACAAAGAAATAGTCCCTGCCCTCAAGAAACTTACAGTCTTATTCTAGGCTAAGTTGCAGACAAATTCAACTGAATAATAACTTTTTATTAAAAAATAAATCCAATAAAATTTCATAGATCTTAGCAGTAAAAAAAAAAAGAAAAGAAAGAACAAAAGAAAGAAAGAAGGAAAGAGAGAGAGAGAGAGAGAGAGAGAGAGAGAGAGAGAGAGAGAGAGAAGTTGGAAGGGGTTCAAAACTTCTGGCTCTTAACAAATGTGATTTCCTGCTTCATGATGCAAATGTTATGAATTTTCCTAGGATGCTCCATAGACATAAAAAAATAAATTTTTATGGAACAAAACACTGGTAAATTAAAGCCCAAAGGAACCAGAAATTTATGCATAGTCTTACTTGATGTATGTACGACTCTATAAATTAAAGGGAAATATCTTTGAAAAATAGGATTTTCTCATGCCAAAACCATTTGCTGCCAAAATAATTTTCTTAAAGTTGAAGAATGTCCTCTCTCACTGTCCTATTCAAAAAGTTCCAGTGACTTCCTATTGCTTCTAGGAGAAAAACATAGGCTTTTCTGATTGTCATTGAACATCTGGAGCCAGCTTACCATTTCAAATTTCTTATGAATCATCTCTCTTCATGCACTCTGCCTTCCGGCAAAACTGGCTTTCTTACTGTTCCTCGCACATCATTTTCTCATCTCCCCTCTCCCTGCCTTTGCAGTGGCTGTGAGCCACATGTGGGATGTAGTCCCTCCTTGCCTCTGCCCTCCAAACAGCAGTATGAAACTCAAATAGAAATAGGGATAACTAATCGGCTCCTAAGAATTCCCAAGAGCCACATTTTGACAGTTTTAAAACATAGTTACCTATGTTTCAATGTATTTTATTTTGTTAAATATTTCCCAATTACATTTTAATCTGATTCAGCTGCACTTGGGAGTGTGGCCTGGGCCTGTGGGCTATGTATTTGATAACTCTGTTTTAGAATACCTAGTTTCCTTGAAGGCTTAGATCTAATGTTGCTTTCTGCATGAAATTGTTCTTGATCCTCTCAGGTCTTCAGTGCCTTGCCCTTAGTTCTGCAAATTATCTTGTATTTCTTTATATACATTGGGTTGTGTCACTTTCATCTTTAGATCACATCAGGGGCCTAAGACAGTATCTGGCATACAGAGAAGGAGGGACAGGACTTGTTTTTCTTATTGGGATTCATTGGTATAGAAAACTCTTGGCAGCTATTTGCTTGTAAATATTAATGACTGGCTCTAGATGGAGTGGGGTGGGGGGACAATATTGTATGCTTGACAACTTTTGAGATCAGTTTCCATCATTAACAGTTTTCCCCTCACTTTCTTAAGTCTAGGCAATCAACCAAAAAATAAACCAAGCCCTAATTTATAGTGTTTGCCTATTTCTGAGGGGTAAATGCTCACACTGAAAGTTTAACTGTGGGCTTTGACTCTCTTGGAACTGGTTTCAGCATCCCTTGCCTCAGGGAAAGACACACCCTTTAGCAGTGCAGTTTGGCACTTTCTTAGATGGTTGTTTAGAACACTGAGATGTTAGTTGATTTGTCCAGGGTGAAACAGCCAGGATGTGTCAGCAGTAGGACTTAAACTCTGGTCTTCCTTATTTAAAGGTCAGTTTTCTCACCACTATTTATTCGATGGGATTTAACAGAATGTTTCTTTATTGTATTTATTTGTACAGTAGAAAGAAAATTAGTTTTGGAGAAAGAGCCTTTGGGTAAAAATAATCCTGTTACTAGAACTATGACCTCGGGCCTCTCTAAGAGGCATGATTCTTGGACTGCTAGATAATATGACCATTTAACCTCTCTAGGCCTAATATTTTTTTCCTCTTTAAAATGAGAGGGTTAGAATAGATAAACTCCAAGGCCCCTTCTATCTCTAAAATTTTATGATCTACATAACCTGCAAGTCTATTCACACAATGTATATGATAATCATCAAAAACCACTCTGCTTCTTTTTTTCCCCTAACCTGTCTTGTTGTCTTTATGCTCACAGGAAAGGAAGATTCTCTTTTTTGTACAAGACTTATGTTACTCAAATGACCATCATTGCCTCATATTCCTTTAATTACTTTGACTTTGTGGGTCACATGTTAATAGTTTCCTTCCTCCTTCCATCCTTTCTTCCTTCTTTATTCCTTCCTTCTTTCTTTCACTCTTTCCTTCCCTCCCTCCTTATGTCCTTCCTTCCTTCCATCTTTCCTTCCTTCCTTCCTTCCTTCCTTCCTTCCTTCCTTCCTTCCTTCCTTCCTTCCTTCCTTCCTTCCTTCCTTCCTTCTTCCCTCTTTCCTTCCCTACCTGACTTCTCCTTTCATACCTAATCAGACATAGTAGCCATGTTAACAGGTGCTCCATAAATATTACTTGATTGGATAACTGACTGAATTGATTTCATGACTCATTCAAATGTGTAATGCAGTAGGAAAAGTATTAAGCTTGAATGTAGAAATCTGGAGGGTCCTAGGTTCATATCCTACCTCTGACACTTCCTAGCTATGGATTATGGACAATGCTTTCCTCATCAGTAGAAAGGAGAGAACAATACTTATACTCCCTACCTTACAGAGTTTTTGTGAGGAAAGTGCTTCATAAATCTTAAAGAACTCAATCAATGTGAATTCTTACTATTATTTCTAAAAGCTATATTCAGGTGATTCCATCTCATGGTGTGTCCAACATTACTCATTTGAAGTTTTCCTTTACTTAGATCACACCCAGCTTCTGTCTAAGTTGTCTCATCCTGGTCCTCCTTCAGCTTAATATGTAGCCAAAATTAGCAGGTGGTATCCATCCTTCCCAGTCCAGAGGAGCTGCTTTCAGGATATAATACTTCATATTGGCATACTCACTCCATGCATTCTTTTGGCCAATTCTACATTGCTTTCAATGTTGCAGTAAGTGTGACTCATGTGGTGGCAATATTAAAGGTGCCCAAAAGAACCTTGAGTGTGTCCCAAAGCCCAGCATGATGTACACTGCAGACTCAAGTTTTAAGTGGGATCTAGAGGCACATTGGCTGCAGGGTAGTCTACTTTAAACTTGACATGCATAAACTTTTAAAAGTCATTCTGAATAGATTCCCAAGTTCCAGAAAATATGTCCTTAATTTTAGATATTTTATATTTTAGATATAATTTTAGATATTTTATATATATATATATAGATAGATAGATATAATTTTAGATATTTTATATATCACAGATATATAGCTGGAAGGGATCTCAAAACTCACCTAATCTTTTTTACTCATAAGGAATCTGAGATCAAGAGAGATTAAGCAACTTGATCCAATGTCAAACCAGTGCAGTAAGAGGCAAGACTGAGATTCAAACTCAGGGTTTCTAATCCCAAATTCAGCACCATTTTCACTATACTGTCTGCCTTATTTAAGCTTCCGGTCAATTTATAGCTATATATTAACTATGAAAAAGAGTCCATGATGGCTTTTACAAAGTAGGCATAAATGTTATGGTTCTCCTCAGTGACAAAGTTAAACACTTTTAATGAAATCCATAGGCAACTGAGGCAACTCATTGGTCTAGAAGTTTAACATCATTTAGATCCTGATTCCTTGTTATGCTCTGGAGCATATCTACATAAAAAGAGTATTTATGAATTAAACAGTTATCTTGTAAAGATTCAATGTCTTTATAGCCTGATTTTTACAGTGTAAAGGGATTGTTCTCCAAGTAAAGAATCCTAAACAAACTTAGATATAAGAACTGGAAGAGGCATTAGAAGTCATCTGATCCAACCTTCCACCTTAATGTAAGAATTTTTTTCTATACCATCCTTGAAAAATTATAATCCAAACTTATGGGTTTCCTGTAATGGTGGGAACTCAGGACTTCATGAGGTATGACTAGCTGTCAAAGATTTCATACTACTGAGTTGAAAGGTGTCTTCACATAATTTCTTTCCACCCTCTGTCTCTACACAGAATGCCTTAATCACTCTTCAATATGTCAAACTTTTAGATATATGAAGGTTTGTCGAACTGCAAACTCAGTAAGGTGGGTTGCCATTGATTTTCAAAGAGGATGGTAACTGCAAAGAACACTTAAGAATAAAAAGAAAGGAATGATACTTTTCCTTTTTAAAAATCTCTCAGCCTCAAAAAAAATCTCTGATTAGGTCAAGATGGCAGAGTAGAAGCAGGAAATTGTGTGAGCTCCTGCACCAACCACCTCCAATACCTGCGAAATATGAATCTAAAAAATTTTTTTACAGCTACAGAACCCACAATGTGACAGAGAGAAACAAATCTCTAGCTGAAGGTAGCCTGGCAAGCTGATAGAAAGGGTCTATCGCACCAGGCTGGGAGCCAAGCACAGTCCCACATGAGCCAGGAGGACTGAGACCAGCCAGAGCAGACTTCAGGAGAGTGAATCACTGGCAGCTGTGGGGGTTTCCAGACTTCTCAACTCATAAACGCCAAAGAGAAATTAAAAGGTCAGTGGGGAACTCTGTTGATCCAGGGAAAAAGAAGAGTAAGGTCTGGCCCCTGTCTCCATGGTGAGAGGTGGCAGAGGAGTGGCAGCTGCAGATGCTGCCACATGGCTGCCTCCAGAGCCCCTGGCCTGCAGATCATAGAGGGACCCAATGACCATTCAGAGGGTAATTGCTCTTTCTTTGATCTGCTTGGATCTGGGTTGCAGTCTTGGGTAGTGGTCCTGGGTTGAGGAACTCCAGTGTGACACAGCTTGTCCCAAGAGGGAGCCCTCCTCATAGCTCTGACAACATTTGCGAAAACCCCAGCAATTTTGGACACTGCTCTCTCCATTCTGGAAGCAGAGTACTACCATGGCAAAGAGCTCAAAAGTCAAATACATGGTTGGCAAGATGAGGAAACAGAGGAAGTTCAATCAGATCATAGAATCCTTTTGTGGGGAAAAAGAGGCCCAAAACATGGAACCAGAAGAAGATAACAATGTCAAAACTCCTGCATCAAAAGCTTCCAAGGAAAATATGAACTACTTATAGGCCATGGAGGATAAGAAGGATTTTGAAAATCAAGTAAGAGAAGTAGAGGAAAAATTGGGAAGAGAAATGAGAATGATGCAAGAAAATCAAGAAAACCAAGTTAACAGCCTGACTGAAGAAGCACCTTAAAAAATTGACTAACTCAGGACAGCTAGGCGGTGCAGTGAGTAGAGTGCCAGCCCTGGAGTCAGAAGGACCTGAGTTTGGATCTGGCCTCAGACACTTAACACACACAAACAAAAACCTAGCCGTGTGGCCTTGGGCAAGTTACTTAACCCCAAATGCCCTCCAAAAAGCAAAAAAAAAAAATGACTAACTCAAATGGCAAAAGAGACCCCAAAAAGCCAAAGAGGAAAATAATGCTTTAAAAAAGCCAAATTTGCCTAGATGGAAAAGGAATTTCAAAAAGTCACTGAAGAGAATAATACCTTCAAAATGAGACTGGAGTAAATGGGAGCTAATGACCTTATGAGAAATCAAGGTACTATAAAACACATCCAAACAAATGAAAAAATAGAAGGCAATGTGAAATATCTCATTAGAAAAACCACTGACTTGGAAAATAGGTCCAGGAGAGATAATCTAAAAATTGTTGGACTACTTGAAAGCCATGATCAAAGAAAGAATCTAGAAATTATCCTTCAAGAAATTCTCAAGGAAAATTGCCCTGATATTCTAGAAGCAGAGGGCAAAATAGAAATGGAAAGAATTCACCAATCGCCTCTTTAAAAAGATCCCCAAAAGAAAACTCATAGGAATATTATAGACAAATTTTAGAATTCCCGGGTCAAGGAGAAAATATTACAAACTATCAGGAAGAAACAATTTCAGTATTGTGGAAATGCAATCGGGATAACACAAGATCTAGCAGCTTCTTCATTAAAGTATCAAAGGGCTTGGAATATGATATTCTGGAGGTCAAAAGAGCTGGGATTGAAACCAAGAATCACCTACCCAGCAAAACTGAGTATAATGCTTCAGGGGAAAATATGGTCATTCGATGAAATAGAGGACTTTCAAGCATTCTTGATGAAAAGACCAGAACTGACCAGGAAATTTGACTTTCAAATACAAGAAGCAAGAAAAGCATGAGAAGGTAAACAGGATCATAAGGAACTTAGTAAAGTTGAACTATTTAAATTCCTACATGGAAAAATAATAACTGTAACTCATAAAACTTTTCTCAGTATGAGGATAGTTGAAGGGAACATAGATGCATATATTTGTATATGTACATATGTATAGGAGGGTGTATGTGTGTATAAATACATGTATGAATGTATGTATATGTCAGTACATGTATACATAGAGAACACAGGATCAGTTGAATATGAAGAGATAATATCTAAAAATACAATTAAGAGGTGAGAGAGCTATATATTGGGAGGAGAAAGGGAGATGTAGAATAGGGTAAATTATCTCATATAAAAGAAGCAAGAAAAAACTGTTATAATGGAGGGGAAGAGCAGGAAGGTGAAAGGGAATGGGTTAACCTTACACTCATTGAATTTGGCTTAAAGAGGGAATAACATACACACTCTGTTGGTATCTTACCCTACAGGAAAGTGGGAGGAAAGGAAAAGGGGAGGAATGATAGAAGGGAGGGCAGACTGGGGGAGAAGGTAGTTAGAAGCAAACACTTTTGA
Source organism: Gymnobelideus leadbeateri (assembly GCA_011680675.1). Lineage (NCBI taxonomy): Eukaryota > Metazoa > Chordata > Mammalia > Diprotodontia > Petauridae > Gymnobelideus > Gymnobelideus leadbeateri. Next base: position 135,627 of record WOXC01000311.1, read on the forward strand.
AAAGGGATAGGGTCAAAGGAGAAAATAGAATAAGTGTGGGGCGGGATAGGATTGAGGCCAATACAGTCAGTCTTTCAGAACATAACTACTATGGAAATGTTTTGTGTAAGTACACATGTACAGCCTACATTGAATATTGAATTGCTTGTCTTCCCAGTGGAGGTAGGTGAGGAGGGAAGAAGGGAAAGAATCTGGACCTCAAAGTTTAAAAAAAATGTTAAAAAACTTGTTTTTTACATGCAACTGGGAAAGAAGATATACAGGCACTGGGGTATAGAAATGCATCTTGCCCTACTAGAAAGTTAGGGAGGGGGAATGTGGAGGATATGAGAGAGAAAATTGGGGGAAGGAGTATTCAGTAGGCTCACTATCTTGGGGTTGGGGGTAGGGGAAAGACAGAGAGAAAATTTATAACTCAAAATCTTGTGGAAAGAAATGTTGACAAAAAAGTAAATAAATATATAAAGATTTTGTTTTTAATTTTTGATTAGTGGTGATTCCTAACAGCTTCTATCATTGTTCTATTGTTTCAGTCATGTCCAACTCTTTTGACCCTATTTGAGGTTTTCTTGGCAAAGATCCTGGAGCAATTTGCCATTTCCTTCTCCAGATTGTTTTACATATGAGGAGACTGAGGCAAACAGGATTAAGTGATTTGCCCAGGTTCACACAGCTAGTAAGTATCTGAGACCAGATTTGAACTAATGAAGATGAATCTTGCTGACTCCAGCCTGGGCACTCTATTTACTGTACCACCTACATTCCTAAGTAGGCATAAAATATCTCTTTTCTTTTGGTTTAATCATTTTTATCATTTTGATTTAATCATATTTTGCTTTTAAATAACATTTATTTCCAAATATTGCATGCAATATTCCCATACCCCCTTAACCATCCAACAAAAGAAGACAGAAAAAAATTCTTTTTAATCTCTCCACATGAGGCCAAATTTGGCCAATTATAAGGCTGTAATGACTATGTAATGTAATGACTATGATTTCTTATTCTTTCCATTTGCATTACTATGCTTATTGTGTATGTTGTTTTCTTTATTCTTTTTACCTCAAGGTTAATATATATCTTCCTGCATTTCTCTAAATTCTACATGTTTGTTGTTTCTTATGATACAATTATGTTTCAATACATTCATGGATCATAATTTGTTCAGTAATTCTGCAGATGATAGGTATGTGTTTTGTCTCCTGTTCCTCACTACTACCAAACATGTTGCTTTGGATATTTTGCTATATAAAGAACCTTACTTTATGTCATTAGCCTCTTTGGCATATGTGGAAATTGGGACCTCTTGGTCAAAGGATATGGACTATTTTAGTCACTTTTCCCCCCATAATTACAAAATGTTTTCGAGAATGGTTAGACTAATTTAAAGAACACAGAGATCATGTTCCTGTCCTTCCACAACCTTTTCAACATTGACTATTTTGATCTTTCATGGTTATTTCTTTTTTTAACAAAGATGTCCAACATGACCACCAAAGAAAATGAGGCATTTTTTTTAACATTGTAGTAGAATTCTGGATTCTGGCTTGGTATGAATCCAGAAAGTATATCTCTTAAACACGCTATGAGTTGGGCCTAAGAAAAAGAAAAGTATGTGCTCTTCACACCCCAATCTGGCCACAGATTGTATTTTTCCTGCTTTTGGCTTTCCAAGTCTAACACACAATCTATAAAACTTACCTGCTTTCTAAGTCATTAATTTTTTTGGTTAGATCTGACAACTTAGGGAGTTTTGGGGAGGGAGGCAGACACGGAAATTTCCATTGAGAATGTACAGCCTGTACCTCTACACACTAGTCACTTATTAATCCGACTCTTACACTATGTCATGATTTTGAATTCTGACCAAACTATAAATGCCTAGCCTCAAATCATTTTTTCTAGTGTCCTGACATATCTAAGGCCCTAGTTGGAGGTCCTAGTTTTGCAGCTATAGCCTTCAGCTGCAAGAGGGATTACAAGAAATAAGGTCAGAAACTGTGAAGCCCTGTTATGCATTTGGCAGATATGTGCCCTTCTAGGAATAACTTATCATTCTGATGGCAGTCCATGGTGCTGACAGCCTAACTGGGGCTGCATTTGGGTGAGGTACTACTGCTTATGGAGCAGTGGTACAAGTGTACAATAAAATACAAATTAATTCACACCTCCCAACAGCCCTCAGAGCCCTCAACACACAGGCACACTATCAAAGAATAAATGTTTCCAGCAAGTTGTAATATCTGGGTCATTTAGTCTGCTGAAGGCAAATGTAACATGGCATGGGGGGGTGAAGCCAAGATGGCAGAACGGAATTAGTAACTTATTTAAGTTCTTCCATGAATCCTGTCACTAAACCTTAAAAAGTGAATCTGAACGGATTTGGGAGTGACAGAATCCACTGGGAGACTGAGTGTGGAAGAATCCAGCCCAGGAAAGTGCCCATGTGGGTCTGGACAGGGGGAACACAGAGTATGTGGGGGCTACAGCAGCTCAGACTAGAGGGTGGACTACAGCAGAGAGAGAAGGAGCCCCAGCCCTCAGACTCACTCATCCCAAGGGTGATTCGCAGCCATCTCACCAGCAACTCACCACGGGATGGGAGGAATCACTGGAGTCGGTTAAGAGAGGGCTCAAGGCCCCCAGCAGAGACAACAGCTTCTCCTGGGGCTATCAGCCCCAAGCCTGGAAGTTAGAAAGTGCCTGCCTGTCTGTCCAGGGCCCAGGATGACAAAGTAAACTCTGGCTGCTCCAATTCCCCCTCCCTGATCTAAAAAACCCAAAGATAAGTGTCCCACCTGAGATATCCTGAGATAGTGGAAATAGCATCAGGCTTAGAAATCATTGAGAAGGGGTGTAACGGAGGCAGCAAGGAGTCAGAAGAGAAGAGGGGAGGGGTCCCAACAAGCCCCACCTCACCTGACCAGCAAAAGCTTGCCTGCACTATAGATCAGGAGTATAGAGGCAGAAATCTGAAGTGGCCAGACCACCCCCTCCTCCAATACTCTGTGCTCATCAGCATACCTCACTGAGACTCATGCCTTAGCCTTAAACTAGAAATCCAGAGGCTACAGCATTCAAAGTCAAAGACTAGTCCCTTAGCTCATAGCCTGAGAAATTAGGAAGTAGGAAATTACAATGGGAAGGAAGGAATCTGAGAAGGAGAAGGGGAAGGCAAGAAAATCTATCTGAGCTTATTATAGCGATCAAGAACAACCAAATACAGAGGACAACTTGGACTCTATACTCACACCTGAGACCACAGAAGGAAATATGAACTGGTCTCAAGCCCAAAAAGCATTCTTGGAGAAGCTTACAAAAGATTTTAAAGACCAAATCAGGGAGGCAGTGACCAAACTGGAAAAAAGTTTCACTGAAGACAACAAATCCTTAAAAAGTAAAATTAGTGAAGAAATTGGAGAAAATACCTCCCTAAAAAGGACCTTCAAAAACTAACCAAAGACTATAATTTGCTAAAAATTAGAATCAGTCAAATTGAAACTCAGAACTCTATGATACACCAAGAGTCAATCAAACAAAACATGAAGATTGAAAAATTGGAAGAAAGTGTAAAATATCTCTCTGGAAAAACAACTGACCTAGAGAACAGATCCAGGAAAGATAACTTAAGAATTATTGGTCTGTCAAGCCATGATGAAAAAAAACAGCCTAGACAAACATCCTCCAAGAGATTGTTAAAGAAAACTGTCCTGAAGTCCTGGAAATAGAAGATAAAATAATTATCTAAAGAATTCACCTGACTCCTCCTGAAAGAGATCCCAAATTGAAAATTCCAAGAAATATAGTAGCCAAATCCCAGAATTACAAGATTAAGGAAAAAATACTTCAAGGAGCCACAAAGAAACAATTCAAATATAGTGGAACTACAGTCAGGATCACACAGGACCTAGCAGATTCTTCATTAAAAGATCAGAGGGATTGGAATTTGATATTTCATAGGGCAAGAGAGCTAGGACTATAACCGAATTTAACTACCCTGCAAAACTGAGCATAATCTTTCAGGCAAGGAGATGGTCGTTTAATGAAATAAGGAACTTCCAGACTTTCCCAATGAAAAAGCCAGAGCTCAATGGAAAATTTGATCTCCAATTACAAGTCCCAAGAAAGACATAAAAAGATAAACAAGGAAAACACACACTCACACATACATACATGCACATACACATACTCATGCACATGTGCACATAACTTGGGATGCAATAATAGCAAAATGTTCACATCCATATATGAGAAGCTAACTGTCAATATTGATATTTATATGATTATCTTGACCTTTAAGAGGTCATGATAATTTAAAAGGGTTTATACATAGATAGAGGGTGTGGGTATGAATGAACAAATATGAGGATTAAAAAAAACCTTATTAAGGGGGTCATAGGGACTGTAATGGGATAACAGGAAAGGATGAGACAGAAAAAAGGTAAATTATGCCATTTGAAGAGGCATAAAAACACAATATAGTAGAGGGGAAGGAAAGACATAGAGGAACATCATTTTAACATTATTTTCACTGGTTCTGGTTCAAAGAGGGATGAACATAATCAGTTAAGTTTAAGATTTTAACATGAAAAGACATGAAAATTCATTAAATAGAGGAAAAGGAGGGAGGGAGAGGAGCACTGTATGAAATTTACTCTCATTTATTTGGGATCAAAGGGGAAATAACATACCCTGATAAGTATAAAAATCTATTGTGTCCTATAGGCAGCAGGAGGGTAAGGTGGGGATGAAAGAGGGGGACTAGAGGGGGAGAAATAGTAGTAAGCAGAGAATGTAGGTAAAGAAGGGGCTTCACTGGGTGGGAACACTGTGGGAGGTGGTAATCAAAAGGGAAATCCTTAAGGAGGGGAAGGGAGAAGGAAGAAATAAAAACATAAGCAGGGGAGAGAATAGGATGGAGGAGAAGAGACAGATAGTCATCATCACTGTGAATGTGAATGCGATGAACTCTCCCATAAAACAAAGGCAGATAGCATAATGGATTAAAAACCATAATCCTACAATATGCTTTCTACAAGAAACACATTTGAAGCAAAGGGATACCCACAGGGGAAAGGTAAAAGTAGAATATATTATGCCTCAGCTAAAGTAAAAAAAAAAAAAGAAGGTTGCAGCAATCCTTATCTCAGATAAAGCAAAAGCAAAAATAGATCTAATTAAAAGAGATAAGGAAAGAAACTGTATCTTGCTAAAAGGCATCATTGAAAATGAAGCAATATCATTACTTAATATATATGCACCAAGTGGTATAGCATCCAAATTCCTAGAGGAGAAGTTAAAGGAATTAGAAGAAGAAATAGATAGCAAAACTATACTAGTGGGGGACCTTAATCTCCCCCTCTCTGAACTTGATAAATCTAACCTCAAAATAAACAAGAAAGAAGTTAAGGAGGTGAATAGAATCTTAGAGAGACTAAATATGATAGATCTCTGGAGAAAACTGAATGGGGATAAAAAGGAATATACTTTCTTCTCAGCAGTATGGTAGATACTCAAAAATAGACCATGTACTAGGGCATAAAAACCTCACAATTCAGTGCAGAAAAGCAGAAATATTAAATGCATCATTCTCAGATCATGATGCAATAAAAATTATATGCAATAAAGGGCAATGGAATGATAGACTAAAATCTAATTAGAAATTAAACTATTTAATCCTAAAGAATGAGTGGGTCAAGGGGGGGCAGAACCAAGATGGCGGAGTAGAAACAGCTCATCCAAGCCACTCTGCCCCCAGATTTCCCCCAAACTATGTAAAAGGGGACTCTTAACAACTTCTGGAGCCCCAGGACCCACAGAACGACACAGAGAAGCTAACCTCCCACTGAGGACAGCCCAGCAGGAAGGACCAGCACAGTGGTCTGGGAGCTGGCAGCGCACAACGTGCAGAGCTCAGGAAGCGGAGCGGAGGGGAGCCCAGGTCTGTGTGAGCTGAGGTTTTAGCCCCAGGGTGGCAGGGCCAGCAGCCGGCTGGAGGAACCCCAGAACACCGGCAGCCATGGCGACTCCAGAATTATCAACATAGACATGCCTAGGACAAAGTAAGAGGTTAGTGTCCTATGGACTTTGGGACCTGTATTGGGGGGAATGCGTCGGCTCCCTCCCCTGGGGGCTAGAAACTGCTGAGGAGACACGCCATTTTGTAGTTTTCAGAGGCAGCTTCAGCTCCCGGCCTGCAATTAATTGTAGGGAGAGCCAGCGATCAGTCTTGGGGGGGTAATTGCTCTTGCTTTAACCTCCCTGGTTCTGGATTGTGATTTGGGTGGAAGTCATGGGTGGGTTTACAGCTTGCCAGAAACAGAAGTTGCCCCCCACATGTTCGGGACGAAAATTCCTCTATCTGGCCTTAAAGCCATAGTGTGGCAACAAGCCCAAAAGTCAAGTAATTAAGTGGCAACATGCCAAGGCAAAGGAAACAGAAAAATGCAACCCTAGACTCCTATTTGGGGGGCATAGAGCAGGAAAAGGACTGTGAGGTCAGAAGTCCTGCTCCAAAAGTCCCAGGGGAAAACATGAGCAGGTTGTAGGCCATAGAGGACCTTAAGAAGGACTTTAAAAATAAAATAAGGGAAGTGGAGGAAAAATTGGAAAGAGAAATGAGAAGGATGCAGGAAAAGTATGAAATGAGGGTCAACAGCCTGACTGAGGAAAACAACAACCTTAAAAAATAGACTGACTCAAATGGCAAAGGAGGCCCAAAAGGGCAATGAGGAGAAAAATGCCCTAAAAAGTCGAATTTGCCAGATGGAAAAAGAATCTCAAAAGTTCACTGGGGAGATACATTCCTTCAGAGTTAGACTGGAGCAAATGGAAGCTAATGACTTTATGAGAAATCAAAATGCTGTTAAGCAGATCCAAACAAATGAAAGATTAGAAAGCAATGTGAAATATCTCATGGGAAAAACCACTGACCTGGAGAATAGATCCAGGAGAGACAATTTAAAAATTATTGGACTACCTGAAAGCCATGATCAAGGAAAGAACCTAGAAATCACCCTTCAAGAAATTCTCAGGGAAAACTGCCCTGATGTTTTAGATCCAGAGGGCAAAATAGAGGTTGAAAGAATCCACCAATCACCTCCTGAAAAAGATCCCAAAAAGAAAACTCCCAGGAATATTATAGCCAGGTTCCAGAATCCCTAGATCAAGGAGAAAATACTACAAGCAGACAGGAAGAAACAATTTCAATATTGTGGAAATACAATCAGAATAGCCCAGGACCTGGCAGCTTCTACACTGAGGGATCGAAGGGCATGGAATATGATATTCCAGAGGGCAAAAGAACTGGGAATGAACCCAAGGTTCACCTACCCAGCAAAACTGAGTATTTTGTTTCAGGGGAAAATATGGTCATTCAGTGGAATAGAGGACTTTCAAGCATTCTTGAGGAAAAAACCAGAATTGAATAGAAAATTTGACATCCAGACACAAGAAGCAAGAGATGCCTGAGAAGGTAATCAGGGAAAAGAAATCAAAAGGAAATTATCAAAGTTGAACTATTTACATTCCTATATGGAAAAACAATAACTGTGAGAGATATCTTTCTCACTATGAAAATAATGGAAGAAGGGTGTGTGGTCATATGAATACATATGTGAATGTGTGTGTATATGGATAGAGGGCATAGGTTGAATTTGTTGGGAAGGGAGAATACTCAAGGGATAAAATTATGAGGTGAGAGAGGAAAGTGGCAAGAGGAGATGGGGAGAGACAGGGTAGGGTAAACTATCTCATGTAGAAGAAGCAAGGGGAAGTGGTTGCAAGGGAAGGGGAGAATAGGAAGGGAAAAAAAAAGGCAAATCCACATTCTCATTGAATTTGGTTCAGGGAGAGAATGACATACATACTAAATGGGATATCTCAGCCTGCAGCAGAATAGGGGGAAGGGGGATGAGAGGAGGGATGATGGATGGGAGGGCATCCTTGGGGGGAGGGGAGGTTGGAAGTACCCACTATAGAAGAGGGACAGGATCATGTAGGGAATGGACCAGGTGGGGGGTGGGATGAGTGGGAGGGAATTATAAGCAGCCTTGTACAATATATCTACTATGATAATGTTTGCATAGCTAGACATGTACAACATATACTGAATTACTTATCTCCCAAGAGGGAATGGGTGACAAGGGAGGAAGGAAATGGATCTGAAATTTGAGGTCGTAACATTAAATGTTTCAAATATATATAAATACTATTATTAATACTCTTTTGCTTATAATTGGGAGATAAGATGTGCAGGCATTGGGACACAAGATTCACCTTCCTCTAATGGAAAAGTCGAAGGGGCTATGGGAGAAGGTATGGGAGAGAGCAGATTGGAGGAAGCGATATCTTGTGGGACTGCTATTCTGGGAGGTTGGGTAGGGGAATAACGGGGGGAAATGATTGTAACTCAAAATCTGGCAGAAATGAATGATGTAAAACAGAAGTTAATAAAGCATTTGTTTAAGAATGCATGGGTCAAACAAGAAATTATAGAAACAATCAGTAATTTCATTCATGTGAATGATAATAATGAGACAACATGCCAAAATCTGTGGGATGCGTTAAAGGCAGTTCTTAGGGAAGTTTTATATCCCTGAGTGCATGCATGAATAAATTAGAGAAAAGGGAGGTCAATGAATTGGGCATGCAACTGAAAAAACTAGAAAAAGAACAAATTGAAAATCCCCAATTAAATACTAAATTAGAAATATTGAAAAGCAAAGGAAAAAATAATAAAGTTGAATTAATCAATAAAACTAAAAGCTGTTTTTTTGTAAAAACCAATAAAATATATAGACCCTTAGTTAATATGATAAAAAAGAAAGAAGAAAACCAAATTATGAGTATAAAAAATGAAAAGGGTGAATCTACCTCCAACAAAGAGGAAATCAAAACAATAACTAGGAATTATTTTTCCCAATTGTATGCACATAAATGTGACAATGTTAGTGAATTGGAGGAATATTTACAAAAATACAAGTTGCCCAGATTAACTAAAGAGGAAGTAAATTACTTAAATAAAACCATATCAGAAAAAAAAAAAAAACCAAACAAGCCATCAGTGAACTACCTAGGAAAAAATTTCCAGGGCCAGGTGGATTTAATGAATTCTATCAAACATTTAAAGAACAATTGATTCCAATACTCTACAAACTATTTGGGAAAATTAATGAAGAAGGAGTCCTACCAAATTCTTTCTATGACACAAATATGGTACTGATACCTAAATCAGGAAGACATAAAACAGAGAAAGAAAATTATACACCAATTTCCCTCATGAATATCGATGGAAAATTTTAAATAAAATATTATCTAAAAGACTACAACAACTTATCACAAGAATAATACACTTTGATCAGGTAGGATTTATTCCAGGAATGCATGGACAGTTTAATATTAGGAAAACCATCAATATAATCGATCATATCAACAATAAAATGAGTTGAAACCACAGGATTATCTCAATAGATGCAAAAAAGGCTTTTTTTTGGGGGGGGGGGTTAACAAGCTTACTTTAGTTAAACAAACATATATTACCTAGTTCAGGGAGAAAAAGTCTGCACCCCAAACTTCAGAGCATACAGACAGATCAAACAGACAGGCTTCCAAACTGTCCAACAATTATCAATACCAAAATCACAGTTACCAGAGAGGGAACCATCAACATCTGGGTTTTCAAAGCCGGGGGCTCTCAACAACAGCTTCCCAGAGTCTCATCTGGTCAAATCACACAACACTTCTCAAAGTGAGCCCCAAAGCAAAGCCTCTCATCAGGGTTTGTATAGCCTTCTCCTGGTTCAGAGATTATAACCGCCCTCTTGACCCACTGCCCAATCACACAGCATAAATGTGTGGTCATTCCTGAAAACCAAGCCTCCTACCATAGGATCCATGTGACCACATTCAGCCTATTAGGAGGCAGAGCATATTTTCAAATCAAGCAGTGTTTTCAGAGTCTCTTAAAGCCAATCTAAGTCTCTTAAGCCAATCAAAGGGCCTAGGGGCAGGGAAGATCTTTAAATCTGCATTTCCATTACATTCAGCCCCAAAATCTTTCATGCCCATTGCACACACTATTTACATTTGAATTAGCACTAAAACATCTCTTAGGTCACATTTTCCAGGTACATAAGAAAATAACAATATAATCTCAAAATACAATAGTCCAAGTCTTCCACTCATGGAGCAAATGTTAACTCAGTCACTTATCAGTAAAATCAAAAAATAGTCATTCTTAAATTAACTCAGTCACATCAGTAATTTCAAAGTACATGGTCAAAGTCTTCCACTCATGGAGCAGTCTTGATTAACTCAATTCGTCTCTTATCAGAAGCAATATCTCAAAGTATTCAAAGTACAATCAGTCACTTATTGTATAAAGTAAAGTAAAATATTGTGTATGCCCATAGCATAGACAATTTACATTTCAATTAGCACTAGCCATCTCTTAAATCATATTTTCAAGGTACATCTAAAGTTAACAAAGTGGCCACTGGGCCTTAAACACAAAATACAAAGCATTATCACATCAATTCAAAACAGGAGTCCAAATAAAGTTATCTTGGGAGGATAGGGGTGTCCTTACTGTAACACTGCTCCAGCCCCTGCTTCCAAGTCCAGAGAGGGAGCTGGGCAACAAAACCAAAGGCGGGGTCCTTGGGGTTCCATGGCATTTCACCCCACCCATCATAGTCATAAGTCCATCCTCCCCCTGGGTCCCAAACTGTGGGATGAAGCAAGGAAACACATTCAGTGCTCCTGCTTTGCCACACAGTCCTTATCTTGTCCTGTGGCTGAATTCCAAACTCCTGGGTTCCTTTTTCTCCAGCAGAAGGAAGCAGCTCCTGGCTTCTCCACAGGTCTCCATGCAGGCAACTCACCATTCCTGCTCTCAGCTCAATGAAGTCAGCATGCAGGCTGTTCTTCTCTCCTGCTCCATGGCTCCACAGAATCACAGCTACCACAACTGGGAAACAAACAATTATCCCAGCCCCCATACTTTCCTTTTGCTCAGCAGATCCCATCCTCATCACCATTTGTAGCAGCAAGCACCCCAGCATCCCCAGAGTGGCTGCTAACACAGGTTGTTAGATCTGCTCTTCAAAAGGAAAGCAACTCAAAATGGGTTAACAAGCTTACTTTAATCAAACAAACATATTACCTAGTTCAGGGGGAAAAGGTCAGCATCCCGAACTTCAGAGTATACAGACAGATCAAACAGACAGGCTTCCAAACTGTACAACAATTATCAATACTAAAATCACAGTTACCAGAGAGGGAAGCATCAACATCTGGGTTTTCAAAGCCAGAGGGCTCTCAACAATGGCTTCCCAGAGTCTCATCTGGTCAAATCACACAACACTTCTCAAAGTGTGCCCACCAGACAAGACTTTTGATGAAATGCAAAATTCATTCCTATTAAAAACACTGGAAAGTATAGGAATAAATGGAGCCTTCCTTAAAATAATGGGTAGCATCTATTTAAAACTACAAGAAAGTATTATATGCAATGGGGATAAGCTAGAAGCATTTCCAATAGGATCAGGAGTGAAACAAGGGTGTCCACTATCACCCCTCTTATTCAATCTTGTACTAGAAATGTTATCAGTAGCAATTAAAGAAAAATAAATCAAAGGAATCAAATTAGGCAGAGACCAAGCTATCATTCTTTGCAGATGATATGATGATATACTTAGAGAATCCTAGAGAATCAAGTAAACAACTACTTGAGACAATAAATTAATTTGGCAAAGTTACAGGATATAAAATAAACCCACATAAATCCTTGGTATTCCTGTATATATCTAATTAAATTCAACAGCAAGAGGTAGAAAAAGAAATCCCATTTAAAGTTACTGTAGATATTATAAAATATTTGGGACTCTACCTGCCAAAACAAACCCAGGACCTATATGATCACAACTACAAAACACTTCTCACACAAATAAAGTGAGATCTTACCAATAGGAAAAATATCAATTGTTCATGGCTGGGTCGAGCTAATATAATGAAAAAGACAATTTTACCCAAACTAAATTATATATTTAGTGCCATACCAATCAATTTACCAAAAAAACTACTTTATAGAGCTAGAAAAAATAGTAACAAAATTTATTTGGAAGAAGAAATGGTCCAGAATATCAACGGAATTAATGAAAATAAATGCTAGGGAAGGTAGACTAGCTATACCATATTTTAATCTGTATTACAAAGCAGCAGTCATCAAAACTAGTTGGTACTGGCTGAGGTATTCCTCAGTAGTAGTGTATCAATGGAATAGATTGGGCGTACGAGATTCAACAATCTATGAGTATAGTAATCAATTGTTTGATAAACCCAAATACCCCAGTTTTGGGGATAAGAATGCCATATTTAGGGGCAGCTAGATGGCGCAGTGAGTAGAGCATTGGCCCTGGAGTCAGAAGGACCTGAGTTCGGATCCGGCCTCAGACACTTAACACACACACAAACAAAAACCTAGCCTTGTGACCTTGGGCGAGTTACTTAACCCCAATTGCCCTCAAAAAAAAAAAATGAATGCAGTATTTGACAAAAACTTCTGGGAAAACTGGAATACAGTATGGCAGAAACTGGGCATAGACCATTATCTAACATCATATACCAAAATCAAGTTTAAATATGTATATGATCTAGGCATAAAGGATGGTACTGTAAGCAATCTCGGAAAGCAAGGAATAGTTTAGATGTCAGATTGGTGGAGAGGGCAAGACTTTAGGACCAAACAAGGATTAGAGAATATTGTAAAATGCAAAATGGATAATTTTGATTACATTAAATTGAAAAGCTTGTGTACAAACAAAGCCAATGTAACCAAGATCAAGAGGGAGGTGGGAAATTCGGAAAGAATTTTTACAACCTATGTCTCTGATAAGGGTCTCATTTTTAAAACATACAGAGGATTGAGTCAAATCTATAAGAATACAAGTCATTCCCCAATTGATAAATGGTCAAATGATATGAACAGGCAGTTTTCAGAGAAAGAAATTAAAGATATCTATAAGCATATGAAGAAATGCTCTAAATCACTTTTGATTAGAGAAATGCAAATCAAAACAACTCTGAGTACCACATCTCACTGGTCAGATTGGCTAAGATGACAAAACAGGAAAATGACAAATGATGGAGAGGATGTGGGCAAATTGGAACACTAATGCATTGCTGGTGGAGTTGTGAACTTATCCAACCATTCTGGAGAGCAATCTGGAATTATGCCCAAAGGGTTATAAATAATTTCATGCCCTTTGATCCAGCAATACCACTTCTTTTTTTTTTTTAAAGCAATTGGGGTTAAGTAACTTGCTCAAGGTTACACAGCTAGTCATTATTTATGTGTGGGTGCTCATTTCCTGAGGCCAGATTTGATCTCGAGTCATCCCAACTCCGAGGCCGGCGCTCTTACTCACTGCGCCACCTAGCCGCCCCTTTAGGGCAATTGGGGTTAAGTAACTTGCCCAAGGTCACACGGCTAGGTTTTTGTTTGTGTGGGTTGTCTGAGGTCAGATCCGAACTCAGGTCCTTCTGACTCCAGGGCCGGTCCTCTATTCACTGCGCCACCTAGCCACCCTAGCAATACCACTTCTAGGGTTATATCCCAAAGAGATCATAGAAGAGGGAGAAAGATCCATATGTACAAAATATTTGTAGCAGCTATTTTTGTGGTTGCAAAGAATTGGAAATTAAAGGGGTGCCCATCAATTGGGGAATGGCTGAACAAGTTGTGGTATATGCATGTAATGGAATACTATTGTGCTATAAGAAACGAGGAGCAGATGGACTTCATATTTACCTGGAGAGGCTTATACAAACTGATGCTGAGTGAGAAGAGTAGAACCAGGAGAAATTTGTATACAGTCACAGACACAACATATGTGTGATGACCAACTATGATAGAGTGGACTCTTCTTAGCAATGCAGTGATATAAGTCAATCCCAAAAGACTCATGATGGAGAGAGATGTCTACATCCAGATAAAGAACTAGAAAGAACTGAGTTTGAATCCTGATTGGAGCAAACTACTTGATCTTTTTCTTGCTTCGTTTTATTTCCTCTTTACCATTTTTCATTCCATCTAGTAAATTTCGCCTTTGTAACCTGACTAATGTCTAATGTAAAAGTATTTGCAGATCCTATACTGGATTGTATGCCATCATTGGGGGGGGGGTAGGGAAGGGAAGGAAAGAAAATTTGAAACTCAAGGAATTATAGAATTGAATCTTGAGACAAATGTATAAGAATACAAGTCATTGCCCAATTAATAAATGGTCAAAGGATAAGAACAGGCAGTTTCCAGAGAAAGAAATTAAAGATATCTATAAGCATATGAAGAAATGCTCTAAATCACTATTGATTAGAGAAATTCAAATCAAACAACTCTGAGGTACCACATCTCACCGGTCAGATTGGCTAAGATGACAAAATAGGACAATGACAAATGCTGGAGAGGATGTGGGCAAAAAGTTTACTAAAAGCAAACAAACAAATTAATAAAGACAAAAAAGTAACATGGCATCTCAAAAAAGATATATTAAATTGATATTAAAATATCATATAAGAAAACAAAACAGAATAGAATAAAAATTTTATTCTGTAGCATATGGTGGCCAAAAGAGACCTATGTGTTCATGAATCTTGAATGTGTGTCTGCTTGTTTTAGAGCTACCTCTACCTCTAGAAAAAAAAAAAAGGAATTATTACATCCCACATTGCTTGGGGTTTTCATTTGTCTAGTAAAGTTATTGTGTAACAAAATGGTATGTGGGTTATGTGCTTCAAAAACAACCTTGTTACATAAAAATAATGCTGCGTAATCATAACATCTTAGGAATGGAAGTGACTTTAGATAGTGCCAACTCCAGCTGCCCTTTCCCCCTTCCCCTTGGGACCTTCTCACTAAATTTCTGACATAGCCATCAAGTGAATTCACTACTGACTTCAAATCAACAATAACCAAACATGTTAAGGACCTGCTTTGTGCAAAGCACTATATTGGGAACCGGTCAAATAAAGATGAAAACAATGATATAGTCCTTGTCCTAAAGGAGATCAGAATCTGATGGAGGGTGGGGGGGAGGGAAATGTAAAAATTATACAAAAATGCAGAGTACAAAGTAGAATTTGATTGAAGCAAAAGTTACATCTGGACAAAGTGCTTTAGGAAAATTTGAAGTTGGATATTATTCCTCCTTAAAACTCAATGATTCAGGATATCATAGAACAATTCTTTGTGGGAGAAGGATACTCATGGGCAGTGAGGAAAAAAAAAACCTTCTTAAGAAGTAGAATTAACCAAATAGATAAACAGGTACAAAATCTTACTTGAAGAAAATAACTCCTTAAAAATTAGAATTAAGCAAAGTGGAAACTGACTCCATTAGACAAAAAAACCAATAAAAATCAAATCAAAGAATAAAAAAATAGAAGAAAATGTGAAATATCCCATCAGAACTGCCCTAGAAATCAGATTAAGGCAAGATCATTTAAGAATCATTGAACTACCTGAAAGCCATGACCAAAAAAAAAAAAATTATAAAAGAAAACTACTCCACTATCTTAGATCTAGAGGATAAAATAAAAATTGAAAAAATCACTGATGAACTCCTAAAAGAGATAACAAAATAAAAATTCTCTGGAATGTTATAGCCAAACTCCAGTTCTTCCAGGCTAAAAAGAAAATATTGCAAGCAGCCAGAACCCCCCTCCCCGCCAACAATTTGAATATCATAGATCCAGTTAGGATCACACAAGATTTAACAGCTTCCATGGTAAAGGAATAAAAGACTTGGAACATGATATTCTGCAAGGCAAAGGAGCTTTGCTTTAAAACCCAAAATAACCTACCATCAAAACTAAAATCCTTCAGGGTAAAATGAATATTTATTAATATTAATAGTCATTCCCGATGAAAAGAGCAGAACTGAACAGAAAATCTGACATTTAGGGCAGAGCCAAGATGGCGGAGTAGAAACAACGCCTCCAAGGCTCTCTCCCCCCAGATTACCTCCAAACTATGCAAAAGGGGACTATGAACAACTTTGGGAGCCCCAGCACCCAAAGAACGACACAGAGAAGCTAACCTCCCACTGAGGACAGCCCAGCAGCCCTGCAGGAAGGGCCAGCACAACGCTCTGGGAGCCAGCAGCACGCAGTGGAGAGCTGAGCCCAGGTCCCATGGTTTTAGCCCCAGGGCGGCCAAGCCAACAGCCGGCTGGAGGGACCCCAGAACACCAGCAGCTGTGGTGATTCCAGAATGGTCAACACAGACATGCCTAGGACGAAGTGAGAGGTTAGTGCCCTATGGACTTTGGGACCAGTATTTGGGTAATGCATTGGCTTCCTTTGCATAGTTATACATGTACAACACATACTGAATTACTTATCTTCCTAGAGGGAATGGGTGACAAGGGAGGAAGGGATTGGATTTGAAATTCGAGGTCTTAAAGTTAAATGTTTCAAATATATATAAACACTATTATCAATACTCTTTTGCATGTAATTGGGGCATGTAATTACAGGCATCAGGGCATAGAGATTCACCTTGCTCTAATGGAAAAGTCGAAGCGGGTAAGGGAGAAGATATGGGAGAGAGCAGATTGGAGGAAGCGATATCTTGTGGGACTACTATTCTAGGAGGGTGGTTAGGGGAAAAACGGGGGAAAAATTGTAACTCAAAATCTGGCGGAAATGAATTATGTAAAACAGGAGTTAATAAAGCATTTGTTTAAAAAATACATTTGAAGCAGAGAGACACACACAATAAAGGCAAAGGACTGGAGCAGAAAAAAAATCTGACATTTAAACATAAGACTCAAGAGAAGCATATAAAGGTAAACATGAGAGAGAAACTACATGAGATTCAATAAAGCTAAACTGTTTATTCTTATACAGGAATATGATACATCTAACTCTTAAGAATTTTATCATTATTAGGGCAGTTGGGAGTAGTCTACAGAGAGAGCATGGGTATGAGTCAATTATGTTGGGATGAACTCCACAAAAAAGAAGGGGGAGAAAGAGGAATGCACTGGGAAGAGAAGAAAAGGAGAAGTTGAATGGGGAAAATGTTCTTGCAAAAAAGAGGCAGGCAAGGAAGAGCTTTTACAATAGATGGTAAAATGGGAGTTGTAGTCAATAGTTGAATCTCACTTTCATCAGAAGTCATTCAAAGAGGGAAGAATATATGTATATATACACATATATATGTATGTATAAACACACACACACACACACACTCATTTGGGAATCTTTTGACTGCTATCATGAAATTGAAACTAGCTGTTGAGTCTGATTGCCCTAACTGGGCTTAATTAGTAAAGCTTAAGAGCACCTGAGAAACTACAGCTCTCAGTATCCCTCTATCCAATGCAGACAAGACTCCCTTTCTCAAAGAATTTATTATCTGCTGCATATTCAAAAAATCTGCGTGCCCAAATGAGTTTAGTCTTTGGCCAGCAATGGAATTTGAGAACTGCCTCCCACAAAAACAAACAAACAAACAAACAAAAAAACAAAAAAAACTTTATATTTAATCTACTCTATTGTTAAAAAAATAAATTGAATAATAAACTTTTGCCATGTACTTGGATAAATGTGAAATTTCATTTATTTTTAATATGTACCTTAACACTCTTTTCCATAGCCTCACATGATCAGTTTTAGAGTTGGAAGAGTTGGATTTGAATCTCAATTATATCTTAAAATCTGGTGTCCTTCCTTAATGTTTCTGAGCCTCAGACCTGAACTAGATGAGTTCTGAGGTCTTTTCCAGTTCAAATTCCATGATCCTCTGTTGCTGTCTTTTCCTTTTGTGATCCCCAGCTTGTTATTCTCCCACTGTTTTCATGGGAACATGAGAAGAAAGAAGGTCTATTTATGGTGAACAGACCTTATCCAGAAATCCAGTTGTCTTGCCTTTGACCTGTAATTGACTTTTAGGAAGAAACTACAAGGCAGCCACTGGGGAGCCCACAGAGGTCGGAGTAAAATGGTTGTTTTTGTTTGTTTGTTTGTTTTGTTTTGTTTTTTGCATCCAGGACTTTGTTCCTGAATCCTTCTATCCTGGAGCTGAGCAATAGGCAGGAGAGAGTCAGAGATATGAAAGACTGAGTTGAAGTGGAGGGGTTGGAGAGCTCCCTCTGGTGCTACTTGCAGACAATTTAGAGATGGAAAGGCAAAGATGGGGAAGAGCTGATTGGACAGAAGCAATGGACAGCTGCTAATGCTGCAATCTAGGTCCCTTTTCCAGCTCTTTCTGAAACTCTTCCACTCAGGAGACCAGAGCTTCCTTCTTAGGGTCCCACAACTCTCTTCTGGCTCCCCTGCCCCCTTCCTTGACTGCTAGCCAAAGTAACTAACTGGGAAGTTTGGGCTTTTATGTTTTTTCCCTTAAAGTCCGCTTTCAAATTATTTTCAAATTATTTTATAAAATTTCAGGGCCATCAATTCTTTGTCAGTTTCATTATTGGGGTTCATGTGGTTTGGGAGCTGGAGGTGAAAAATCTGCTTTTAAAACAGGGTTTCTTAGGGGTGGCTAGGTGGCGCAGTGAGTAAGAGTGCCGGCGGAGTTGGGATGACCCGAGATCGAAACCGGCCTCAGAAAATGAGCACCCACACATAAATAATGACTAGCCATGTAACCTTGAGCAAGTTACTTAACCCCAATTGCTTTTTAAAAAATAAAAATAAAAAACAGGGTTTCTTAACCTTGTATCTGTGAACTTAAAAATTTTTTTGATAATGACAATTCAATATAATTTGAAATTATATTGAATTCCTATGTATTTTACCCTATGCATTTAAAAACATTCTGAGAAAGGATCTCAAAGCTTCACCAGACTGCCAGATATGTCTACAACACAGAAAAGGTTAAGAACCCCTGCCTATAAATTACAGGAAGCAATTTTCCCAGAACAAAGCTAGGTGGGGGCAGAGCCATAGAGACAATGCTTATTGTTTTTCCACTTCTGTGGAGTCAAAATGAAGTCTCTGAGTCTCAAAGGAGATACCCCTGGAAACCTTGAATCCTAAAGCCCTGGAGTTGGAGACAATGGTCTCTTTAGGTTGAGAGCCCTTGAGGGTAGGGCTGGGTTCTTCTCCCAGGTTTCATGATGAAAGCCTGAGAAGCACAAGTGAGAATCTCCTATGGACCAATGAGTTTTGACCTTCACAAATTGTAGACCGGACTAAATGGCTCCTTTCTCACATACACTCTCATTTTTTTCTTGTTGTTCTTCTTGTTGTCTTTCAGGCATTTCAGTTGTGTCAGACTCCTTGTGATCCCATTTGGGGTTTTCTTGGCAGAAATACTAGAGTGGTTTGCCATTTCCTTCTCCAGATAATTTTTACAGATAAGAGACTGAGGCAAACAGGATTAAATGATTTTTCCAGGGTCACACAACTAGTAAGTGTAGGAGGCAGAATTTGAATTCAGGAAAATGAATTTTCCTGATTCCAGATCTGGCACTCTATCCACTGTACCACCTAGCTACTCTTATAAACATTTCTGATTATCCACAATACATAGAACTTACTCAAATCTATTTTTCTGCTAGGATTTGGGATTTGAAACTAGATCCTCTCTATTAAGTCCAGTTCTTTTCTCCCTATCCTATGGTGTTTAACCATTTGCTTTTCATTTTGACTTTGTTGTAAACTCAGTTGGCTAGAAGCTTAACTCCCAGATAAATGAGTTGCTACTTTATATTATTTTCTATTCCCTAATTTTCCCTTTGCCTCAGGGGTTGGTTAGTGATAGCCTTATTATTTCTTCATATATATATATTTGCTATACAAAGTTTCTTTGTGAAACTGACACTATCTGCTCAACCAAAATCCAAAAGGCTAGATGTGTTGCCTACATATTCAATATATTTCATTTTTCTTATCACAAATTTCCAGTCAATAAGCTCTGATCACAACTATGCCCATGGTCATAATGATGATGATGTCTGTACTGTAATCAAGTATAGTCTCCTTAGGAGCTTGCATTACTATTTTTGTAGCTTCTTGGAGGAGATTTCAGAGTTCAGTGTTGGGGCTATCCTTTCCCTAAAGAGGCAGATCACAAATCTTGTGTACAGGGCACTAAAGTACCTTGTTGTTTTTGTTGTTGGTTTTTAAATTTTGTTTTTTTTTTAAGAGCAATGAAATCTTGAAGAACAAATTTTCTCCATCTCTTTCTTGGACCATTCTCTGAAAGAACGATCTAGAGATATGTATTCATTTCCTGATTACAAAGGGGGATATACAGCAGGGTGACTATCTTCCAGACAATTCTTCATAACATTTTGGAAATCTTTCCAGACTACAATAAAAATTCTTTAATTTTCATAAGAGCAAAAATCACTTCAAGAAGTTTAGAAATCACTGATCGATGTTGATGCCTTTCTCTGAAGTATTCAGTATAGTAATAGGTGCTATAGAAATGTTAATTGGTGTTCCTGTTATTAAACAGAGTTATCACATGATAGAAAACCATTCTGGATGGAAGACTGACATTTAGAGAGGAGGGGCAGCCATGCTTTAGCACCTGGCACTTCAATGACATTGTTCTATGTTGCCCTACTGAGAAGTTTTTATATAGTAAAGTGGAATATTCTTTCAGTTAAGATTTTTGCACTAGCTTAAACAGAAGCCACCTAGCCAGTCTGACAGCACTAAAGATGTGCTGTTCTGAATAGTTTGTTTCCTGGGGGACATTCACACTCTGAACTTCAGCGGCTATAAACTTCTCTTGGACTGAAGCAGCAGAGCCTTCCTTCTAGGGACTGGAGAGCCTCCCATTCAAATGTCAACCATTTCTGTCTAACTGAGGAGAACCACAGGAATGCCCATAGCCTCATACTGAGTCTTATGCCCCTTGGGCTTTGTGAAACATCTGCTGGAGTATTGAATTTTAAGTTTTAATTTATTTTCTTATCATGGTCAATTCTATCAAGATTCAGATTATTCTCAAACTTAAGTCATATAATCTAGGAATTAGTACATACAATCAGTCTACTTGGGAGAATAGTTTTAAAATTCAAAGGTTAATTATTTAATATTGGCCACTCCAAAAGAACAATATGCCTAAAGTAACATATGTATCTCCAAACAAAATAACCCAATGGAAAGAGAAGTGGTGACAGTGACAAAACATAAGTGAAAGGATAACTTTCTACCCAGGCCCCAAATGCCCAGCCAATAAAGGACTAATTTTCTTTTGGTGAAATATTTCCCTTTAGTTTAAGTCAGCAGTCCCAATGGCCTGAACATATCTGTTTATATTAGCATTTTCCAAGCTTTTTAGTTTCCTATTAAGGAAATTATTTTTGTCAAAATAGTTTCAGAAATGGTCATATTTCTGGTACTGCTTTTAAGGTAAATGAACAGGGCTATTTCAAGAACTCTTCATTTTTTAACCCTTGGGACCTTAACCCTTTAAACTGTGGGTCATTTTTCTTCCCAAGTGTTTGGGAAGGAGATAATTATGTTGCAAAATTTAGTTAACTTTTATTTTGTTAAAACTGAAACCCCTTTCTCTTGTTTATGAAAAAATTGCTTTAAGTTGTCAGATTTGAAGACATGTGACTCTATACCCTGGCATTTCTGATCATGTCTTTAGAGCTAAAATAATCATGAACTTAGAGTTGAATGGACACTTGGAAATCTATCCTTCCCCTCCTTGTTTTGTTGTTCAGTCATTTTGTGACCCCATTTGGGGGTTTCTTGGTGGAGATACTGGAGTAGTTTGCCATTTTCCTTATCCAGCTCGTTTTATAGTTGAGGGAACTGAGGTTAATAGGGTTAAGTGACTTGCCCAGGATTACAGAGCTAGTAATTGTCTGAGGCCATATTTGAACTCAGGAAGATGAGTCTTCCTGACTCCAGACTTGGCACTTTATGAACTATGGCACCACTTAGCCACGTTCCTCCTTGTAATTCCTACCAATTATACACAAGTACAAATTAACACTCTACAGATTATTCAGTATTTCCATATTCTCTTAGCCTCTTAGATATAGAGTCAGAAATAATCTTAAAATTTATTTAGTCTGACTATTCGTTTTATAGACAAGGAACCTAAAGTCAAGATTAAGTGACTTGTTCACTATTTCACAGGGAGTCAGTGGCAGAGCTTGGATTAGAAATTGGCATTCATTCCATTATATTCAATGCTGATTTTTGACTTGAGTCAATAAGCATTTATTAGCATCTGCTATGTGCCAGACCCTGTACTAAATGCTGAGAATATGAAAAATGGCAATAATATTTATCATCATCATCCCTACTCTCTAGGAGGTCACAGTCTGACAGTACAGGGAAGAATTCTGTACAGACTAGATATATACTGGATAAATGGGAGAAAATCACCAAAGGGAAGACATCAGCATAATACAAAGCTTCTCATAGAAGGTTGGATTTTAGCTGGGACATGGAGGAAAATAAGAAAGCAGGGAGGCAGCTAGGTGATGCAGCAAAATCAGGAAGAGCTGAATTCAAATCCAGTCTCAGATATTTGCTAGCTATGTGACCCTAGGAAAGTCACTTAATCCTATTTACTTCAGTTTCCTCATCTGTCAAATGAGCTGAAGAAGGAAATGGAAAATCACCCTAGTTCCTTAGCCAAGAACATTTCACCCAGGGTCACAAAGAGACAGACACAAGTGAAATGACTAAACAACAGCAACAACAACAACAAAAGGAAGACAGGAGATGGAGATGAGGAAGGAGATTATTCAAGGCATGGGGGTGATAAGCAGTGAAAATGTGTGGAGCTGGGAGATCAAGTGTCTTATGTGAGGAGCAGCAAAGAGGCCAGTGTCACTGCATCACATAGTACACAGAGGGAGTAAGGTATAAGAAGTCTGGGAAGGTAGGAAGGGATCTGGCTATGAATGTTTTTAAAAGGCAGGCTTTTTTATATTGAAGGTAATAGGGAGCTACTGAATTTTACTGAATAGAAATATGATATGGTCAGTTCTGCAATGTAGAAAAAGAAAATTGATAGCTGAGTGAAAGATGGACTGGAACAGGGAGAGACCTGAGGCAGGGAAGCTGTAAAAACCAAGCATGGGAAGCTTTCCAGAGGAGTGATGTTGTGAACAGCTTTCAAGGTTCTGATTACACAGTTTAGTAAACTCTCTATTTATTCAGTAACAAACTAAGACAGAACATTCAAAGAAAATTGAAGTACAGCATTCACCATGTCTCAACTGAACAACTTAACACTAAACTGGCTGTGTAGTTTTCACCAAAGTGGTCACATAGTTTTAAACAAAGTACATGCATTTAGTAACAAAATCATTTAGTACATCCTTAATTCAATCACAAAGTACAAAGGTCAAAGTCCTCCACCCACAGGGTGTAATCAAGTTACAATATCATCAGTCACTACTCAGTACCCTCTTAAGGGGTAGTGGAAAGTACAAAGGCCATCCACCAGTAGGTCACAAGTAAGTTCCAATTTCTTCAGTCGGCATTAAATACCCAAGGAGAGGTCTTTGCATCTTGACTTGAGGCAGGCTCTCAGCTTTCATGGTTCCTATTCCATGGTCCCAGCTTCTGCCCAAATCTAACCAACTACCACTTGAGTTCAAAAGCAGACAGTGCCCAGTTCCTTGTCTAGTCCTCCATGCAGTTCCTACTCCATATTGAAGCTCTATTCACTGCACCATTTAACTGCCCCCACATAATCAATTCTTGAGAAAGTTCAGAGAATCATTGAATTTCAAGGCTGGAAGGAGCCTTAGAAGTTAGCAAATCCAACCCTGACTTGAAACTTGAATTAATGAAAAATTTAATTTAATTTTAATTTCATAAGTGTTC
Organism: Gymnobelideus leadbeateri; assembly: GCA_011680675.1. Classification (NCBI taxonomy): domain Eukaryota; kingdom Metazoa; phylum Chordata; class Mammalia; order Diprotodontia; family Petauridae; genus Gymnobelideus; species Gymnobelideus leadbeateri. The sequence continues at coordinate 159,453 of WOXC01000311.1, forward strand.
ACTTTGGGCCATGCATTGTGCTAAGCATTGTGGATACAGACAGAAAAAGCATGTAGGTATCTTCTCTCAAAGATAATGCATTCTATAATGGGAAAAGATAGCAAATATAGGAGAATGGTGACCAGGGAATGATGCTTTAATTAGAGGAAACACAAAGATAGTGAAGAGAGTCATACTGAAATTGATTGACCTCCCCAGGAATGGTAGTGTTGAATTGATTACTATTGTTCCCAGAGCTAGAGGTAGAAGGGCCCAGGATATGAAAGGCACCCAGTGAGAAACTGAGAAACCCAGAGACACTCAGAGGGACATTGGATGAGATGTGGATCTGCATCATAGAAGCATGACATGAAGATGGCTAGGGTATAGCTTGCACTCAATCTTTTTTTTTTTTTTCATTTAAAAACAATAAGGTCATCCAGTGTTCAGTATAACAATGAAAACCTGTTCATCTGACAGTGAATTTTTTTTTCTTCCTTATTCTGATTAGTTTCCTTCTTAGCATGTGTGTGTCTAGAGTTGGGAGTAAGAATAAAGAGATGACCAAATGATTTCTTCTCTTCCCCCAGTTCAGTTGATGAAATCAAAAAGGCATAAGTTGTTAATATGTTAAAGGAAATGTGAGCAAGTTTTCCTGGCAGAATTAAAGCAGTAATTTGTCATTCACTGACAAAATACTGACCATGTTCCTGGTATCCCTTCAAGAGAAAGTTTGTCAAAACTGACTGAGTTAAGGTAAAAACCAAATTTGAGGATTGTGACCCCTGAAACTCTATCAGAGAACATCACAGTAGAGGGATTTGAGACTGTCCTGTTAGGGAGTAAATTTTCAGAAAGGAGCAGGCCTGGGAAGCCAGCTGAGAGATCCACCCACTAGAGATTCTGTGATGAGAAAGAAATAGTATGAGAACACCAAAAAAAAAAAAAATTCATCAAGGCCCTGTTGCATTGGGAATGAGTTATCTGAGACACATGTGTTCTTTTTTTTAAATTAATTTATTATTTTAGTTTCAGTTAACAAGATTCAATTCCATAGTTCCTTGATTTTCAAATTTCCTTTACTTCCCTCCCCGCTCCCCACACAACAGCATATAGTCCAGTATAGAATCTGCAAATACATTCATATCAGACATTATTCCAATTACAAAGGCATATTATACTAGGTGGGATGAAAGATGGTAAAGAAGAAATAAAACCAAACAATGAAAAGAACAAGATCATTTAGTTTGCTTCCATCAGGATTCAGGCTCAGTTCTTTCTAGTTATATCTCTGGATGGCACATTTCTCCCTTTCTTGAGTCTTTTGGGATTGACTTATATCACTGCATTGCTGAAAAGAGTCCAGTCTGTCATAATTGGTCATCACAGATATGGTGTGTCTGTGATTGTATACAAATTTCTTCTGATTCTACTCTTCTCGCTCAGCATCAGTTTGTATAAGCATCTCCAGGTAATTATGAAATCCGTCACCTCCTCGTTTCTTATAGCACAATAATATTCCACTAATACCACAACTTGTTTAGCCATTCCCCAATTGATGGACACCCCTTTAATTTCCAATTCTTTGCAACCACAAAAAGGGCTACAATAAATATTTTTGTACATATGAGTCTTTCTCCCACTTCTGTGATCTCTTTGGGATATAACCCTAGAAGTGGTATTGTTGGGTCAAAGGGTATGAAATTATTTATAGCCCTTTGGGCATAATTCCAGATTTCTCTCCAGAATGGTTGGATAAGTTCACAACTCCACCAGCAATGTATTAGTGTTCCAATTTGTCCACATCTTCTCCAGCATTTGTCACTTTCTTGTTTTTTCATCTTAGCCAGTCTGACCAGTGAGATGTGGTACTCAGAGTTGTTTTGATTTGCATTTCTCTAATCAAAAGTGATTTAGAGCATTTCTTCATATGCTTATAGATATCTTTAATTTCTTTCTCTGAAAACTGCCTGTTCATATCCGAATGAATTGTATTCATATAGATTTGGCTCAATTCTCTATACATTCTAGAAATGATCCTTTATCAGAGACACAAGTTGTAAAAATTCTTTCCCAATTGAGACTTTTGGGATTGACTTATATCACTGCATTGCTGAAAAGAGTCCAGTCTGTCATAATTGGTCATCACAGATATGGTGATGACCCAATTTCCCACCTCCCTCTTGATCTTGGTTACATTGGCTTTCCCAATTTCCCACCTCCCTCTTGATCTTGGTTACATTGGCTTTGTTTGTACAGAAGCTTTTCAATTTAATGTAATCAAAATTATCCATTTTGCATTTTATAATGCTCTCTAATTCTTGTTTGGTCCTAAAGTCTTCCCCTCTCCACAAATCTGTCAGGTAAACTATTACTTACTTTCCCAAATTGCTTACAGTATCATCCTTTACACCTAGATCATGCACCCATTTAGACTTGATTTTGGTATATGGTGTTAGATAATGATCTATGCCCAGTTTCTGCCATACTGCATTCCAGTTTTCCCAGCGGTTTTTGTCAAATAGTGCATTCTTATCCCAAAAACTGGGGTCTTTGGGTTTATCGAACAATAGATTACTATATTCATTAACTGCTGGGTCTCCTGCACCTAATCTATTCCATTGATCCACTACTCTACACCTCTGCCAGTACCAAGCAATTTTGATGAATGCTGCTATATAATACAGATTATGATCTGGCATAGCTAGTCCACCTTCCCTAGCATTTATTTTCACTAATTCCCTTAATATTCTAGACCATTTGTTTTCCCAAATAAATTTTGTTATTATTTTGTCTAACTCTAGAAAGTAGTTTTTTGGTAAATTGATTGGTATGGCACTAAATATATAGTTTGACACATGTGTTCTTAATATATGTGTAATACCATAAGTATGAGCTCCAACTTTGTGCCCACTTTTCCTACATTTCCCACAGATACTATATTTATTAATGAGAGGATGTTGTCCTCCAGGTTTAAGGGAGAGATACACAGATGTGCTGAAGTCAACTCAAAATGGCTCATAAGAGTTGATTGTTGGGGGTGGAGTCAAGATGTCAGGGTAGGACTCTGACTCAGGGCTCTGACTCCCACCTCTTCCAATTCACATAAAAGGTGACTCTAAAGAAACTTTGGAGCTACAGAACCCACAAAATGGCACAGAGCAGCTAACCTGCTGAGGACAGCCCAGCAGGCCAGCAGCAAGTGGCCAGTACAGCATGCTGGGAGCCAAGCTCAATACCACATGAGCCAGAGGTTTTAGCCTCAGGGCAGGCCTGATCAGCAACTGGCTGGAGAGACTTCAGATCACCAGCAGCTGTAGCAGTTTTCAGAATTATCAACACATAGATGCTAAGGACAAAGTGAGAGGTCAGTGGAGTGTGGACTTTGGGATCCAGTAGTTCCAGAGTGTGGTCGGACTTTGCCCTTAGAGAGAGAAGTGGCTGAGGCATAGTGGCCATACAGCCACCACCATGTGGCTGCTTCAGCTCCTTGTCTGAAGATTGTAGGGGGAGAAAGAGACTAGTCTGAGGGGTAATTGCACTTGTTTTAACCTGCTTGGATGTGGATTGTGGTCTAAAGTGGAGGTCCTGGAGTGTGTGACCAGCTTGGCAGAGTGTGTGGAGGCTTTTGAGAGGGAACCCAACTTATACCTTCAGCAGCTGAGAAAACCCCAGCTTTTGGGACAATGGTCCCCTGTCTGGCAGCAGAGTCCTACTGTGGCATAAAGTCCAAAAGTCAAGTAATTGAGTGACAACATGAGCCAACAAGGGAAACAAAGCAAGCAGAGTAACCCAACTTTACACTCCTATTTGGGGGACAAAAACGATCAAAGTGTGGAACAGGAGGAAGACAGTGAAGTCAGAACTCCTGCACCAAAAGCTTCCAGGAAAAACATGAACTGGTTTCAGGCCATAGAGGACCTTAAGAAGGATTTTAAAAACCAAATAAGAGAAGTGGAAGAAAAATTGGGAAGAGAAATGAGAATGATGCAAGAAAATTATGAAATGACAGTCAACAACATGACTGAAGAAAATAACACCTTAAAAAATAGACTAACTCAAATGGAAAAAGAGGCTCAAAAAGGCAATGAGGAGAAGAATGTCTTAAAAAACTGAACTTGCAAAAGAATCTCAAAAGCTCACTAAAGAGAATCATCCCTTCAGAATTAGATTGGAGCTTATGGAAGCTAGTGACTTTATGAGAAATCAAGATACTATTAAACAGATCCAAACAAATGAAAAAAATAGAAGGCAATGTGAAATATCTCATTGGAAAAAGTCACTAACCTGGAAAATAGATCCAGGAGAGATAATTTAAAAATTATTGGACTACCTGAAAGCCATGATCAAAAAAAAGAACCTAGAAATCATCCTTCAAAAAATTCTCAAGGAAAATTGTCCTGATGTTTTAGAACCAGAGGGCAAAATTCTGGTTGAAAGAATCCATCCATCACCTCCTGAAAAAGATACCCAAAAGAAAACACCTAGGAATATTATAGCCATCTATTATAGCCAGGTTCCAGAATTCCCAGATCAAGGAGAAAATATTACAAGCAGCCAGGAAGAAACAATTTGAATATCGTGGAAACACAATCAGGATAACACAGGATATGGCAGCTTCTACACTGAGGGACTGAAGGGCTTGGAATATGATATTCTGGAGGTCAAAAGAGCTGGGATTAAAACCAAGAATCATGTATCCAGAAAAACTGAGTATCATGTTTCAGGGGAAAATATGGTCATTTAGTGGAATAGAGGACTTTCAAGCATTCTTGTTGAAAACACCAGAGTTGAATAAAAAATTTGACATTAAGATACAAGAAGCAAGGGAAGCATGAGAAGGTAAACAGGAAAAAGAAAGAAGGAACTTACCAAAGTTGAACTATTTACAGCCCTACATGGAAAAATGATAATTGTAACTTCTGAAACTTTTCTCAGTATGAGAATAGTTGAAGGGAATAGAAATGTGTGTGTGTGTGTGTGTGTGTGTATACACACACACACATACATACATACATATATATGTCTATATAGGAGGGTATATGGGTGCTTAAATACATATGTGAATATGTGTATATATGTGTACAGGTATTCATAGACAGCGGGCACAGGACCAATTTAATAGGAATGGATGATACTTAAAAGGTGAAATTAAGAGGTGAGAGAAGAATATAATGAGAAGAGATGGGAGAGACAGAATGGGTAAACTATTTCATACAGATGAGGCAAGGGAAATGGTTACAATGGAGAGGAAGAAAAGGAAGGCAAAAGGGAATGGGTCAACCTTATTCTTATTGAATTTGGCTTAGGGAGGGAATGACATACACACTAAATAGGGTATCTCACTCTACAGGAGAGTATAGGGGAAAGGGATGAGAGGGGGAATGATAAAAGGGAGGGCAGGCTACGGTGGGGGAGGGAAGTTGTAAGTACCCAGTTTTGAAAAGGGACAGGATCAAAATAGAGAATAGAACAAGTGGGAGGTGGAATAGAAGGGAGGGAGATATAATCAGTCTTTTGCAACACTATGGAAAAGTTTTGCATAGCTACACATGCACAACCTATACTGAATTGCTTATCTTTCCAGTAAAGGTGGGTGACAAGGGAGAAAGGGAATGAGTCTTGAATTCAAAGTTTTAAAATCAAATGTTTAAATATATATATATGTATATTTTTATATATGTATATATATACATATATACTATTATTAATATTATTTTACATGTAACTTCGAAAAAAGATGTACAGGTGCTGGTGCATAGATATCCACCATGCCCCATTGGAAAGTCAGAGGGGGTATGGGAGAAGATATGGGAGAGAGAATATTGGAGGAGGTGATATCCTTTGGGATCACTATTTTGGGGTGGTGGGTAGGGGGAAAATGGGGAGAAAATTTGTGACTCAAAATCTTGTGGAAATGAATGATGTAAATTAGAAGTTAATAAAGAATTTGTTTAGAAAAAGAGTTGATTGTTAAATTTTTAATGTGAACATTTACACTTCAGAAATCATCAAACACTATAAATCACAGTTTGATTTATTGTCTAGACTTGAGAAAGTGATGTAAAGTGTAAAATAATGCAGATTAACTTGAAAGTGCATCATACAGATGCTTTTTTCCCCCAGAGAACCAGTTGTTAAACATTTCCCAAAACACCCCTGGTTTTAGAGGTCCTGTATTTTTACTCTGTTATTTTATTAAATGTCCTTACTTTAAGTTAATTTTCTCTCCTGGCTGATTATAAAAGCTAAACATGTCACTGGGGGCTTGTAGGATAGCAACACTTCTTGAGCAATGCTCAACCAGTAAGTTCACTTCCAAGGGGAGGGGACAGCAGAAGCTCCCTTTAATGAAGATGATCCTGGATTGTTTTTTTTCCATCAATCTATACAGTGATAATCTTTACAATGATTTTTCCACATAGACTTCTCCATACAAGCTGGGAGGAGTCCTCACCATGCAGTGATATTTACAAAAGGCCAGGAGATTGATGGAATCATTACCTGGTTATTTTGGCATTTATCTCAAAGTCTGGCTCCCAAATAGCAGGACTGTTCAGACTAACTTAGTGATGATTTCCTGAAGAGGGGAATAAGGGCTTATTTGCAAGTGTGAAATTTCTTCTGTGAGGCTGGTTTTGGAAGCAGATATGGTTAAGCCAGCCCAATCTGTTTAACTTGAACAACTCTTCCAAACCAACCTTTGAATTGAGAAGCCAAATTTCCAGCTAAAAGTCTAGTATGATGTGAATTCTTCCTCCCTCTCCCATTTAAAAATAAAAAATCAGTAGTGCAGACAGTGTAAAGTGAGCCAGATTTCAGTTTGCTATAACATGGAAAAAGATGCTTTAGATGCTTCAGAATTCATCTAAACCCACTCTTATAAATCACAGAACCCATTCTAATTTCAGAGTTTCAAGGACTTAATAAGTTTGGAAAAGAAACCAAAGTCCTTCCATTTTCTTAAAACTTATTAAACTTCTAAATTCCTGAGCTAAAAGGCAAAGCCCAGGACTATATAGATATAAATAGTTTGTAAAATCTTTAACCACAGCCAACAACAACCCAAATCACTTAACAATGGCATCAAAATCATTTTGCAAATTCCAAAGGAACAATTCAATTAAACTCAATTCAACAGACATTAAAATTCATGAAATGCAGTAGGCTATAAACCAAAGGTTACCTGTGGTAAAAACAAATCTAATATCTAGACCACTAGCTTCTCAAAAGTTAACCCAGGACATCCTCAACTCATTGCATTATGTTTTGATTCACCCTGCTATACAACATTAAAGATGAAATGTGACATGGTCTATATGCCATCAAGATATGCCAGATATACACAAATAAGGACAACACAAGATAGAATATAATAGAAGAAAAGAAGATATCCAGAGAAAGGAAGGGGGAAGAAATTACTCTTAGATGATGAAATGGATCACTCCAAGCATGAGAGTTGTTATACTATTTCTTCATATTCAGGCATATGTCATAGTTGTTAAAATCGGCCTAAAATATGGCAAAACAGGCTACAAGGAGATAAGAAATCTAAAGAGGAGTTCTGAGTTCTTAAAAGCTTAGTCAGAAACATAGTGCTCTATTTATATACTCAATACCCCAAAATACCATAGCTGGGTCCCAGGTTAGTCCACCTGGGGGGCAGCTATCTCAATTTGCCCCAGGTCTGTTCCATAGCAACTTGGGTCACAACAGTTGAGGTCAGTGGTATGGGAATGTGGGATTTAATGCAAGCTGTCCTAATCCCACTAGTTTCCTAACCCACAACATTTCCACTTCCTGCCCCTGGGTCACTAATCAACTATGTAGGCAGCTCTTTCATTTTCAAAACATAACTCTCATCCCCTCTTTTCAACAAAGTTTAGGAGTCCCCATCAAAACATTAGCTTGATGGGCCAGAGGCAGAAGAAGCCCTAGCCAATTGAGTGGGAAGATGGATTGAAAGCAGATACAGTTAAGCCAGTATAAATGCTTTAACTTGAGCAGCATAACTTTTGAAGCAATCTTTGAGTTGAGAAGCCAAATTTCCAACTGACCTAGAAAGTAGTATTGAAGAGAGTTTGAAGAGTCATCAGACTCCTTGAAAACCATAACCAAACAAAAAATCTAGATGTTATATTTCAAGAGATAATGAAAGAAAGCTGCCCAAAACTATTAAAACCAGAGGATCAAATGAAAATAGAGAGAACCCACTGGTTCTTAAAAGAAACCTTAAATCAATTGTATCCAGAGAAGTCAGTGAAAATTTTGAGCTCATGAAGAAAAAATAGCACAAGCAGGTAGGAAGAGACCAAATATCATGGGACAACAGTTAGGATCAAATAAGTTCAAGCATCAAATATCCTAAGGGAAAAGAAGTTTCAAATACTATATATGAAAAGGCGAAAGAAAAAGCACAGCCAAGAAAAGTTTATTCTTCAAAAAGTAAGTATGTAATCCTATGGTGGTGGGGAGTGGGATATGGGATTTTAATAGAATAGATGACTTTCAAACACAACTGTTGAGAAAACCTAAGGTGGGTAGAAAATTTGAAATGCAAACACTGGAGACAAGAGTGAATGGTGAACACATTGGAAAGTGATGGTTTGGGACAATGCCAATTGATGTTCCAGGGATGGGCTCTTCTGCTCTTGTGGACCTTTTATTTCCCCTTTGCAGGGAATATATGATGATGTTTTGCTATTCTCTGCTGCCCTCTGCTGCCTCTCAAATGTAACTTGTTCCCCCCACCCCACCACGCCCCCTACACACACAGGGGAAAGTGACCTATTCTTTCTTTAGTTTATAACCCCACAGGTTATTTTATCTCTTTTATGATCCAGAACCCTAGCCAATAACACACTGTCAACCTTATAAAGAATTTCATGCATTTTAAGTCTTCCCTTTGAACTTTTTTGTTTGTTTCTGTTTTCAATTTTCAATCTAAACTTTGACTTTAAATGAGAAAATTTATTTCTATCACTTCCCATTTCCATGACCTCATTTGTGGTCTTTATTAGTCATTGGTCATTGGTGTCCTTTGTCCCATTTTGTCCAAGCAACCAAATCATTGCATTGTACATTAAGGCACAGAACATAAGGCTCTTGTAAAATATTCACAGCTCTCAGAATTTGCTACAAAAAGAAAAATCCAGTGGGATGAGTAAATGAATATTCCAAACTGGGATACCTAAGATGTTTTTAACCTGGGATTCACAGACCTTTGCTACAGCAAGAGTTCCATCGATAGATTTTAAGGTGTCCTTGAACTTGGGTGGGGAAAAATAAGATCTTTATTTCAACATAATTGATTTCCTTTATAATACTATGTATTTTATTTTGTATATTTAAAACACTGCTCAACAAGGAATCCAACAAGGCTTCATCAGAATGCCCAAAGAGCCCATGAGACAGAAAAATTAAGAATCCTTAATAAAAGAAAAAGAAACTTTTGCCAACTACAACTATATACAGCTAACCGCAATAAAAACTATTCTGTCTACTCTTTGTAGATGAGTGTCCTAGATACCATGGGAAGTTATAGAAAAGAGGGTCATTGATTCTTCAAGTTAGAATGCATCCAAAATACCATCTAATCCAACTTCTATGAATCACCTATACAATATTCCTGAGAAGTTTGTAGTTTACTTGAGCTCAGTAATGTTAACATGAGTCTACTAGAACTATATTGGATGTTAGAGACAGCTAGGTGGCACAGTGGATAGAGTACTGGTCCTGGAGTCAGGAAGACTCATCTTCTTGAGTTCAAATATGCCCTTAGATACTTACTAGCTGTGTGACCCTGTTTTCCTTGGTTTTCTCATCTGCAAAATGAACTGGAGAAAGAAATGGTAAACCACTTCAGTATCTTTGCCAAGAAAACCTCAAGTGGGGTCACAAAGAGTAAGACATGATGAAAATGACTGAACAACAAATATTGAACATTAGCCACCATTCAGCCAACTCCTGTGCTTAATGAATGAGGAAACTGGTAGAGACAAATTTTAATTCAAATTCTCTGACTTCAAATCCAGTGGTCTTTCCACTTTCCAACACTACCTCCAAGTTCACTGTTTCATGAAATAGTTCAGGTCATTCTATCATTACACAGATATAACTATTAGTTTTTCTTGTGTTGAGACAAAATCTACCTCCATTTCCAAATCTTAAAGATAATGATAATATTTTCTTTAAATCTCTTTTCCAAGTTAAATATGTCCTAATGCCTTCAATATTTCTAATCTGTTCATATCAATGGGCACTCCACTTACCAGTTTCTCAGTGTTCCCTAAAATGTGGCCCATAGAACTGAGCACAATATCACAGAAGTAGTCTGGCCAAGATGAAGGATAAGAGAATGATCATTTTCCTCATTCCAAACACTGTGGCTCTGTTATTGCAGATGAAGATCTCATTATATTTTTTAAGCTACCATTTTACACTCACATCAAGGCTGTTGCCAACAGAAGGTCCCTATGAGAAAGGAATTATCATGACATAGCTCCTGACAGAGAATTTATCATCTAATAATGAAGGTAGAACTTGGTAGCTTCAGTGACAGAAAAACAAACTCATTTCATCCAGCTGTATGAAAACATAAACATAAGAGTTTAGTGTTTGGGGGGATGAAAAGGATTAAAATAAAATTACCTTGGAAGCTGATTGTTAACAGTCCCATTCTATCATTAGCTGTAAAGAAGCAATTATCACAGTTAATAAAAACACATTAAGACACATGACAGATAAAGAAAGCAAACTGGAAAGAATTTAATTTGCCATATTTCTTGCCAGCTTTTATATTGGGTGTTATATTATTTATAGGACATATGCACAAGGAAAACAAATGTGTAAGCTGGAGATGAGAAAATCTGAAGACATTCAGTAACTTCAGGGATTGGGGTTTTACTTTATTATGGTAATTTATAGTCTTTTAAAAACATGCTGTTTCTTTTCCCAAAGCATTTTATAGCTTTTCAAAACTGATCTTTCAAAAAATTATTTTCTTTTCTAAATGTTGTTTCCACTGTATTTAAAAAAAATGAACAAATCCCATAACCATGTACTGAAGGAGGCTTAGGCAGAATATTACTGTAGATAACTTCATCACTTAGAATCATTCATCTTGGATACCCTCTCCCTATTCAGCATCTTCCTTTTTCACCTCTCCCCCAATTTATCAGTGCCCCACACAGTCCCTGGAGCTATCCTACCTCCTTCAAAGGTACTTAGATTCACCGCTTCATCACCTGTTCCCTTAAAAACCCACCTTCCAAATATTTTCCACACCTATCCTTGGTTCAAGCACACTATGCCAGTATATGGCCCTGAAAAATGTCATAAATCCTGCATCATTGAGAGTTGGAGTTGTTTATGATGTAGAAAGATGAATCATAACATTCAGTAAATCAATAATCTTTTATTAAGTCTTACTGTGTGACAAGGATTGTGTCTTGTGTTATCTTCTTTGAAGTTAGTGATTTTAAATGTTAGATTTTTGTGGTAAGCACTATCAGATTTCCATGGTACAAAAAAGGGCAAAGATTGTCTTCATGTCCATTCTTCTGGACTAGAAGCTAATACTAATTTCTGGAGCATTAAACACGTATCTGTTACTCATAGAAAAAGTGATAAATGCAAAGGAACCTATATGTACAAAAAATATAGCAGCACTTTTTTTGGAAAGAACTAGAAAGGACAGGGGTATGCCTTTTAATTGGGGAATTATTGCAAATTATGGCGTATGAATGCAATTGTATGTTTTTGTGCCACAAAAAATGATAAAAGGAATTCAGAGAAACCTGGGAAACTGGATCCTAACTAATCTCCATTGGAGTGAACGAAATCAGGAGAATGATGTATACAATGATTACAATGTTATAAAGAAACAGAACTTTGAAGGACTGAAGGGCTCTCATCCATGTCATAACCAATTACTCCAGAAAACTGATAGAGGATGCAGAGAGGATATGGATGCTTAACAGGGTTAAGTGACTTCCCTAGGGTCACACAGCTAGTAAGTGTCTGAGGCTAGATTTGAAATCAAGAAGATGAGTTTTATTGACTCCAGGCCTGATACTCTATCCACTGTACCACCTATCTGCAGCACCCCATCCCCACTGCCCAATAAAAATACCTATTAGATTTGGCAATTTAAAAGATTATCAGTAACTTTGGAGAGAGTACTTTCAGTTGATTCACCACCTGAAGGCACTTTAGAGAACTTAGAAGAGAGAAATAAGGACAATATATAGATTTGCTTTGTTCGACTATACTTGTTATGAGGCAGACCTTTCAACTAGGAAAGGAGCAGCAATGAGACATTTTAAAAAGAAAGTTCTAAAAGGGATGTAAACAAATAAGAGTTGGAACTACCAGAATTAAGTTAATTTATTCTCTCTCTCTCTCTCTCACTCTCACTCTTTCTGTCTTGGTCTGTCTCTGTCTCTCTTTATCTCTCTCTCATTCTTATTTGGGTGAGGAAGTTTTAGCATTTGTTGTTTTCAACTTCATATTTATAAAAATAATTTTAAAGGGAAAATGGTAAGGTACTTAAAATTCATTTCTTGGAAACCTATCTATCTGGAAGACCATGTTGTTTGAGAAGACACTGGGGGAAAAAACCATGAGAAAAGTCAGTGAAAGTTTTTAGATTCTGGAGGTGACTGATTTCAAACTGTCTATTCACAAATGTTAGGCAGTGAGGCAGTCAACCCGTAAACAAGCTTTTAAGTTCTTACTAAAGGCATTTAAGTAGTGCAGTCCATGAGCACTGGGTCTGGAGTCAGGAATAATTGAATTCAAATATGACCTCAGACACTTAGTAGTTTTGTGATCCTAGACTTAACCTGTTTTTTTTTTTTCTTAGTGTGCTCATCTGTAAAGTGGGGATAATAAGAGAACCTATCTCTCAGGATTGTTGTGAGGAACAAATGAGATCATATTTGTAAAGGACTTAGCATAGCACCTAGCACATAATAGGTTTTTAATGTATACTTTCTTTTCTATTCTTTCTTTCATTTTTCTTTTTTCTTCTTCCTCCCATCCTTCCTTCTTTCCTTCCTCCCTCCCTCCCTCCCTCCCCCCTCCCTCTCTTCCTTCCTTCCTTCCTTCATTCCTTCCTCCCTCTCTCCTTCCATCCATCCCTCTTTCCCTCCTTCCTTCCTCCTTTATTTCCTCCCTCCTTCCCTCCCTCCCTCCCTTCCTATGCATCAGATACTGTGTTAAGCACTGCAGCTACAAAGAAAGGTAAAAACATTTTCACTACCGTCAAGGGGCTCATGTTCTTGTGGAGTAGGAAACATGTAAATGTAAGATATACACCAAATAGATAGAAAGCAATCTCCAAGGGAAGGAGTGGGAAAGACCTCCTGAAAAAGGTAAGATTTGAACTGAATCTTAAAGAAAGCCAGCAAAACTAATAAGTGGAGGTGAAGAGGAAATTATCTCCTTCCAGGTATAAGGACAAAGAGTGCCAAAACACAGAAATGAAAATGGGATGCTATGTTTAAAAATAAGTTGACCCTAATGAGATCATAGAGTGTGTGAAGGGGAGAATAATATAAAAAGACTAGGAAAGTAGGGAGGGGCCAGGTTATGTAGGCTTTTTAATGCTAAGAGCCACTAGTGTTTATTCAGTGGGGTGGGAAGGTGGGAGGGAAAGGAGGGTGACATATTAACGAACTGAACTTTGGAAAATTGGAAGCTGAGTGAAAGATGGATGGGGGTGGTGGAGGTAGAGATAAGACAGGAAGACTCATTAGAAGGCTACTGAAATAATACAAGCCAGAGTTGTGATGCCAGCTGTCCAGTTATCCCTACTACATCATGATTTTTCCTATCTCAGTTTTGATATATCTGCATCTGCTTATGAAATTAAGTGGGAATTTGGGCAGAGTTTTGCAGACATCACCGATGACAGAGAAGAAATTTGGGAACTCAGAAACACATAAAATACATGTATAATATTGTATAATGTCAAGATATTTTATATTTAATAATTTAGACTTCTCTGGTATAAAGGAACAGCGAAAATATTTTATGTGGTTCTTCCAGATTGTGGGGGTACCTGCCCCTAGCCCCAGATGTGGATGGGATAACTGTGCAAGTTTGTATGAATAGAACAAAGGGGCTGATACAAGAGATGTGAAGTTAGGAACAAGATTTTACAACTGATCAGATCTGTGAGGTGAGCAAGAGTGAAGAGTTCAGAATGACAATAGCTACAAGTCTAGGTGACTAAAAAATGGTAATGCTCTCAACACTAATAAGAGAATTGGGAAAAGGGGAAAGCTGGGCAGGGAGGAAAAGTTTGTTTTATACACATTGACTTTTAAAATGACTACAGGACATCCAGTTCATCGTGTTAAAAATACATTGGTAACATGGGACTGGAGTCCAGGAGAGTGGTTAAGGCTGGGTCTCCAGATCTAGGAATCTTCTGCATAGAAATGAGAACTGAACTCAATGGAGCAGATGAGATCATGTAGTAGAACAAGAGAACCCAGGACCAAGTGTTGGGGGATAGCCATGGTTAGTTCATTGGACCTAGCAAAGGAGTCACTGGAAAGATAGGAGTAGAATAAGGAGAAAACAGTGTTTCGAAAACCTGGAGAGTAGAGAGTATCCAGGAGGAAATAATGATCAACAGTGTAAAAGGCCACAGGAAGATAAGGACTGAGAAAAGACTGTTGGTATTGTTCAGTTGTTTTTCAGTTCTGACTCTTCATGATCCATATGGAATTTTTTGATAAAGACATTGGAACAATTTGCCATTTTCTCTTCCAGGTTATTTTACGATGAGGAAACTGAGGCAAACAGGGTTAAGTGACTTCCCTAGGGTCACACAGCTAGTAAATGTCTGAGGCTAGATTTGAAATCAAGTAGATGAGCTTTACTGACTCCAAGCCTGGTACTCTATCTACTGTGCCACCTATCTGCAGGACCCCCTCCCCACAGCCCCCCCAAAAAACCCTATTAGATTTGGCAATTTAAAAGATCATCAGTAATTTTGGAGAGAGTACTTTCAGTTGATTCACCACCTGAAGTCACTTTAGAGAATTTAGAAGGGTGAAAAAGGAAAAAAAAATGTACTGAGCACAATGCCTGACACATAGTAGGTACAACAAAAAAATCCTTATTCTCTTCCCTTCCCCTTCCTAGTGGAGACAATTTTCTAAAGGAGTTTGTCCAAGAAAGAGAGGAGAGACATTGGATGATAGTTAGTGGAGACGGTCAGATCAAGCTGAGGCATTTTTATGGATAGGAGATACATCGATATATTTGTAAGTAGCTGAAAGGAGTGAGGAGATATAGAGAGATTGAACATTAGGGGAAAGAAGTACAGCTCACAGAGGGGGCAGGAGAAGACCTTTGTGGCTGGGATCAAGGTACATGAAGTCAGATTTGACTTGATAAGACTGCTGTTCTCTTCATCAGAGACAGGGGTGAAAGAGAAGATAGTGAGGAAGATAGCTGATTGATGTAAACTGAGGAACATCTTTCAAATATGTGATTTCCTGCAGTGTATCAACCATGAATTCTAAGAATATATCCAAAGAGCTAGAGTGAGCTGAAGACAGTTGTGGGGAAGTGACATTGCCAACACCTTGATGATTTCACTGATGGATAAATGGAATAATTTCTGTTGTTCAGTTATTTCCGTCATGTTTGAATCCTTCTGACTCTATTTGAAGTTTTCTCGGTGAAGATATGGAGTGGTTTGCCATTTCCTTCTTCAGTTCATTTTACAAATGAGGAAACTGAGTCACAGGGCTAAATGACACAGCTAGCAAGTGTCTGAGGCCAGATTTGAACTCAAAAAACTGTCTTTCTCACTTCAGGGTCAGCATTCTATCTATTGTCCCATCAACTTGCCCTGCCCAAATGGAGCAATAGGGCCACAGGATAATAGATTTAGAGCTGGAAAGGACCCCAGAGGTCATCTAGTACAATGTCCTCATTTTGTAAATCAGGTAAATTTAGGTGTGGATTTATTGATTAAGCACACGACTGCCTAGAGTATACTCACATCGGGCAGCCCCAAATTGGGGTACAAACAGTGCTTATAAAGGCTAAAACCACAAAAACCACAATTGGGGAGGGGAACTAGCATAAGGAATGATGTACAGAAGCCAAGAATTGCCATTGGTTAGATCTATAGCTCAGGGCTAATGATGCAAGGAACAAGGGTGCAACTTTTCCTGGAAGGGGGTTCCCTCCCAGAACAGGGTGGAGGGTACAGGGTGAAGGGGTGAAGGATTATTGGGTGATGGGGACAGGCTAGGGGTCATGTTCTGGGTAAAGGTTGTGGGGACCCCGCTTGGTCAGCAGGAACAGAACAGGATGGTCTCTTCTTAAGATAAACTGGTACCATAACTCCGGGACTGATCCTTGTACATAGTGATGACATACAGAATGCTAATTCAGGAAGTAGGGGGTTTGGGGACTATGCCTTGGGCAATACCCAAGACTATGCCTTAAGCTGTTTCAAAATATTACAGGGTATAGTATAGAGACAAAGACAAATATAACGGGGCTTAATGGTGGGCTCCAAGTCAGGTGGTATGTGATTTGGGTTTGGGCACAACAATACCAGGTTTCAAACACAAGGACCTTTAACTTCAAACCCAGTGCTCTTTCCAACCAATGAAGTAAAAAGAAAGCCCAGAAATAGTGCCATTCCTCCAAATCCTCCCTCCAAAAAGGGACCAATACTAATTTAATCCCTTTGTGCAGACTGGGAGGGGAAGAGGATTGACTCTTTAGCAAATGTGGATTTATTTCCTTTAGAGTTGAGAATCTTAAGGTAGTACCACAAGACAGAAGTATGTAAAAGCTACTGGGATATAAAATAGGACCATCGGAGGGAAAGAAAATGCTTTGATTGTTAAGAAATCCTCTGAGTCCTTTGTATTTTCTTAATTCCATCTACAGGTTAAAGCAAGCACTATCTTAGACCTAATATTGTTAGTTTATGTATTTAAATGAGAGCTGGAGCCCTTTTGTCCAATCTGTGGAAATTTAGGCTTGAGTTCTATTTTGAAGTGCCCATAGGAAACCATGAGGTTAAAATGAGTTAGAGATACAATTTTAAGGGTTAGTGCTTCAGGTTGAACCCAGCTTATGTAAACCAAATATTGGGTTGCTGGGCATGGGTATAGTCAGGGGCATACTGAGTCTCAAGGGGGAAATGTATGCACACACACTTTTTAATGTCTGTTATTAATACCCAAGTCTAGAAAAACAACAAAATGGTAAATCAAGTCTTGGTTTATAATGTTTGTCAATTTCTGAGGTGTAATTCCTCATTATGAAAATTTAACAATTAACTCAGACTTGGCCCCAGCACACTGAGCACATAAATTACTATTTTCAATTAAGGATATAATTTATTGATTTCAGATTATATATGGATATAGGTAATTTAGCTAGAGATAGAAAACTTTTGAAGATCTAAGTTCAATGTCTGCCTTGATTTATACTAGCTTTCAAGAAGTTATTTTCTTCTCTAAGATTTTGGGCCACTTTTTCCAAATTCTTTCCCTTCTTCCCTCCTCACCAACCCCACTGGGAAGATAAGCAATTCAATATAGGTTGTACACGTGTAGTTATGCAAAACATTTCGATAGTATATATATTGTGAAAGACTAACTATATTTCCCTCCATCCTATCCCTCCCACCACTCATTCTATTTTCTATTTTGACCCTATACCTTTTCAAATGTGTGGTTTTCTAACTACATTTTCCCCAAAAACTTTCTTTTAATAATTATCATAGGGGCAGCTAGGTGGCGCAGTGAATAGAGCGCCGGCCCTGGAATCAGAAGGACCTGAGTTCGGAGCCGGCCTCCGACACTTAATCCACACAAACAAAAACCTAGCCGTGTAACCTTGGGCAAGTTACTTAACCCCAATTGCCCTAAAGGGGCGGCTAGGTGGCGCAGTGAGTAAGAGCGCCGGCCTCGGAGTTTGGATGACCCGAGATCAGATCCGGCCTCAGAAAATGAGCACCCACGCATAAATCAAAATGACTAGCCGTGTAACCTTGAGCAAGTTACTTAACCCCAATTGCTTTAAAAAAAAAAATAATTATCATGGATTGCTTTTATTAATCCCTTAACCTCTCCATCCTCTAGGCAATAAAATTATAGAAAAGGTGGCAACCTTCACGGGCATTGAGGGAATTTTCTTTTTTTGATATACATTTATATCATATATTCCCTTAAAGCTATCAGCTACATGCCTGGCATTAAGACATCATACCAAGAAATTGTTATATATATAATATATTTTTCTGTTAGATATTCTCTTAAAAATCCAGAAGGCTGATTTCTTTATATGGCATTTCAGTATTTAAGTAGAACTCTTATTCTCATCCATTGACACGGCTCACAATTTATCCATTTCTTCTCATTCTGTTCAATTCTTAGCCCTGTTTTCTTATATTTCATCCACAGAAAAGAATTCTCCGAAAATTCTTGGGAGAATTCTTCTAGGCCTTTCTACATTTTAAAATATGTTTGATTGGGGATGGCTAGGTGACGCAGTGAGCAGAGCGTCGGCCCTGGAGTCAGAAGGACCTGAGTTTGGATCCGACCTCAGACACTTAAAGCACACACAAACAAAAACCTAGCCGTGTGACCTTGGGCAAGTTACTTAACCCCAATTGCCCTCCAAAAAGCAAAAAAAAAAATATGTTTGATTTTTATGCTTTTATTAAAATATCACTTTCAGTTCCTAATAATTTCCCATTGCCCCCAATAGAATTCCACCTTTGTTTTTTGTTTTGTTTTGTTTAATTTTAGTTTTCAACATTCATTTCCACAAGATTTTGAGTTACAAATTTTCTCCCTGTCTTTCTCCTACCCCTACCCCAAAACAAAGAGCCTACTGAATACCCCTTCCCCCAATCTGCTCTCTCTTATATCCTCCCCCGTGCCTCCTCTAACTTTCTAGTAGGGCAAGATGGATTTCTAGACCCCAGTGCCTGTATATCTTATTTCCCAGTTGCAGGTAAAAAAAAACAATTTTTTAAATATTTGTTTTTAAAACTTTGAGTTCCAGATTCTTTCCCTTCTTCCCTCCACGCCTACCCCACTGAGAAGATAAGCAGTTCAATATAGGTTGTACATGTGTAGTTATGCAAAACATTTCAATAGTAGATATATTGTGAAAGACTAACTATATTTCCCTCCATCCTATCCCTCCCACCACTTATTCTATTTTCTACTTTGACCCTATACCTTTTCAAATGTGTGGTTTTCTAACTACCCCCTTCCCCAATCTGCCCTCCCTTCTATCATCCTGCCTCTTATCCCCTTCCTCCCCACTTTCCTGTAGGGTAAGATACCCAATTAAGTGTGTTATTCCCTCCTTAAGCCAAATTCAATGAGAGTAAGGTTGACCCATTCCCTTTCACCTTCCTGCTCTTCCCTATCGTTGTAACAGTTTTCTCTTGCCTCTTTTATATGAGATAATTTACCCTATTCTATCTCTCCCTTTCTCCTCTCATTATATTCCCCTCTCACATCTTAATTTTTTTTAGGTATCATCCCTTCATATTCAACTCATCCTGTGCCCTCTGTCTATGTATACATGTACACATATATACACATGTGTATTTATACACCAATATACGCCCCTATATATACATATATATGTATGTATGCATATATACATACACACACACACACACACACACACACACACACACACACATATATATATATATATATTCCCTTCAACTATCCTCATACTGAGAAATGTCTCATGAGTTACAATTATTGTTTTTCATGTAGAAATATACATAGTTCAACTTTAATGAGTTTCTTATGATTTCTTTTTCCTATTTACCTTCCATGCTTCTCTTGCTTCTTGTATTTTAAAGTCAAATTTTCTGTTCAGCTCTGTTTTTTTCATCAAGAATACTTGAAATTCCTCAATTTCATTGAATGACCATATTTCCCCCTGAAACATTATACTCAGTTTTGCTGGGTAGGGGATTCTTGGTTTTAATCCTAGCTCCTTTGACCTTCAGAATATCATATTCCAAGCTCTTTAATCCCTTAATATAGACGCTGCTAGATCTTGTGTTATTATGATTGTGTTTCCACAATACTGAAATTGTTTCTTCCTGACAGTTTGTAATATTTTCTCCTTGACCTGGGAGCCCTGTAATCTGGCTATGATATTCCTAGGAGTTTTCCTTTTGGGATCTTTTTCAAGAGGTGATTGGTGAATTCTTTCCATTTTTATTTTGCCCTTAAGTTCTTGAATGTTGGGGAATTTTTCCTTGAGAATTTGTTGAAAGATGATTTCTAGGTTCTTTTTTTGATCATGTCTTTCAGGTAGTCCAATAATTTTAAAATTATCTCTCCTGGATCTCTTTTCCAGGTCAGTGGCTTTTTCCAATGAGATATTTCACATTGCCTTCTATTATTTCATTTGTTTGTATCTGTTTTATAGTATCTTGATTTCTCATAAAATTACTATCTTCCATTTGCTCCAATCTAATTTTGAAGGAATTATTCTCTACAGTGACTTTTGGAAATTCCTTTTCCATCTTGGCAATTTTGCTTTTTAAGGTATTCTTCTCCTCATTGGCTTTTTGGGCCTCTTCTGCCATTTGAGTTAGTCTATTTTTTAAGTTGTTGTTTTCTTCAGTATTTTTCTGTGTCTCTTTTAGCAGGCTGTTGACTCACTTTTCATGATTTTCTTGCACCATTCTCATTTCTCTTCACAATTTTTCCTCCACTTCTCTTACTTGATTTTCAAAATCCTTCTTGAGCTCCTCCATGTCCTGTAATCAATTCATATTTTTCTCAGAAGCTTTGACTTTGTTGACATCTTCTGGTTCCATGTTTTGATCCCTTTGGTCCCCAAAAAAGGATTCTGTGGTCTAATTTTCTTTCCTCTCCTTGTTCATCTTGCCAGCCAGTTAGCTTCCAGAGTGGAGAGAGAGCTTTGTCCCAAATCACTGGAGTTTTCAGAATTGTTGTCAGAAGTCTGATGAGGGCACCTTCTCTACAGCCACCACAACCTCTAGCACATTGGCATTTTTCAACCAGGACCACCACCCAAGGCAGTGACCCAGATCAAAGGAGGTCAAAGTAAGAGCAATTACCCTCTGAATGGTTGTTTGGTTCCCCTTCGATCTGCAGGTCAGAAGCTCCTAAGGTTGCCACCCAGCTGCATGGAACCACTGTGTCTCTACCACCTCTCACCCTTGGGTCAGGGGCTGGACCACACTCTTCTGTCACCTGGTACCAACAGAGTTCCCCACTGACCTTTTACTTTCTCTTTGATGTTTATGGGTTGAGGAGTCTGGAAACCACCACAACTGCTGATGATTTACTCTCCCGAAGTCTGCTCCAGCAAGTCTGGGCCCCTGGATGGGGCCACCCTGGGTCTGGGTATGTGGCTCATGTAAGACTGTGCTCAACTCCCAGCTTGGTACAATAAACCCTTCCAGTCAGCAAGCAGGGCTGCTTTTAGTGGGAGATTTGTTTCTCTCTGTCACTTTGTGTGTTCTGTAGGTCTAAAATTTGTTTAGAGTCATATTTTACAGATATTGGAGATAGTTGGTGAGGGAACTTGCTCAGTTTCCTGCTTATACTCCATCATCTTGGTTCTGCCTCAAAGGAATTTTCTTACCTAGAAGTTCCCTACACTAATGAAATCATGGATATAGCCCCTATCCCTACAGATATGTAGATATTGGTATCATTATATAAATAAATGTAAATGTAAATATGAATGACAATGCTGATACATATATATATGTATATATACATATATATATAGTGATAAAGATAGTTATAGATGTGTGTGTAAACACACATGTGTACTTCCCAGTTTGTGGCCCTAGGGAAGTCATCTAAACATTTTGAGCCTTAGTTTTCTTGTCCATAAAATGGAGGTGTTAATCTTGGATTAGTCAGTCAAAAGCACGTATTGAATGAGTAGGTCTGGGGATACAAAGGAGGCAAAAGACAGTCCTTGCCTTCAAGGGGCTCAAAATCTAATGGTATTGTGATCTACTGATTATCCCTGAGATTCCTTTCAGTTTTAAATCTATGATCCTAACTTTACTTTCTGTGATCTGATCTCTATGTGAAAGAGAAGAGCTGCTGAAGTTCTCTTGATCTAATGGTGAAGAGTAAACACATATACAGAAATATTTGTGCCAAATGGAAGAATGGGATATGGTAGAGGAGAAGCCCATGCAAAGGATTAGAAAAAAATTTGAAAGAGAAAGATCCTTTCACTTGGGATTGAGGTCACAATTTGTTGGGACCTTGATGTCTTCATCTCTAGAAAGTCATTTTGGAAGACCTCAGCCATTCCTCTTCATTCTGAATTCAATAATTCCATGATCTATAAATTAAAGATGTTTCTCACAGTCATGGAGAGAGGGAAGGGAATAATCATTTGTATAGCACCTGCAATGAACCCAGCACTTAATCACTTTACAAATATTATCTCATTTGATACTCACAGCAACCCTATAAGGTAAGTGCCTTTATTAACCCCATTTTACTATTGAGGAGAGAGAGGCAAACAAGTTTAGTGACTGTTCCAGGTTCAAACAGCTTGTAAATGATTCAGATCACATTTGAACTCAAGACTTACTGACTCCAGGCTCAATGCTCTATCTACCACATACCCTAATTATAGCCCATGTCTAGTGTACAGCCCAAATCTAATAAGAATTATTCCCTAAAGACTTTGAGGTTCTCCAGATGCTCCTGTTTGCAGATGACATTGTGCTGATTGCCTTCAAGTTCTGGAATAGTGCAGAGCCTCCTAAGTGAGATCTATAATCACTCAGGAGAATATAGACTATCTACCCATAAAGAAGAAAGTGAGTGAGGAACATCTACTGTCCAGACTATGTAATGCAGCCCAGACAGTTTGTCTATCAGTACATATATGTTAACCAAACCCTGTACAGACAATGAAAAGGGTTCAGAATCAAGTAGGAAGAAGATAGAAGGCTAAATTTAATTTGGGAAATTGTTTAGGGCTTTTAATGACCCAAGATTCTCCCTGGGAAAAATAGATCTTTTTAACATTAATATTGCACTAGGGTACAAATATGCTAAAATTCTAGGTTGAGAGACTTGTTTTTCAGTTATTTTCAGTCATGTCCAACTCTTCATGACCCCATTTGGGGTTTTCTTGGAAGAGATACTAGAATGGTTTGTCATTTCCTTCTCTAGCTCATTTTACTCAGGAAGAAACTGAGACAAACAGGGCTTAATGACTTGGAGTAACATGTAGTAAGTGTCTGAAACCAGATTTGAAGATGAAATTTGAATATGAAAAAAGTCAGAAACCAGATTTTCTAAACTCAGGAAGATGAGTCTTCCTGACTCTAGGCTGGGCATTCTATCTACTGTGCCACCTAGCTACCCCTCTGAGGGACTTAGGACAGATATAAGTAAAGTATACCTGACAGTCAGCTTATTAAGCACCAGAATAGGCTATCAAAGGTCTTCCTTTTGGTTTCTACTTTACTAAAATATTTTTTCAAAAGACCAGATGCATGGCTCAGTGTAATTTGAATTATGTGGTATAGAATGATCTATAATTGTGTCTTATGGTCCCCTCCTATTATATAGTTCTACATAAATAAACTCCTATTTCTCCTTTCAATCCTTAAACAATCAGTGGCATTTAAAAAAATAACTGGTTGTAGCAGCAAGCACCCCAACATCCCCAGGGTAGCTGCCAACACAGGGTCTTAGATCTGCTTTTGTAAAGGAAAGCAACTTAAAATCAGTTAACAAGCTCACTTTAATCAATCAAACATATATTACCTAGTTCAGGGGGAAAAGGTCAGCACCCTGAATTTCAGAGTATGCAGACAGATCAAACAGACAGGCTTCCAAACTGTCCAACCATTATCAATAACAAAATCACAGTTACCAGAGAGAGAAGCATCAGCATCTGGGTTTTCAAAGCCGGGGCGGGGGTGCTCTCAATGGCTTCCCAGAGTCTCATCTGGTCAAATCACACAACACTTCTCAAAGGGAGCCCCAAAGCAAAGCCTCATATCAGGAATTATATAGACTTCTCCTGGCTCAGAGAATGTAACCACCCTCTTGACCCACTGCCCAATCACAAAGTATCAATGTGTGGGCTTTCCTGAAAAACAAGCCTCCCACCACAGGCTCCAGGTGCACTTAAGCTAGGGGCAGGGAAGATCTTTAAATTTGCATGCCATTACACTGGTCTCCAGCACTGAAGTCAAGTTGTATTGTGTTTCCCCATTTTAAACTTGTGTGTGCAAATCTGGATCTCAGATGGTTTAGAATAAACTAAAACTACCATCTGTCTTCAGCTGGATGGTACCTATAAAGGGCATTGTTTCAAAAAAAGACCAGCTGTCCACTTCCATCATTATCCAATGCAAATGATAGAGAAATACAGCATTATTTGAAAAAAAACCTAACACTTTAAAACCTTATCCCATACTCAAACAGTCTCTAATACCAATCCATATAGGACCAAAAACAGATTGCTGGAACTTGTTTTCACTTGTAACTACCCCACATTGGAGCTATTTTTTTCTTTTCTAAAGTATGATGGTTCATTTCACGCATGGAACAATGGAAATCAAAGCAGTTCTTTACTCAGACTTTGCCTTTTGGCTTCAGATTGCAATTAAAATAATATTACTCAGACCTTGGCTCTGTCTCAGTAACTTTATCTCAGGAACTTGGGTTGTAGAATCTATCTAAAATTCTTTGTATCCTATATAAAAACATGGGAAGCAGAGTAAATCAATTTTAATGAATCTGTTGATGGGAGAAAAACAGATGGTATTCCCAAAATTTAAGAGATTAGGAAAGAATTGAAGGCATTGTCTGTAGCTTAAAGAATAGTATGCAAAGAAATACAAAAGTATTTCTTGACTCTGGGGCAGGCAAAACTATGGTTGGAGGCACAATGGGTAGACTGTATTAACACATTTTAACCAATTTTAAGGCAATAAAAATTATGGTAAGGAGCAGGTTACTGAGGGCCTTTTCCCTAATAATCTCCATTCAAACCAAGGCAGAATCAGAAAGAGAACAGCTTCAGAATCACCTGAAGGTATTATCTTCATTGGATGGACAGAAGTAGACATGACTTGGAGAGTATTTGAAGGAATAATCCCTTATCTCCTATGAGAATCCCTCAGACCTACAGTGTGCATACTTAACTGGCACTGCCTGAAACTCTGCTTAACAAATGACTTAACAAAGAGGGGCATAAAGTAAAGATTTAAAACTTAGGATCATTTAAAAATATTAGTCCACCTTGAGAAATGACTCAGTCTAAATAAACAAACTAAATAAACAAAAAATCCCCAGAATTCTCCAGAGGCAGCAGCTGCTTCTACTTAAAGCTGCCCTGATGTTTACTCCTCCCTGGCTCTGCTTCCTCCCCCCCAACAACTAGAGGAAGGACCAAGCTGGTTTATTTCTGAAGTTTTGCTTTTTCTCAACTTTGGACTACATTGGGCTGGTATGTAGAGATTTGTAGGATGGGAAGCATCTAACATTAGAATTTTTCACTAAGTTCCAGTCTTATTTCCTTAATCACCTTCTTATCTAATCCTCAACACTTTTTTTTCAGCTGTGTTGGATCTCCTTGTAGCCTTCAAAGAAGTTGCAAATGAGAAACGAGAGAGAGAGAGAGAGAGAGAGAGAGAGAGAGAGAGAGAGAGAGAGAGAGAGAGAGAGAGAGAGAGAGAGAGAGAGAAGGAGGAGGAGGAGGAGGAGGAGGAGGAGGAGGAGGAGGAGGAGGAGGAGGAGGGGAGGAGGGGAGGAGGGGAGGGGAGGGGAGGGGAGAGCACAATCCTGGCAGCTCTTCCTTTTGTCCCTAAAAAAGCTGAATTCACTGTATTTATTAGTCCACATTAGAGAGACAGTCTGTCATTATAGATAAGGGATTGGTCTTGGAGTCAGGAAGACCTGTGGTCAAGTCCTGGCTCTGACACTTAATAGCTGTGCAACTATGGGCAAAACATTTAACATCTCTGTGCCTCAAACTAATCTCTAAGATTCTTTAAGTTTCTGGGACCAGTTTCCAATCTTCATCTCTTGATGAAGTTTCTATATCAGGATTTCCGAACATAAATAAAATCACAGAGAAAGGAAGGAAAGAAAGAAGGATGGAAGGAAGGGAGGGAGGAAGGGAGCAAGGGAGTGAGAAAGGTAGGAAGGGAGGAAGGGAAGGAAGGAATGGAGGGAGGAAGGGAGGATGGAAGGGGGAAGGGAGGAAGGAAGGGAGGGAGGAAGAAAAGGAAGGGAGGGAGAGAAGGAAGGAGGAAGGAAGGAAAGAAGGAGGAAGGAAGGGAGGGAGGGAGGAAGGAAGATAAAAGAGGAAGGTATGGAAAAAGTCAATGAAAGAAAGAGTTCCTATCCTCCTATTCTCCCTTCTGTTCCCAGAAAACAGAACAAAGTATGTGGTATGCACCTTTCTGCCCCAGACCTGGGAGTTTACATAAAGCCATTCATCATTAGAATACCTTTATCCATTAACCATTCAAGTTATTCAGGCTTAAGGAATAAACTAAGACAATGTTTTCATTTCTCACAAGATTTGGAGTTGGTATGCAGTTTGGAGATCACCTAGTTCTTTCCTCACTTTAATCATAGTTAATATTTGATATGGATTTTAAGGGTCACAAAACATTTTACACACATTATTTTATTCAGTCCACTCAATAACCCTATGAAGCAAGTTCTGAAGCATTATTTCCCTCATTTTACAGATGAAGAAGCTGAGATTCAGAGAGGTTGCCATTAGTGACATGACTGGGTTAGAATTAGATCCTGGCCTCTCCTGATATTGAGTCTAGGACACTTTCTACTAGAGGTAGCTCAATGGTTCAGGCTAGAGCACTGGGTCTGAAGTCAGGAAGTTGTTGGTCAGATGGTTCAGTCGTGTCCGACTCTTCATGACCCCATTCAGAGTTTTCTTGGCAAAAGTACTAAAGTGGTTTGCTGTTTTCTTCTTCAGCACATTTTACAGATGAGGAAAAGTTTGCCAAGAAAACCCCATTGATTGCATAGTTACAAAGAGTCAGACAGGACTGACCAACAATTCCTTCTACCACCTCTTGTTACCCGTCATATTTTACTAAGGCCAAGAAAGGTGACATGATATGTGTAAGGTCATAGATAAAGAAAGTATCAGGACTGGCAATAAACTGCATTTTAGAGTGCTTTCGTCTACATTGTCCCTTCACAGCAGTAGCTTTTCATAAAAGATTATTCTCCATGGCTCTTCTTTCTTTTTTGTCTTATCCCTAATATTCCTATAAACTAACTCCCTCTTTACACACTCTATGGGCTTCCACATGCCTTATTTCATTATTATTCTCATCTAGGTTTTAACAGTTCTATGGTTCTATGCTGGAGCTATATAATTTTAACTGTTAGGTGTGTGGGGATATGTGTATGTGTGTGTGTCTGTGTGTTAGGTACTATTAATAATTTTATCCCTCACTTTTCATGAAATTATTAGAAGATTTAATTTGTGTTTCTATGTAAAGTTTTGTTAAGACTTTGAATTAGGTCAGTATATGTAGCACTGATCAGGGAAATTTGCCACATGTATGACACAGGGAGGTAGGTTGTGTTCCCCAAATTGTAGTACCTTGGAGGGGAGGTGTTTAATTTTGAATGGAATCCCCTTGGCAATTCCTACACTTTTATCTAAAAGACTTAGCTCTACTAGGTCTGACTACTATCTATCTACCTATCATTTATCCATCATTCTTTTTCTCTATCATCTATCAAATGAAATAATAATTGTAAAGCACTTGGCACAGTGCTGGCACATAGTAGGATCTATAGAAATGTTCACTATTATTATTATTACTCAGTCATCTGTCTGTGTATCTATCTAACATATATATTTTATGATTTCCTCTGCTTATAAGCTCTTCTTTTTATCAAGATGTGTGCTTATTTCAAGTGCCTCCAATGCATTTTGTTTGTGATTTCTAAATGGAATTATTTTTTGGCTTCTATGCTAATACTTTAGTTACAAAAAATAGATGTATCACATGTTCCTCTATGATTCAAACTTCTCAGAAGACAAGGATTTAGCAGTTACCAGATTTTCTACTATATGAAAGTTGTGAGGTGGGGTGAGGGTGGGGGAGCAGTCAAGAGTAATGAAAAATCAATAAGCAATGGGTGTGGGTAGGTGAAACATTCAATTTGAATAGGAAGACACCAATGACTCCAGCTGCCTGAAATTGAAGCATAATCAACTTCTCTTGGTCTTGTTGTTCATTCTTCCTATTTGAAGGGGACCAAGGACATCATGATATTGGGATGTGTTCTACTGTGACTGATCAGTCTGATAAAAGTTTGGTAGATTATACCACGGGTCAGGCACAAATAGTTCATTTGAAAATTCAGTTGGAGATGTCTCTTGGCACATCTCAAATTTCCTTTGTGCTACTGAGAGTCTGCTTTGCTTGAGGAACACAGCACCTTCTTTGATGCCGGTACATCACCTGTGAGATTGCTTAGTGATCTTCTAAAGGGAGAACATCTCCTGACTTTAAGGAGGTAGGAACTGTGAATTAATATTTCATTATCAAGTGAGTAATAGAACATGCACAGTCACCTCCTTCCTCTTTATAATCTCCCTATGTTATTTAATCAGTTCTCATCCTGGGGGAAAGGCTTCTCATGAGCTTCTATATGAACTGTCTTTAACTGGAACTTATCTGATTCAGGAGACAAAAGCAAGGAAGCCAGCACCCAGAGATCAGGCATTTCCACTCAACCCTGCCCTCACTTCCTCCTTAATGGTAGGGGAAGCAAAAAAAAAAAAAAAAAAGCTCATTCTATCTTTGAGCTTCTCTCTCACAGAAGTACAATCTCCCAAAGCCATGTTCCAAATACATCAACAGCCATTCATCTCTGTCTCCTTGCATCTTGTCTCTATACAGCACTTGTTCATTTTTTAAAAAAGATTCTGGGCATTCTAAATCATAGTGACAGTTAAAGCTTATCATTGGTGCATAATATCTGTTCCAGAGAGATTTGAGAGTCAAAGGGATCAGAGAAAATATCTAGTCCTCCATCTTGTTTATAACATGACCTAGGATTCACATTTATTGGTTTGTTCCTTTTTTTTTTTTAGAGAAGATGGGTGTGGATCTGTCATTTCATTCCAGTATGGAAACCCCCTCTACTTATTCAAAACCCTCTATTCCTTTACCATCATGGTGAGTTATCTGGGGATAGAAAGGAGATAAAGGACTTGCCCTTTGTCACACAACCAGTATATGTCAGGTCTTGAACCCATATCTTCCTGACTCTAAGGTGAGTCCTCTTTCTACGGTATGCAACCTGGGTGTACATTTTATGTGTATCACCTGAAGATAGTACCAACAAATTTGTTTCATTCCTCTGCATCCCCTTGGTTATATCCATCCTTTCACAAAATTATAATAAATCACCTTTATAAATGAAGAGAATAACTGGACCTCATCATTTTGATTTCCCTAACCAGAACTAGCTTATATTTTGTTCCTTCTGTGTCTAGCCTGCAGCACAAACATTCCAGACAAAGTCACATTAGGGACCAAGTTCATTGGCAAATCAGTTCATTATTGATTGGAAATTTCTTCTAACCTCTCCCCAACCTGGTGTTTTTACAATGTTTCTTGCTACAATTGGGAGGAGTGAATCATCCCCTTCCTCTAGTGGGGTATTTGTTCTTTGGACTAAAATAAATTAACATATTATTTGGAAGATATTCTTTATTCCTCCCATTTCCCTCATCACCATCCTTTCAAGCACTTTTTCAAAGAAGAGTTGAATCAGGACCTTTTATGAAGTTGTCAGTCTGATGCCATAGAGGCCCCTACCAAAGAAAAACACAGACACAAAAACACATTCTTTTCTCCCCAAGGGCCCTTCCCCCTTTAGCTCAGAAAGATGCATGCGGTTACCTTCTTTGAACAAGGTCATTCTTTATTATTCCTGCCTTCATTTCTAGGCTTTGGATAAAAAGAGGCTCAAATACCCATCTGGAGTATGGAGACTTTTAAATCACTTGTCCAATACTCTATGGTATTTCTCACTGTACAGTTTTATGCAAGTTTTAAAGCTTTAATATTGAGTAATTCCAAGACTATTGGTCATTTGTAGCAATAACAGTCAACCACATCGCTATAGAAATGTAAAGAGTTTATTCAGCCCATGTGTTTGCTCTTCCTTATAATAAACAAACAAATAAATATAATAAACACATTACTTTCTTTAAGTCAGATTACAAAATACTTTGGAATGGCCACCTCCTCCAAGGGCACCTAGCTGACTAGCCTTAGCAACTACCTATGGGAGATGATAAAAAAGCAGAAATGATATTGGCTAAACCTAACTATTGCTTACAATTAAAATAGGACAAAAAAATGCAACCCTTGATATGAGTTTGGAAAATGCTATTAAATCTCATGCTCCCCAAAGAATTAGATGTCTTCCCTTTAAAAAATACCCCTTCTTTTTCTTCTGCATAATGCACATTTGCCTAATTTCTCTGTTCTTTTCCAATTCTAAAGTGATTTCCCCCACTCATTATCCTGCCCAATGGGAGATTCATACCTCTTTCACCCTTCTATAGAGGCATTTATCCTGGGTTTATAGAAAATGTAATATTTATCCTTAGTTTTGTACCTATTCAACATTTGTTATTCAGTCTCTTTTATGCTTCTTTGTGTTTGCTTTAGGCTGTTTCTACATACAGAGGAGCAAAATGGTTCAAAAAGCCATTGCAAGTTAGAATATTCAGTCAAACAGTTCAGAATAGTTTGTCTGTAGAGCGGAGTAACTGACAATTCCATGTTTCTGGGATTTGAATCTCCATGTGCACTCATGTATTTAGTGAGTGGCAAATGCTCACCAAGTCGTGAGATATTTTCATTATAATTAGCATTTATTGAGTACCCACAGGCATTGTGTGAGATGTTACAGGCATATAGAATGCAGGAAAAAATGAAAAGCAAAATACTGCTCCCAACAGGAAAAATGTAAAGTGAAATGTTGCTCCCAATAGTTGCTGCATATAGGTAGACTTCAACATCTGGTCTAATTTAAAATGAAGTCAGAATATTTCAATGAATGAATGAATGAATGAATGAATGAATGAAAGAAAAAGCAGTGTCAGGCACTGTGCTGTGTTCTGGGAATGCAAATGTAAATGAGACTGCTCCTGATTTCAAGAAGTTTCCATTCTAATATAGTGAAATAACATATACAAGGGAATAGTGGCCAGTGAAGGAAGGGTAAAGTTACAGGAATGGTAAGTGGAGATATAGAATCAAGGAGGGGTGGGCACTTTTTCCATTAATTCAATATTTTAATTTTATGCAATTACATATAAAAACAACTTTAGCATTTTTTTTTCAAATTTGAGTTCCAAATTCTCTCTGTCCCTCATTGAGAAGACAATTTAACATAAGTTTTACATGTATAGTCCTATAAATCACATTTCCATGTAAGTCATGCTGTGAAAGAAAACACAAACAAAAATAAACAAGAAAAATAAAGTAAAATAAAAATATCTTCTATTAGAATTTAGGCTCCATCGGTTCTTTCTCTGGAGATGGATAGCACCCTTCATCATGAGTGCTTCAGAGTTGGCTTGGGTAGCTGCATTGCCATATTGCTGAGAATAGCTAAATTGTCCGTAGTAAGTCACCATACAATATTGCTGTTACTGTGTAGAATGTTCTAGTTCTCATTTCATTTTGCATTAGCTCATTAAAGTCTTTCCATGTTTTCTGAGAGTATCCTACTCATCATTTTTTTTATAGAACAATAGTATTCCATCACAATCAAGATAGTCCTTTCCAGAAGCAGTTGAACTGATTTGATAATATTTTCCAAAGAGAGAAGTAGAAAGAAATGGGAGGAGGAATAAGGGCAAGGGCACTCCAGTGACAGCGGATGGTATGGTAGGGTAATAGAAGACAGTTAGGCATAGGGAACTCTTGCCAAGCATGAGTGCCCAAGGAAGGAGCTGGAGATCTAGTTGGAGACTACAGCAGATGACAAGAGTAGCAATTTCAGGAAACTGCTGTACAACCCAAAATGAGGGCTTAACTTTAGGCTGCAGAATCCTAGAAGGCAGATACTACATTTTTCAAAATGATACTGTAAGTTTTGGCATGTACCCAAAATTGTTTAGTGTGATTTTTCATTAGAATGATTTATATATTATCACTACTTAGGTGGTACAGTGGATAGAGTGCCAGGACTAGAGTCAGGAAGACTCATCTTCTTGAGTTCAAATTTGTTGTGAGAAAATCACTAGCTGTGTGACCCTGGACAAGTCACTTAACCATGTTTGCCTCAGTTTCCTCATCTGTAAAATGAATTAGAGAAGCAAATGGCAAACAATTACAGTATCTTTCCCAAGAAAATCCCAAGTGGTGACATGGAGACTTGGACACAACTAAAATGACTAAACAATAACAACAACAACAACAACTATTTTTCCATTTATTTTATTACTATCCTACTAGTTTACTCCTCCACTCCTACCCCCACTATTTGTCTCAAGAGAATGAATGACTTATTCTATAAGACTCCTATTGCAGAACTTGGGAACCTGTGAATCTACTGACAGGGAGATTTCAGTTTTTATTCTTCCACTCTTTTGCTTCTTAGAATTGATAACAGCAGAAGAGTTTATGGCTGTGATTGTCTTATCTATAGGATGATCTCTGTGAAACTGTTCAAATCTTGTTTTTGAGGTGAATCAAATGAAGTCTATTGAGGATGGAGAAAAGTGTCTAGTCAGTGAGTAGCTATTTTACAGTGTAATATTTTGGATTAGTTCTTGAATTTCACAGCTGAAAACTCAGTTATTAGGTGACTTCACTAGAAAAAAAATTATTATTATCAATGATAAAAAAATATCTCATGACTGGCTGAGCATATGCTATTTATTAAATATAAGAGTACATATGTGGATTCAATTAAATTGGCACTATTGAGGACCCACAGGCATTTTGTCAGATATTACAGACACACACACACACACACACACACACATATATTGCTGAAAAAATGTAAAGAAGAATACTGTTCCTAATAATATTTTCATTCTTGATTCCATTTTTATAACTTTAGAATTATATTACAGAAATCTCCTGCCATTATTAAATTGATCTGTTAAAATGGAAACATCTTCTATAAGGATTAATATGGGGATGGCTATGTATGGAATTTTCTTGGAACAAAGTGAAAGAAAAATCTGGAAATCAACATTCCCCTGAGCTAGGAACTGGACACACAGGGAGGAAGTGAAAAGGGTAGTTAGGATTTAAGAGTGGATAGCCAAACTATAAAAAATTTATATGTTGGGAAGCCTAGTAGGAAGTCCTAGTCCAGAAATAATAAGCTGTGGTTGTGAAAAACAATTCAATAAGCACAGGGGATAAAGGGTTTTAGGACATACAATTCACAAGAATGACTGCAGAAATTTTGTTTCTATTTACATTTTCTTATAAACCAGGGATCTGTCTATTTAATTGTTTGGCAAAGGTTCCATCAATCTAAAAGCAGTATAGCTCAAATTGAAATGAGCATTTTCTTTTCTCTTCTCTCCTCTCCTGCCCTCCACTCCCCTCCCCTCTCCTCTCCTGTCCTGTCCTCTTCTCTCCTCTCCAATTCTATATCTCACTGTCTTTCTGTCTCTATCTCTTTCTATGTCTGTTTCTGTCTCTCACTCTGTCTTTTGCTGTCTCTCTACCTTTTTCTCTCTGTCTCTTTTTGTCTCGCTCTGTCTCTCTTTCTCTATCTCTATTTCTCTGTGTCTTTCCTTGTCTCTGTCTCTCTGTCTTGGCTGGGGAAATACAAACGCAAGATTGATTTCATCAATACAAATTATTTGAGGTGTAGAAATTCCCTACATTGATAAAAATTATCAGTCTGCAATTTATATTCTTTGAGAATTGCATGCATGTAAAAACAAAATGCAAAAATAAGTCTAGAAAGAGAGAGGGAGAGAGAGAGAGAGAGAGAGAGAGAGAGAGAGAGAGAGAGAACTCCCTGAGACATTAAGGTCCCAGGTGACTTACTCATGGCCCCACAAATAGTATGTGACAGGAAATATATGCATGTAATTTGTGAATAAAGAAATATATATATATACATACATACATATATACACACACAGAGTGTGTGCTCAAAATTTTTCTGTGGTGGAATGAATGATAAAAAAGGTATAGAGCACATTGTAATTTAATTTGATCAGATCACTTTGTAATTCAATCACAAAGTATAATCAGCAAGTCCTTTTTAAGCTTCTACTATGTGCTAGGCACCATGCCACATAATAGATTTAAAGATAAAAATGAAACTGTACCTACCCTAAAGGAACATATATTATATTGGAGTGAAGCACATACATAAATAAGTATATTTAAAATATATGCAAATATATGAAATAACTTTATCAGAAAGAAGGTACTAACAGTTGTAGGATCAAGCAATCAATCAATTCATCATGGATTAAGAAGCTACTATGCTTCTGGAACTGTTTCTGGCTAATGGCTGAGGATACAAAGAAAAAAGTGAAAAATTCCCTGTTCTCAATGGCTTACATATTCTAATGGGGGAGAAACTATGCCCCTATATAAGTTAATATACACATACATACACATACATATGTATGTATATCTTAATACATATGTTAAACCTTGAGAGACTGCCACTGAGCACAAAGCGACCAAGGGAATGGTTCTCCCTCACCCCAGGAGGCACTTTTGCTTTAGAATCCAGCACATAATTTGGGTTTACTTCTAGGGGAAGGAAGAGCCTGGACTCTAAGAAGAGTCTATTCTCTTCTCCAGCTGATTAAGTTACTCCTACACCCATCCTGGGCCACAGGGATAATTTTACTTATTAAAAAGACAAAGGGGTAATTTTAAAAGCAGGTACTCAAAATATAGCATACTCACAAACACACACTTGAGAAAATTCCATAAAATGGGATTCATGACTTAACTCATACCTACTGATCTAGTCATTGGGGAGGCTGATCCATTTTATCAGAACATAAAGCAATTGGCAGCAGAGTTAATTAGGTATTTTATATTTCACCTTAGTCTAGCACTGTCCAAACCAACTCTCAGCACACATCTCAAGGCTTGGGCCAAACGTACTTACATCCTTCCCAAATGTGCTGGACTGGTTATCTGGGATACCTTCCTTGATTCCATTTAGTTCTGACCAAAGACTTCTATACCTTCTCAGATGTCATGAGGTTATCTCCAGTCTCAAACAATTCCATCCTTGGATAGGTACTCATTCTTCTAAGATCCAGAAATAAATGCAAATGAAAGAGTTCAAATCCTGGTTCAGGCTCACCTAGGCTTTAGCTGCCATGTGTCTCATCACAGCTGATGAACAAGCCTCTCTCCTCCCTGCCCCCCACCAACTCTTAGGAAACCACTCAAAACAGTCCTGTACATTTCATAGCCAGAAGGAAAAGATGATCAAATGAACTGGTAGAGGACACTCTTTTGTACATCCACTCTGAAGCCAATAAGGAGACTCTTCATCGTATCAGAATCTATGAGCATTGAGTCACACATAGCTAGAAGCAGTCTACCCCAAACTTCCACATTATCATAGATCTAAGAAGGGTAATTGTAAGCATGCTCCATAGATGCCCTCATCACTTACATATGTGTATTCAAGAGGAATGCAAGGTGATTTGGGTGAGGAGTGTACTAGCAGCTAAGAGGATCTAGCAAAAGCTTGAACTTGGGATAGAAGGAAACCAGAGATTCCAAGAGGCAGAGGCAAGGAGATGGTGCATTCAAGACATGAGTGACAGTCAGCACAGAGATGGAGAAATGGGAGCTGGTGCCATGTGAGGAGCACAGCAAATAGACCAGTGCAGCTGTATGTGGAAGAGAGTAATGTGAAAGTAGATTGGAAGGGGACCAGTTGTGAATAGACTTAAATACTAAACAGGGGACATATTTTATTCAAGAGGCATTAGGGAAGTTATTGAGTAATCAGTGTGACCTGGGCCAATCTACACTTGAGGAAAATTACTTTGGCAGGTATGTGGATTGGAGAGGAAAAAGAAAGGAGGTGGGGAAATGTTAGGAGGTTATTGCAATAGTTAGGAGAGAGGTGATGAGGGCTTAAACTAAGGTGGTCTCTATATGAGGACAGTGGAGAAGAGATACAAGAGTTGTCGTGGAAGTATAAAGGACAAGACTGAGAATTAGATGAGATGCAGGATGAGGGAGAATGAAAGAGCCGATGATAATGTTACAGTTGTCACTATTAGGTAATCAGAAAGATGGTGGTATCTTTAGTTGGAATGGGGAAGTATAGAAGAAGAGTATGGGGATTTTTAGAGGAAAGAATGAATTCAGTTTTGACATGCTGAGTTTCAGATGCCTACTCAATATTTAGTTCAAAATATAAAAATGCTGGGCAATACCCTATGACCAGGTGGGATTTACACCAGGAATGTAGGGCTGGTACAATATTAAGAAAACTATCAGCATAATTGACCATATCGATGACAAAAGTAACAGAAATCATACGATTAACTTAATAGATACAGAAAAAGCTTTTGAAAAATATAGCACCCAATCTTGTAAAAACACTGGAGAGCATAGGAATAAATGGAGTTTTCCTTAAAAGGATAAGTAGCACCTATCTAAAACAATCAGCAAGCAATATATGTAATGGGGGTAGCTAGAAGCTTTCCCAATAAGATCAGGGGTGTCCATTATCACCACTATTATTTGCTTTTGTACCAGAAGTGTTAAGTTTAGCAATAAGAAAAAGAAATTGAAGGCATTAGAATAGGCAATGAGGAAACAAATCTATTACTTTTTGTAGATGATATGATGGTATACTTAGAGAACCCTAGAGAATCAACTAAAAACCTACTTGAAATAATTGATAAATTTTGCCAAATTTCAGGATGCAAAATAAGCCCACATAAATAATCAACATTTCTATATGACATTAACAAAGCTCAGCAGCAAGATGGAGAAAGAGAAGTTTCATTAAAAATAACCATAGACAATATAAAACATTTGGGAGTCTCCCTGCCAAGACAAACCCAGGAACTATATGAACACAATTACTAAACACTTCACACAAATAAAGTCAGATCTGAATAATGGAAAAGTATGAATTCCTCATGAGTAGACTGAGTTAATGTAATAAAAATGACAATTCTACCTAAATTAATATACTTATTCAGTGCCATACCAATCCAACTACCAAAAAATTATTTTATAGAGTTAGAAAAAATAATAAAATACATATGGAAGTACTAAAGGTCAAGAATATCAAAGGAATTGATGAAAAATGCAAAGGAAGTTGTACTAGTCATACCAGATCTAAAACTATATTATAAAGCAGCAATCATCAAAATGATTCAGTAGTGGCTAAGAAATAGAGTGGTGACTCAGTGGAATAGGTTAGCTACAGAAGACACAGTAGTCAATGACTATAGTAATCTACTTTTTGATAAACCCAAAGACTATAGTTTCTGGGACAAGAACTCACTATTTGCCAGAAACTGCTGGGAAAACTGGAAAATAGTATCACAGAAACTAGGTATTGGCTAATGTCTCACACCATTTACCATGATAAGATCAAAATGGGTGCATAATTTAGACATGAAGGGTGATACCATAAGCACAATAGAGGAAAAAGGAATAATTTGCCTGTCAGATTCATGGAGAAGGGAAGAATGTACAACCAAACAAAAGATAGAGAACATTATGAAATGCAAAATGGATAATTCTGGTTACATTAAATTACAAAGTTTTGCACAAAGACAATGCAACCAAGACTAGGAGGAAATCAGAAAGCTGGGGAAAAAATTACAGCCAGTGTTTCTGATAAAGGCCTCATTTCTAAAATATATAGTGAACTGAGTCAAATTTATAAGAATAAAAGTCATTCCTCAACTAATAGTCAAAGGATATGAACAGGCAGTTTTCAGATAAAGAAATTAAAACTGTCAATAGTCATATAAAAATTCTCTAAAATGCTAGTGATTAGAGAAATGAAAGTTAAAACAACTCTTAGGAACTACTTCACACCTATAAGATTAGCTACTATTATAGAAAAGGAAAATGATCACTGTTGGAAAGATGTGGGAAACTGAAATACTAATGCATTGTTAGTAGAGTTGTGAATTGATCTAACCATTCTGGAGAGCAATTTGGAACTATGCCAAAGGACTACAAAACAGTACATACCCTTTGATCCAGCAATACTAGGTCTGTATCCTAAACAGATCATAAAAAGGGAAAGGAACCACATGTACAAAAGTATTTATAATAACTCTTTTTGTGGTGGCAAGCAATTGGAAATTGAGGGGATACCGATCAATTGGAGAATGACTGAATGAGTTGTGGTATATGAATATAGTGGAATTCCATTATTCTATAAGAAATGACGAGCAGGTGGAATTCAGACAAACCTGGAAAGACTTAACTGATGCTGAATGAACAGAACCAGGAGAATATTGTACACAGTGAGGTATGAGGATTGAAACAATGGCCTTAAATTTGGCAACCAAAAAGAAGAGTTGGTTACTTTGCAAAGGGTAATTTCAGTTGGTTGATGATGTCAGAAGCCAGAATTCAGTTGTTGAGGTGCAACAGATATGGATGGTTTTGGTTTTGTTGTGGGTTTTTCCCCTAGGATTTTTTAAGAGAAGAAAGATATAAAATGATAGTTTGAGGAGATGGTGGGGTCAAGGGAGAAATTTGTCAAGATAAAGGAGACATCAGCACCTCTGTAGGTAGCAAATAAAGAACCAGTACACTGGGAGAGATTGAAAATTAAAAGGGGGGAATAATAGCAGGAAGGGATAGACTTGATGGTATGTGTGGAAGGTTTTGGAATTGGCAAGAAGAGTCGCCTTTTTTTCACCTACTTCAAAACCCTCTTGTCACATTTAAAGAAAATGAGGCTCAGAGACAGTGGCTTGACCCAAAAGAAGCAGTGTGTGGCAGAACAGGATTCAGATCCATTCCTCTTTCCCCCTCAGCAATCCTGCTCAAAAATGAGACTAAAAAGAGTGATAAAACGAGAAGCTTGTTTTACTGGAATCAGCATCAGCATGCCCTCTAATTCTGCCTTTACCCCTTCATCTCCTGAACCCCTCTACATGAACATCCTCCTTACCCTTGTTGGTATGTCAAAACCTTTCCTGTGGAAGTACACAGAGGAATCCATATATGTAACTTTTTTGAGTTCAGCATAGGAATTATCCCCTCTACCCCCAGTGCATCACTATATACAAGCTTTAGTGGGTGATATTTATGCCAGCTAATCTCTCCATTTCAAGGCAATGTTTTGAGGATTTGTTCATTAGGACAGAGTAGATCAGTTGGTGCTAATCCTGTTATAATAGCATTTGTTAAGCCTATTTTATACTAAGTGCTCCAGGCAGGTTTTAGAATAATCTAATTTTAAGGACACCCATGGCAGAAATTCGAGATAATGCTATTGTGAAGTTGCCTCAAACTTCATTAAAAGGCTCTAGTTTGCCACTGGATGCTACATAATCACTGGTGGCAGTTTTAACAAAAATTGTCTGTAAACTTAGTTGGTAGAGTGGCCACTCCCCAGAGACACCAAAAGTTGTTATGAGAACATGCCCTATTCTTTCAAATTCTCTTACGAGATGGTCAGCAGAGTTAAGAGGCAATTTGGTATGATGAAAACAATACCAGGCTGAGAGTTTGAGTGGCAGAGAACAAATTCCTTTCTCACTTATGAAACTGGAACAGAGTTAGTGTGGTCTACTGAATAGAAAGCTAGTCTCTGAGTCCAGAAGAACTGAATCCAATGTCCTACTTCTGACCCATACTCGCTATGTGTCCCTGGCCAAGTCATTTAACTTCTTGGTACTGCTATCGTTCAGTCCTTTCAGTCATTTTCCAGTTTTAATGACCCCACTTGGTGTTTTCTTGACAAAGATACTAGAGTGGTTTGCCATTTCCTTCTCCAGCTCATTCTACAGATGAGGAAACTGAGGCCGACAGGGTTAAATGACTTACTCAGGTTCACACAGATAGTGTCTGAGGGAGGATTTGAACTTAGGAAGAATCTTCCTGACTTTAGGACCAGCACTCTATCTACTATGACACCTGTTTCAGGCAATCCTATAAGACTGTAAGTTGCAGAAAACATACAGCCTGCATTGGTACAGGTAAATATCTCATCTTAGAGTCTCCTATACTAATAAAATCAGAGGTCCAGTTCTTATCTCTCTAAGATTTAGATAATAAAGCTCATCCTTGTATTTTAGGGTTATTTTGGGGTGAGTATCCTGTAACGTATCATACAACTATGAGATAATATCATTAGAAAATTAAAATCAATGAATCCAAATAAGATGAAAATTTATTTTTGTTTTTGCCACTTGCATGCTTCTTATTATGGCTGTGATTGTCAGAGACATTTTTATTTTATATTTTTTTAAATGCAGGATATTTCTGTTTGGATTATGGGTCATTCCTGGCAGCTACAATTTTCCCACACAGGCTCTGTGTCATGCAAATATTTTCTATTTATTTTTAGAATTTAAGCTTGACTTTCCCTAGCTTTATCCCAACATTTTGATAGAAGGGTATTTGGTAGAAGAACACTAAAGTCAGAAGCTTGCCCCTTTTCTTATCCCATCTCCCTAATTTTCTATTCCTCCTTATCAGTTAGCCAATCAGTCAGCAAACATTTATTAAGTGTCTACTATGTACCAGGCACTATGCTATAGAAAAGCAAAAGACACTCCTCACTCTCAAGGAAGTCATAGTCTAATGGGGGAAACAATAAGAAAAAAAATTATGTACAAATAAGATGTGTGTGCTTATGTGTGCTTGCGTGTGTGTGTGTGTGTGTGTGTGTGTGTGTGTGTGTGTGAAACTGGAAATAATCAAGAGTGAAGACACTAGTATCAAAGAGAGATCAGAAAAGGCTTCATGTAGAAGGTGGGATTTTGACTAGGGCTTGAAGGAAGCCAGGAAGACCAGGAGGTGTGGGTAAAAAGAGAGAGAATTCCAGAATTCCAGATAGCCAGGTGATGCTTCACAGAGTACCTTTATTACACATGTCCCATCCTCTAGAGATGAATGTACCCCAGGGTCATTGTCATCATTTTTGTTGTCTTCTTTCTCCTCTCCCTCCTCCACCCTCCTTCTCTTCCTCTTCCTCCCCATTCTCTTTCTCTCTCTCTCTCTCTCTCTCTCTCTCTCTCTCTCTCTCTCTCTCTCTCTTTCTTCTTCTTCTTCTTCTTCTTCTTCTTCTTCTTCTTCATCTTCTTCTTCATCTTCTTCTTCTCATTCTCATTCTCCTCCTCCTTCTCCTCCTTTTCCTCCTCCTCCTTCTTCCCTGAGGAATTTAAAATGTCTCCTCTCATTTCTAAACCCCACACACACCACTTGTCTTCCTTTCCCCATTAACCAATAGTCACTAGAAGAAAAAGTTCCAAATTAACCACATAACATAAATTAATATTTACCAAGGGACATCTATTTCAGAGACATAGCAATCTCACTCCATGTTAGGAGATACCATCAGAGGAACTTTGTTCATATATGCCAGTTTCTATTATCAATGAATGAATAACAATTAACATAAAGACATTTATTAAGTGTTTACTATGTACATTACACAGGAGATGCAAATAGAAAGTAAGATAATCCATGCTCTCTTTCTAGGAGTTTGCATTCTAATATGGTGAGAAAACA
Organism: Gymnobelideus leadbeateri; assembly: GCA_011680675.1. Classification (NCBI taxonomy): domain Eukaryota; kingdom Metazoa; phylum Chordata; class Mammalia; order Diprotodontia; family Petauridae; genus Gymnobelideus; species Gymnobelideus leadbeateri. The sequence goes on from WOXC01000311.1 coordinate 201,208, forward strand.
TATATAGGAAGTTTCAGCAGTAAGTTAGATGTAAAGTCTCCATGGTCGTAAGGGTGCAACATAAAAGTAAATTATAATATATCATCCTTAATATAATTTCCACTAATAAAATCTTAATGGTTTCTGATGTTGAACCATTTTATGGTGTCAAGAACTTTGGCAATGAGAACTTCTTTGCCGGATCTTTGGTTGTGTTTGCTACTTCTGTAGAGGCAGGGTTTCTTCCCTGGATGATAGCAGGGTGGGGGTGAGGGAGTAGGCTGGAAGCAAGGTGGGGTGGGTGGGAAAGGATGCCACTCTATCTAAGGCTTTGAGGTTTGCTTACTTTATTGCAGCAATTTTCCACTAGTTGGTATTGGTGGTCCCGGAGAAGACAAGCTCCTTCTTCACAGGGCTTTCTCCTATGGGTGTTTTCTGAGTAAGATTGGGTCAGGGGTGGGGTGGGAAAGAGGAGGGATGGATAATGTTTCAGGGTTTTTAGTTACTCTTCTGGTTAAGTGGTAGCCACAAGGGGGCCATTCAGACTTTAAGTTAATATGGTCACACACACACACACACACACACACACACACACATCTGCCCAAATCCACACAAGTTAGGCAATGATTATACCTCAGAGAACTGTAAGAGTTTGGTCACAAGCTTTAGCTTCTTCTGTTTCCTCAGCAGAGTTGTATGGCAGTTATGATAGGGCTACAAGGCCCTTAACATTCAGCCCCTCCCCCAACTTGCCAAATCTTTACCAAATCCTCATTATTTTTTTCATTAATTTTAAATTGTAAATAGTTTTCAACTTATTTTGATTAAAAGTTTAAATAAAATGATGAAATACTGAAGAAAAAAGTAGAGAAGTGTAGTGATAGATTTCTCAGACTTTTAATAACAATTTTTACCACCTTATACTACGATGTCAAATTTCCATTTTCCATTGAAGCAACTTTGAGATTCCACATCACACCTATCAGATTCACAAAGATGAGAAACAAGGAAAATTATAAATGTTGAAGGGGCTGTGGGAGAACAAGCACATGAACTCAGTGTTGCTTCAGCCATTCTGGAAAGTCATTTGGAATTATGCCCCCAAAATTACTAAACTGTGTATATCCTTTCACCCGGCAATACCACTACCTAGGACCATACCATAAAGATAGCAAAGAAAGCAGAAAAAAGATCAATAAGTATGAAAATATTGATAGTCGCTCTTTTTGTAGTAGTCAAAAATTGGAAACTAAGGAGCATCCTCCAGTTGCGCAATGGTTAAACAAACGGTGGTATACGAATGTAACAGAATATTATTGTGCCATAAGAAGTCATAAAATGGACAGTTTCTGAGGCAAATGGGAAGACCTTTATGAAATGCTATAAAGTAATTAGAACTAAATCAATTTATACGATGACAACACTAGAGAGAAAATAAACTTTAAAAACCTTTAGAATTGTGATTGATGCAATGAAAAACCACAAATCTAAAAGATTAAACATGATATGTACCTCTTCCCTCTTCCCGGAGAGCTTAAGGACTTTAAAAGCAGAAAGAGGCATTTTCAGATGTGGACAGTGTACATTTTTTTTTTCTGAAAAATGTATGTATTTATTGAAGCATTTATTTTTCATTTGTTTTCTTTTTTAAAATTTTGTTTAATTGAAGTAGGTGGTAGAGTGAGGGACAATGCATTAAAATTTATATATATATATATACATATATAATTACATATAATATAATATGTATACATATATATATGAATATGATGAATGTGAAGGATCATGAAATGAATTATACAAACTGATGCAAAGTGAATCAGTAGAACCAGAGAAATTATATACAGAACAACCTTATTATTGCTGTTGTTCAGTCCTTTCAGTTTTATACAACCCTCCGTGATCCCATTTGTGGTTTTCTTGACAGACACTGTAGTGATTTGCTGTTTTCTTCTCCAGCTCATTTTACAAATGAAGAAACAGGGTTAAGTGCCTTACCCAGAGTCACACAGCTAGTATGTGTGAGGCCAGATCAAACTGAGGAAGATGAGTCTTCCTTAATCCAGGCCCAGCACCCTATTTAATGCACTACTCAGATGCCCTGTACAATAGCTACAGTAATTTAAATAGGAAAAAGCCCCAACAATTTTGAAAATTTTGAAGTCAAATGCTACAAATTTTAAGAAGAAATACTAGATTATTTCTCTGCCCAACCCATACACACTCCACTTGTTTACAAAGGGGGTAACTGTGAGTATGGAATATAGTGTTTAATATCATATTTATATATACATATATACATACATATGCATATGTATATATGTATATACATGTATATGTGTGTATATGTACATACATATAAGTTAGTTTGCCTTACTTTTTCCCCTCTTTTAATTGTGTGTGTGTGTGTGCACTCACGCAAATGATGGCTATCTTGCAAGAGTTGTAGGAAAGTTAGATTAAAAAAGATCAATAAAATTTTTTCAAGAAAAAAAAAACCACACCAAATTTCTCGTTTCTAAAGCTCTTACACAACTTGATGTGATTTCATCAGGGTTATGGGGATTTTGTTAAATTGTGTAATCATGCTCCTGAGCAAACTGGACCTGTGTACCACGATTACTCTAGGTTGCAAATTGTAGACAATATTGGTCAGAGTTGTGGGACCAGAATGGAGAGACACCTGGAATCTGAGGGGCACAAGTAATGAGCCCCTAACAGCTTGTTGTCCCTTATCCAGACCATATGAAAGAGCAGCACTTCCTCAGTTGGTCAAACCATCTACTTTCTTTTACTCTTGTCTTTCTAGCTTCTGTTCCCTACCAGCTGCAGCATCTCCCCTACCTCCAGGTAGCTGGTGATGCAAAGACCACTGTTCTCTGATTGCTCTTTTTTATCACTTATAAATTTATTCCCTTTGATAAAAAGGAAAAAGTTGCAGCCAGCAATCCTGATTTGGCTGGTTAATGATAGCAGTAAGATAGAGTTGGAAGGGATTGAATTTCTTTAGTCATTGAGGAGGTGAGACATTTCACGCCCCTCCATAAGGTGTGAGGTAGAAGACATTGGAGACAGTTTTTGTTTTTGGTTTAAAGAGACAGAATACACTGTTCCTTGGTGTGAACTGAAATGGGGTGGGAAAAGAAACCCCTGGATTCTCTCAAAAGAATGTTAGTATATTAAACAATAATAAAAACAACAACTATCCCTTATGCTATTAAAAGAAACCATTAACTCCTGTGACCTTTATGATCCACAAACCCTACTGGGAATGGGAACTCTAAATTCTTCATATTTACATGATCTCAATTACACATCCAGCAGCTCTATTTCTACATTATAGTTAAAATATTGGTATGGACTCAACTCATGATAATTCCACAAAGCTCTTCTCCATACTATCTTTGATCATCTTGTTTCTGATTCCTCAAAACAACAAGAAGAAAGATAACTCCTAAGCATCAAAGATAATTTTTCATATGTTCCGGGTTTTTTTTAAACCTTCTTGACTTTATAAATGTGTTGATTTTTTTAACAATATGGGTTGATTTTGCTTACTTTGTCTGAATGCTAACATGTTTGTTTTCAGGGCCAAGAACTTCTATGTTTATAAAAGTCAAAAGGGTCTAGATTACCCAACCCATGCAGTGTTATTTCACACCCATTAAGCTTTATTAGAATCTATTTTTGGTCTGTTATTATATTAAGTAAGCCCTGTGTTATAAAAAAGCCTTTAAAAGTCTCCAGCCTTGTGACATTTACCTTTCCTAATTAAGTTTGGGTTTGGCCAGCCAACATGTCGGAGGCGATCATTTCCTGCTAGGCACTATGCCTGTAATTCAGGTAGCTGTCACCAGGTCATAGGCGTGCTTAGTTTGGATTGTCTAGGCCAAATCATTAGGCTTGACACCAGATGCCCAAGCTTCCAACAATAGAACTGTTTCATCCCCATGAAGCACTGTGTCAAATTTCCCAGGTGTAACACATTTCCTCTTACTTCAATATGCCAAATTTCTACCTCTCTTTCCTCTCCTCCACAACATTGTCTCAACTGTGAGACAATACTGAGAGAAGGTATCATTATATCATAGTCCACAATCTAGCCACTTAAGTATTCTGTATAAAAATATAACTTTTTATTAAAATAATAACAGAAATCATTCATGAATCTGATTCCTAACTTTTTTATTTTTACAAGCCTCATGTAAAAAGACATCATATAGGAATAAAGAAATGTAATACCTCCCTTCTGGGTCACACAGCTAGCAAGATACATTAGTCCCTTTTTCAAAAATGCTTTGGTCCTCTGAGCCAAGGATTCTTTTTTTTTTGTTTTTGGAGGGCAATTGGGGTTAGGTAACTTGCTCAAACTCACACGGCTAGGTTTTTGTTTGCCTGTGCGTTGTGTCTGAGGCAGGATCCGAACTCAGGTCCTTCTGACTCCAAGGCCGGCGCTCTACTCACTGCACCACCTAGCTGCCCCCAAGAGCCAAGGATTCTTAATCTGGTGTTTGCAAACTTAAAAATATATGTATTTTGAAATAATTGATATAATTGAATTTCTTTGTAATCCCATATATTTTATTCATTTAAAAACATTACTCTAAAAAGGGGTCTATATGCTTCACCAGATAAAGCTATGACCTAAAAATAAAAAAAGGTTTAGATAGTACTTCTGCTCTATCCTTCTCAGCAAGAAAGAAATTGTACACCAAATGCAAGTACAAGTAAATCAACACAAGGAAATTGAAACCCTTCCAAGGTAAAGTCTTTTATAACTTAACACTGGAGAATTCTGGGACTTAAGGGGCTCATTTAGAAGTAAGTTCTCTCTGGCCAGTGTACATACACCAGCACACAATCTCTTGTGATTGTGCTGGACCTAGCAATAGTGAAAATCCTTATTTAGTGTTATGACAAATTTGTATGAAACACACATATATGTACGCACACATGCATAGCTATAATGAATCAAGATGAAATAATCTCCCACTTCACCCTGCTTCTGCCCAAACATGTGAAGAAAAGGAGAAGAAAAGGAATTGGCTTAAGGGTGGAAAATCTCACAGGACTTTAATCACTCTGTATGTATGCCCTACATTCTTTCTCCAATTCACAAGAAGTGGGAGGTGCTAATTTTGCTCAGTTTCATGAAGCAAAGGATGATAGCAGAGAAAGAAACTAGCCTACAGGTGAGTGTAAGTGACTACACCAGACCTGAAGGAAAGGATACTGAAACCCACATGAAGTCAGTCCTATCCCTTAGAAAGTAATCAGGACAAGGAACAGGCTGACAAATCCTATATACAGCAATCCAAAGAGGTTGCTCTATTTCCATCTAATGCTGCTTCTCTCAAAATTTTAAATTTCTAATATGAAAGCACATTAGAAAAGAAAAAAAGAGGATGAGACAAGGTCTATAAAAGCAACAGTATAGAAATTAGTTGGAGGAGAGAATTTAAAACTAATGCTTCAAAAGTTTTAATCATATGATAGACACAGAGAGAATAACTAATAAGGGCATAGCTCTAAGTCGGAAAGTAAAATTCAGAATAGACTTGAAGAGAAATAAGGAAATAAACTTCTTAGGAAAAAAGGGGTACAATAAAATAAAATTAAAAGAAATAAGAAGCTAGAAAGGAGAATGAAGATTTTGTACTAATCATATAACTTAAGTGGGGAAAGAGAAGGTCAAAGAAAGGAAGAAATAGGTAACTAGGAGAATGATAGGCAAATGGAAATGTGGGAAAGGGAAAGAAATTGTAGACTAGATTAGTATTAACAACATAACATTGTTTAAACAAAACTGGTCAGACAAAATACTGACTTATAAGAAGAAAGAGATTTTTAAAATTTATATTTATCAATGTGATTTTGCAAGTATTATTTATCTGATGCTCAGATGACAACTCTTATTTTTTAAAATTACTCTAACATATCATTTTTAAATATAAACAAGGTAATATGCTGAAAGGAAACAAAGGCAATAAAGTGATAGCAATGTTAAACATTATATATACCAAAATGGAGTAACATTTAAATTCATAAAGGAAAAATTGACTAAGTTGCAAAAAGATATACTACAATGACAGTAAGAATTGGAAAAAATAATTGGTTTCATAAATACTTTATAATTGGAAAAATTAAACACAAATGGAAAAGGAATAATACAGAACTGAACAAAATTTTTGCAGAATTTAAAAGTAAAAAAATTATAGCATCTTCAGAAAGGCCACAGCATGAATATATATATTTCTCAGCATTAAGAGGCATGTTTACAGAAATACATCACATACTACTGCACAGAGAAATTACAAATAAATATTTTTTAAAATATCGAATAGTTTTTGAAATTACAACACAAAAATTCCAATTGTGGAGTATAAACTAATCATATATATATGAATAATGAATGGTTTGAAGAATAAAACACTTAAATAATATGTGAAAGAGGATAACAATGATGCAATAGTATGTCAAAATTTCTTGAATGAAACTAAATCAATTCCCTGAGAAGAAACACACAAAATTAATACATATATGTACACACATACATGTGTGTATCCACAGATGTGTACATATGGATATATGTGTGTACATGTGTGCCTCCCCTAATCAGCACAATTTTAAACTTTATTAAGTTAACAAAGTGAAATTACACTGTTGATACAAGAAATTCAAAAAATGTTCAGAACCTACAAACTTTTGAAGGAGTATTTAATTCTAATGGCTTGGCTTTTCCAACACAATGGTGATTTCCAAAATAATAGTGATAATATAGTAACTAAATTAATTTACATATTTAGCACCATGCCAATTAAAATTTCAAGAGAATATTTTTAGATTAGACAGATAATAAATAAAACAATCTCTCCCCCTCCCACTTCATGGGGAATAAAATTCATTATAAAGAATGAAATTCATTAGGAAGATCAAAGGATAGATAATACTAAAGGAAGTAGTTTTTAAAAAATAGTAATAAAGGGGAAATAAAAACTCTAGATGTTAGTTTATACTATAAAGCAATAATGACCAAAATCATTTGGTATGGATTTTAAAAAATGAATAAAAAAGAAAAGTAGATCAATGGAACAACTAGACTAGGAAGAATCAGCAATAGTTGAATTCAATAGGTCAATGTCTTAAAATGTAAACTAGTTAGAAAAGAATTCCCTATTTGACAAACTATTGCCTGAAAGTCTGGAAAAGCAGTCTAGCAACTTTTAGTCTTATATTAACATTTTATGTCATAGAGCACAATAAGCTCAAAAATGGATATGAGACCTGAGTTCCTATCATTAAAAAAAAAAAAAAAACTAGAATAAAATCAGACCAAGTGACTTTAACAGTTATGAATAGGAGGTAAATTTTTAACTACAGAAGATGTAGAGGTGATTACAAAACACAAAGTAGATCATTTTAATTACATTAAGTTAGAAAGATTTTACATGAAAAAAATGCAATTAAAAATAAGAAGGTAACAGCCTACTGGGGTAAAAAAAATATTATAGAAATATCTAATCAAAAACATTTCTCAGACAAGTGATTAAGGATATAAGAAAAAGTTCTCAAAAGAAGAATTGCAAATTTTAAAAACCATATGAAAGAATGTTCTGAATTGCTAATAATTAGATAAACAAAATTCAAAACAGCCCTAAGGACTGATTTCACTACCAAGTTGGCAAAAATGACAGAAGATGGGACTAGTCAATTTCACAGTGGTTATATATTATACAAATACAAGCACACTAACATTCTCTTGGTGGAGGTATGAATTGGGAAATTATGAATTTGGAATCATTCTAAGAAAGTTATGATGGCTAGAGATCTTATTGCTAGTCATTTACCTGAAGAAGTTCTAAGAGAAATGATCCCACATGCAGCAAAATGTTTATAGATTTTGTAGTCACAAAGAACTAGAAAGAAAACAGATAAAAATTGTGGTACATGAATATAATAGAATAGTACTGTGCTCTAATATGATGACTACAGAGAAGCAGAAAAAAAGCATATACTGATGCAAAGTGAAGTAAGCAGAACCAGGAAAACAATGCATGTATTATATATAGCTCCTGAAGCAGATACCAGGCTGCTTGGGTGCTTGAGAAAGGAGAGAAAATGCCAGTTGCCTTTTGGGATCCCATAAGATAATTTATCAAAGAAAAGAAGATGTGAATAGGAGGCATTCACATAAGAAACACAGGCTTGCCCAGAAGTCTATGAACTCATGACTTACAGCCTTGTCTAGTGCTGGGATTGTGGGAATCAGTAGAAAGAAATCGATGCCTCCCTCCTTAGGAGCTAAAACAATCACTCACACCTAGAGGTCAGCAGGGAAATCCTGTTCTGACTCAGTAGCCAATTAAAAGAATCCTCATAGTCAACTGGAAGTAATCAGATAATATCCATGCCTGCTCTGAAATGGGGAAGGGAGAACTCCATCATACGTTCCCATGGGGTGTAGGGGTTAGGGAGAGAGCTAAACAAGTAAAGATCATATTTAGCCTTCTAATATCTAAAATCCCAAAGACTTGAATCCTCTCTTCTCTATGCCTATGCGAAAAGAACAACAACAAAATAAGATCTTGCAGACAAGAAATATTGCATGCAATATTTTCATATGGTTATTTCTCTCCTCCCACCCCCACCCAAAGCACTGTCAAAAGATAATTGCCTTGGTATCCAAGTTTCTAACTCATTACAACTCCTTTTACCTAATGGATCTTTGAATCTCAGAGTTGTTAGGAAATATTGTATTAATATTAATTATAATTAATAAATAATTATAATTTATTAATTAATATTAATATTCCTTACTGATAAGGAAGCTTAATAATTCAATTCCTTGTTAATATCTTGAAGGAGCTCTTCTTTTGTCTCCTGAATATTTTAAGGGATACTGGAATAGAATAGCATAATACAAGTAAAAAAAATTATCTTGAAAGTGTTGCATTGATATTAGAAAAAAGAAACTATTGCTTTATTGTTATCCACTTTACATTATGCACATAAAACTTGTATTTGGACTCCAGGGGGATCTATATCAGTGAGGCTTATTAAAGTTACAACATATGTTAATCATTTAAACATGAAGACCAGGCTTCACATGTATCACAGAATCTCAGAGTTGAAAGGAACTTTATTCTAAGTATTCTAATCCATACCTAGTAAAGAATCCTTCTACGGGTTCTCTGAGAGATGTTAATTTCTCCTTCAACTGAAGATGTCTTGGAAGGAACCCAGCACCTTCCACAGTAAGCCATTCCACTCTTGGGAAGTATTCACGGTTAGGAACATGAAGCTGAAATCTGCCCCTCTGCAACTTTGCCATTACTCCAGTTCAGACCTATAGGACTGAGAAAAAGAAATCTAATCCCTGTGCCCCATTCCAACATTTCAAACTCTTTTTTTTTTTTTTAAAGCAATTGGGGTTAAGTAACTTGCTCAAGGTTACACGGCTAGTCATTTGATTTATGCGTGGGTGCTCATTTTCTGAGGCCGGATCTGATCTCTGGTCATCCCAACTCCGAGGCGGGCGCTCTTACTCACTGCGCCACCTAGCCGCCCCTTTAGGGCAATTGGGGTTAAGTAACTTGCCTAAGGTTACACGGCTAGGTTTTTTTGTCTGTGTGGATTAAGTGTCTGAGGCCGGCTCAGGTCCTTCTGACTTCAGGGCTGGCGCTCTATTCACTGCACCACCTAGCTGCCCCTCATTTCAAACTCTTAAAGGCAGCTACAATGTTCTCCCTCCAAGCTTTTATAGGTTAAATATCCCTAGTTAATCAGCCATGATATGATCTCGATCCCCTCAATATTTTCCTGTCCTTTTCTGGGCTCGTTTGATATTTTCAATGTCTTTCTTAAACTGTGATATACACCTCCCCCCTCCAAAAAATACAGTATTCCAGATAAGGTCTAGCCAAGCATAGCACAGTAGGATTACTACTTCCTACATTGTGGTCATTATTTCCTTCTTGTAGCCTAAGATTTTTCCTATTCATCTTATTACTTCCTTGGCTACTACTGACCCATAATGAGAGAGGTCATTAAAAGTCTTAGGTCTATTTCATATTACAGATGTCTAGCCACACCTCCATGCCACACTTGTAAAGCTGATTTAGGGATAAAACTAGAGGACTTTATGTTCACACATATGTTATTTCAGTTGTTTGGATTCAGCCCATAATTCTAGCCTATTGCTATTTGAAGGAGATTCTGACTGTGTCATAGTGTTTTAACTGGCTGCTCCCAGCCCTTGCCTGGATTCATCCAATTCTTGCCTGTATTCACAGCTACCAACTCTTGCCTGGATTCACAGGTAGATACCTCTCTGCTTCTGTTCCATATTGCAACAGTTCATGGGGACTGCTCCACTCCAAACTCTTCACAGTTTCCGTTTCTAGGAAAACTAAGCTTAACAGAGCTACAACAATATTTAGACACATTGCCAGCACTATCATCTCAACTCACTTTCTGTCTGAGAAATTAACTCAAATCAACAGAGTGCTTCTGTCTCACAAAGTAACACTGACACAGAACAACAGATAGAGTACCGACATCACAAACATTCTCTCTCTTGACTCTGCTTGATCCCTGCTCATGCTTGAGCTTTTATCTGCTTCATTCCTTCCTGTTCCATCCTTCCTGTTCTTTCCTTCCAGTCCTGCTCTTTTGGCAAGCTCCTCTCACCATGGGCTCCATGTGATGACATTAGGCCTATTAAGGATATGGAAGGTCTCCAAACTCCCTTAAGCCTATTAAGGGCAACACAATGTATCCTGTTTCCAACAAAGACTTGACACAATCAAAGTTGAGGCTCAAAGGCATTTGAATAACTGAAACAAACAGCAAAGTACTACTTTGATTGCCATTACACCTTCTACCTCTCTTTCATCTGCAAATCTGATGTGGATGCCATATGTGTTTTTATCTAAGTTACTAATACAATTGTTGAACAACAGTACTATTGATCAGGATCAAGTACAGATCCTTGGGTAGCACTCCATTGGAGACTTCCTGTCCTATTACTATCAACTCATTAATGACTATTCTTTAGGTTTGGTCATTCAAATAGTAACCTAAAAGAAAATGAGATTAGTACTGTATAACCTGTTCTTGGTACACCTATTGATTTGTCACTACGATTATCCCAAGTACTTATTCATTTGACAAGTCAAAAAATACACTTGGCTAAAGGTCATTTCAGATATTTATTTTCCTGAAAAGTGCATACATTCTTCCATCAAATTCCTAATCTAAAACCTCAGTATGTCATGAAGTTAACCCTTGGTTCTCAAAGGCTGTGCCAATGAAGTGTAAATCCATTGAAAGTATGGAAATGAATCTCCAGACACCAAGTGATGGGTGATACCCATTGTTTGAGTATTCTACTTTTTGATTTAGATTTGTTTCAGTCATGTCTGACTCTCAAGGACCCCATTTAGTGATTTTTGGGGGTATGACAAAGATACTGGGGTGGTTTGCCATTTCCTTTTCCAACTCATTTTATAGATGAGGAAACTGAGACAAACATGATTAAGAGACTTGCCTGGGGTCACATAGCTAGTAAGTGTCTGAGGTCTGATTTGAACTCAGGTCCTTTTGATTCTAAGGCTAGCGCTCTATCCACCATGCCAATTAGCCGCCCCTAGTATTCTACTAACTAGTTGAAAAGACATTCATTACTAGAGAGGGGGGGTCATCATAGTCTACACTTCTTCAGCCACAGAAATATATGAAAGATATTTACTAAGACAAAGATTATATTTTTCAATGGTCATCAGAGGATTCACAATGATGAAATCTCAGGCATCCTAAAGCATGGGTACTTTGATATAGCCATCATCTCACTGATGTAGTTAGCTTAGCTGGTATGTTCATTGATATACACACACACACACACACTTACATATATGTAAGCATAAATATATATGCATGCATATGTGTATGAATCTACACACATACGTATCTGTATGTATGCATGTATACATTTTTATATAATATACATTTATGGAGAGAGAGTTAAGGTTTTGTAAAAATAAGGGAATTTGAAGATCTCCCCTGCCCTGTAATAGGCCTATGTGATCACATGGAGCCCATGTGATAAAAGTTCAAATAGATTTAGAAAAGGGGGAGGGAAAGTAAGAGAATAAACATAGGAGAGAGAGGAGAGAAGAAAAATCAGTGCCTTAGAAATATCAGCTAACAAGTCATACATAAAGTACTGAATGGGTGGAACAGGAAGGGTGTAGTAGGAAGTGGGAGTGAGACAGAGCTGGGAGAGAGAGAGAGAGAGAGAGAGAGAGAGAGAGAGAGAGAGAGAGAGAGAGAAGCAGCAGCAGCAGCAGCAGCAGAGTAGCTAGAATGAGTGAGAGAGAGAGAGAGAGAGGGATGATTTTTGCCTAGGGGAACTTGTTTTGTGGGGAGGCCTAAAGGAGGGAAGGCTTGGGGATGTTTGTGTTTCCTGCATTGGTGACATCTTTGGACTTTGTCTTAAAAAGAATGCTCAGTGTGTTGGTGCTTCCACATTGGCAGTGTGTATAGACTTCTTTGTTACTATAATGGATTTGGCTTACTGGTGTTTGAATAAATGTCTCGGTTCCATCTTTGAGGAAGAGAGTTTGTTATATTTTGAGATTCAACCCCTGAAATACATCTGCATATTCATAGTGGCTGCTTTCGGTATCACATTCATGATATAGGTTTCCAAAACACTTTACAAATATTATCTCATTTAATCCTCACAACAACCTACCCCATGAGGTAGGCGCTGTTATCATTTTGCAGGTTTGGAGAGGTCAGAGTACTTGACCATGGTCACATAGACAATAAGTATCCAAGGCAAGATTTGAATTCATGACTTCTTGACTCCAGAACCAGCATTCTGTTCACTGTGCCACCTGCCGAATGTATAGATTCTCCTTTCATTGGTTCATATATTCATTCATTCAATAAGCGTTGATTACCTGTCTACTCTGTGCAAGATGTACAGATCACATCATCCATACCTTCTTATTTTAGATAATTCTTGGGGCCAAGATCCTCCCATAAATCTACCCAGCTTTCTGGAGATCTTCCACTATTCTTTTTAATTTTTGTGGGTACCAATGCTTGAAATAATTTAAATTATACATAAAATCTGTTATAAGTTAATAAATAAGATTCATGGTGACGTGATAAGTAGCAGGTGTTTGTAGAAGACTTTAAAGTTATCGTCAATTGGCCAAGAAGAATATATAATACACCTATTAAATGTTTTAAAACAAATGTTCCTGTACCATTTATCCTCCCAGGTCACCTGTTACATTATAATCTACATTTGTAGGTGATGTTTACCACCTGGCATTTAATAATAAATTCTGACACAATCATCTTCCAAACCTAATCTGAGTTTAGTTTGGTTGATTTTATTGTACTGGCAGGCCTTGATTGTGCTCTGAAGTCAAAAATGTCCCCATTTCATTTGAGAGGCCTTCATGCAGTTTCTTTGCTTCTCTAAAAATGTAACTTTCTTCCCGTCACTTGGTTTAATGCTCCACACATGTTTCCTCACTTAAACTTTGCCTCATTTGGCTGTGGTTTTTTATGTAGCCTTTGAAACCATTTCTAATGGAAAAATGCAGCTGTTAGCAAGATTTCCTAAAATGTACATGGAATTAATTTTCCAGGCCTTTCATTCAAGGGCTGTGATGTATCTAAAAAGAAGATCATGCCAAGGAGTTTTAATGACATGGACTTAAAGGGGGAATCAGATTGAGGCTGTAACACAGACAGAGAAAGGAAAGCAAAGAAGGGGGAAAGAAGTAAGAAGTAAAGAGAATAAATGTGATAAAAGTTCAAATCGATTTAGAAAGGTGGGGGGGGGGAAGTAAGAGAATAAACACAAGAGAGAGAAGAGAGAAGGAAAGAAAAATCAGTGCCTTAGAAATGTCAGCTAACAAATCATACATAAAATGGTAGAAATCTGGGACCAGAAGGGACCTCACAGATTATCTTGTCCTTATTTGGGGAAACCAATGGCCATAGATGTTAATTACCCAAAATGATCCAGCTAGTTGGTATAAGACTAGGGCTTATAAACCATATCTCCTAACTCTGAAATCAGGCTCTTTCTACTAATATCATGCAAAACTTTATCTCCTACTGGGGCCTGAGTACTTAAGAGAGGTCCAGTCACTTCTAGCCAGGAAGACTGCTGTATATTAGATCACTGAGTTTTATAGCGAACAAATTTAAATAAATGAATCATAGATAAAAGGAGGAATTAATGATAAATAACAGGGCATTTCAAATATAACAACCAAGATACATTGTTTTTCTAGGTAGTCTTTTCCCAATGTTTTGTTTTTATAGACACAGTAAGGTTAAAATCTGAAACTACAATGTGTGAAGTCATTGTAATGCATGTGGGGGTGGGGGATGAACTTTTCCTACCCAGGGGACTGTAAAAACAGAAAATTCTGTGGCTCACTTCAGGCCATAAACACAAAGACTTTATTTGCCAATTCTTTCTGTTGTAGTTTTTTCATCTCTTGCTTACTTTAAGCTCTCAAGACACATGATAAGATCCAAAAACTCATAGGAAAAACTAAATGTATTTTAAATATGTTTGGTGTGTTTAGTGATATATTTTCCAGCATTTCTCTCAGGGATAATGTAAACTGAAAATGTATGTGTAAAACATTTGTTACATTATAAAATATTTAAAATATTAAAATAATGGAAGAAGGTTCACAATTGGGAACGATAGAGTAGTATAAGATATATTTTAATGATTTATAATCTTTTACATGTAAATATATTAATATTAATTTTTCCAAAAAGGCAGAATTTGTAGAATTTCCTCATTGGAGGACAAGCAAAACCCCTATGTGAATATGACTACTATATCATAAATCATTTATGCAAATAGATGCTAAATTTCTTTTTGGAAAGTAATTTAAATGTTGAGTCATTGCCTTTCTTACAGAATCGAGATGAAAGGACAATGACCTGCCCAAGGTAAGATAAGTAAGGTTCCCTTCATATTTTTTGAATTATGTGAAATGTTTTGTGGGAAAGTAGAAAAATGGAACCTCATGATATGTAAGAGCAGAAAGGGACCTTGGAGATCCTTGGATACAACCTGCTTATGTTACAGAGGAGGAAACTGAAGCCTGAAGAGGGATGCTGTGTGGGATGGTTAATGTGTGGCAAACAGATTCAGGTCTGTTAAAGAGATTGATGGGCTAATGCATTGGGTCTAATTTAATATGTTGGATTTTAAAAGAGATAAATATGAGCTAGCCAGACACTGGTGCAGAGAGGACACTCAGGCAAGGAGATAGAGAAGTTTTCAATGCTAAAAGACTTAGTGGAAGATTCCAGCATGTTGGGAAGTTCTCTTGTGGAAGGCATGAACAAGAGTCACAAAAGTCATAGGTTTCAGTGCGGAGTCAAGATGGCGGAGTAGAAACAGCTCATCCAAGACACTCTGCCCCCAGATTCCCCCCAAAACTATGTAAAAGGAGACTCTGAACAACTTCTGGAGCCCCAGCACCCACAGAAGGACACAGAGAAGCTAACCTCCCACTGAGGACAGCCCAGCAGCCCTGCAGGAAGGACCAGCCCAGCGCTCAGCCGGCAGAGCAGTGCAGAGAGCCAAGCCCAGGTCCCATGAGCCGAGGTTTTAGCTCCAGGTCGGCAGGGCCAGCAGATGGCTGGAGAGACCCCAGAACACCAGTAGCTGTGGTGACTCCAGAATTATCAACATAGACATGCCAAGGACAAAGTGAGAGGTTAGTGCCATATGGATTTTGGGACCAGTACTTGGGGAACGCATCAGCTTCCTCCCCTGGGGGCTAGAAGCCGCTGAGGAGACACTCCATTTTGCAGTTTTCAGAGGCAGCTCCAGCTCCTGGCCTGTGATCTGTAGGGAGATCCAGCGATCAGTCTTGGGGGGTAATCACTCTTGCTTTAACCTCCCTGGATCTGGATTGTGATCTGGGGTGGAAGTCGTGGGTGGGTTTACAGCTTGCCAGAAACAGAAGTTGCCCTTCCACACGTTTGGGACGATGCTCCCCTGGCTGGTGGCAGAGTTCTACTGTGTCAACAAGCCCCAAAGTCAAGTAATTAAGTGGCAACATGCCAAGGCAAAGGAAACAGAAAAATGCAACCCTAGACTCAAATTTTGGGGCCATAGAGCGGGAAAATGACTGTGAGGTCAGAAGTCCTGCTCCAAAAGCCCCAGGGGAAAACATGAGCAGGTTGTAGGCCATAGAGGACCTTAAGAAGGACTTTAAAAATCAAATAAGAGAAGTGGAGGAAAAATTGGAAAGAGAAATGAGAAGGATGCAGGAAAAGTATGAAATGAGGGTCAACAGCCTGACTGAGGAAAACAACACCTTCAAAAATAGACTAACTCAAATGGCAAAGGAGGCCCAAAAGGGCAATGATGAGAAGAATGCCTTAAAAAGTCAAATTTGCCAGATGGAAAAAGAATCTCAAAAGTTCACTGAGGAGATTCATTCCTTCAGAGTTAGACTGGAGCAAATGGAAGCTAATGACTTTATGAGAAATCAAGATGCTGTTAAGCAGATCCAAATGAATGAAAGATTAGAAGGCAATGTGAAATATCTCATGGGAAAAACCACTGACCTGGAAAATAGATCCAGGAGAGACAATTTAAAAATTATTGGACTACCTGAAAGCCATGATCAAAGAAAGAACCTAGAAATCACGCTTCAAGAAATGCTCAAGGAAAATTGCCCTGATGTTTTAGATCCAGAGGGCAAAATAGAGGTTGAAAGAATCCACAGATCACCTCCTGAAAAGATCCCAAAAAGAAAACTCCCAGGAATATTATAGCCAGGTTCCAGAATCCCCAGATCAAGGAGAAAATACTCCAAGCAGCCAGGAAGAAACAATTTCAATATTGTGGAAACACAATCAGAATAGCCCAGGACTTGGCAGCTTCTACACTGAGGGATAGAAAGGCATGGAATATGATATTCCAGAGGGCAGATGAGCTGGGAAGGAACGCAAGGGTCACCTACCCAGCAAAACTGAGTATTTTGTTTCAGGAGAAAATATGGTCATTCAGTGGAATAGAGGACTTTCAAGCATTCTTGAGGAAAAAACCAGAATTGAATAGAAAATTTGACATCCAGACACAAGAAGGAAGATATGCCTGAGAAGGTAATCAGGGAAAAGAAATCAAAAGGAACTTATCAGAGTTGAACTATTTACATTCCTATATGGAAAAGCAATAACTGTGTCTGATGAAATCTTTCTCACTATGAAAATAATGGAAGAAAGGTGTGTGGTTATATGAATACATATATGAATGTGTGTGTATATGGTTACCATTATATATGGATAGAGGGCATAGGTTGAATCTATTGGGAAGGGAGGATACTAAAGGGGTGAAATTATGAAGTGAGAGAGGAAAGTGGCAAGAGGAGATGGGGAGAGACAGGGTAGGGTAAACTATCTCATGTAGAAGAAGCAAGGGGAAGTGGTTGCAAGGGAGGGGAAGAATAGGAAGGCAAAAAGGCAAAACCACATTCTCATTGAATTTGGTTCAGGGAGAGAATGACATATATACTAAATGGGATATCTCAACCTGCAGCAGAATAGGGGGAAGGGGGATGAGAGGAGGGATGATGGATAGGAGGGCATCCTTGGGGGGAGGGGAGGTTGGAAGTACCCACTATAGAAGAGGGACAGGATCAAGTAGGGAATGGACCAGGTGGGGGGTGGGATGAGTGGGAGGGAATTATAAGCAGCCTTGTACAATATATCTACTATGGTAATGTTTTGCATAGCTAGACATGTACAGCATATACTGAATTACTTATCTTCCCAGAGGGAATGGGTGACAAGGGTGGAAGGAAATGGATCTGAAATTCAAGGTCTTAAGATTATTAAATGTTTATATATATATATATATATATATATATATATACTATCATTATATATGTATATACTATATATGTATATACTATCATATATATATATATATATATATATATATATATATATATACTATCATTAATACTCTTTTGCTTGTAATTAGGAGATAAGATGTGCAGGCATTGGGACACAAAGTTTCACCTTCCTCTAATGGAAAAGTCGTAGGGGGTATGGGAGAAGGTATGGGAGAGAACAGATTGGAGGAAGTGATATCTTGCGGGACTGCTATTCTGGGAGGGTGGGTCGGGGAATAATGGGGGGAAAATGATTGTAAATCAAAATCTGTTGGAAATGAATGATGTAAAACAGAAGTTAATAAAGCATTTGTTTAAAAAAAAGAAATAAATATAATGTCCTATATCTGATATGATTCTACAAAAAATTCATAGTGAGTAAGGAATCATGATGAAGACTATTCCAACTCCAGATAGAGAGCTGATGGAATACACACACACACACACACACACACACACACACACACACACACACACACACACAAATTTTTTCCTCTTTTTGTTGGGAGAAGTGGAACATTGCTAGTGCAGAAATGTACTTCATGTGACTTCACATTTGTAATGGGCTTTATATTTCTTGCTTTCTCAATGGGTGGAGGAGGGAATTGGAGAAAGAGAAAATTTGAACTGAAAACAAAATATAATTGAATTTTTAATTAATTAATTAATTTTTTGTTTTCAATATTCATTTCCACAAGATTTAGAGTTCCAAAATTTCTCTTTCTTCCCCTCACCCTGAGATGGTATGAATTCTGATTACCTTTTCCTCCAGTCTGCCCTCTCTTCTACCATCCCCTCTCTGCCTTACTTTCTTGTAAGGTAAGATAAATTTCTATACCCCATTGCTTGCATACCTTATTTCCCAGTTGCATGTAAAAACAATTTTTAACATTTGTTTTTAAAACTTTGAGTTTCACATTCTCTCCCTTCTTCGCTCCCCACCCACCCTCATGGAGAGGGAAAGCAATTTGGTATAGGTTATGCATGTGTAGTCATGCAAAACACTTCCATAACACTTCCATGTTCTGATAGACTAACTATATTTCCCTGCATCCTATCCCATCTTCCAATTATTCTATTTTCTTCTTTGACCTTTTCAAAAGTGTTTGCTTTTGACTATTCCCCTCCCCCAATCTGCCCTCCCTTCTATCATCCCCACCCTACCCCCTTTATCCCATTCCCCCTTACTTTCCTGTAGGGCAAGGTACCCAATTTAGTGTTTTTGTTTCCCTCCTTAAGGCAAATACAATGAGATTAAGATTCACTCATTCACTTACACTAACCACCCCCTCCTCCTCTATTGTGAAACCTTTTTTCTTGCCTCTTTCATGTGAGATAATTTATCCTATTCTGTCTCTTTCCTTCTCCTTCTCACAATATATTGCTGTCTCACCCCTTAATTTTATTTTTAGATATCATCCCTTCATATTCACCTCACTCTGTGCCATCTATCTACCTACCTACCTATCACCTATATATCTGTCTATCTATCTATCTATCTATCTATCTAATCTATCTCTCATTTCCTCCAAATACCCTAATACTGAAAAAGGTCTTATGAATTACAAATATCATCTTTCCATGTAGGAATGTAAATAGTTCACCTTTAATAAGTCCCTTATGATTTCTTTTTCCTATTTGCCTTTCCATGCTTCTCTTGATTCTTGTATTTGAGAATCAAATTTTCTATTCAACTCTGGTCATTTCATCAAGAATGCTTGAAAGTCCTCTATTTCATTGAATTTTCATTTTTTCCCTTGAAGTATTATACTCAGTTTTGCTGAGTAGGTGATTCTTGCTGTTAATCCTAGCTCCTCTGAGCTCCAGAATATCATATCCAAAGTCCTTTGATCCCTTAATGTAGAAGCTGCTAGATCTTGTATTTTCATAGTACTTGGTTGTATTTCCACAATTTCTGTCTACTTGCAATATGTTCTCCTTGACCTGGGAACTCTGGGATTTGGCTACAATATTTCTAGGAGTTTTCCATTTGGGATTTCTTCTAAGAGGTGATCAGTGGATTCTTTCAATTTCTATTTTTCACTTTGGTTCCAGAATATCAGGGTACTTTTCCTTGATAATTTCTTGAAAGATGATATCTAGGCTCCTTTTGTATCATGGCTTTCATGTAGTCCAATATTTTTTAAATTATTTCTCTTGGATATTTTGTCTAGATCAGTGGTTTTTCTAATGAGATATTTCATGTTGTCTTCTTTTTTTTCATTCTTTTGGTTCTGTTTTATAATTTCTTGATTTCTCAAAAAATTGTTAGCTTCTGTTTGCTCCATTATAATTTTTTAAGAAATTATTTTCTTCAGTGAGTTTTTGAACATCCTTTTCTATTTGGCCCATTTTGCTTTTTAAAGCATTCTTCTCCCCATTGGCTTTTTGGACCTCTTTTGCCTTTTGGGTCAATCTATTTCTTAAGTATTATTTGTGAGTTGAGAAGCCTGGAAACCACCACTGCTGCTAGTGATTCAGTCCTCTGAAGTCTGACCTGGCCCTGTCTGTGTTGGCATGGCCCATGGCAGACTGGATTTCACTCCCAATCTGGTACAGTAGACTCTTCCTGTCAGCCTTCCAGGTTGCCTTGAACTGGAAATGTTTTAGGGTCTGTTATTTGGTGGGTTCTATAGCTCTAGAATTTGTTTAGAGTCATTTTTCACAGGTATTTGGAGAGATTTGGGGGATATCTCAAGCAAATCCTTGCTTTTACTCTGCCATCTTGGCTCTGCCTCTCTGTAGTGATAATTGAATTTTAATAAAGGAATAATATAAGATAATAACAAGAGGGATATGGCTACATAGGAGTTTTCTGTGAAAAAGATGGGGATTGGAATTGGGTTGGTGAACTGAAACCTCAACATGCAAGTTTTATGGTAGATAAAAGTAAATGCAGTGTTGATGGCTGTCAAAAAATTCATAGCATCTAGAAATAGGAAGGTGATAGTTTCACTGTTCTTTGCCAAAATCAGATGAATTTTGGAATTTTATGCTTAAGTTTGAGTACCACATTTTAAGGAGGGCAAAAGCTGAAGCAGATTGAAGAAAAGACAACCAAACTGATAAGGAACTTTGAGCTCATATCATTGTAAGGATAAGGATTCAACTGAATCAATCATTCAGTTCACTTCAATAAAAATAATTAATCAAATATTATAACCCGCATAGTTTTGTCAGGTAAGAACACCTCTATTGACTCAATCAATTAGTCACTCAATTAATCAAAGTACATTGGGCTAAGTGCAAAAAACCTAGTTCTTCCAGTTGGGAAAAAATAGATTGCTTCCAGTCATTGCATGAACTAAAACTACACTCTTCAGGAAGTGCTTTGGAATTGGCCGCTGAGATTGCATCACACTGTGTGGATCTTGTGCAAAACAGCAAACCAGCTCTGAATCCCTGCATTTTAATATCTAGTCAACCCAGTGGGAGAGGTCAGTTCAGCCAAACTTACTAAGAATGGTCTTATAGTCTTTGTAGAAAAACTCCTCAGAAAGGCTGACTACAGTGCAGGTCTCCACTCTCTCCTCTCATTCTTTTCTTTACTTCTTATAATCCAGCTTCTGATCTTGTCATTCCTACCATCCCACTGAAACTGCTCTCTCCACACTTGGTGATGTTCTCTTAGTTGCCAAATCCAAAGGCTTTTTCTCTGTCCTCATTCTTTTTGACAGTCTGACATCATTAATCACCCTTTCCTCCTTGAAATTCTCTTCTCTCTAGGTTTGTGGGACACCATCCTCTCTTGGTTCTTCTATATATATGACTGATCCTTCTCTGTGTCCTTTGCTGGATCCTCTTTCAGATCATATCCTCTAACCAGAGTTGCCCTCAGGGTTCAGTTTTCTTTTTGTTGGTAGAGGGTGGAACATTGCTAGTGTAGAAATGTACTTTTCTTCTCCCTTTTTACTACTTTTCTTGTCAATTTCATCAGCTCCCAAGGATTTATGATGGTCATTTTCATGCTTATGATTACCAAATCTACCTATCCCATTCCAAACTATCTGCTGACTTCCAGTATCACTTTTCCAACTGCCTTTCAGACATCTCAGTTGGATGTCTAATAGACAAAACTTAATGTCTCCAATATAGAACTCATTATCTTTCCGCCTAAACTCTCCCCCACCTTTTCTTTTACTTTAGAGGGCAACAACATCCTCCCGGTCCCTCAGGGTCATGACCTAGGTATCATGCTGGTCTTCTCACTTTTGCTGCCTCCCCCTCCATAGCCAATATGTTGATTTAACCTCTTAAATATCTCTTAAATGTGCCCCTTCTCTCACACTGCTGTCATTCTAGAGAAGGCCCTTATCACCTTATGCCTGAACTAATGTAATATCCTACTTATGGATCTGCTTGCTTTAAGTCTCTCCCCACTCCAATCCATCCACCTTTCATACACTGAAGAGGTTTTTCTAAAGTGTAGGCCAAATCATGTCCACCCCCTACTCAATTCACTCTGGTAGTTACCTATTGTCTCCAGGACCAAATACAAAATCCTCTGTATGACATTTTAAAGACCTTAATAACATAACTCCCTCCTATCTTTCCAATATTCTTATAACTTAATCCCCCCATGTACTATTCAATCCAGTGACACTGGATACCTGGCTGTTGCAAGAACAAGACAATCCATCTCTCAGCTCTGGGCATTATCTCTGACTGGGGAAATATAATTCCCCCATGCTGGGTGCAATCCTTTGCTCTCCCTAATAACTTCTCTGACTTCTTTTAAGTCCTAACTAAAATCCCATCTTTTACTAGAAGTCTTACCCAGCCAATTCCCCCTAAATTCTAGTGCTTTCCCTCTGTTGCTTCCTATTTATCTTGTATGTAGCTTGCCATATATATATATATATTTGTTTGCATACTGTCTCCCCCATTAGATTATAAGCTCTTTGAGGCCAAGGGCTTTCTTTTTCCTCTTCTTGTACCCCAGTGCTTAGCACAATACTTGGCACCTAGTAGGTATTTAATAAATGCTTATTGAATGAATGAATGAAATACCCAGTTCTAAAAGTTAATTAAATCTGTGTAGCTCATGTACACCAATCAGTAACCAGTGGGAGAAAATTACACCTGTGGGGGGAGTCATCAGCTATACTTTTAGAAAAGAAAACCTCAAGTCTTCAAGAGTCCTTTAGAATCTTGAGGGAAAAACTTAAAGGCACCCTCTGGGGATATGACCTGCTGTTTGGGATAGTAGTCACAAAGTATATAAAACTGAAGGGACTGTCCATGATTAGCCAAGAGAAGAGATTTAGGGGAGATATGAGTTGAAGAGCTGTCAGATTAAAGAGGAAATCAACTTGTGTTACTTGGCCCCAGAGGCCAGAAATAGATTACTGGGTGAAGAGAATTGAAGTTGAAGAGAGGCAGATTTTAGCTGAAACAATGATTAATGGTATTCCAAAGTAAAATGGGCTTCCTCAGGAGACAGTGGGTTTCCCCTCACTGGAGGGGATCTTTGTTCAAATATGGCTTGGACTAATTGACTTCCAAGCTCACTTCTAACTTTGAATTCTCTGATTCGGTGACTTGCTCATAGACACACAGATAGCGGAACTGAAGCCAGAGCCCATGACTACTGATGGCTAGTCCTATGTGCCTTCCTCTATGCCAAAAAGGCTTAAAGAATGTTTAGGGGACCCATGAAGGTCTCTGAGACTTTTTAAAGGGATGCTTGGGGTCAAAACTATTTTTATAATAACTATAATACTGTTTTCATTTCTATTATGATAAGTATCAATAGATATAACCTCTATAAACAAAAAATTCCATAGGATCCTAAATAATTTTTAAGAGCATAAAGGGGTGCTGAGGCCAAAAAGTTCAAGAAATGCTGCTCTATGTCATACACCTCAAGCAAGCAGGAAAACAAATAAACAAATAAAACAAGAAAAAAAAGAAAAATATAAATGAAAACGAAATAATGGGGAACTAGTGCCATATGCAAAGATGGCATCTTATTTGACAAACATGAAATTCAAGTAAATCTTTAATATAGTTAGCATGCCACAAATAAACCTACAAAATGCAAATAATCCAGCTTCAGACATACCCTTTTCAATGGATTGTCTTTGGAAGAATTTGAATATTCTTGAAATAAAGTTATTTTCAGATGAAATTACAAAGCTCATAACCTATTCTTTCTTTCTCTATCCTTTTTTTCTGTCTGCACTTTTCTCTTTCCTGTATTACTTCCCAAAGCTGCCTATGAGCAGGCTTAGTTACTATCACTTGCTAATATGTCTACATTTGAGTAATGTGCACAGATTCAGCCAAATGGCTCAACATTAGGCATTAATATTTGAAAGTCCAGAGGGCACCATATTGTTAACAAGATTAAACATGCATTCATTCATATGACAAATATTTACATTACTGAATGTAGAGTATCCACTGTATGGCCATAAAGGATCAAAGATTTAAAGCATTAAGAGACCTTACGGGTCATCAAGATCAAGTTCCTCATTTTACAGATAGCCCAGAGAGCTGTTACAAGGTCACACAAGAAGCTAGATTTTAGCTGTGGCTAATTTACATACCTGGAGACATAGAAATGGCTTGGTTTCCACAGACTACATTTCCAACACACAAAGCACGTAAGGGCCAATATACTATAATTTACATTTTTCTTTCTAACTGGATGCCCCAACAATTCCTTATGTGTGACGAGAACACATTTAGTGAAGAAAAAGAGAATATAATTAAAAGAAACAAAGGCAATTTTAAAAACCGGCACACATGCTGAACAAGCCAAGAAAAAGGAACTCTTCCTCTTGCATTGTTTTTTTACTACTCATTACCATATTTACACATGAAGAACATTATTCGCAAAAGCAGTGATGCTGTCACAATTTAGCAAATATAGAGCACTACAGTGTAGCAAAAAGTGAGTTGGGTTTAGAACTGAGAAGAACTTGGTTTTAGTCTTATCTCTAATGACTACTTAATTGTGTGATAGCTGCCTATAGGCAAGATGCTTCATTTCTCTGGGTCTCAGTTTCCTCACCTGTAAAATGGGGACAAAAATACTAGCCTTAATCCTTTAGAGATTTTTGTGAAGGAAATTCCTTATAATCCTTAATGTGCTACTAAGGATGTAAATTATATGTATGTAAATTGAGCTGTTGTCTTCTCTGCGCAAAGAGCTTAGGGATTTGTGAAGACAGACCTTGCTTTTAATTGCAATCTAGGGATAGCTCTATAATTCCATGGAGTACTTTTTAAAAATCCCTTCAGACACCAGTACAGACAACAGAGAAAAGACAAATAGCAAAGTCTTTTGCCACAGAATACAGGGGCTTACAAATATGAATGAGCAGAACTGGAAGGGGCCTTTCAGAATGTCTCTAACTCTAGCTATGTAACTATCGGTAAGTTATTTAAATTCTGAGCCTTAATTTCCTTATTTCTGAAATGGTGACCATAAAGGGGTGCTGAGGCCAAAAAGTTCAAGAAATGTTACTCTATGTCATACACCTCAAGCAAGCAGGAAAACAAACAAACAGTAACAAGAAAGACATAACTGAAAAAGAAATAATGGGGAACTAATGTCATATGCAAAGAAGGGATCTTATTTGATAAACATGAAATTCAAGTACATCTTTGATATAGTTAAGATGCCACAAATAAACCTACAAAATGCAAATAATCCATCTTCAGACAAACCCTTTCCAATGGATTCTCTTTGGAAGAATCTGGATATTCTGGAAATAGATGATAATTTCACTGCTTACCTCAGAAGACTGATGTAAGGAAAGTATTATGGAAACCTTAAAATGCTAGGCTTGAGTTATCACCTTCCTCCTCCTAATTATCCTCTGGTCTGTGTCATTATACAGAGAAGAAGAGTGAGGCCAAGCAAGGGGAAATAATTTGCCTAAGACCTAGAAAAGCAGAGCCTATAAGAGGCAGAGCTTGGACAAAATCCCAGGTCTTCTGATTCTCACTTATGTGTTATACAGCTGTCTTGTCAAGCCTGAATCAATTCAGGGATGGGCATCCTCGAATGGATTATAAAATCATAGACCTACATCTGGAGGGGAACTTAAAGGTCATCTAGTCCAACCCTCTTGTTTTACAAATAAGGAAATTGACACTCATGAAGGACAAATTCCTCTCACACAGGTAGGAAGCCTGGCTAGCAATAAAGGTACCCCTGGTGCCAGGCACCTTGAACCTTGATAAATTATGGCAGGTCAGAGAAGGAAAAGAAGATGAAACCTTCTCTGTAGTTAGCAATAGATTTGCCTAAAGGGAATGGAAAGAAGCAGGGACAAAAGGATGTATTTATAGAAAACTAGCAAAATGATAAATAAACAGTTCTCCAAAAGAGCTTCTGAAAAACCAGAGGCCATAGGTGTAGCCATCTAAGACTGTCATAGGTCAGAGAAGCTATTTGGACAAGAGCAGAACCCAGAGGTGAAGACAAAAATTAGAGTCCAAGTCCAAAGCAGTAAATAATTATAATAGGAAATAGCCAGGCAAATCAAGGCAACAGAGCTGGAGTGGTTACAAGTACTTTGACAATTATTTTGTACTCAGTTATTTGGAAGCATCTCAATACTTCAGTTTAGGAGCCTTGCCTTGCCTCCTAGATCTTCCTAATGAGAGATCACTGTGGCTAGAACTGACCAGTCTCCTTTATTTTCCCAATGGGAAACATCTGTGTCAGGGCCAGTGGCTGTGCAAAATTAAGTATTCTGTGAGATCTCCCAACCAATAAAACTGTCAGAGAAGAGCTCCATGTTGGCCTCATTGGAGCTATCCCTCAACAACCAGTATCCTAGTGATTCATCAGGTTTAAATTTCTCTCACTGCTTTACAAGTTCCTCAGTAGTAAAAGCCCAACTACATTAGTCTTCCTATTCTTTCTTATTCTTTTCCTATTTAGTCCTGATCTCAGTGGAATTCAACATATTTTCCACAAGATCTCTGGATTGGAGACCATATTTGAAACCTGCCAGTCCCCATCCCCAATTGGTATCACCCATTTCCACAGACCTACACTTTTTTCATGCTTGCCCCCCCCGACAAATGTACTTGTATACACAAATGCATGTATATATCCTCACATACACATGTATGCATGCATGCATAAATATATGGATATGTACATATAAATGTATGTATTGCATATATTAATATAGAGATATACACATAAATATGAGAGAGAAACTTAAATTGAAGAATTTCATATAGCAAAGATATTTCATAATGGAATAGTTACGATGTATTGAGTTTTTTTACTGGTTCTACTAGCATGGGTTTTTTAAAAGTTGCCTCTTATTAAAAGGAATTCTGGCCCTTTGTCTAAAATATAGAAAGTTTTGAATTTTGTGTATGAGAGAGGTTTAAATGTAATGCCTTGACTCATGGGTTACTCACATATTCACACCTGAACTATTTTCATTGGATTCACTTGAAAGGTTTAATAAGCATTTGGGTTTTCTATAGTATTTTCCATTTTTAAATTGTCTATTTATATGTATTTTTCTCTAGTTTCCTTTTTCATTCCTCTCTCCCTCTTTTTCTCTATTTTCCCTGTGACTGTCTCTCTTTCTTTCTTCTTTTATCCTTCCTTCAACCACTGTTTTCTTTACCAATTTCTTTTTGGAAGGAAAAAAACCCCTGAAGTTCCTTTAATGGGCTCTCCCCTTCCTTCATCTTATTAAATGTAATGGAAATAGATGAATTCACATGTGTGTGTGGCCTCTAGAAAGGAACAAAATCCTGAGGTCAAGTCTGGGGCCTGGCTGGTTTTCTCTTTATGCAAAATCAGGGAGTAAAAGTGTTAATGTGATCTCATGCTTATAAAGGTGGTCCAGAATTCTTTCACACAGGTGTTAGGAAAGAATTTATACAAACAGAACTAGTGAAAACACATCTGCTCCATTGCAATGAACCTGGGTGCATGAACAGCCTTCTAACTCCCAGGACTCTACTCTTGTAACTAGCTAGAGGTTATGGTCAAACCATATTTAGAAATTCAGTTGAGATAAACATTACTACATTCAGTAGAACATAATCCCTTTGAGAGACTTTAAAAAAATTTACAAATCCCTAGCACATATCATAATACTTTGCACATAATAGGGCTTAATACATGCTCATTGAATTCTCTTGAGTTCTTGATTGGAATAACTTTTCTAATTCATGAACATGTCTCTTTTTGAACTAAAAACTGAAGTTTCTATATTGAACTTTTCATTAAAATGATTTCTTTTCTCTTTGAAAAGCTTGGTATGGGTGACAGGTAGAAAATCAAGGCAATGGGATCATGGATTTGAGACTATAGGGATCCATAGAAATCCCCTAGTCACTTTACCTTCATTGTACAGATAAGGACGCTGAGGATCAGAGATGAAAACTTACTTGTCCAAGGTCACAAAGGTAGGAAGATATAGTAAGAATTTGAACTCAGATCCTCTGTCTCTAGAGTCAATGCTCTTTTCATTGTCAGATATTGTCTTCTTAATTCTACTCCAAGGTTTGTTATTTACTAGCCAACTGACAACTGTCAGTTTCCTTATATATAATGGCTTAAGATGTATTCCTTAGCTGTGATGGATTGATTTCAGTGTTCTTAACCTGGGTTCCAGAACTTTAAAAAATTGATAATTGCATTATAATGTAATTTATTTTCTTTTTCATTTTTTTCCATTTGAAAACATTATTCTGAGAAGGGGTCCATGGGCTTCCCCAGACTTGTAAAAAGGTCTATGTCACATAAAAATGCTAGGAACCCTCAGACTAAATGATCTTTAAAATTTATTTGATTTCTAAGATTCTATGTTTTGGAAACAGCATTAGCCTATGATGTGAGAAATGGATTCTAATACCAACTTGGCCATTAACCATGGGGTATTGTATAAATGACTTTACTTTCCCATGTCATAGTTTTTTATTGGTTTGTTTTGAACCTATGATTTCATTAATGGAAGCTCACCTGGACAAATACAGATCAACAACCATTTTACAATTTATACTTGCCTGTGGTACTGAAAAGTTAGATGACTTGCCCAGTGTTGCAAAGCTAGTACATGTCAGAAAAAACTTGAAATGACTCTGAAGTTGGCTCACTGTTTGCTAAGCCAAATTATCTCATATACCTCAACTCATTCATCTGCAAACTAGCAACATAATCACTTACTTTTTGCTTGTATACAGGGATCTTGTAAATATAAAGTGAAGTGATACATAGTAATAGCTTATATTCATGAAGTGATTTACAATTAGAAAGTATTTTCACATATAGGTACCAATATGATTTCTATATTTTAAGCATCTATACCCCATCCCTACCCACCTATAGCTCCTTTTTCCTGATCAACAACAATTAATATTTGAAACTAAAACACTGAAACTAGACAAAACAACATCATATAGAATAGTTGATTCCACAAGGTCAAAGTTGAACCAGGGTTGCTATTTTATAGAACTGGTTGAGTTGGTAGGCAATTGATGTCCAGCATCCCAGGGAGGTAATAGTAGTATTCTCATCAACATTGTCATCCTCATTTTATTGATGAAGAAAGAAAAGAGAGTTCAGAGCAGTTAAGGTTACTCAGTTAATAGGTTAGAAGATCTGTGTTATTTCCACTGGGTTATGCTTCTATTCTGTGAGAAAGTGTCCCAAAAAAATTAAAGAGGCATAACCACAGAAAGAGTGTATTTGCTATGCTATTTCTAACAATATGGCTGGCCAACATAACCAAGTATTTCCATAGAATTTACTTGACATTGAACATAAATGCATTAAGAATTTGGCCTTATGGAATTATATACCACAATGGAACTAGTCCTATCTAGAGTTAGAGTGAGAAGATTTGAGTTTGGGTTGTAATTCTGCTACTTCCTTTTTGTGTCACTGGAGAAATAATTGTGTCTCCTTCCCTTTCACCCATGAAAAATAGGGGCAGGGGATGTTTACTATTTGCTACCTCATAGGATTTCAAGGAGCAAGGCATTTTGTAAACCATAAAACAATCTAAGTCGGAGCTATTTTACTATTATTAATTCATAGATATTTATAAATAATGAACAATATGAGCAATTATTATGAATAAACCTAAGTAAATTTGGTGTGGTTTTAAACATGCACTATTAATGATAATTTATTAATTAATAATACATTTGTAAATTATGATAATGACCAACTATCTATCAGCAACCATAACTAACACATACTGGTTCTTTATAGGCTGTATTTGGTATACTTATAATAATTTGCCCTTTAATGAACTTCTTGATCCAACTTGGGAGGGAGGGAGGAAAAAAAGACAGGCGGACTGAGTATAATAGCTTAATGTGTTAAAATTATTCATAAATGCCCAAGTCTAAACATTTCTTCTTGTGGTGAGCATGACTCAACATCCTGATCCACCCACTGTCTACCCTTTTCTTTATTTTTCCTTTTTTAAGGGGGTCCAATTGGTGAATGATTGAAATATTCACAAAACTACAAGCATGAAAGAAAACGGGCAGCCACGAGTCACTTGGGGACTAATGAATTTTGTAGCAGGATGCTTGCCACAACCACACACAACGATATTCGCCGGGCTCATGTAAGAGTTCTCAATTATCCTTCCAGTTTAGTATGATGAAGAGATTCTTATTCTGTGTCATAAGAAATAGTAGCTCATATGTATGGAATGCTGAAGGTTTGTTTATAATAATTCACATTTATATAATGTTTTAACATTTATACAGTGCTTTTCTCAAGACAAATAATATTGTTCTTCATTATTTTTATTACATCATAAAATATTTAGTGTTAATGGTGTTATTTTATTCATTTGTTACTAAATACTTAAAATTAATTTATGTTAATTTTATTATTAATTTATTGTCTTTATTATTTGAATGTACAAACACTTTACAACTACTGACCCATTTGATGCTCACAACAAACCTGTTGGTAGGTGCTATTGCAATGCCTATTTTACAGTTGAGGAAACAGAGTTCAACAAAGATTAAGTGACTTGCCCAAGGTCATACAGGTAGTGTGTGTCTGAGGCCAATTTTGAACTCAGGTCTTTCTTATTCCTTATTCCAAGTCCAGTGTTCCAACCACTGTATCACTTGGTTGTCTAGACAAGTTAGATAATGTAAGTATTATTGCCTCCATTTTATAGATGACAGCTGAGGCAAGGAGATATTGGATGACTCACCCAAAGTTAGCTAGTCAATGTCAGGATGGGGAATTCAAAATTGGATCTGTTGACTAAGACCAATGCTCTTTCCATTACTCTACACTGCTGCCTGATATTTATAGAATGCCTTCCTCATAATAACCACGTGAGGTAATAGAGTAAGCAGTATTATCATATCCATTTTATGAAGAGGAAATTGAGTCTCAGAGAAGTTAATTAACTTGCCCTTAATCACACAGCTAGTAAGTTTCAGCATCAGATAGTAATTTAATAATAATAATAATAAATGTAAAATGCTTAGCACAGGTCCTGGCATATAGTAGTTGCTATGTACATGTTAGCTATTATTATTATTATAAACTAGCTCTAATCCATAGTCTAGTATGCTCCTTATTCCATTCCATCTTGCCCACTAAACCCCAACTACCATTTTAATAAGAATTCTCTAATTCTTCTAATGCCAAGTTCAATGCTCTACGATCCCATAGACTGGCATATTTCAGGTATTTGTATAATCTTGCCTCTAACACTGAAATTCCATCATTTTGCAAGGATTATTGTGAGGGATTAATAAGAGGATGTATATAAAGCATTTGATAAACATCAAATGCCATGTAAAGTAAGTTGTTGTCATTATTGTTTTTATATTATTCTTCTGATATTAGTTCAATGAAAATCCAATAGATATAGTCCTAGGATGGGTCAGTATCATGCTATTATTTTTTTATGTTCCATATTAATCTTACTTTTGAGTGGATATATAAAATGACTGATTTTGTATAATTGAATTGAATGAGAAGGAAGACTCAGTATCTGCAGGTTCACTGAATTCATCTTTCAGATAGCTCCAATAGCAAATAGGATGACATGCTGGGGAATGGTATGTAATTCATCCTGTTTCCATATGTTTTTGATTTGTGCCACAAGGCCCCTACATTTTGAATTTTTTTCATTCCGTAGCTTAAGGATTATGAGTATTCAGTTTAGTGACATTTATTAAAAACATTGTTCTAAAACTTTCCCATATGATTGTGAGCACCAATTTTTGCCTCTGATAATGCTCCAGTTCCAATATAGCTTATTTATTGAATTTTCCAAGATGTTATTGGAGTCTGTATTTGCAGCAAAGAAATGTTACATCTGTTATTTTATGAAAAATGGGTAACATTTTAATGTATAATTCTAGCCAGGTTGTTTCTTACAATGTAATCACAACCTGCAATAATATGTTGAAAATCTTCTATTATTTCCTTATATAATCTACATTGCTTAATAAGATTAAGCTTGAGAGGGGCGGCTGGGTGGCGCAGTGAGTAGAGTGTCAGCCCTGGAGTCAGAAGAACCTGAGTTTGGATCTGGCCTCAGACACTTAACGCACACACAAACAAAAACCTAGCCGTGTGACCTTGGGCAAGTTACTTAACCCCAATGGCCCTCCAAAAAAGCAAAAAAAAAAAAAAGATTAAGCTTGAGGATAACCTTTCTGTAAATTCTGTGACAATTACTTGGTCTTGAATTGCTGTCATAAGTATCTCTGGTTCTGTGAACAGATCCCCATGATGCAGCCATTTGCACTTTTTCTTCCCTATTGTTGATTGAATTCATTTGGATATCACCCATGGGTTATCTTTTGGAATAAAAAAAATCAATACCTTTTGATTCCACCCTTATATCATAGCCCTTGCCATTAACAAAACTACTTTTAGTTACATTTGTCAAATACAGATGCATGTACCTATTATTAGTACTTACTGTTGTTTTGTAAAGTAGTGTCTTTTTGTTCCTTAAATATTTCTCTAAGTTATTTACCTGGTGCTCTGAGAATCACTAGGCTTTTGCCTTCTTTTTGATGAGGAAGAATGTATCTGTTTTTCTATAGCTGGCTTGGAGTGATAGATCTGTGTTTCCTTAATATTTTTTGAGTTTTCACTTGGTTACTTTATAAATCTTTTATTATTGATTTTACTCTTCTAAAAGTGTACATTGACTAGTATCACATAGGTAGTAATTGCTCTAAACATGTCCTTACTATTAAGCTCTGACTATAAGATGCAATAAGTCTTCTGACATATACAGCCATGCTTTTCTTCTTAATAACTTTAATACTGAAATGTCTTGCCTGGAGATGACCAAGGTATTCATAAGTATTAGCTTCTTCCACTGATTAAATTGGAACACTAGATTCAAGATCAAAGTCCTCCGTCTCCATTTTCCTTGGTAAAAATAAAGAATTTTCATTTATCAACTCCAAATGACATTTGGATAATACCACCAGATAAAAGATTCTATCAGAGGAAGAATCTGTTGAATTTATTATTGTTGTTTTCATTGTTTTTGCTGGACTCCTATCACCTCATGTAATCTATGTAAATGAAGTGATTGATAGGCTATTTTGGTACAACTTCCTCTTCAAATTAGAAGCTATACTCATTTGTAACCTAGAAAGACAATCATGAGTTTAAGGCTTGTCAGACCTTGTATGGACCTCAATTGTCTCTCTGAATTTTATATAAATTATCCTTGCCATTGTTGTGTTCATGAAACATTCTAAATAAAGAATAGTTTTCCATATAGAAATGAAGTGTTCCAGAATTCTCATGACAGTTAGGTCTATTTTAATCCTACTATTCTGGGGGAGAGCAATTGGGGTTAAGTAACTTGCCCAAGTTCACACAGCTAGGTTCTTGTTTGTGTGTGCGTTAAGTGTCTGAGGCCGGATCCGAATTCAGGTCCTTCTGACCCCAGGGCCAATGCTCTACTCGTTGAGCCACCTCACCTCCCCAAGTTAGGTCGATTTTATATATTTCCCATGAATCAGTAAGTCATTAGAGAGGGACTGAATAAAAACTTTGTGATAATCAATAAAAATTATATAAATATTATTTTTCCCAGAAGATTTGTTCAATTTTTACCAAAGAAATAGTAAGTTATTCTTTACGCTCCTGGGACTTTTTTGGCACATGCTTTCTGATCATTGAAAAATATTTTATTTTTGAATGTTTATACTATCTTTGTGATATGTGTTGAATGATTTGTATGTAGTACATGAACATTATGTTTGTATTTTGAAGGATATCTATTGTTCTCATATTTTAGTAAATATACAATGCCTTCTGTTAAGAAAAATTGGATCAAGCTTGCTTCTGAGAATAAGCTATTAAGGTAGTTTGCTAGATATTCATGGGCCACTATGAAATATTTGAGACTATATTTAGTAATCTTATCACTAGTATTCTTATTATTATAATTATCTCATTCACTTCTTTTTTATGGGTTTGGATAGAAATGGACCTGCTTCAAGTCAGTATCCTACTATTATTGTTTTATATTTAAAATACTGCAGATTGTTATACATATGGATAGAATAACTGCTTTTGTGGTTGAATAAAAGAGTTAAGAAGTAAGCAATCTTCCATAGGCTCAAGCACCCTTTGTAAAATTCCAGTAGTAGATGGGACAACAAAGATACGTTCTTCTTCCTGTTTCCACAAGAATTTTATTTCCTCTGCTTAGCTCCCAATATTTTGATAGCTTTTCATTCCATCTAGCTTAGAGAGAATGGATATTTGGTATGGCAACATCTATTTTAAAAACATTGCTCTTAAGGTTTTATAGATTGATGTTACATCTGGATGCATGTTAGCAACTGTTTAGTCTGTGTTAATGGTTTGATTCCATTATGGTCAACTTCTTCAGGATATTTCAAAGTCTGCATTTGTAGTATGGAGATCTGACATGTTGGTCCATGAAATATAGCTAATTTCTGACATATACACATAACATACATGTATGTTCATATATACATATATACTATGTCATATCTTAGTAGGTGCTAAAATTTTATAGTGTACAGTGATGTGTTACACAGTTCCTATCATTTCCTGGTGTAATCTACTTTTGTCACCAAATTTTGACTCTTTAATAATAATTCTTCCTTAATTTCTGGCCGCAATAATGTAGTCCCAATTTGTTTTCATTTATCCTCTCCTCCATTTATGCAGACACATATGCATGACTTAGCTGTATGTAAGATGCTTTTCTTTAAATATTATCTTGGCTGAGTTCATATGGGTGTCTCTCATGGATCTTAAACATTTCACAGGTTCTATCCAGAAGTAAGCCTCTCTTAGTTACATTGGACAGGTTCACTGTATCTGATATCAGCCTTTTCTATTGCTTGTTTGTCATATTAGCCAATCTGATAGTTGTGAGGTGGTACTCAGACCTATTTAATTTGCATTTCTCTAATCAGTAGTGACTTCAGGCATTTTTTCACCTGACTAGACATAACCAATTTCTTCATCTGAAAATGCCTGTTCATATCCTTTGACTATTTATCAATTGGGGAGTGGCTTATATTCTTATAAATTTGACTCAGTTCTCTACATATTTTAGAAATGTTGTCTTTATCAGAGACACTAGCTGTAAAAGTTCTTTCCCAGTTTTCTGTTTCCCTTCTAATCTTGGTTGTTTTGGCTTTGTTTGTGAAAAAACTTTTCAATTTAATTTAATCAAAATTATCCATTTTGCGTTTCATAATTTT
The DNA here is from genome assembly GCA_011680675.1 of Gymnobelideus leadbeateri. NCBI lineage: Eukaryota > Metazoa > Chordata > Mammalia > Diprotodontia > Petauridae > Gymnobelideus > Gymnobelideus leadbeateri. The sequence goes on from WOXC01000311.1 coordinate 236,859, forward strand.
CTCTATCTCCTGTTCGGTCATAAATTCTCCCCTTCTCCATAAATCTGTCGGATAAACTATTCCTTGCTCTTAATTTGCATATGTTATCACATTTTATTTCTAAATTATGTACCCATTTTAACCTTATCTTGGAATATGGTATAAGTTCCTGGTCTATACCTAGTTTCTGTCATACTATTTTCCAGTTTTCCTAGCAGTTTTTGTCAAAAAGTGAATTCTTATATCAGAAATTGGAGTCTTTGGGTTTATCAAACAGTAGATTACCATAGTCATTGATTACTGTGTCTTGTGTTCCACTGATTCACTGCTCTATTTCTTGGCCAGTACCAAATAATTTTGATGATGGCTGCTTTGTAATTGAGTTTTAGATCTGGTATGGCTAGACCACCTTCCATTTGTGCTTCTTTTAATTACCTTGCTATTGTTGACCTTTGCTTCTTCCAGATGATTTAAAAAAATTTTTTTTAGCTCTATAAAATAATTTTGGTAGTTTGATTCATCTGGTACTGAATAGGTAAATTAGTATAGGTAGAATTATCATTTTTATTATATTAGCTTTGCCTAACCATGAACAATTGATATTTTGTCAATAATTTAAATCTGTCTTTATTTGTGTGAAAAATGCTTTATAATTGTGTTCATATAGTTCCTGGGTTTGTCTTGGCAGATTGACTCCCAAATATTTTATATTGTCCACAGTTATGTTAAATGGAATTTCTTTTTCTATCTCTTGTTGCTGGGCTTTGTTGTTAATAGTTAGAAATGCTGGAGATTTATGTGGGTTTATTTTATAGCCTGCAACTTTGCTAAAGTTGTTAATTATTTTCAGTAGATTTTTTTCATTGATTCTCTAGAATTCTCTAAGTAGACCATCATTTCATCTGCAATGAGTGATAGATGTGTTTCTTCTTTGCAAATTATAATTCCTTTAATTTCTTTTTTCCCCTCTTACTGCTAAAGCTAACATTTCTAGTACAATATTGAATAATGATGGTGATAATTGACATCCTTATTTCATCCCTGATATTATTGGGAAAGCTTCTAGCTTATCTACATTTTATATAATGCTTATTAATGGCTTTAAATAGATGCTACTTCTCATTTTAAGGAAAGCTCCATTTATTCCTATGCTCTCTAGAGTGTGTGTGTATGTGTGTGTTTGCAGGGATGGGAGCTGTGTTTTGTCCAATCTTATTCTGCATCCAATGATAATTATATGATTGCTGTTAATTTTGTTATGGATGTGGTCAATGATGCTGATAGCTTTCCTAATATTCAATCAGTCCTACATTCCTGGTATAAATCCCACCAGGTCATTGGGTAGTATCATTGTGATAAATTGCTGTAATCTCTTTGCTAATATTTTAGTTCATTTTTTTTTTGCATTTATATTCATTAAAAAAATTGGTCAATGAATTTCCTTCTCTCTTTCAGATTTTCCTGTTTTAGGTATCACTACCATATTTGTATCACAAAAAAAAAATAATTTGGTAAAACTCTTTCCCCACTTATTTTTTCTCAAATAATCTATATAGTAATGGAATTCATTGTTCTTTAAATATTTGGTAGGACTCACTTGTAAATGCATCCAGCCATGGAGTTCATTGGTAGCTGTTTCGATTTCTTTTTTTTAATGAAATATAGTTATTTAAGTATTTATTTCCTCTTCTGTTAATCTTAGTAATTTATATTTTTGTAAATATTCATACATTTTATTTAGATTATCAGATTTATTGGTGTATAGTTGGGCAAGATAGACCATAATTATTATTTTAATTTACTCTTCTTTGGTGGCGAATTCACCCTTCTCCATTTTGATACTGGTCATTTGGTTTTCTTCTTTCTTATTTTTTTTTAAATCAAATTAACCAAAGGTTTATCTATTTTTAGCATTTTTAATAAAATCAACTCAGTTTTATTTGTTAGCTCAATAGTATTCTTAATGTCTATTTTGCTAATCTCTCCTTTAATTTTCAGAATTTCTAATTTGGTATTTAATCAGCGTTTTTAATTTGTCCTTTTTCTAGCTCTTTTAGTTACAAGCCCAATTTGTTGATCTCTTCTTTTTCTATTTTATTCATGTAAGCATTTAGAGATATAAAACTTCCTCTAAGAACTTCTTTGACTGCATCCACAAGTTTTGGTATGTTGTTTTATTATTGCCATTCTCTTTGATGAAGCTGTTGATCGTTTCTGATTTGTTGTTGGACCAGTCATTCTTCAGAATTAGATTATTTAGTTTCCAATTAATTTTTGGTGCATCATTCCATTATTCTTTAGTATATGTAATTTTTATTGCATCATGATCTGAAAAAGATGCATTTAATATTTCTGCCTTTTCTGCATTGGATTGTGAGGATTTTATGCTTTAGTATATGATTGGTTTTTGTGTAGGTACAATGTACTTTTAAGGAAAATGTTTATTCCTTCCAATCCTTATTCAATTATTCTCCAAAGGTCTAGCATATATAACTTTTCTAAATTTCTGTTCAGCTCCTTAATTTCCTTCTTGTTTCTTTTGTGGTTAGACTTATCTAGTTCTGAGAGGCAGAGGTTGAGATACCCCACTCAAAGTCTGCAGTCTTTATCTTTCCTTTACCTATGTTAAGAATTCTTCATTTATCAAGTCCAAATGCTATTTTAAAAATCATTGGTAGAAGATTCCATAGAGTAAAGAGCTGTTAGATGTAAAATGACAAAATAAAAATACCTACTACTTATGCTCATGTGTTCCCCTAACTACCTTGCCTTCTATCTCTATTCTCACTGGCATGTAAAATCAAGGAAATGACTAGAGTGATTCCATTCTTGTAAGCACCATCTTATGACATATAAAGATGATGATGATGATGATGATGATGATGATGATGATATAGCTTTTTGTATAGCACTTTAAACTTTATAAAGCAGTTTCCTAATGTTCTCTCATTTGATTCATACAATAACCCTTGAAATAGGTTTTATTATTATCCTTGTTTTAGAAACAAGAAAATTGTGAATAATGCAGATTAATTGACTTGCCCTGAGTCACACAGATAAATGTCTGAAGCAGGGTGAGAACCAAGGTCTTTTTCATTCCAAATCCTGTGCTTTATCAAATTAAATTATAAACTGATAAATTTCCATGTCAGGTATCCCACCTTTTTGCAAGATGCAGTAAATGAATTCTATTTCCTAAAAAATCATAGTAATAGAATAGAAATAATGAAAAAGCAAGAAGGTCTATAATATTCTCAATGTGAGTTAGCATCACTGGTATATATGAGGTTAAATAGATACCATAAATAAATAGATACATATACATGTGTGTGTGTTTTATATATGTGTGTATACAGATATCTAATGTGTGTATGTGTGGGTATATATAGGTAAGTATGAATATATATGTGTATATATGTATACACACATTGTACATACACACATGTATTTGTATGCACACACACATATTTGGCAAGCCATATTGGAAAATATTTCATTGGCATGAGAGACTGAGAATATTAGCTTGCATATTGGGTTGAAATGTCAGTCAACAGGGACTAGAATATTAGACTATGGTTAAGCTGGATGTATTCATAGCTCATTACAAATGTATTGTTAAACACATGCTCTGTTTATTTTGTTGTTATGAAAATCATAGAAATTGAATGGCACCGGTTGTTTCCACTAATCCTGAAGGCAGTGATCTTTAAAATTTGGATAGAGAACAGTAAGACTATAGCAGACATGTTTAATTGGCAGACAAACCAATATGTCCTAGCTATAATACAAACAGTTAAGAAAGCATATTGAATAAATTTTAGATCTTGCTATTGAAGTAAAGAAATGAAATCTTATAGAGAAAGGGGGTGTCCAGGAAGGCCTGTGGGGTACACTGAGGGAGGTTTATAACTAGCTTATGCCTGATACTGCATTAAGGGACTTAAAATGTTCCATGGGGCATTTGAGTCAAAAAACATTTAAAAGGCCATGTGCTCCAACATCATATTTATAGATGAAGAAATAAGAGTCCCAGTGAAGTGAATAGATTGGGCCAAGGTCACCAAACTAATTCCAGAGTCCAAATCTTCTGTTCCATAATAAGCATTCTTTCTGCAATTATATATGACTTTGTGTCTGTCCAATTTGGAAATACACAATCAAGTAGATGGGACTATAATTTAGAAAACTATTGCCACGTAAATATTAGAATAAAAGTTTCCTTTTTGAATTTATTAATACAAATTCATGTGTATGCATAATTTAAAAGCTTTCTTGCTTCTCTAGAGTATGTGGGATAATTTCTTTAGGTTTGACCAAAGTGCCTCTCTAGTTTTATTCTAATTAAAACTTTTTAAAAAGTTCACCTTCTATAAATACAAATGTTACTAAGGAATATAGGGAAGCTAGACTTTTGAAATGATGATATAAACATATTGTAACTACTTATAATTAGTTAGGAGGGGGAGAAAGAGAAAAAGATGAAAAGCAAAATAGTCATGAAAGATAACTATAAAAATGCTAGACATCCCATCATAAATTAATAAATAAAATTAAAAGCTAATTTATCAAGGAAAATAATAAAATAGTTTAACCTTTTGGTAATTTGATTTTTAAAAACAAGAAAGCCAAATTGTATCAAAAACAGAAAAAGAATTAACAAATAAAAAAACAAGAAAAATAATTAGAAAATATTTTGCTTAAATATATAACCATAGAAGTGACAATTTAAATTAAGTAGATCAATGTTTACCAAATATGAAGTGCCTAGATTAATATAATATAGGAAACAGAAAACACTTTTGAGTAAGCCTTAAGTGAATATTCCCTCACACATATAAATCCACCCCAAACTGAGGAATAGACAGATTTATAGGTGATTCTTATTAAACACTCAAAGAGCAATTGGTTTTAATATTAAACAATTCATTTGTAAAAATAGGCAAAGAAAAGATCTTACCAAATTCCTTCTATGACACAAATATGGCCTTGACACCTATAGCAGGAAGAATTAACATTAATACTCTCTTAAATTAAAGTATTATCACAAAGTCTATAGTCTATATATCAAAAGGATTATATACTCTTGCTAGGTTGGATTTATATCTTGAATATCTTCAGTATTATGAAAACTATCCACAAATTGATGGAAAGATAGATATGATGTTAGTAATTCCATTAAAATAACTATAGAATATATAAAACAGAATACTATATAACTATTAAAATACAATTTCAAAATATTTTATTAAAGACAGATAATAATTGGAGAAATATGAATTACTTATAATAAAAACAATCATGATTGTGTTAATGGAATAAATTTTTAAAAATAGACCCACTTCTGTTATAAAGCACTAGAAAATGAAATAACAAAAGGACACTTACATAATATTGTGAGTAGGTTTTGTATAAAACCAAGAGCCAGCAGTATATGTAATGGGTACAAATTAAAGGCCTATCACATGATCAGCGGTAAGGAAATTTTCATTATCACTTCTACTATTTGGTCTAGTGTTAGAAATTCTATCTGTGGAAATAAGGCAGGGGAAAATATTAAAAGAATAGCAAAAAATAAATGAAAGTATCGTATTTTGTAGGTGACATTGCTTGTTTAGAGAATCTTAGTTATTAATTGAAGCAATTGATTGCTTAAGCAAAGGTTCTGGATCTAAAATAAAACTACGTATATAATCACCATTCCTGTATATTAAAAAAAGAGATATAAAAAGTAATTCCATTCAAAATAACTATAGAAAGCAAAATATAGTTAAGGATTTTTCTACCAAGGCACACTCAGGAACTATACAAATAGCATCATAAAACACTTTTCAAAAAATAAGGGCAGTCAAAAGTTGGAGAAATATTAATTATCCATGGGTAGGCTAAGATAATATAATAAAAATGATAATGCTATCTAAATTAATTTACTTATTCAATGGCATACTAGCCAACTACCAAAGAATTACTTTATAGAACTAGAAATAGTTATAAAATTCATCTTCAGAAAGGACAGGGACTTAGTGGTACCAGATAGCTAACTATGCTATAAAGCAATGCTTGTCAAAGTGATTTCGTACTTTAAGAAATAGAGAGGTCAATCAACAGAACAGATTCAATATTCAACATACAGAAGCAAATGAAATTAGCAGGCTGTTTTTAGATAAACCCAAAATGGCATAAGGATTCACTATTTACCAAAAACTACTGAGAAAACTGGAAAGCAATCTGGCAGAAATTAGGATTAGACTAATTCTCATATATACGAAGATAAGATTGATTGATTGATTGATTGCTTTTTGGAGGGGGTAGGGTAGGGCAATTGGGGTTAAGTGACTTGCCCAAGGTCACTTGACTAGTTTTGTGTGTGTGTGTGTGTGTGTGTGTGTGTGTGTGTGTGTGTGTGTGTATGTGTGTGCGTGTGTGGTGTCTGAGGCCAGATCGGAACCCAGGTCCTCCTGACTCCAGGGCCGGTGAGCTACTCACTGTATCACCTAGCTGCCCCTCAAGATAAGATTTAAATGGATATATGTCTACCTTGTGTTTCTCTTCAGTGCAGTAGTAAACTGGTAAATGTTTAATATCTGGCTATCCAAAAATATTTTTTTACACAATTAACTTTTAAATGTAATCTATAGCACTTATACTTTTTTTTTTCCATCACTGTCTAGGCAAACAACCAAAATAATAAATCAAGCATTGATTTGTATTTGCTAGTTTATATAGTTTAAATGGTCACATTTGAACATTAAACAGCTGGCTTTTGTGAGTCACTTTGAGCTGGCTCTGTCTATAGCTGTCACTTCTCATGTCCTTCAGTCTCTCCCTCTGGCTAGAAAAACTAGATTTCTAAATGCCCAATTTTCTGATACGAGATTACAATAGTATTGGGGCAGCTAGGTGGCGCAGTGAATAGAGCATCAGCCCTGGAGTCAGAAGGACCTGAGTTCGGATCCGACCTCAGACACTTCACACACAAACAAAAACCTAGCCGTGTGACCTTGGGCAAGTTACTTAACCCCAATTGCCCTCCAAAAAGAAAAAAAAATTGCAGTAGTATCAATGTATCATAGAATTATATCTGAAAGGGACCTCAGAGGCCCCCTGGTATAACTCTATGTGGAGTTTATCTTCAAAATCCATCTTCCTTTTGGTTATGGTTAATATTTGCATTTTGACAAGGTCCTTCAATACCTTAAGTGAAAAGATTAACTAATATGGAACTTTTAAATAGGTCCAGTGAAGGAAATTATTTTTAAAGGGGTCATAATTAGTAATTTTCATGACTGGGACAAGTGGCCTGGAATGTACTTAGGGGAAGAAATTAAAACTTGCTTATAATTCAGGTATGAAGTGGGTATAGGTATGACCAAAAAAAAAAATAATAACTCAAGACACAGAGGCAGATACTAGTATAAAAAACACTCATTGGATGATGCAGGTGGAAGGATTTGGATTAAAGCATAAAGAAAACCCACACTGAGTAGTCCTTTGGGTCTCCCATCTCTCACCTGTTGTCTGGAGCATCCCACTTCACTTTCAATTTGCTCACTCTAGCAATCAGCTCTCACTCAAACAGGGATAAGTTCCCAGAGGTACACTATTACCACATAGTTACATATAAACTTTCTTATGAGCCTGGAAGTATCCCTATTGAAGAAAATGATACTCCCTGTACCTCCTATTCTAGCTCTTGAGCTCCTATCCAATATAGTTCCTACCTATGCAACCAGTAATTGACCAAAATGTCACTTTCAGATCTTAAACAAAATTGTTTACTTAATAAGGCAAATATATTTTAGATGGTAATAATCAAATAAATGCTACAGTGTTGGGTGGACACCAAAGTGGATGAGCAGTCCTGAAAAGGACTTTGCAAGCCCTCACAGCAGAGGTGCTCATCCTCCTGAACACCTCATACACCTCACAGTGAATGCATGTGAATGATAATGCATGAATTAATGGATTACAATTTACTATGCAGTTCGTTAAATGTTGAGAATAAAAATATAACCAAGAAACACAGTTCTTGCCTTTAAGGAGGTTGCTTTCGAATAATAAGAGATAGCACATATGGGGTGCTAGGAAGCTGGAAGATGGTGAGGAGTGAGGTCAGGGTGGTGGACTCAGTCCACAGTTGTGGAATGGTTTAGAAATGACTGGGAAGTGATGTGGATATCAGTTCATAAATCAAGAAGCATTATGTACCTACTATGTGCTAGACAGTGTGCTAAGTACTGGAAGTACAAGGAAAAAGATAATCCCAGTTTTCAAGGAGTCACAGTCATTTAATAGAGGAGAAAAAAATAGCTAACATTCATATAATGCTTTTTAAAGATTTGTAAAGTTAATGTACATTATCTCATTTAATCCTCACAGCAGCCCTGTGAGATAGCTGCTATTACTGTCCCCATTTTACAGGTGAGGAAAGGGAAATAGGTATAAGTGAGGCGATTTTCCCCGATTACACAGATTGTATATTTCTAAGGCAGGATTTGAACTTGGGTTTTTCTGACTCTAGGGGCACTCTATGTATTGCAAAACCTGGCTGCCTCACTTAGGCCTGGTTCTGTACAAACTAAGGTAAAAAAAATCGTTTAGACCACGTATCAAGATCTAATACTACTAAAACTCCTTCCTTTCTATCTGTTTTCATTAATTCCTGCAGGCATCCAAAGATCAACACTTGCTTTTCTGTGATATCAATCCCCCTGTGAAGAAACATTTAGCATTCCTTGCAGAAGGAATTCCTTGCAAAGGATAGAGCAGAAGGGTGGCCTACCTGGGTTTGGGAATTGTTATATACTTTTTAAAAATTCCCAGAAGGGAGCAATTCTTCCTTGAATTAGAGCAATCTTGCTGCCTGCTATTTAACTGAGCACTTTTTATTGGAAGACTGTCACTTTTTATCCTCCTAGAGGTTGTTTTTGAGAAGGATTCAAGTATAATTTGGAAATATCCTTCATCAGCCCAATTTCTGACTATTTTGTTGACTCCTTCTAAAAAGATTTCTGTTAACTTAATATGGCCCCATATACACACTGGAGTCAATGTGAATGCAACCAGCTGCTTATAAATAACATTAATGGAGAGAATTACAGTTTGGACAAATACTTGTGTAGCAGCAACCACCCTGGCATACACAGGATGGCTGCTAGCACAAGTTCTTAGATCTGCTTTTTTAGGAAAGATAGTTTCAACAATCTTTTTTTAATTACATTCATTAGTTCTAGGGAAAAGTCAGCACTCTAATGTCAGAGGAAATCCAAACAAAGAAAATAGATAAAATACAAGCAGAGAAAAAAAAGACCAACAGACAGAGCTTCTGAGAAATTAGCACAGATCAACAGACAGATCGAACTGTCTGACCAAGGCGATACATACATAGTTACTATAGAGGGAAGCACCAGCATCTGGATTTTTCAAAGCTGGGGAGGTCCTTAACAGCTATTCAGAGTCTCATCTGGTCAAATCACAAGAACACTCATCCAATGAGTGAGCCCCAAAGAAAAATGCTAATCTCAGAGCAAATATATATATATTACAGTATATATATATATATGTATATATATATATATACTGTAATACTCTCTCACTATAAAAAGGATATATATATATACATATATACATATACACACACACACACACACACACACACACACACATATATATATATATATATATATATATATATATATATATATATATATCCTTTTTATAGCGAGAGAGTATTACAACTCTCCTGACTCAGTGCCTAATTAGAAACTAGCAAAAGATGCAAAAGTCTTCCTATAAGTAAGCCTCCCCTAATCAAGCTCCCCTTAATGGGCTCCACAGTGAATCCTATAAATTAGTGGGGAAGATTTTATATCCCGTTAACATTGTAACTTCTTAGAACAATAAAGTGGAGATTTTTTCCATGCTTACATTTTGTCTCAAACTTATTCATCTCAGACTTCATTTGAAATCAAATAACCCAAATATTGGGAGTCATGTTCATATTCTGAAAATTATATTACTAAAAATTATGAACAATTGTTATTTAGTAATTACTAAATTAATAATTAAAATTTTAAGTTTGCAATTACAACCTAAAAATAAATTTAAGACCATCTCTTAAAAACATTTCCTAGGGACAGAGTCAAAGGTTCCACTGAGAAAAGAATGAAGAGCATGAAGAGTACAGCAAAAACAAAGGGTGGCATGGCTTAGGAATGACCATAAAACACAACTTCTTTAAATGATCAATTAAATTTGTGTCCTTTATTCATATCTTATTCTTAATTAATACAATTCCTATTGCATTATGAATTATAAATGATATGTTTAATATTTCTAACTTTCTGTGTTTATTTGTGGATTCTTCATACCCTAAAATATGGACAATTTTTGTGAAGATGCTGTATGTTGATGAAAAATAGGTATAGTGATTGAGTCCCATTTAATAATATCCAAAGATCTATCATATCTAATTTTATAATACCTTTCACATCTTTAATTTCCTTTTTGCTCATCCTTCTTTTAGATTTATCCTTCTGAAAGAGATACACTGAAGTCCTCACAATCATTTATTTTTCTCCCTTAGATCTTCCTGTAATTCATTTCACTTTTAAGTATTGTCAATCAAAGAACAGGCATTTGTTAAACACTTACTACTTTAAGTTTTAAAGGAAAAAATAGTCTTGAGTATAATACAGTTTCCTTAACTTTTTAGTACATCAAATTCCAATTTTTGCTTTCTTTTTTTGTGGATGTGTAGTCCTCCATGATACTGATTGAAGTCCATTAGCCATGATTTGTTTTCTCTTTTGTGTTTGGAATATGTTCTCTTTGACCTGGAAGCTCTGGGATTTGATGTTAACATTTTTGTTTTGTTTCTTAATCTGTTGTTCCTCTCCAGTCGTGTCTCCTGTATTCTATTAATTTATACTTTGCCTTATAGTTCCAATATTTCTAGATGATTTTCTTTTGTGATTTCTTGAAACAGGGTAGTCAATGGGTTTTAATTGTTTGATTCTTCACATTGTCTTAGGACATTGGTGAATTCCACAGTGTCATTCTATACTCTCTTTCCTAGAACAATTAAATGTAGCACAGTGAGATGAGTGCTAGATTTGGGGGCAAAGAACAAGATTTAGAATGCTCCCTCTATCTTTTGCCACCTGGTTAACTTTGGAGAAATTACTTCCCCCCTCTGAAACACAAGCTTCCTTCTCTTTGAGCTATAAATCTCACTTTTCTACCTTGTCTCAGGAAATTTATTATTGGGAAAACTTCATCATGCTTCAAGATTCCATCAGCCTTAGTGCTGTACCTCATTATTGCCCCTTGTTCACTCTGATTGAAGGATGGAGCCATGAACTCCAAAACTTCCATTTAAGGAAGGAACTCAGCTCAGAACAGTTCCTTATTTCTCATCTCACTGCCCTAGGTTGGGACTTCTCTAACTTCCACAATTCCTTTATGTCAGATACCTTCCCTATGACATGTTGCCACCCAGCTTTTCAGTTTCTTTTTGTGTCTTGTCTTCTCCTCACTAGATTGTTTTCCTTTTCCTTTTCTTTTTGTATTTGTTTTCCCAGAGCTTCGTATTGTGCCTGGTACATAGTAGGTATTTAGTAAATGTTTATTGATTGATTAATTGATGTTAAACCCACTTCGGGTTCTAAGTTTGCAATCTTTTGATCTTGCACTATTTCGGGGACCAAAATAAAACTAAGAAACTTCCAAGAAAGTTAAAATGGAATCCTACTGTCATAGAAGACCTATCAGTAGGTGGAAAGAGAACAGATATAAGGTTGATGAAGTTTAGTAGATAATGACAACCCCTCTCAAGTCTTAAATTGATCAAGCTGTTTTTAAAGGCCTTCATTTATATTTTAGTTTAAGCACATTTTTCTCACATCTACTTATTTGCCAATTTAATTAATAACACATAACCCAAAAAGTTAATCCTTTTACTAGCAACTTTATTTTTTATTTTCTCCCATTTGCTAAGGAAAAAAAAAGTAATATATTCAGTAGGAAATCATTAGCTCAAGTATTCCAGTCAGGTGAAAACAGTAATAAGTAGGGCATTTTGAAACCTGAAATAACGTTTTGATTCTCACATTCATTTTATTCTATTCCTACTTTATTGGCTCTAATCCTCAGAGAAGGGTGAGAATTTTCACCTTTAAAGATGCCTAAAAGTCCATGAAGTCACTGGATTCCTATAGACAATTACAACGAATCCTACAAGCCTGAGGGATTTACTGAGCCTCTGAATTATGATATTTTAGTCCCTTCTTATCTTGATTCTGTGAGATTCCTTTGTCACTACTATAGCTTACTTGAGATTTCTTCTTTTCTTAATCAAAGGTTGGTACAGAACCCATTCTCCCTTTTCAAAGTGATAACCTCTTCATGAGAGATTTATCTTCAACTTCAGGTTCATATGAGGAAAATAATTCATAAGTATGTCACAAAGAAGTTGGGTATAAGATGTACAGACCTAACACCTGAGTGGGAAGCTGATTATTGCCTGACAGTGCTACAAGAATTATAGTCCTTTAAATGCAGCTCTAGATTCTAATTAACACATAATTTCTGGGAAGAAAGTGTAAGTGAAAACTGCTTTAACTTCAAATGGAGAAATTCCACAGTGACCGCCCAAGAATACCAAAATGATTGAATATACTGCCTCCATCTGCAAGCCAACCTTCTTCTATGGAGCTTGTGGCAGAATGAATGGCCCCTTCTCCCTTTGGGTATATTCCTACCTCCAGTCTGTGGCTAGTGAAAGGATTTCATTTACTCTGTCATTCCTTCTCACTTGCTACATTTCAACATGGGCTCTGGAGAAGAAAATGGATAGAATCCAATCTGTGGCCAGGCTTTCTTCTGAATTTCTAGTAAAACTATTCCCAATACAACATACTTAGAAGACCAAAGACAGTTCACTCGAGGAAACTCTGCTAATTGTAGGCTTATAACCATTACCAACAATTATCATAGCTGTTGGATCAGAAATAAAATGTAAAATTGAATAGGTAAATAAACGACTTTCTAAATAATAAAGTCAAACACAAAGGATTAGGTCCCTCGATATATTCTGTGTTTATGGGATTTGAACTAGACCTTGAAACTTAGATTGTCTTATGTGATTCAGTAGGGTTATTTTTAGATTTATCAGGTGTTGTCAATATAATATTGACTGCAGAGCTTTACAAAATTTTCTTTCAGTTTGCCCTCAATGGCACTCAACAAATGTATTTCAGTTCAATCCCATTTCACCTAATTCAACAAAAGTTTATGAAGATTCTATTGTGTGCCAAGTTCTGGCCTAGGCAGTAGAGGAGAAACAAAAGCAAGATGGCGCAGTGTCTTTCCTCTCTTACCCTCATAAAACTTTAGTTAGTTCTTCCTGAATCTAAAAATTGCCCTCTATCTACTATACTATACTGTTTCTATATCAAATTGGGCCTTTGTGTTTTGGGGCCCTTAATACATGATTTAACTGGTGGTAGGAGTCCCTGGTTTTAAAACTTTAAGTTGAAGGTCAGCAACTAACTGACTGGTTTAGAAATGTTTAGAAAAGGTTATTTACCCATGACCATTAAGCTAATATGTGTCTGAGGCTGTACCTGAGCCCAGGTCTTCTTGACTCTAAAAATGATACTCTATCCACTATGGCACACTGTATCCAGTCCAAACCATTTAAAATACAAAATAATACAGGATAAATGCATAGTAAAGATAGAAAACAATGTCCTTTATTGAGGCCTGATTTGGAGAGTGAAGAAGAGAATACTACTGATTAAGGAGAATATTAGGAAGGACACTAAAGAGCTAGATTATGTCCAAAAGAAGATGACAGATTGGGGAGAGGACAAACAAACACACCATATGAAGATTGATTGAAGGTAGTGAGAATGCCAAGCCTGGATAAGAGAAAACACAGGGAAGACATGATAGTTTCATGCTTGGTGGTTAATTAGTTTGAGTGCTGGACTTGAAATCAAGAAAACCTGAGTTCATGGAAATTGAGAGGATGTCTATCAATTAGGGAGTGACTGGACAAACTGTGCTATAAGAATGTAATGGAATACTATTGTTCTAGGAGAACTGATGAGCAGGCAGATTTTAGAAGAACCTGCAAAGACTTACGTGAACTGATGCTGAGTGAAATGAGCAGAAGTAGGAGAACACTGTACAAAGCAACAGCAACTTTGATAGACTTAGTTCTTCTCAGCAATAAAATTATCTAAGCCAATTCCAAAAAGTTTATAATTGAAAATGCTATCCACATCCAGAGAAAGAACTATGGAGTCTGAATGCAGATCAAAGCCAACTGCTTTCTTTATTTATTGCTTGCTTTTTTCTTTCTAGAGGTTTTTCCCTTTTGTTATGATTCTTTTCTTTTACAATATGACTAATGTGGAAATAGGTAAATATGTTTAATGTGATTATACATGTTTAGCCAACATCAGACTGCAAGTCATCTTGGGGAGGGTGGAGGGAAAGGAAGGAGAAAACATTTGGAATTCAAAATCTTATAAAAGTGAATATTGAAAATTATAATTATGTCTAATTTGAAAAAAATAAAATACTATTAAGTGGAAAGAAAAAAAGACCTGAATTCACATCCTTCATTAGATAGTGACTAGCTGTGTGACTCTCGGCAAGTCACTTATCTTCTCTTAGCCTCAGTTTCCTAATATATAAAATATTGATATTAGCACCTACCTCATAGTGTTGTAAGCACCAGATATCATCAGATACTTAAGTATTTACAAACCTTAAAGCACAATATAAATGTTAGCTATTAGTAGCTGAAGAAATTGTCTTGTAGAAGAGAGATTAATCTTTTTTTTTTCAGACACAGAAAAGCAAAGTTTATTAAAGTTTCACCATAATTGGTAGACTCTTTTTTTTCATTTTCCAAATGCTTTATTAAATTCTGGTTTACATCATTCATTTCCATCAGATTTTGAGGTACAATTTTTCCCCATTTTCCCCTACCCACCACCCCAGAATAACAGTCATATAGGATATCCCCTCAACAATCTGCTCTCTCTCATCTCTTCTCCCATACCCCCTTTGACTTTTCCAGTAGGGTGAGGTAAATCCCTGAGCCCCATTGCCTGCACATCTTATCTCCCAATTATATGCAAAATAGTATTAATTGTAGTATTTATATATTTTTTTAAATTTGATTTTAAAAGGAGGATATGCAACTCACTATATGCTGTACATATGTAGCTATACAAAACATTACCATAGTAGATATATTGTAAAAGACTGACTATATTTACCTCTCTCCCATCCCACCTTCCATCTGGTCCACTCCCTCCTTGATCCTGTCCCTTTACAAAAGTGGGTACTTCCAACTCCCCCGCCCAAGGCCACTCTCCCCTCCAACACCTTCCACCATCCCCTTCCCCCCACTCTCCTGTAAGGTGGGACTCTCTGTTTAGTATGCATGTCATTCTCTCCCTGGTCCAAATTCAATGAGAATAAGGTTTTGCTTTTTTGCCTTTCTGTTCTTCTCCTCCCCTGCAAACACTTTTGCTTGCCTCTTCTGCAGGAGATAGTTTACCCCACCCTGTCTCTCCCCATCTCCTCTTGCCGCATTCCTCTCTTACCTCTTAACTTCACCCCTTAAGTATCATCCCTTCCCACCAAATTCAACCTGTGCCCTCTATCCATGTATACCTGAAAACATATATACACATTCACATATGTATTCATATGCCCTTCTTCAACTATTTTCATACTGAGAAAAGTTTCATCAGTTACTGTTATTGTTTTTCCCTGTAAGAATGTAAAGAGTTCAACTTTGATAAGTTCATAGTGATTTCTTTTCCCTGTTTACCTTCTCAAGCATCTCTTGCTTCTTGTATCTGAATGTCAAATTTTCTATTCAGCTCTGGTTTTTTCCTCAAGAATGCTTGAAAGTTTTCTATTTCACTAAATGACCAAAATTTCCCCTAATACATGACACTCAGTTTAGCTGGGTAGGTGATTCTTGGTTTTAATCCCAGGTCCTTTGCCCTCCAGAGTATCATATACCATGCCTTTCTATCCCTCAGTGTAGAAGCTGCCAGATCCTGTGTTATGCTGATTGTATTTCCACAATATTGAAATTGTTTCTTCCTGGCTGCTTGTAATATTCTCTCCTTGATCTGGGAATTCTGGAACCTGGCTACAGTATTCCTAGGAGTTTTCTTTCTGGGATCTTTTCAGGAGGTGATCTATGGATTCTTTCAACCTCTATTTCACCCTCTGGGTCTAAAACATCAGGATGATTTCTAGATTATTTCTTTGATCATGGTTTTCAGGTAGTCTGATAAATTTTAGACTGTCTCTCTTGGATTTTTTTCCAGGTCAGTGGTTTTTCCCATGAGATATTTCACATTGCCTTCTATTCTTTCATTTGTTTGGATCTGCTTAATAGCATCCTGATTTCTCATAAAGTCACTAGCTTCCATTTGTTTCAGTCTAATTCTGAAGGAATGATTCTCCTCAGTGAGCTTTTGAGATTCTTTTTCCATCTGGAAAATTCGGCTTTTTAAGGCATTCTTCTCCTCCTTGCCCTTTTGAGCCTCCTTTGCCATTCGAGTTAGTCTATTTTTAAGGTGTTATTTTCCTCAGTCAGGCTGTTGACTCTCATTTCATACTTTTCTTGCATCTTTGTCATTTCTCTTCCCAATTTATTCCCCACTTTTCTTATCTGCTTCTTTTTTTTTTAAAGCAATTGGGGTTAAGTAACTTGCTCAAGGTTACACGGCTAGTCATTATTTATGCATGGGTGCTCATTTTCTGAGGCCGGATCTGATCTCGGGTCATCCCAACTCCGAGGCCGGCACTCTTACTCACTGCGCCACCTAGCCGCCCCTCTTATCTGCTTCTTAAGGTCCTCTATGGCCTGTAGCCAGCTTGTATTTTCCTTTGGGGCTTTTGGTGCAGGAGTTCTGACCTCACAGTCCTCCTCCTGTCCCATGCTTTGATCCTCTTTGCCCCCAAAATAGGAGTCTAATGTTGCATTTTTCTGTTTATTTTGTTTGCTTTGCCTAGGCAAGTTGCCACTCAATTACATGACTTTTGAGCTTGTTGCCACAGTGGGACTTTGCCACCAGCCAGGGGAACTTCCATCCCAAATGTTGGGGTTTTCTCAACTTCTGGAGGTATTAGTTGGGTGGCCTCTGTGAAGCCTCCACACACTCTGGCAAGCTGGTCACACACCCCAAGACCTCCACCCCAGACTGAAAACCAGATCCAGGGAGGTTTAATCAAGAGCAATTAACCCCCACACTGATTGCTGGATCCCCCTACAGTTTGCAGGCCAGGAGCTGAAGCTGCAATGCATCAATGTGGTGCAAATTGCACTGGCTCCTCAGCAGCTTCTTGCCCCCAGGGGAAGAAGCTGACGCATTATCCCAACCAGTCCCATAGTCTATAGGGCACTGACCTCTCACTTTGTCCTAGGATATGTCCTAGGCTAGGCTATGTCCTATATGTTGATAATTCTGGAAACACCACAGCTGCTGGTGTTCTGGGGTCCTTCCAGCTGACTTCTGGTCTGGCCACCCTCAGGCTAAAACTGCAACTCACAGGGGCCTGGGCTTGGCTCCCAGAGGACTGCACTGGCCACTCCCTGCTGGGCTGCCAGGTTGTCCTCAGTGGGAGGTTAGCTTCTCTGTGTCATTTTGTGGGTTCTGGAGCTCCAGAGGTCATTCATAGTCCCCCTTTTACATAATTTTGAAGTGGTATGGGCTGGACCACTGTGGAAGTGCTGTTTCTACTCTGCCATCTTGACTCCTCCACCCAATAGACTCTTAAGGAGCCTAAGTATTTGTGAACTTGTATTGACAAACAGGCCAGAACAATCAGACACAGACTGAGTCTGTACTAGATTGAATCTCAGTAAGAGAGATTAATCTAACTCTACTTGGTTTTGAAAGACAAAATTAGAAACAATGGGGGAAGGGAAGATTTAGGTTCTTTGTATGGAAAATTCCCAAATTATTAGAGCTGAACAAAAATGCAATAGTTTATCTTAAAAGTTAGCAAATTCCCCTTGACAAGAGATGTTCAACTCAATCTTGGATGGCTATTTGTTTAGCACACTGCCTGGCACATAGCAGGTTCTTGGTCATTTTCAATTGATTGCTTGTCACATTTTAAAATAAGAGTTGAACTAGATAATCTCTCATAACTCTTTCAACTCTGTATGTGTTATTGTAGGAGTGATAGGAAACTGATGAAAGTTCTACACCAATACCCTAGGTCCATGGTAAATTAATGGGTCAGCATGGAGAAGAGATGCACAGGATGATATGGCATGGATGGGTTTCAATCTGCATTATTGTGTGGAATAACCACATTAATGAGTGCCTGGAGTATTGGAGATTCATAGATAGACACGGACAAATAATTCAACACTAAGTGTCTAACCTATTATTATTCAGTCTTTTCAATTGTGTCTGACTCTCTATGACCACATTTTGGTGTGGGTTGTTTTTGGTTTTGGTTTTGGTTTTGGTTTGGCAAAGGCACTATAGTGGCTTGTAATTTCCTTCTCCAACTGATTTTACAAATGAAGAACTGAGGCAAACAGGGTTAAGTGACTTGCCCAGGGTCACACAACAGGTGAATTTTCCTGATTCTAAGCCCAGTGCTCTATCCATTGCCCTTACTGGCTGCCCATGCCTACTATTACTCTCTCTTCAATTAGTTCAATTTGCACCTAGAAACTGAATTATTGCAACACATAGCTAAAAATAACCTTTTATCCCTATCCTATAAAAGAGACTAAAGTACAAAATATCAAAGATTTTTTTCTTTTTTGTTTCAGTAATTCCCCCTTCTATATCATCTGTTATTTATGCTGCCTTTTCTCCCCTGAAACTTCTCCCACTGTAGGACAGATTCTCCTCAGATCACACCTAGACTATTACAATTGCTCACACCTAGACAACTGCTATTTGATCTCACTGCCATGTTTCCCTATTCCAATCCATCCTTCAGTCAGCTGTCAAACTGCTCTTCCAAAAGTACAGATCTAACAATATCACCTCCTATTCAGTGGACACAAGTACTTCCCTATTACCTCTACATTTGGGCATAAAATTCTTTGCTTGACTTTTAAAATCCTTTGTAACCTGACCTTCTCTTTTCTTTCAATTCTTCTTACACTTTATTTTCTTCCACATACTCTACAGTTCAATGACACTGTTCTCTTTGCTGTTCCTTAAACATATATTTCCAAATTCTGAGTCTTCTTAATGGCTAATTCCCATGCCTGATGTTCTGTCCCTTCTCATCTTGACCTCAGTTAACATCCCACCTTGTATAAGAAATCTTTCTAGGTCCAAATGTATCCTGTAGATACATTATTTATATTTAGTGTTCACTGCTTGTCTCCCTCATTAGACTGGGAACTCTTTGAGAATTAGAGACTATTTTTCCCCTTTCTTTGTTTCCCTAGGGCTTATCACAGTGCCTGGACCATAGTAGGTGCTTAATAAATTCAAGTTGACGAATTGACTCACTTTCTAGACTGAGTGTGAAAAGAACAAAAAACTCTAAAAATGTGGTAATAGAAATGATATCACAAGAAGAAATGACTTTGATCAAAGATCACAGTTTTCACCTGTCATATTTATTCTCTTAAAATAATAAACTTTAATTCACTAAATATTAATTGATTAGTGATGTTGTTGTCATCATGAAGCCTAGAAGATCATAGCATGTAGTGGAAAGATTGTTGGATTGGTAGTGAAATGAATCAAACAATTTCAAAGGGAGGTGGAACCAAGATGGCCAAGTAGAAACAGGACTTTCACATGGCTCCAGCTTTCACCTCCTCCAATACACATAAAAGTTACTCTAAACAAATTTTAGGGCTAGAGAACCCACAAAGTGACAGAGAGAAACAAACCTCTGATGGAAGCCCAGCAAGCTGGCAGGAAGGGTCCATCTCAGCACATAGGGAGGCAAGGACAGTCCCAATGGAGCTGCAATTTTAACCCTAGGGTCATGGCTGGATGTGACTTCACCAAAGTAAATCACCAGCAGCTGTAACAGTTTCCAGATTTCTCAATCTACAAATGCCAAAGACAAAGTAAAAGGTCAGTGTGTAACTTTGTTTGAATGGGAGAGTGTGATCAAGGTGCTACCTCCAGAGCAAGAAGTGGAGGAGGCATGGTGGCTGCAGCTGCTGCCACATGGCTATTTCTGAGGTCCTGGCCTGCAGATTGTAGGGGGACCAAGTGACCATTCAGAAGGTAATCACTTTTGCTTTGACCTGCTTGGATCCAGATTCTGGTCTTGGGTGGTGGTCCTGGAGTATATGACCAATGAGACAGAGTGTGTGGGGGCTGTAGAGAGGACACCCATCTAATAGCTCCGGCAGCTACAAAAACTCCAGCAATTTGGGACAAAGCTCTCTCCATTTTGGAAGCAGAGTTCTACCAATGTAAAGAGCTCAAAAGTAAAGTAATTGGCTGTCAATAAGAGCAAACCATGGAAGCGTAAAGAGATGATAGAATCCTTTTTGGGGAACAAAAAGGATCAAGGCATGGAGTGGGAGGAAGACAGCGAAGTCAGAACTCCTACATCAAAAGCCTCCAAGAAAAAAAAAAGCCATGATCAAAAAAAGAGCCTAGATACCATCTTTCAAGAAATAATCAAGCAAAATTGCCCTGATATTCTAGAACCAGAGGGCAAAATAGAAATTGAAAGAATTCACTGATTGCCTCTCAATGAAGATCCACAAAGGAAAACTTCTAGGAATATTATAGCCAAATTCCAGAATTCTCAGGTCAAGGAGAAAATAATACAGTCAGGAAGAAACAATTTGAGTATTGTGGAAACGCAATCAGGGTAAGACAAGACCTAGAAGCTTCTACATTAAGGGATAGAAGGGCTTGAAAAATGATATTCTGGAGGCCAAAGGGGCTAGAACTAAAACCAAGAACCACCTATCCAGCAAAACTGAGTATAATGCTTCAGGGAAAAATATGGCCATTCAGTGAAATAGAGGGCTTTCAAGCATTCTTGATGAAAAAACCTGAGCTGAACAGAAAATTTGACTTTCAAATACAAGAAGCAAGAGAAGGCAAACAGGAAAAAGAAATCATAAGGAACTCATTAGAGTTGAACTATTTATATTCCTACATGGAAAAATGATAATTGTAACTCATAAGACTTTTCTCAGTATGAGGATAGCTGAAGGGAATGTATATGTGTATGTGTGTGTGTGTATACACACACACATACACATATGTATATATAGAAGGATATATGTGTGTATATATATATATATATATATATATATATATATATATGTGGGCATTTGTATGTTCATTGTTCATGTATACATAGAGAGAGGGCACAAGATGAGTTGAATATGAAGGGATGATATCTAAAAAATAAAATTAAGATGTGAGAGAGGAATTTATTAAGAGAAGAAGAGAGGGAGAGATAGATTAGGGTAAATTATCTCATATAAAAGAGGCAAGAGGGTACAATGGAGGGGAAGAGCAGGAAGGGGAAAGGGAATGAGACAACCTTATTCTTATTGAATTTGGCCTAAGGAGGGAATATCATACATACTCAATTGGGTGTCTTACCCTTCAGGAAAGTAGGGAGGTAGGAGATAGGAGGGGGGAGGATAGAAGGGAGGGCAGATTGGGGGAGAGGGTAGTTAGAAGCAAATATCATTGAAAAGGGATAGGCTCAAAGGATAAAATGGAATAAGTGGGGGGTGAGATAGGATGGAGGGAAATATAGTTAGTCTTATACAATATAACTACTATGGAAATGATTTGGGTAACTACACATATACAATCTATATTGAATTGCTTATCTTTCCAGTGGGGGTGGGTGAGGAGGGAAGAAGGGGAAAAAAATCTGGAACTCAAAGTTTTAAAAACAAATGTTTAAAAATTGTTTTTTTACATGCAACTGGGAAATAAGATATATAGGTACTAGGGTATAGAAATCCATCTTGCCCCACTAGAAAGTTAGGAGAGGTGAAAGGGGAATATATAAGATTGGGGGAAGGGGTATTCAGTAGGCTTGCTATTTTGGGGTGGGGTAGGGGAAAGATGGGGAGAGAAAAATTGTAACATAAAATCTTGTGGAAATGAATGTTGAAAACTAAAAATAAATACATTTAAAAAACTAAAAATACATTAAAAACAAGAATTTCAAAGGTAGAAAAAGTCCAGCAGCCACTAATGCCCTAAAAAGTATCCCTACTACAATAAACCCAAAAGAATCACCACTACAATATGCCCAACAAGTAGCCATGTGGCCTGTAACTTGAATGTTTTCCAATAGAGACAACCTATCACCTCTTGGTGCCCACACATATTCCCTCCATTGCCCCTCTTCTCCATGACCACCAACTCCAATTTTAAAGATTTCAGATGCTTCTTTTGTTCTCTCTCTCTCTCTCTCTCTCTCTCTCTCTCTCTCTCTCTGTCTCTGTCTCTGTCTCTGTCTCTATCTTTCTCTGTGTGTGTGTCTCTCTCTATCTCTTTCATTTCTGTCAGTTTTACCCTCTAGGGACAAACAAAACTGATTTCTCTTTCCCATTATGGGCACTTGAAATATTTGAAGACCTGAATTCAAATCTAGGTTCTTTTCCTTGGTAGCTATATAACTAGGTGGTAAATTTCTCTGCATCTGTTTTCTCATCTGTATATAAGATGGGAAAAACACCACTTATACTATTTACCTTACAGGGCCTTACATACATATTTGTATGTATGAACTATAACTAACCAGGCCATTCACCTTTACTGTCTCTGAATTAAAATGTCTGTGTTCAAATCCCAGGTAGAATCCCTGATTCTTACTACCTGCGTGACCTTAGGAAAGCCATTTACCCACTCTGTGCCTCAGCTTCCTCATGTTTAAAATGACATGATTGGATGTCTTCTGAGGTCCTTCTGAGGTCCTTCTTAGCCTTAGATTTATGGTTCTATGAACTTCATTTTTCCTAATACAGACTAAAAGTATCAGAAATAGTGTGGTTCAATGGAAAGCACATTAGTGTTGAAATCAGAGGAGCTAGGCTTCATCTTGCTTTGTCATTTATTACCTTTGTGACCTTGCCTTTGGGTCTAAGATAACTAATCTATAAAATTAGAAAGTTAAATCTAGTCAGATTTATGTTAGCAAATGTTTAACAACTGACTTTCCTTCTTCACCATCCCCAATTGCACATAACACATGCTTTTAAATTTAATCTGTATTATTTACACCTTCTCCACTTTCTTAAATCTAGATCAACAACAACAAAAAAAGTCAAGACCTGATTTTAGTGTTTGCCAATTTCCAAAGAATAAATGTCTGTACTGAAAATTTTTTAATTGCCTCTTATGAGTCAATACAAGTGGCTCCAGCATAGCCCTGAATCTTATATCCCATGTCACCTAGGTTCTTCTACTTTTAAAGCATCATTGCTCTGTTGAGTCTACCTCTCTAAGCCTTTATTCCTCACCTGTTTGGTGATATAGCCTTTAATGTCTCTTTGAGACTTGAATCTATCATCTTATTGATTCTATGATCCTTAATTACCATTTTAATACACTATGCAGATAACACCTCCCACCAATAGGTGGCACTGGAACTCTTAAAAAAATACCATTTGTAATGACCCAGAAAATACCACACATTTTGAATCACTCTAATTACTTTTCAACAAGGAGATGCCAAGACATATGGATGGTTCCACCTCTGTTTTTTCATCTTAACCTGGAAAAGAGTAAAGTATATTAAACTATAAATAAAATGACAAGGTAAATACCCATCGATCAGCTCCACATTTATTTACAGTATTTGGCCAAATATCTTCATTTGCAATAAAGAGATGGAAAATGGATGTTGCGACAGGTGGGGGAAATGGTCTGCAGAAAACAGAACTACATAAACAATTTCAAGATGGCCTGATGTGCAAAGATAGAGATTGAAGAGACTGACTTAACAAAGAAGCTCAGAAGGGTCCCAAAATAGTGTAAAATACTCAGAGCTACTCTATAGGAATATGACGTTTCCTAGTAACATCTTTACCAAGTCTGTGAATTGATCAAAGTTTATACCCTAGTATTCTATCCAAAGAAGGAAGAGAAATAACACATTAATTGTTTATGTTCTTCTAGATTTAAAACGTGAAATGGGGGCCTTTTGCATCACAGAGAACTACAACTCTGGTATTTAGACCTGACAGATGACTAAGAAAAAAGATGAATAAGGCTAATAGTGGTAGCTCCTGTGGCTGTAAATGAGGTAAGTAAATCAAAGCTGCATGCCTAAGCATTCTTTAAGAAATGCAACAACTAAACAAATTATTCCATGCGATTTAACTTTTTTTTTTTTTTGCCAAGAATGAAAAAATGGTATACTTCATCTGATCATCCTGTTGTTTGGCAGAAATGTGTCACTAGTAGAAGCAGCTGATGATTTATTAAGGAATCCTTAGAGAATAGAGAAAGTACCTTATAAATCTTAAAGAACTTTGAAAAATGAGTTATTATTAGGTCCAAAGTTCATCTCCCAGGTATGTATACCATCTGGTGAAGTAAATGGGGGTGGGGGTAGAGGAGGTGGAGATGTCTTTCATCCCCTTCTCCACTACCAAAATTAATTTTTATCCATTTTGTTTTTATTTACTTATTTGTGTAAAGGTTGTGTCCCCTTCTCCTCTAACCATTCCCACAGACATTACATTATAAGTGCCTTGAGAGCTGGGTCTTTGTAACCCTTATATCTAACATAGTGCCTGACATGTAGTGAGCATTCAAAAATATTTATGAATTGAATTGGAATTTTTGGATATCGTCTATTCCAACCATCATTTTGCAGATGAAGAAAGAGAGGAATAAGCTTAGGGGAAAAAGGCAAGTTTACTAGGAGTTTACTTGAAAAGCTCAATGTCAGCCTAGCATCTTTGCTAGGGGAATTGAGGGAGTAGTGAGACAATGACTATTTAGGTATGAAAATAACACTTACTTACTGCAGAACAAATTTGTGATCTTCTTGTCTCTTAGGAAAATCAATCTTTAAGACATCTGACTGTCACACATTTTAAATATAGTTGCTGTAGGAACTCATTTTTATATAGATTAAGGTCAACCACAGGTCAACAGAATAGTATAGGGCAAAGAACACTAGATTTCATTTCTCCGTAAGAGGATAATGTTAAAGGTGATAGAAAGCCCAACCTCACCTGTAGAAACTCTAGTAAATACCTGGAAGGAATTCCAGAAAGACCAATGATAAAGAAAACTAAAAAGAAAGAGAAGAAAAATCTTCCATTTAGTCCTAAAATAACCAGAAGTTGGGATAATAGAAGAGAGGAAAAACCCTGAGGAAAGCAGGGTAAACTAAAAATTACAGGAAACCAGGTGGAGCAGAAGAAGGATTTATGCCAAGAAAGCCAGAGAAAGCTCAATGACACAGACCTGAAGTCAACCACTGCATTAGAAAGGAGGATAAAACCTGCCCCTCTACTCCTTAAAGCACTGGGAGCCTCAGCAGAAGACAGATCTATCTACTAAAACCTAGGAAACAGTGCCAGAAGTTGCAGGAAGCTGAAAGCAACATGAATTTCAATATTCCACTAAGGCCTATCAGGATCACAGTAAAAGTTGAAACCAATTCTCAACAAGGATAAGAGGATGAAAACCACTCAATGTTAAAACTAACATTGGATTAAATAAATAATAATAAACTAAATTGGACTAACATGAGACCAACACCAAAGACAGTGAATTAGGCATAGGATAGGACCAATACCAGGTATCCCATCCAGATTGGCAACAATAGCCCCATTCAGACTACAGAGAACATAAGATCAAACAAGGTCTACTCAAACTAAAGAGTGCTAGAGGAAACTGTCTTGAGCTCATAATCTAATACAAGAATAAAGCCTGAAAATATGTGAAAACAAAACAAAATAAACATAAAACATACTGAAATAATATTATGAGTTAAGAGATGCCTCAGATAAACCTAGAAGAAACAAATTACCTCACTAATATGATACACCTTTAGGAAATGAAATTAAAATGTATCTTAGAGGGGCGGCTAGGTGGTGCGTTGAGTAAGAGCGCCGGCCTCGGAGTTGGGATGACCCGAGATCAAATCCGGCCTCAGAAAATGAGCACCCACACACAAATAATGACTGGCCGCATAACCTTGAGCAAGTTACTTAACCCCAATTGCTTTAAAAAAATGTATCTTAGATACAAACAGAAGATTCACTATAAGAAATGAAAAAAAAAACATTAAAAAATTAGAAATTAAGGCAAAGTTCAGGAAGAAAATAATGAAAGTAGTATAAATAGCTTGGAACAGAAGTAAATCTTACTCAAGTAGTGAAATCTATGAAAAAATAGAAAGGAACAAATAGAACTCAATTACTCCATCAGATAGCAAGAAATATTAGAATGAGGTAAAAATGTAATACAAGAAAATGTGAGGTATCTACTACCAAAAATAAGTGACATGATAAAAAGTTTGAAAAGCAATAACTTAAAAATCATTTAACTCCCTGAAAATCATGACCAAACTAAAAAGCACACTAATCTATTGTTAGTGCATGTTTGAAGGGTTCCAACCATTCTGAAAATCAACTTGGATCTATGCCCAAAGTCATTACACTATTAATATCTTTTGGCTGTTGATGCCACCATGAGGCTTTTACCTCAAAAAGATTGAAGGAAGAAGAAAAGAATCATATTATATAAAAATATTTATAGTAGGACTTTTTCTTTGTGTCAAAGGACCAGACTCAAAGTGAGTGGCCAAAATCTGAATAATGGCTAAAAAAATACTTAAATATGTAATGATATTATTTTAGTAAATGAAAATAAGAAAGCAATCCGTTCAAAGGAATTTGGAAGAACTTGCATGAACTAATGCAGAGTGAAGTGAGAAGAAGCAGAAGAACAATGTGTCCCATAACTGGAACATTACAAAGAAAAACATCTGAGAGGGACTCAAGAACTAGGATATAAGTAATGATCAATAATAACTCCAGAAATCTAATGGTGATTCATGTTTCACATATTTTGATAGATGTGGAAAAGTAAAAATATGTTTTCAGACACAGACAATGCATGGATTTGTTTTAGGTCACTCTACTTGTTAGTTATAACAAGTTATACACACACACACACACACACACACACACACACACACACACACATATATATATATATATATATTTATATAACAAGGAGGGGTTTTGGAGGGAGCTAGAATGTTAGGGGAACTGTGGGGGATGATGAAAATTTTGAAAAAGGAAAAAAGAGGGGGCGGAGCCAAGATGGCGGAGTAGAAACAGCTCGTCCAAGCCTCTCTGCCCACAGATTCTCCACAAACTATGTAAAAAAGGACTCTGAACAACTTCTGGAGCCCCAGCACCCACAGAACGACACAGAGAAGCTAACCTCCCGCTGAGGACAGTCCAGCAGCCCTGCAGGAAGGACCAGCGCAGCGGTCTGGGAGCTGCCCGGCAGCTCGCAGAGCGCAGGAGCCGAGCCAAGCCAAGCCTAGGTCCACGTGAGCCGAGGTTTTAGCCCCAGGGCGGCAGGGCCAGCAGCCAGCTGGAGGAACCCCAGAACACCAAGAGCTGTGGAGACTCCAGAATTATCAACATAGACTTGCCAAGGACAAAGTAAGAGGTTAGTGTCCTATGGACTTTGGGACCTGTATTTGGGGAATGCGTCAGCTCCCTCCCCTGGGGGCTAGAAGCTGCTGAGGAGGCCCGCCATTTTGGAGTTTTCATAGGCATTTCTGGCTCCCAGCCTACAAATCGTGGGGAGATCCAGCGATCAGTCTTGGGGGGTAATCGCTCTTGCTTTAACTTCCCTGTATCTGGATTGTGATCTAGGGTGGAAGTTGTGGGTGGGTTTACAGCTTGCCAGAAACGGAAGTTGCCCCCCACACGTTCGGGACGAAAATTCCTCTATCTGGCCTTAAAGCCATAGTGTGGCAACAAGCCCAAAAGTCAAGCAATTAAGTGGCAACATGCCAAGGCAAAGGAAACAGAAAAATGCAACCCTAGACTCCTATTTTGGGGGCATAGAGCGGGAAAAGGACTGTGAGGTCAGAAGTCCTGCTCCAAAAGCCCCAGGGGAAAACATGAGTGGGTTGCAGGCCATAGAGGACCTTAAGAAGGACTTTAAAAATCAACTAAGAGAAGTGGAGGAAAAATTAGAAAGAGAAATGAGAAGGATGCAGGAAAAGTATGAAATGAGGGTCAACAGCCTGACTGAGGAAAACAACACCTTAAAAAATAGACTAGCTCAAAAGGCAAAGGAGGCCCAAAAGGGCAATGAGGAGAAGAATGCCTTAAAAAGTCGAATTTGCCAGATGGAAAAAGAATCTCAAAAGTTCACTGAGGAGATTCATTCCTTCAGAGTTAGACTGGAGCAAATGGAAGCTAATGACTTTATGAGAAATCAAGATGCTGTTAAGCAGATCCAAACAAATGAAAGATTAGAAGGCAATGTGAAATATCTCATGGGAAAAACCACTGACCTGGAGAATAGATCCAGGAGAGACAATTTAAAGATTATTGGACTACCTGAAAGCCATGATCAAAGAAAGAACCTAGAAATCACCCTTCAAGAAATTCTCAAGGAAAATTGCCCTGATGTTTTAGATCCAGAGGGCAAAATAGAGGTTGAAAGAATCCACCGATCACCTCCTGAAAAAGATCCCAAAAAGAAAACTCCCAGAAATATTATAGCCAGGTTCCAGAATCCCCAGATCAAGGAGAAAATACTACAAGCAGCCAGGAAGAAACAATTTCAATATTGTGGAAACACAATCAGAATAGCCCAGGACCTGGCAGCTTCTACACTGAGGGATCGAAGGGCATGGAATATGATATTCCAGAGGGCAAAAGAACTGGGAATGAACCCAAGGGTCACCTACCCAGCAAAACTGAGTATTTTGTTTCAGGGGAAAATATGGTCATTCAGTGGAATAGAGGACTTTCAAGCATTCTTGAGGAAAAAACCAGAATTGAATAGAAAATTTGACATCCAGACACAAGAAGGAAGAGATGCCTGAGAAGGTAATCGGGGAAAAGAAATCAAAAGGAACTTATCAAAGTTGAACTATTTACATTCCTATATGGAAAAGCAATAACTGTGACTGATGATATCTTTCTCACTATGAAAATAATGGAAGAAGGGGGTGTGGTCATATGAATACATATATGAATGTGCGTGTATATGGTTACAGTTATATATGGATAGAGGGCATAGGTTGAATTTATTGGGAAGGGAGAGTACTCAAGGGATGAAATTATGAGGTGAGAGAGGAAAGTGGCAAGAGGAGATGGGGAGAGACATGGTAGGGTAAACTATCTCATGTAGGGGAAGTGGGTGCAAAGGAGGGGGAGAATAAGGAAGGCTAAAAAGGCAAAACCACATTCACATTGATTTTTCTTATTAATATGGTTAATTACATTTATACTTTTCCTAGCATCAAAAAAAAAAAAAAGAAAAAGGAAAAAAGAAAAGAGTGCCATTGAATTATCACAAAAAGAATCAGAAGAGAGCAGAAGGAATTTCAGGAGACCCAAACAAATTGGGAAGTATTGAAAATGTCCTATTAAATTAGAAATATGCAAAAAAAAATCAAATTGTTCATGCTAGAGAATTATGGCTTTATATTTAGTATTCTTTTCCTCTCCTTTTTATAGAGAAATAATCATGTCTGGTGATATTTGTCAAATTCATAGTAATCAAAAGGAAAAATAAAGCAAAATAAAATAATGAGATTTCAAGTCAGGAGATCTAGACAGAAATTCTACCTCTGTTACTTACTACACATGTGACCTGAAGCAAGTAATTTCATCTCTCTTGACCTCAGATTCATGATCTATAAAATGAGGAGGCTGGTGAGAAGAGCAGAACAAGGAGAAATTTGTACACAATTACAGACACAACATATGTGTGACGACCAACTTTGATAGACTGGTCTCTTCTCAGTAAAGCAAGGTTATAAGACAATTCCAAAAGACTCATGATGGAAGATGTCTACATTCAGAGAAAGAACTAGAAAGGATTGGAAAGTACAGAGTTTGAATGCAGACTGAAGCAAATTACCTGCTGTCTTTTTTTTTTTCTTGTTTGGTTTTGTTTCCTCTTTACCATTGTTCATTCCATATGATACAATCCATTTTTATAACCTGACTAATGTCTAATGTGAAAGTATTTGCAGATCCTATACTTGATTGTATGCTGCCATGGCAGGGAGCAGAGGGAGGGAGAGAGAATTTGAAACTCAAGGGATTGTGGAACTGAATCTTGTAAACTAAAATAAACAAACAAATTAATAAAAACAAAAAAAGTAAATGGTAAATGGTAAACAAATAAAAGTACAAGTAAAACAGTAAAGTATAAGAAGAAAAGTAAAAGTACAATACAAGATCATGTTATTTTGTGGTTTTCTAAGTTAATATGCAGCCCATTGGGATCTGTTTTTATTTGAATTTGACACCACTGACCAAAGGTACTTTGCAGTTCTAAATTCTATGATTCTGTTATTTGTGAAGATTATTCCCCCCAAAAGTTTACTTTTCCATCTGTTAAAGGTTTGAAATATTTTACTCTTTCCTTTAAGGATCAGTGCTTCTTTCATCTATATGGATACCCTCCACTAGAATAGATTATAACCCTTGTTCATTTGGGTAGAGAGACTTTGAGAGTTAGGATAGGAAAGAAAATCCATTACTTCCCAGTCATGGAAGCTTGATGAATTTCTTCAAACCTAACTAATCTGGTTATAAAACAGGTGACATTCAGCCCATTATGAAGACCATACTCAAAGACTTATAGGTTTGGAACAAAATACTTACCAAGGCCTCATATAATCTTCCTAAATGATCTTCAATAGATTAATCTTACTAAAGCACTATTAAAGCACCCTCTCTTTCAAAAAACTCCAGTGGCTCTTTAATATATAAAGAATGAGGTCATAATTTTTCATGTTGCATTCAAGACCCTATGTATGCCATCCAGCCCCACTTTATTTTTTCAATATTTCCAACATATCTCCTAAATAAAATGTTGCCTCTAGAACATTGTCTAGCATACAATATGATATTAATAATTTTTTTCATTCATTCTGACCACGGTGTAATCATGGCTCTCCAAGAACACTTTTTTAAAAATTTCTTTTAAATTTTGTTGGCTGTTTTTTTCGGATTCTACATATTTACCCATATGATACCTCTGTCTTGAAATGATCTCTCCCTTTATCTTTGTGTCTTCAAAGTTGATTGTTCAAGGCTTACATCAAGTTTACTGCTTACATCAAAACTTCAGTAGCCACCCTAACTTATAATAATTTCTCCTATTTCTGAATTCCTGTATAATTTTGCAGCATCATGCATTTGGCACCAAGTATTGCTTGATAATGTTACCTATTTGTATTATCTCTCTGACTGGACTGAATGCAATGATTGTACCTTAAATGTCTGGCATATACATACATACCGGGCATGCAAATATTTGTTGATTGGCTAATGCACAAAGGTTACTAATACGCAGCATACTTTCTGTGTTTTACAACCAAACAATATTAAAGGAACTGCATTATCTTTAAAACATGCACTTTATGGGATAGAAGAAAAATATTGAACATAAAATCAAGAGCCCAATGCTTGATTCCCAGGTATGTGAATTATGAGTGGTATGATGTCAGGTAGAGAATGCCTATATAATCATAAACTCATAAAATGTTAGAACTGGAAGACATAGTGTAGAGATAGTGTAGTCTAGCCTGTCCTTTTTGCAGATGAAATGAGATAACTGATGGTTAAAGAGACTGAGTCTTACCCAGAATTATATAAATTATGTACTCAGTTGGTGTTACAAAGAGGGCTCAGATTTGGATATCCTGTCTTTGTTTGTTTGTTTGCTTGGTTTTTGCAGGGGGAAGGCAGGGCAATTGGGGTTAAGTGACTTGCCCGAGGTCACATGGCTAGTTTTGTGTTAAGTGTCTAAGGCTGGATTTGAACTCAGGTCCTTCTGACTCTAGGGCCAGTGCTCTATTCACTGAACCACCTAGCTGCTCCCATGATATCTCGTCTTCTAGTTCAATATTCATTTCCATATAGAATATTGCCTTCTCACAGCATTCCTGAACCTGCTTTCTCATATGTGACACAGATAATTATGCTCAATTTAAAAATATCATTGTAAGAAAAATACTTGTAAAATTTCAAATAATTATTGTCATGTATCTAGATCTAAGTAGATCTTTATGACTTAAGCTCACATCCTCATTTCCATGTAACTATTTTTAACTACTCAGCTCATTGGTAACATGATGATGATAATACCTCTCTTACAAGGTTGTTATGAAGGAAAATACTTTGTCAATTATAAAGAACTGTCTCTGAGTTGTCGTAATTACCTGAATGATAGTGATGATGGTAATGATCATGATGATGCTGCTGCTGCTGATGATGATGATGCTGTTGATGATGATGATAGCTAGCTTTTTTATAGTGCTTTGAGGTTTATAAAGTACCCTACATATGTTATTCCATTTGATCTTCATAACAACCCCATGAGGTAGACCATATTATTATATTCAATTTACATGTGAGGAAGCTATAGCAGAGAGAAGTTAAATAATTTGCCTGGATCACAGGACTCGAACTTTGGGTTTTTCTGACCCTGATTCCCCAAATCTGAATAGCAGTTTCATCACAATATAATACTTTTTAAAAATATTTTAAAGGAAATTTAGAGGAAAGGTAGGGCAATTGGGGTTAAGTGACTTGCCCAAGGTTATATGGCTAGTAAGTGTTAAGTGTCTGAGGCCAGATTTGGACTCAGGTCCTCCTGACTCCAGGGTTGGTGCTTTATTCACAGCACCTCCTAGCTGCCCCCACAATGTAATTCTGCAGTTGTTTTAATGGTTCAGTTTTTTAAAGTTATTATTGTTTTAGTCCAGTAGACTAAACAGGGTCTTTTAATCATTTGGTGATAAAATCTTACTACTAGGTTACCCAATATGCTTGCTCTAGCACCCCAAAAGCAAATTTCTTAAGCTTGCAAGAATTAAAACTCTCTGCATTGGATTCTGAAAAGGAGCAAGGAAGCAAGCCCCTTTTCAATTTTATTGTTTTGCATGCAAAATAAACTACAAGTTTCTTTTGAACAACATATTTTTCCTGGGGCATTATTCTCTGGGTTTTTTTCAAAGTCTAATAGGGAGGGTGAGAGTAACTTACTGTTTACTCCACCATATTGTATCCCAGAATTTTAAATAGGTGACTTTCAAATGTTCTGTCTGTGGGCTGATAGCCCCAGGAGCAGCTGCTGCCTCTTCTGCAGGTCCTATGCAGTTTCACTCTTCTCTCTCAGCCATTTCCAACAGACTTCTCTCCTGCTGACCTTCTAAGTTTTCTCTGGCATCTGCAGGCTGAGAGGTCTGGAAACTGCCATTGCTGCCAGTCCCCTCAGGTCTTTCTTTTGAATAACATAATAATCGAACCTACCCCATTAAGAAGGGTAGTTGGTACTAGTTCATCAGAAATTCTTATCAAGCAAAAATTAATTGAAATTACTGTAGATGGACAGCCTTCTTTATGCATATAAGAAGGAAAGAAGGTAAAAGAAAGCATTGACTTATGCAGGCATATATCACCAATGTTTGCAAAAGCCTCGTAAGACAAAGAGTTAACTTTGTGTGCCCCACTCTCTAACATAATGACTATAACGGTAAATAATATTCCCAAGAGCAAGTCCATGTGGAGACCCACTGCTCAATTCTGGTTTACTTTGGTTCTCATTACTAGATTAAAAATTTGTATTGGGCAATACCCAAAGATCTTGGAGCCGAAGGGAGTAGGGACATAACACATACTGAATCCAAAATATATACAGGGGCTTTATTACCCACTTCCCTGGAAATTCAAATTGTTGAGACCCAATGAATTTACGTTGATTCCATTGTATCCTAAGGATGCCTTTGAACATAGATTCTTAGCCTTTTTTTGTGACATGGACCCCTTTGGTATTTTGGTAAAGCCCTCATGCTTTTACATAGAAAATAAAATATGTAGAATTACAAAGGAGAGCAATTATTTTAGAATAGTAATTGATATTTTGTTTAAACATGTCTCTGCTGCTGATGTTATTGCTTCCATCCCTGAAAATCAAAACCAAGCAATATAGAAACCAATGTAGAAACATTTAAGACTTTGATACAAAGGGGTGGAGTATAATATTGCAAATTCTACTGCTAATCTGACCAGGAACTATGGCATGTAAGCACCATTGTTCAACCGAAAATTCATTAAACATTCCATTTATAAACCTCAAGGCACTGTATAAAAACTAACTATCATCATCATCATCATCATTCCATAAACATTCCGTGAATCTAGAGGTAATAGGGAGCCACTAGCATTTATTGAGTGGGGAACTGGGGACAACATGGACAAATCTAGATTTAGGAAAATCACTTTGGCAACTATATGGAGTGTAAGTTGGAGTGGAGAGAGACTTAAGTTGAGGAGAGCAAATAGGACAAATAGAACAAAAAATCACATTAGTCTAGGTGAAATATGATGACAGTTAGAACCAGGGGGAAGAGTGGTTATGTAAGCAGAAGGGGATAGATGTGAGAGATGGACCTGAAGTCAGGAAGACCTAAATTTGAATTCTGTCTCAGACCCTAGGCAGGTCACTTAATCTCTGTCTAATTTTCCTTCTGAATTCTGAATGCTATGGATAAATTCATTTACTTGGCACTATACTTTCCAGGAAAGTATACATAGATAATGAGGTTGATGCAGGCATTGCCAGAGTTAGCTCAGTGCTTGAGAGGTTTCAAAGGAAAGTGTAGAAGAGAAGCATTAGGCTGCCTACCAAACTGAAAGTCTAAGCTATTGAGCTGATCTCATAGTTGAATGCCTATGAAACCCAGACAGTATACCAGCTCCATGCCAGGAAACTGAATTGCTTCCATTTGAATTATCTTAGGAAGATTTTGGAGATCACCTGGCAAGATAAGGTACTAGACACTGAGGTCATTTCTTAAACGGAACTGCCAAGCATTCAAACTCTACTGCAGAGTGCAACTCCAATGGGCTTGCCACGTTTTTCTAATGCCAAACTTACATTTGCCTAAAGGACTATTTTATTTTTAAAATTGATTTATTTATTTGTGGTTTTTAACATTCACTTTTATAAAATTTTAAGTTCCAAATTTTTCACCATTCCTCCCCTTCTCTCTCCCCAAAATGGCATGCAATCTGATATAGGCTATAAATGTACAATCATATTAAACATATTTCCATATTAGTCATGTTGTGAAAGAAAAGAGTCAGAACAAAAGGGGAAAATCATGAGAAAGAGGGGAGAGAAAGAGAGACAGAGACAGAGACAGAAAGACAGAAAGAGACAGAGAGAGAGACAGAGAGAGAAGAGAGACAGACAGAGACAGAGACAGAGACAGAGAGAATATGCTTCGATCTGCATTTATTTAGACTCCATAGTTCTTTCTCTGGATATGGATAGCATTTTCTGACATAAGTCTTTTGGAATTGTCTTAGATCATTGTATTGCTGAGAAGAGCTGACTGCACAATGTTGCTGATACTGTGCGCATTGTTCTCCTGGTTCTGCTCACTTAACTCAACATCAGTTCATGTATATCTTCCCAGGTATTTTTTAAGGTGGCCTGCTTATCATTTCTTATAGAATAATAGTATCCATTACATTCTTATACTATAGCTTAGTCATCCATTCCCCAATTGATGGGCATGGTCTCAATTTCCATTTCTTTACAACCATGGAAAGAACTGCCCTAAATATTTTTGTACATATGAATCCTTGTTATAGGAATATCAATTTTTAAGATCTTCCCTGCTCCTAGGCCCTTTGATAGCATTAAATGCACCTGGAACCTGTGGTGGGGAGGCTTGTTTTTCAGGAGATGCTTTGTGATTGGGCAGTGGGTCAAGAAAATTGTTACATTCTCTGAGCCAGGAGAAGGCTATATAAACTCTGATGTGAGGCTTTATTTTGGGGTTCACTTTGAGAAGTGTTGTGTGATTTGACCAGATGAGACTCTGGGCAGCTGTTGAGAGCTCCCCGGCTTTGAAAACCCAGATATTGATGCTTCCCTCTCTGGTAACTGACTAGGTATAGATGCAATGGTTGGACAGTTGGAGGCCTGTCTGCTTAATCTGTTTGTTTCTCTGTCTTCTTGTAACTTCTGTTTGTAACCTCTGTATACTCTGAAGTTCGGGGTGCTGACCTTTTCCCCTGAAATAGGTAAAAGATATGTTTGATTGATTAAAGCAAGTTTGTCGACCCATTTTGAGTTGCTTTCCTTGAGGAAAGCAGATCTAAGAACCTGTGTAGGCAGCCACCCTGGGTATGCCGGGGTGGTTGCTGCTACAATCTTTTACCCTTTTTATGATCTTTTTGGGATACAGACCTAGTAGTGATATAGCTGTATCAAAGAGTATGCACAGTTTTATAGCCCTTTGTGTATAGTTCCAAATTGTTCTCCAGAATAGTGGAACCAGTTCACAACTCCACTAAGAATGCATTAGTGTTCCAATTTTCCCACATCTTCTCTAACATTTCTCATTTTCCTTTTTTTTAATATTAGCCAATATGATAGGTATGATGTGGTACCTAAGAGCTATTTTAATTTGCATTTCTCTAATCAATAGTGATTTAGATCATTTTTCTTATGACTGTAGATAACTTTAATTTCTTCATCTGAAAACTGCCTGTTTATATCTTTTGACCATTTATCAATTGAGAAACGACTTGTATTCTTATAATACAAGTTCTCTATATATTTTAGAAATGAGGCCTTTATGGGGCGGCTAGGTGGCTCAGTGAGCAGAGCACCGGCCCTGGAGTCAGAAGGACCTGAGTTCGGATCTGGCCTCAGACACTTCATGCACACCCAAACGAAAAAACCTAGCCGTGTGACCTTGGGCAAGTTACTTAACCCCAATTGCCCTCCAAAAAAAAAAAAAAGCAAAAAAAAAAAAAAAGAAATGAGGCCTTTATCAGAGACACTGACTGTAAAAATCGTTTCTCAGTTTTTTGCTTCCCTTCTAATATTGGTTACATTGCTTTGTACAAAACCATTTTAGTTTAATGTAATCAAAATAATCCATTTTAAATTTCATGATGTTATCTATTTTTTGTTTGGTCATAAATTCTTTCCTTTTTCACAGATCTGACAGGTAAACTATTCCTTGCTCTCCTCATTTGCTTATGGTATCACCTTTTATTTAAAAGATGATTTTACAGAGAACTCACACAAGGCAGGAGCTCATATGAACTTCCAAAGAAGTGATATGAAGACTCTCTCAAGCTCTATCTGAAGATCTTTGGAATCATTTGGGAGACATGGGAGATGCTAACACAGAACCACCCAGCATGGTGTGGCTGCATCAGAGAATGTGCTATGCTCTGTGAGCAAAGCTGAATTTCAGTAGCTCAAAAGAAACATGAGAGGTGCAGATTTAGACACCTCTGTCCAAAATGCTCATACTGACTATGTGTGCCCAACCTGTGGTAGAGCCTATAAGGCTCATATTGGTTTGATCAGTCACAGTTGGGCACACTGTATAATGACACTGACATAGTGATGTTGTTTTGGTCCTCTTTAACCAGAAAGGACAACAACCAATAAACTTCTTCAAGACTGAAAATACAAAACTACTAAACCGAAAAACTCAACAGCCCCCCATCCCAATTGACAAATTCACTTATCATTCTGAAATACTAAATTTAAGGGCATAAAGTACTACCCCACAGACCATCTAGAAGACTATCTTTCATCTCAAACAAATTGAGCACACATGTACATTTCAAACTTCTGCCTTGCAAAACTGACTTCTGCCCGCTTGA
Organism: Gymnobelideus leadbeateri; assembly: GCA_011680675.1. Taxonomy (NCBI): domain Eukaryota; kingdom Metazoa; phylum Chordata; class Mammalia; order Diprotodontia; family Petauridae; genus Gymnobelideus; species Gymnobelideus leadbeateri. The sequence continues at coordinate 274,753 of WOXC01000311.1, forward strand.
GGTTAGGCTCAAGTTTCAATTTAGCCATCTCAACTTTCCTTATCTACACCCCCTTGTTGGTTTTGCTTTCTGTCTTTTGAAAGTAGATGGCTGAAGACAAAATTTTCCAGAGGAGTCATATGGAAAGTTAACTAGGCATTTTCACTGTTAACAACACTTCCAGTACTGGTGGCAAATTGGAAAAGCTTCTTTTAGATTCTTTATTCTTCTATAATGTTATTGCTCTTATATTCAGAAATATTTTACTTCAAATATTCCAAAGGGAGGCTGTGGTCCTCTTTAAAATGCTGTAAGAAATTAAGAAACCACCCAGTAGGTCAGTAGGCCAATGTATATTATTTTTATTGTGATTATTCAGTTGTTTCAGTCATGTTTGAGTCTTCATGACCACATTTAGGGTTTTCCTGGCAAAGATGCTAGAGTGGTTTTGCCATTTCCTTCTCCAGCTCATTTTACAAATAAGGAAACTGAGGCAAACAGGGATAAGTGACTAGACAGCTAGGAAGTGTCTGAGCCCAAATTTGAATTCAGGAAGATGAGTCTTCCTGACTCCAGACTCCAGAACAGGCAATCTACCCACTGCACCACCTAATTGTCATTATTTTTTAATTAATTTTCTTTAAAAAAACAAAAACAAAAATGTGTGTATTATTTGATCCAGAAATCCCAGCAACTTCATAACAATGGCACCAATAGGACAAACAAGCCAGTTTAGCTGAAGTAGCAAGTGTCTAGAGGGTAAAAAGAGGGAGCTTTTTATAGGTGGCTCAAACTTCTACTACTATCTCTCTTAGTACCTTAGAGGAGTCTGAGGTTGAGTTCCAAGATCAATCAATCAAACATTATCTATTAAGTATTTACTGTCTGCCAGGCACTGTGCCAGGTACTAGGATACAAAAAGAAGCAAAAGAACATATCTGACCTCAAGGTCACAATCTAATCTAACATTCAAATAAATATGCACAAACAAATTATATACAGTATAAATAGGAATAGCTAACAGAAGGAACTGAAGACACTAGAATTAAGGCGGATTGGGAACGGTTTTCTATAAAAGATGAGATTTTAATTGAGACTTAAAGGAAGTCAGGGAAGTCAATAGGTAGAGTTGAAGAGGGAGAGTATTCCAGACATGGGGCACAACCAGAGAGAATGCATGGAGCCAAGAGATGGAGTGTCTTATTTTCAAAATAGCCAGGAAGCCAATTTCATTGGATCAAAGAATACATGTCAAGTAGACTGGAACATATGAGGGGGCTAGATTATGAAAGTCTTTGAGTGCCAAACAATGCCAAACAGTACTTGATCCTGGAGACAATAGGGAGCCACGGTAGTTACTGAGTAGTTGGATAACATGATTGGACTTGTATTATAGGAAAATCACTTTGGTGGGTGAAAGGAGGATGGAATGGAGTGGGGAGTAACTTGAGTCAGCAGGAAGATTTACCAGCAAGCTATTGAAATAATCCAAAAACAATGCTTTGCCACTGTCCCCTAAAAATCATGGGGCCTTCACATGTGATTTTCTGTTGAAATTGCTTATGTGTATTTTCTCTCTATATTGGAATGTGAGCTACTTAAGAGCAGGGTCTATCTTTTTATTTATATATCCAACACTTTTCACAGTGTTTAGCATATCATAAGAGCTTAATAAATTAGCATTGATTAATTCATTCACACCAAAATATTCAGCATTTTTTGTGGTAGTGGAGAATCAGAAATAAAATAGAGATGTCCATTAATTGAGTCTAAATAAATTGTACTACTTGAAAATAATGGAATATTGCAACACCATAAGAAATGATGAATGCAAAAATTTCAGAGAAGCAGGGGAAAGCATGTGACCTGAGGCAAAGTAACATATGCAACACTAGGACCACTATATAGGACTACAACAATGTAAATTTAAATAACAACAATAAAAGGAAACTGAAAGTTATGTAATGATAATGACACATGGCCCTGGAAAAAGTTGAGAAAATTAATCTCCTTCCCTTTTTTGAAGAGATGGTAAACTACAAGTTCAAAACATTGCATAGACCATCAGACTTAATTGACCTGTTTGCTAGTCTTATGGAGATGATGGTGATTTTTTTTCTCTTTCTTTTTTATTCATTATTACAAAGAACAACTTATTGGGTCTTGAGGGATGATAGAAATATTTGGAAAAGAAGATTATGTAAATACAAAAGATATCAAGAAAAATTAAAAAAACAGTTACCTCTCTTCTCCAACCGTCTGTAACATTTCAATTAAGTAAGCATTTGGACGAAAGAATCAAAGAAGAATTCAGCTGTCTTTTGAGTTTCCCAATGATGAGAGAATGCCTCCTCATTTAATTTAACAAAATTGAGACTCAGCTCAATGAGTCTTTTTTCTCCCCCATTTACCTCTCATTTATGAAGAACTCTATTTGTGTTTTTGACTGGGGGGTGGTAGTGGTGAGAAGTTGGTCACCCAAAATTTTTGGTTAATGCACTTTACAATTTTTTTACCTTAAAAAGATATCCTCCATTTTTTTCCTCCTTTGAAAAGAAAACAGAAATATATGTTTGTTACAAGTTAATAGCATGTTAAGCTGTCAAGCTCATTCTTACCCTCTCTTTTCTTTTGTTTCATGAAAGACAGCACTTCAAACAAATTACACTGGTCAGTCATGAAAATGCCACATAAAGATGTCTCATTTTCAGGGACAAAACTGGTCCTGAAAAGCTATGGCAATTCAAATCTCTCTAGTCTCAAACTATTAAACTTTGGCTCTTGCCCCCAAATAATTCCATCACTCTAGATGGTCAGGATTATGGCATCATGTAAACAGTTCAGAGGAATTCTTGTTGTTCCAGCAATTGCAAAATAAATTGCTGTCAGACACTGGAAATCTTTTGATATGCCTTCTCAGACTAAATACTAATCTGAGATCAAGTATATCTGCAATAGCCACATTCAAAGAAGCTAATCATGGAAAATTACATTGGAAAGTAATTTTCATAAGACAAAGATGTTACCAACAAGATCTGTTTATGATGGTTAATAAAAATTCTTCCTTGTGAAAGTTCCATATAAAATTTCTGAACTTTGAGAATGAAGACAATGAAAAGTTCTCTCTCTTTTTTTTTTTAACCCTTCAGACATTGCCTCACTCAAAGTGAGAACCTGGAAAGGCCTTAGCCAAAAAGGGTCAAGGTTTCCCCCTGCATCCTGGGCCATCTCCAGGTGAATATCTGGTTACTGGATCCAGATGGCTCTGGAGGAGAAAGTGAGGCTGTCTACCTTGCACAGCCCTCCCTCACTCATTTGCAAATCATTTCACTGATATTATCATGGTCCTCTTTGAAAATGAAGGACAAACACAACCACACAACCACAATGCCAAGGACTCAAATGGAGATAATTCTCCTTTCCTGACCTTCGATAACTTTGGTTGTTAAAGAGATGATACAGTTTCTAGGTTGCCTCTTTGCAAGGTCGTTATCCAATGCAATAGCTAAAATGGCAGGCAGAAAATAGAGCTGGTAGTATGAGAGGCATTGTTACTGAAGCTCTAGAGCTTACCTGCTCATTCATGTCAATTGGTTTTGGTGGTGGCAGATGGCAAGACCCTTTTTCACATGGGTTATTCCCCTTGATGGTATCTTCAGAGGATTGGGCTGGAAACAAAACTGTTCTTGTTTCTGGTTTGTGGACTTTGTTCTTGTTTGTGGACTCAGAATGCTGGTTTGTATCCACAGTGCTCTGAGGGAAAGTGGTGATTGAGGTGGTGGTGGTGGTAGTGGTGGTTTGACCTACCTGAAGAACTCAGGCTGTACACTGCAAGGCAATATGAAGAAAATGTGAAGAAGTTTTTGTCCTCTGGGAGCTTTCAGTCTACCGTGGAGCTCACTGCTTACTGTGTGGCCACTAGCAAATCACGTTGTCTTTCTGAGTCTCAATATTCTCTCTAAATTAGAGATTTTTTTCTTCACTATCTCAGAAGATAATTGTAGAGAGAGTATCTTACCAAGCCTAATGCACCATATAATTGTGAGGTATTATTGCTTAATCTCTGAATAAGCATTGGAATCCATTATTTCCTAGATTCCTCATTTGTTACTTGGGTCCCATGCAAGATGGTGGAGGGAAGGGCAATTTTATGCTACATGTTGCCTATGGAACTTCATTGATGGAGAAAATGACATAATCCTGCATATATGAGAGGGGTGGAGTTAGTACAAAGGCTTTAGAGGAGAGGGAGTCTTCATTCTAACATCAAGAATGGATGCTTTAGGGGCAGTTAGGTAGTGCAGTGAGTAAAGCACCAGCCCCAGAGTCAGGAGGACCTGAGTTTGGATCCAGCCTCAGACACTTAAACGCACACACACACACACACACACACACACACACACACACACACAATCAGCTGTGTAACCTTGGGCAAGTTACTTAACCCCAGTTGCCCTCCAAAAGGCAAAAAAGAAAAAAAAAAGAATGGATGCTTAGTGCCGGACTCTCTTTCAGACTAGCTCTGGCTTGCAAAATGGCCCTCAGGTCAGTGGAGGCCACTTTTGTTTCTGTTTTACTTGGAGAGAGAAATAGACAGACAGACAGACAGACAAACTTTGGAAGGCAGCTCTTCTATTTTTCCTGATTTCCAGTTTACAGTGGATAGAACTTAAGCTCCACTGAGTTGTCCTCAAGTACCTTAAAGTGGTGATCTGCTTGTTTATAATTGTTATTTACAAACGGGAAGTGGAAGGGTCGGGAACACTTACATCCATAACTACTGGATTATAGTTGCCTTTGTCCTGATTGTTTCAAAACAACTGCCATTGGCATTTATAAGTTGATTTAAGTAAATATAATAAATGAAAAACATTTGCTAAATAGTTAACTAGGGAACAGCTCGGTGGTGCAGTAGATAGAGCACTTGGAGTTAGGAAGACCTAAATTCAAATCTAGCCTCAGATATTTACCAGCTAAATGACCCTGGGTAAGTCACTCATGCCCTGCTTACCTCAGTTTCCTCATTTGTAAAATGGGGAAAAAAACAGCACCTACCTCCCAGGATTGTTGTGAGGATCAAATGAGATCATTGTGGTTAGCACATAGTAAGCGCTATATAAATGTTATTATTATTACTAGATAGTTGAGGGAATTTCCCCTTAACTGACACAAATGTCTATCTCTTGATTAAACCAAGATCTTTTCTCCTCCCACTTAGTTTATTCAATTTTGGGTATTTTCTGGTATATTCTAAACTACAGAACTTTTCGATTTCTGTTGCTATTTTCGTAGACAAATGGATTTACTTACCATTCAATATTCTGGTGTTCTTTTGTGTAATTAGCATTTAGCCTTCTTGTATAAACTTGGATTACTTTCTTAAGTAAGAGTGGTAGGTCCAGAATCAGGAAGACTTTGATATGCTCTACCTGTATGACCCTGGTATTTCACCAATGCTATACCCACAGCAACTGCTATGAATACACTGGTGGATGCTTGAATCACAAGTTACAACAGACTCTCCACATGGAAGACAGAACTAAAACATTTACTCAAACACTAGAAAGCTGAATTCCAACACCAGAAAGCCAAATCCATCATAACAAAAAAGAAATCTATACACAAGAATACTGCAGAGGGCACTGCCATCCCCAAGCCTTCCCCCTGCTAGAGTCTTCCCACAAACAAACACTCACAGCTTGCTTGCTGCCTGCTTCCTCTCTCTCTCTCAGGTCTAACAACTCTCACTAACTTTCTCTCAGCTCTGCTCCACCCTTCCTACCCCGCCACTTCCCGTTCCACCTGTTCAGCAAGCTCCTCCCACCACAGACTCATATGACTCAGGCTTCCATGTGACTCAAGTTGGTCACATGGGCCTATTAATGAATGGGACAGATCTTACCATTTGCATTACCATTATACTTGGGTGAGTAAATTAACCTCTATCGACCTTGATTTCTTCAACTGTAAAATGTGAATAATAATTACACCTACCTCACAGGGTTTGTTGTGAGAATCAAGTGAAATTATATTTTTAGGGGTGGCTAGGTGGCGCAGTAAGAGTGCTGGCCCCAGAGTTGGGAGGACCCAGGATCGGTTCCAGCTTCCGAAAATGAGCACCCACATATAAATAATGACTAGCTGTGTAATCTTGAGCAAGTTACTTAACCCTAATTGCTTTTTAAAAATACAATAATATTTTTAAATCACTTAAAAGAGTGCCCAACATATAGTAAGTCTTAATAAATGCTTGTTCCCTTCCTTTGAGGGGATAGTGCTAGGAAAGCTAAAGACTTTTTATTTTTAATCTAAAAATGCATGACCACAATATTTAGGGGGATAGAGTTCTGTTCATCATCTGTCTTATTAAGATGGGAACAGAATGATAAGGCTCATGTCCCCTTCTTCTGTTTTCAAGGTAGGAATAAAACACTCCCTTGAAAAGTATTGGGCAAAATTCCAGAGATATTTTTCAATGCCTCCCCACGAGCCTCATTTAGATAAGCATACATACCTTACATGGGCACATACATCTTATACAGCTATTCATAGTTACATGCAAACACAAAGATTTCATACTTGAGATTGACAAAGATTTTTAGTATTTAGTATTAGCTATTGTCAGTCTGTTGTATACAACTCTTTTTTGTGGTAGTCTTCTCTCAATTCATTGTGTAGGAGCTAAGTCAAGATTTTCCTCTCTGAGATACTTGGGTTGACCATAAATTTAGCATGGAATACTGGCTTACACCTATGTGGATATTTAAATGATCTCATCAATACCTGAAGACTTTTGTCTGTGTCCTATCATAAATCAGCTTCAAGCAGGGCATCTAATGTGCTGGGGTCTTTCCTCTAGATCTCTTGACATTTCATGGATTCCAATGAGGTTAACAGGATATCAGTTATCCCTCCCTGTGGCTCCACAATAAGCCTACCTCTTTTTCTGGTTATACATCTTCCTGAGGATGTCCCCTGTGCAGTTCCTTCTGCACACTTCTTCACTGGCAATATGTAGTATCACACAAAAGAATCCACAAACCTTGTGCAGCCCCATTTTGCCTCTGCAGTCAAAATGACCAAAAAAGGGACAGGAGCTATTAAGAATCAGAAAAATGATAGATTGTAAACAATAACACTGCACATTTCTATGGTGCTTTAAGGTTAAGGAAGGACTTTTCCCACCACAATTAATTTTCTGAGGTAGAATATGCATTATTACCTTTTAAAGATCAGTCAAGTCAGCCAATCAGTCAACTAAAATCTATTAATAACTTATTATATGCCAAGCACTGTCTTAGACACAGAGGATGCAAATAAAAAAATAAAAATAAATAAAATAAAAGATGAAGCAGGATTGTTTCATTTATTTGTAGGATATATTAAGTATATGCACAATAAATATAGAGAAAATAAATATAAATAATTTTTAAAAAATTAATTACAAATTAGTTTGGAAGGAAAGGAGAATTAGGTACCATGTGATAAAGTCACATTGGTAAGATTTGAAGGATGAGAGGGATTCAGATGAAGAACCTGAGATTCAAAACAATAAGCATTGTTGAAATAACCCTAACTATAAACCTAATTTCACCTCCAAACTAGACTCCAACTCTCATTCTAAGTGTAACCCTAACCCCAACAGTAAGAAGCTAAAAGCTGTGTCATTATAATGACCCAGCTTGGCCTCAAAGAAGCGACATGAAAATGTAGTATCAGAAATAATTGCCAATGGAAACAATATACTCAATGACTACAAAAAGATAAATTACTGAAGGGTAAGCTCTCCAATAGAATGTGAGTTCCTGAGGGCAGGTACTTTTTTTTTTTTTTTGTCCCTGAATTCTCAGTGGCTAACAATGTACCTGGCACATGGCAAGTGTTTAATGATTGTTTGTTTAAATTGAACTGTTAGAGCTGGACTCTTGGTCTAGTGTTCCCTCCAAGATGCCATAATTGACAAATATGTGCATATTAAGGGTCCCAGCTCCCAACCAATGCTGGTCCCATGCAGAAATATTTATTAGACCATACCTCTACAGATCTGTGCCTGAGAAAACCCAAACCACACTATAGTGCCTGCCACAAGGGTGTCAGGTTCCTTCATCTTAAGCAGCTCAGTCCTAGAGGTGGAAACATATTCAGGAACCACCCATATAATGTGAGCAAACAGCTTGAAAAGCAAGCTGCTTCTGTCAAATTCCATTACAAGTTGCCTTAAAAAACATTGCCTACATTAAAGCTCTGGTAGGATCCTCCATAAAGAGAAATAGCTCACTAAAATGTATATTAGAAACCATAGGGAAATTTAATTTGGGGGAGCAATATAAAGTTTGCTTCACACAGCAGAGATACAAGACAATTGTATCTTTCCTCTCTCTTGTGGTATAAGGAGAACCAGAGCTGGGTGGGGGAAAAAAGTTTCAATAGATTCAAAGAACCTTGAAATAGCTTCCTATTTCATCAGCATGATGATTCATTGCTCTATGAATCTACCTTTCTTGGGAATGTGTATTATGTGAAGAGAGTCTAGTCACCCTTGAGACTTTTCTTCCACATGCTAAGCAAACTTATTTCCCTTAACCTAGCCCCATAGTTTCCAGTTTTCAACGATTTAATTATCTTCTTTGTTCATTGAACCCCTCCCCTGGGCTCTTTTCAGCTCACCTCATTAGTAAATACTGATATGGTAGTTTGGGAACTTAGTACTAACTATGTGATTTTTCATGCTGAATAAAATAAAAAAGGGAAAAGCATCAGCCTGGGAGTTAGGGGCCCTGGCTCCAACCTTAACTCCCTATGTGCCCTTGGACAATTCATTTCATCTATCTAAGCCTGTTTCTTCATCCATAAAGTAAAAGGGACTGAAATAAATGTTTTCTAAATTGCTTTGCTAATTGAAAATGCCATGTGTTTGGGTGTATATGTGTGTGTTTACCTGAATCTGTGTGGGGATTTTCTAGTGTGGAAATAGCATGCATTGATATGGATCAGCAATATATATCTATATGTTCTTGTCTAAAGATTTGTCTGGGTTACTCTGTGTCAGAGACGGGACAAACCCAGGTCTGTCTGATTGTCTGCCTTTCCACTTTGTCAACCTACCTAATGTGGTTAAATGGAAAAGAATATTATCTTTATGCTATCATGATGACTTTTGTATAGTATTAATAAATCTATAGTCTATAAACATTTGGTAAGTATTGTAATATATTGCTAAGGGATTTCCTTATAATTCATGGAGCATCAATATAATTTGAGAAACGTCTTGACTTGACTTTAGCTGGCTATTCCATCCTTGTAACAGATTCTCATTGCAATCAAGTTTTAATTATCCACACTTTTGTTTTCTGTAATATTTTGTAGATCTTTACCAGTAGTCCTAAAACTGCTTTCCATGATATTCTTTTCTTTCAAAGTCTTAAGAAAGCAATAGGTAGTATATTTTTTTATTCCTCCAATTTTATTGATATCATTTGTTTTTAGTCATCTTCATTTCCAGCTATGTTCCTCCTAATCCTTCACCCACAGTCATCCTTTATAAGAATAAAAATAAAGAACAATAATGGAAAGATAAAAAACATTCCACCAAAACTAATCTACACATCAATCAAAGCTGATATTATATGCACATCCAAAGCTCCCCACCTCTGCAAAGAAGGAAGAAACTGAATCCTTAAATTGCCTCTTTGAGTCCAAACTGTGTTGTAATTGCACAGCACTTAGTTTCAGTTTCATTATTATCATTTCACTAATTTGCCTTGTCATAGTCATTGGGTATATTGTTTCCATGGATCTACTTCACTTTGCATCAGTTCATACAAATCTTCCCATGTCTCCCTGAATTTTTGTATTCGTGTATTATTCATATTAAAATATTTTATTATTTACTATATTCATTTTTTCCTTCCAACACAGTAATATTCTATCAAATTCAAAATTTGTTAAAATTTGCTTAACCTTACCCTGACTGATAGGCATCTACTTTGTTTCTAATTCTCTTATACTACAAAAGTGCTCCTATGGAAATTTGCATGTATATGGTAATTGTCTTTATGTCTTAGACCTCTTTGCAGCATATGCCTAGCAGTGGGATTTCTGGGTTTAAAGGCATGGACATTTTTTCTTCCTTTATGTAGCGCATATAGACTCTAGTGACCATTATTCTAATCTCTACTCCCCTGCCTAGAAGATCATAACATTTTTTTGTCTTCCTTACTTGAAAACCATCAGGAAGGAGAAAGAACTTTCGCTCTGTTTCTGCCTTTTGTATGAACAAAATGGAGTAATTCCAACTTAGAAGTCAATTAAAATACTTTCTATCACAATATACTAAACAGACAATTGATACATGCTTGTTCTCTGAATTAGAAACAGAGTTCTTCCATTAATATTATCACACATTTCTAAAAGCAGGTTTAGCCAGCCTATATAAAGATTGGCAGAAGAGAGCATACTGTGCATATTCCAAGGACAATTGGAAAAGTCCACCATTATACTAATCTGATGACAAATTGCTTTCCAAAATGGAATTCCATTTTCCAATACCACAAATGTTTGTATGTATGTGCATGTCTTTGTTGGGGTCCAATAGATTTCTTTTTTTCTGACTTTGCATCCTGCCTGAACAGTGGTATCAAGGAAATTCAAACTAACAGTAAATAAGATAATAGGTCATTACTGTTGGCAAAGTATTTTTTGGCATTAATACATTGTGCCAGTTACAGAGCCATTGTAATGGAAATCTATTCTTCTTGAGTTGCCATTGTAGAAACCACAACTTGTTTTTAAAACTCCAAAAGAAAATTTTACAAGGTTATAGAAGTGAAATTATTGGCAAAGATAAAGTAGGAGATTTTTGTGTTAATGGCAGCTACTGTTCAAAGAAGATGGCAGCTAGTAAGTTCCAGACGACCTTGAAAAGTGAGATACAGACTTCTGCATGCAAAAAGATTTCCTCAAACTGACTATGATCAGGTGAAAGGAGGACAGAGTGGAAAGAGCACAGACTTAATCATCAGAGACTTAGTATCTCATCCTCACCCTCCCAAGTAATTTTGGTCAAGCCATTTAATTTCTGTGGACCTCAGTTTTCTTCTATGTAAATTGAAAATATTGGTAGAGTAGAGCAGGGGAAAGAACAATTGACTCAGGAATCAGAGGACTTGGATTAAAATTTTGCTTTTGAAGCTTACTATCTATGTGACCTCGAGCAAATGACGTTTTTTCCCTGAGCCTGTTGCCTCATCTATAAAATGAATGGTTTGCTTCTGATGTTCCTTCTAGCTTTGGATCAATGATCCTGTTTATCAAGGCTGTTGACTTTTATCTTACTTTATTATCTCCATAACCACAGAAAGTTTTCTTTAGGCTTTCTCCCAAGAATAAGAAGAATAACAAACAACAACAACAACAACAACAATTATAATCATGATGATGATGATGATGATGATGATGATGATAGCTGAAATTTATATAGCACTTGAAGGTTTATAAAAATATTTGCTATAAATTGTTTTATCTCGGGCCCACTCCAAACCTATAAAGTAAGTAGGGCAGGAATAAACGTGAACCTGAAAGATTGAGACATTCTCAGCCTAGTAAGTTTTAAAATTCAGCTTGAGGTTAATCATACTCATGGTAGGGGACAAGAAGCCTCTCTTTTAGGTGATCTGGACAGGTCCAGGCAAATATCATTGCAAGTGTTAGAGGTAGGACTCTAGGATCACTAGTATCTTTCCAGCTCTAAAAAAATAATATTCTATTATTTGCTTTTACACAAAATTAAGACACATTGAGAGAGATGGTTGTGACAGAGCTGTATCATTTTCTTGGTTCAGTGTATTGAAATTGAACAAACTTATTTTAGACTATTCTTTGGATCAAAGGGTGCTCACTTCAGCAGTACATATGCTAAAACTGCAGCTAGATGGTTTAGCACCAACACAATAGTCACAGCACCAATGGTGACTGTGAATATGATGGCATAATTCTGAATTATGAAATACAACAGACTCTCCATATAGAACACAGAAGCAAAACATTTATTCACACACCCGAAAACCAAAAATCAACACCAGACAGCCAAATCCATCATAGCAACAAAGAACTTAAAACCATAGAACAGCAGGAAGCAACACCATTTTTTAACTTCCCAAAAACAAACACTCACAAGCCTAGCTTTCTCATTGGCTGTATCCTCTCCTCCCTGCATCTGCCTTCTCTGACTCCCAGCTACCTGTGGGATCTGTTCCACCCTTCAACAAACTCTTTCCACCACCTGCTCCATGTGATTACATTTGGCCTAGGGGGCAGGGAAGATCTTCAAATTCCCATTACCATTATAGATGGCACAATGGATAAGAATGTCAGGAAAACTCATTTTCTTGATTTTAAATCTGACTTCAGATACTTATGAGCTGTGTGACCCTGGGCAAGTCACTTAACACTTTTTGCTTCAGTTCCTCATCTATAAAATGACCTGGAGAAAGAAATGGAAAACCACTCTAGTACCTCTTCTAGGTAAACTCCAAATGGAGTCATGAAGAGTTGGATATAACGGGACTTAGCTGTAGATAGGACCTTGGAGGTTATGTGATCTAATCCCCTTGCTTATAGCTGAGGAAACAAAGAGTCAGAGAAATGAAGTGAATTTCCTTTAGTCATAAGATGTGAGCCCAGGTATTTCATTACTATATCCAATGTTCTTTCTAATACACTATATTCACATTTATTTGAAAGCAAAAGCAAAGTTAAACACGTGTTTAATGTTACCCTTAGTGCTCTGTCCTATTCCCCACCCACCAAAATATACTTCTGGCCCAAATAATGCTGTAGTAGAAAAAAAAGATGAAATATTAAAGTATATGGATATGCAAAGAATATCTCCAATCTTGCTCATCCTTTAGCTTTCATACATGTCCTTCTGTAATGGTAATATAAGTTGACCCCTTTGTATTGGCAAGTAAGCAGGTACTTAGTACTTAGCAATTGATCAAGCTTCTGTTGGGGAAACAAAGTATGACAATTCCTGTCTCCTGTTGCTGATATAACAAGAAGGGATTGGCTGAAACAGGAAGCTAATGCTGTTAGCATTAGAAAAGCCCCAGAGATTCACAGTCAGAATTTTTTGGGATAAGAATCTGGAGGCAGAGCAACAATAGAAGAGAGAATCGAGAACTGAGCCAGAATTTCCTGAGACCCTGTGGTGATGGAGATTCTTCTGAATAGGAGGCAAGGAACCCAGGAGCCCAGGAACCCAGGAGCTCAGGCGTACAGGAACGCCCTCCCCCCAGGCTGGATAAGGTGATTCTGATTTTTTGAACAAGCTGCAGAAGACTGAAGAAGCATGACAAGGATGCAGGGACTTTGTTTGTGGCTTGGTTGAGCCTTGAATTCCAGGGAGCAGAAATTGTGAAGGATTTGAGGTGGACTGGACATTCAGTGTGGAGTGGAACCTACCCAGAGAGTTGGATAAGGAACTGGGAACTGCTCCCATTGAACCCAGGTGACAGTCTGGTGACAGTCTGGTGAATCCATGTAGAATCTGGGACCATGGAAGGGGATCCAGGGAATCTGGGAACTGGCCCCAAGTCAAGATGAAAAGACCTCTCCTTGGGTACTGAGTAATGATGAAATTGTAGTTTACTAGTGACCTAGGGATGGAGGGTTTGTGTGTTTTCTAATGATTGTACTTAGTGATTAATGATACTTAGTAATTGATTGCTGAATAAGTGACCAAATAAGTTAATCAAGTGTACCCCACTAGTGGAAGACTTTGACTATTTTACTTTGTGATGATTGTTCTTTGTTCTAAATATTGTGACCACTTAGTGAAAACTGTGTGGCCATTTTAATGATAAGCTATTGTGAATACTATATTGTGATTTTCTGTGATAAGTTGTAACATTGTGAATGTTGCACCTTGATTCTCTGTGAATGTTTTGCTTTGATTTGTTATGGAATAAATAGAGTGCTCACTATACTGTGTAATCAGAACCTTAAAAGCTGTTAACAGTAGCATTCTTTTGGAAAGCTGCTCATGCATGGTGTTACACCTTCCAAAGTGTAAATCAGGAAATCTGAATTAGGACCCAATGTTATAACCTATCATGTACCTTTGGGAAGATCTCTTAACTTTTCTAAGCTTCTCCTTCCTCATCTTTAAAATGGGGGCAATAATACTTATGCTTGGTCAACTCTATAAAATATTATGTGATATGTTAGATGAGTTATTATTATAATACTAATTTTATTCTGGAAACTAAGATATATTCCTAGTCTTCTAAAAAAGGTATGGTGAGTTGCACATTAATGCTTTGGCAAAGATGTACAGAACTTCAGCTAAATGGTTAAAGTGTAGTAGTCACTATTAATGATCAACTTCATTAGGTTCTATCTGAAAATCACATGAAATTATTATTAAGGTTAATACTTGCTATGCTTAATCCCTGAACCTTACCTTCTGCTACCTCTGCCTCAAAATCATGCTATAACAACATTTTGGAAGATTAAATGCTTTGTTGGTCCACAACATCCTGCTTACTTGGAAATCTCAATTAATGAAGTAACTTTTGCTTGCTTTTGTGATGACAGCTGTAATTTACTGCATCAGTGAGGCAAATGGATGGCCATGTGAAGATTGCACTTTTGAATTCTGAAAAGGTCAATAGAAATGATTTGTAGCATCATCACAAAATTTAGAAAAATAGTTTCTTAGAGCTGGAAGGCTCGGAGCCAAGTGGAGCCCAGGTCCCCATGAGCTGAGGTTTTAGCCCCACGGCGGCAGGGCCAGCAGCTGGCTGGAGAGACCCCAGAACACCAGCAGCTGTGGCTACTCCAGAATTATCAACATAGACATGCATAGGACAAAGTAAGAGGTTAGTGTCCTATGGACTTTGGGACCAGCATTTGGGGAATCCGTCGGCTTCCTCCCCTGGGGGCTAGAAGCCACTGAGGAGACACGCCATTTTGTAGTTTTCAGAGGCAGCTCCAGCTCCTGGCCTGCGAACTGTAGTGAGATCCAGTGATCAGTCTTGGGGGTTAATCGCTCTTGCTTTAACCTCCCTGGATCAGGATTGTGATCTAGGGTGGAAGTGGTGGGTGGGTTTACAGCTTGCCAGAAACAGAAGTTGCCCCCCACATGTTTGGGACGAAAATTCCTCTATCTGGCCTTAAAGCCATAGTGTGGCAACAAGCCCAAAAGTCAAGTAATCAAGCGGCAACATGCCAAGGAAAAGGAAACAGAAAAATGCAACCCTAGACTCCTATTTGGGGGTCATAGAGTGGGAAAAGGACTGTGAGGTCAGAAGTCCTGCTCCAAAAGCCCCAGGGGAAAATATGAGCGGGTTGCAGGCCATAGAGGACCTTAAGAAGGACTTTAAAAATCAAATAAGAGAAGTGGAGGAAAAATTGGAAAGAGAAATGAGAAGGATGCAGGAAAAGTATGAAATGAGGGTCAACAGCCTGACTGAGGAAAACAACACCTTAAAAAATAGACTAACTCAAATGGCAAAGGAGGCCCAAAAGGGCAATGAGGAGAAGAATGCCTTAAAAAGTTGAATTTGCCATATGGAAAAAGAATCTCAAAAGTTCACTGAGGAGATTCATTCCTTCTGAGTTAGACTGGAGCAAATGGAAGCTAATGACTTTATGAGAAATCAAGGTGCTGTTAAGCAGATCCAAACAAATGAAAGATTAGAAAGCAATGTTAAATATATCATGGGAAAAACCATTGGCCTGGAAAATAGATCCAGGAGAGACAATTTAAAAATTATTGGACTACCTGGAAGCCATGATCAAAGAAAGAACCTAGAAATCACCCTTCAAGAAATTCTCAAGGAAAATTGCCCTGATGTTTTAGATCCAGAGGGCAAAATAGAGGTTGAAAGAATCCACCGATCACCTCCTGAAAAAGATCCCAAAAAGAAAACTCCCAGGAATATTATAGCCAGGTTCCAGAATCCCCAGATCAAGGAGAAAATACTACAAGCAGCCAGGAAGAAACAATTTCAATAATGTGGAAACACAATCAGAATAGCACAGGACCTGGCAGCTTCTACACTGAGGGATCGAAGGGCATGGAATATGATATTCCAGAGGGCAAAAGAACTGGGAATGAACCCAAGGGTCACCTACCCAGCAAAACTGAGTATTTTGTTTCAGGGGAAAATATGGTCATTCAGTGGAATAGAGGACTTTCAAGCATTTTTGAGGAAAAAACCAGAATTGAATAGAAAATTTGACATCCAGACACAAGAAGCAAGAGATGCCTGAGAAGGTAATCAGGGAAAAGAAATCAAAAGGAACTTATCAAAATTGAACTATTTACATTCTTATATGGAAAAGCAATAACTGTAACTGATGATATCTTTCTCACTATGAAAATAATGGAATAAGGGTGTGTGGTCATATGAATACATATGTGAATGTGTGTGTATATGGTTACAGTTATAAATGGATAGAGGGCATAGGTTGAATTTGTTGGGAAAGGAGAATACTCAAGGGATGAAATTATGAGGTGAGAGAGGAAAGTGGCAAGAGGAGATAGGGAGAGACAGGGTAGGGTAAACTATCTCATGTAGAAGAAGCAAGGGGAAGTGGTTGCAAGGGAGGGGGAGAATAGGAAGGCAAAAAAGGCAAAACCACATCCTCATTGAATTTGGTTCAGGGAGAGAATGACATACATACTAAATGGGATATCTCAACCTGCAGCAGAATAGGGGGAAGGGGGATGAGAAGAGGGATGATGGATGGGAGGACATCCTTGGGGGGAGGGGAGGTTGGAAGTACCCACTATAGAAGAGGGACAGGATCAAGTAGGGAATGGACCAGGTGGGGATTGGGATGAGTGGAAGGGAATTATAAGCATCCTTGTACAATATATCTACTATGATAATGTTTTGCATAGCTAGACATGTACAACATATACTGAATTACTTATCTCCCCAGATGGAATGGGTGACAAGGGAGGAAGGAACTGGATCTGAAATATATAAATACTATTATTAATACTCTTTTGCTTGTAATTGGGAGATAAGATGTGCAGGCTTTGGGACACAAAGATTCACCTTCCTACAATGGAAAAGTCGAAGGGGATATCGGAGAAGATATGGGAGAGAGCAGATTGGAGGAAGTGATATCTTGTGGGACTGCTATTCTGGGAGGTTGGGTAGGGGAATAATGGGGGAAAATGATTGTAACTCAAAATCTGGCAGAAATGAATGATGTAAAACAGAAGTTAATAAAGCATTTGTTTAAAAAAAAAGAACTGGAAGGCTCTCAAACAACATATTACCCAATCAATACTCAAATCATGAATGATACTTACATCATCACTAACAAATAGCCTCAATTTAATTATTTTTAGTAATACACTACTATATGTACAAAACCTCCTTACATCAATGTATTACATTTTTATATAGTGATAGTTCTTGGAATAGTTTGGAATAATTTTCTTTATGATCTCCTGATTGGGTCTAGTTCTACCCAATGGGGCCAAACAGAGCAATACTAATCCCAGTGTGAAGTAGAGAGAAAATTGGATTAGGAGGTAGAAGAATAGATTTGAGTCCCAAGCCCATAAATTAATCCATCTATGGCTTTTGTCAGGATAATTCATCTTTCTTGGACTGAGCATTGTAAACTTCAAAATGGTTTAATTGAATTGGATGACCTCTAACAACCCTTCTTGCCCTCATGGCATAGTAGATAGTATCTTATCTACTATGCCATGAGGGCAAGAAGGGTTGTTAGAGACAGGTAGAATCAGGGAGACCTGATTTCAAATCTCTCCTTGTAATCACTCTTCTGTAACCATGGACAAGCCATTTAACTGCTTAGAATTTCAGTTCCCTCATCTATAAAATGGAAATAATAATAACCATAAATAGGGTTGCTATGAGGATCAAATGAAATAATATATGTAAAGTGATTTGCAAACCTGAAAATTGAAATATTTTTATGTTCAATGAATCATTAAAACATTTGAAAGGCTATTATGCCTTATTATTATTATTCCTTACCCTGCTCTTCTCTAGGCTAAACAACTCAATGTCTTCAAATTACCCTACAATAGCATAACTGACCCTCTCCACCCTGGTCAACAGGTTTCCATGAGGTACAGATGTAAGCAAAGCCACTCACATCACAGAAAGCTGATGTATAGCATATAGAGGAACTTCAAATCCTTGTACTTCACTTCTTGTGATTTCATTTAATTTCCTAACCTGGGGATCATCATTGCCATTTTAATTTTATTAAAATTCATTTTGATTGATATCTTTTATTTTATATCACCTGTATTTCCCATTGCAACCTTTGTCCTCCTTTTCCAGAGAGCCATCCCTTGTGCTAGATTAAAAAAAAAAGTTCAAATAAAAACACTATATCAAAAAAAAATCTGATATTATATGCTCTGTCCTTAGCCTATCTCCCCTGCTCCCAACATCTTCTGCATAGAAGCAAGGGGTAAGTGGCTCCTCACTTCTCTTCTTTAGAGTCAAACTGGGTCCACTTTTCACAGCATTCAGTTTCAAGGGTTTTATTGTTGTTTGTTCAACTTTACATTTTGCCTTTTACTACGCTTTCTTTTTTATTTGTCTAGCTTTGAGAATAGAATTATTGAGGTTTCCTACTATTACTGTTGCTACCTATGTCTTCTTGTAATTTGGTTAATTTCTTTCAATTATGAATTCAGGAGCTATGCTGCTTGATACATTTATGATCAGTACTATTAGTGACTCAGTCTATGATTCCTTTCAGTATGATGTGGTTTCTCTTATCTTTATGGCTATTGTAAATTTTGATTTTTTTTGACAACTTGACTTCAACTCTACCTTTTTTAGATTCACTTGAAGCATGGGACATTTTGTTCTAGCTCCTCATTTTGATTATCTCTTTATTTTTAGATATGTTTCTTGAAAACAATTGAATATGAGGTTTCCTTTTCTTAATCATTCTTCCCTCTTATTAAAAAAATATTTAGACCATAGTTGTTGGGTCTTTTAATAAATATAAAACACAAATGAGTCTCTTTTGCTTTTGGATCATAGTTTTAGTGGGAAAAAATGACTGGTGAGTAGGAAATGTTTGCTTTTAATTAGAATAAAGTTTATGGATTTCATTTATCTGAGTGATAATGTTGCCTTACCAACTTATCTACAACTTCCTTTTTTTCTTTTTGCTTTTTGGAGGGCAATTAGGGTTAAGTGACTTGCCCAGGGTCACATGTCTAGTTTTTGTGTTAAGTGTCTGAGGCCAGATTTGAACTTCAGTCCTCTTGACTCCGGGGCTGGTACTCTATTCACTATGCCACCTAGCCGCCCCTGCAACTCATTTTCTTTTTAAGGTTTCAGCAATAGATATGTTGATCTATGGAACTGTGCAAAGAGTTATATTCCAAGACTACTCAAAAAATAGAAAATGAGCTAATCTTCAAGGAAAACCTGTCCCTGAAAAATTGCAACCTATTGCAAAGACTGAATAGATCTATGAGCTCTATGATATTTGCTCACTGATGATTTGGAAAAGAACACACAAGGAGAATCACTGTGTCTAAATCTAAATTTTTCTTGAAACCAGAGTGAAAATAAAGAAAAGTTAATATATGGGATCTTTAATTGAAATGTGTGCCTTTTCCCACCAGTTATTGACATGGTTTCGTTATAAATTTAAGTAATACTCATTTTGCCACAAAAGTCAGAAGAAAAAGAGCATCTGTTGTGTATGGAATCATAGGATACTGATTACTAATGGAAGTATAAGCATGAAGAAGAGAGAGAAGTAGGACAACTTCCTGGGCCACCCACTGAGACAAGGCTTTTGGCTGAACCCAATGTTAGAAGTCTGAAACTAAAACTATAAGCAGAAAAAAAGGAATGAATATTTGGATCTAATTCCTGCCCACACACATGCTACTGTAATGAAAGAATAACCAAATGAATTGTCATCTGCCGCTTAACAAGAGAACCAGCAAAATCTTTCATTGTAATAATAGGTTGGAATGCTATTTTCCTTGTCTTGTTACATAAAATTTATGAAAGATATTACTCAAATGAATAAGTTCCTCCTGTTTGTATTTATAAGAGAAACCTGAGTAAATATTAAAGAAAAAAGAGAGACATATGCACCTGTGCTGTTCAAATATCAGGAATGGACTTTAAACTCCTAAGCTAAATGATTTGGCTTGTCATCTGTTGAAAAAAGGAAAACTATATTCTGAGGGTAGGGGAGCATCCCAATTATTACTTGTAATACTTTTTTTTTTCTATTAGAGGCAATGCACTTCAGTCCATTAGAGCCATAATTCTTGTCTATATTAATGTATATACTTTTTCATTCATTCATTTACTTAACAAACTTTTCTCATTTATTCTCACTTGTAGAGCACTGTACTGAGTAGTGAAAGAGGAGATACAAATTTTAAATAAGACATACTTTTTGTCTTCAAGGACCTTACAGTATGTTTATTTATGAGAATGCTCTATTCCACTGTCCCAGTGTGAGTTCACCTATATCTGCCTTTCCAGGTTCTAGGGTGATTTCCCTTCTCTATTACTGTCCCAGAGTTGGAGTGATTTCCTTTCTCTATTATCACTGGTTCAAACCCCTACCATTTCTGTTACTATGAGTGAGTAGAACCTCAATTCCATTAAACTCCTTAATATCAATTAGTTTTTATAAAGTCATATTCACTTCAAAGATAAAGTAAGAACCAATCTGCAAACATTTTGCCCAAATATCTCAGGGACATATGCTCAGTTCCCTTATGATATTATTTCCACCAAATTCATGTCCAGATGAGGCATGTCTGTGGGACAAGCTCCTTTCTCATCTAGCACTGGCCTACAGTCCTCACTTAAATCCAATCCCCAAGCTCGTCAAGACCTCATCCATGATATCCTTGCTCCTCTTAAAATAAAAAAGGTGTGTGTGTGTGTGTGTGTGTGTGTGTGTGTGTGTGTGTGAAACTTCCAGAAGCTCCTATTCCCCTCTCCTTAGGGCATCAATACTGCATTAGTGTAAAATCTAGATTCTGCAATGCCAGGATACTGTGTACCCTCTTAACTTTTTGAAATGTATAAGATTGGACATCCCAATTCTTTTACCTATGATTGAAAAGAACAAAGCACTCTATGTACTAACACTGAAATTTAAGTATCAATACTAGGAATTAAATCTCCTGATGTGTTAATGACATTAAGGGCTATTAAAGAGAAAATGAAACAGTCATTGGAAAGAAGACCAGGAATAAAAAAACAGATCTCATATAGGACAGTAACTGATGTGGAGATACTTCAGATTTCTTCTTGCAAATAGTAAATAGCTATTACTCACAGCATAAAAGAAAACCAATGCATGTAGGTTTTTCTTTTTAGCATAACTGTTTTCCCTTTTAATGTCTAATTACCATGAATTAAAATTCATTAGACTTTCATTAGAACCTGAGGCAATGGCACTGGTTGAGCTTTGAGAAATCTCCATTCTTAGGGGTGAGAGGAAGGGAGATACGTTTGAAGTTTGGAACTGAAAACCAGTATGAAAATTTTTCCACTTTTTCACTTTCTGGTGTAAATATATGATAATTTGAATTTTTAAAAAATAATCTTATCAAAAATGACTGGACTGTCATGGCAGCACACCAGAACCAGACACATTTTACCTATGTTTTCACCACCACAGGCAGATTCTTAGAATGGTAGTGATAGAAGCCACCTAGGAGTTCATCTTGAGTAGTTACTGTCTTTCTGAGGCAATGGAGTCCCAATGGAGTTCCAATGGAGTCCCAAGCTGCATATCAAAGGCCACTGAGATAATCCCAGACAAAGACAAAACAAGAGCCCATAAATCCTAACTCCCAATTTAGTTTTCTTTCACATATACCTTCCCACTTCTTAAAGGAAATACATCTGCTTGAATCAGAATTTCTAACTCCAAAGAGTCTAAGTATCACTACTAGACAACATCTTTCTACTATATCATACCAATTACATCAGCACAGTGCCTACCTAGCTCATAGTACTTGACTGACATTGCTTTACTCAAAAACTTTCAATAGCTCCCCAGTGCTTATTTGATGAGGTCTAAATTGTTATGAGAAGTGATTATAGGATATTGAAGAATCCAATTTTATAAGCCAGTACCTTAAAACTCTCAGAAACCTTTGACAATTGTCCAGTAGGATGGTTTTAATAAGACTGGATTTCTCTAGTATATAGTACTATGGGGAAAAAATATGAGTACAAATCCCATCTCTCCCTTATTACCTGTGTGACCTTGGACAAGTCACTTTTCCCATCTGAGACTCAGTTTGCTCATCTGTAAAATGAGAAGGTTGAACTAGATGGTTTCTAAGACCCTTCTAACTAAAATATCAGTTCCTGAGATCCTTCTCTCCACACTGATATTCCTAAAGCACCAGTCTGATCTTCTCACACTGTCTGCTCAAGAAACTTTGGGGGTATTTATGCCCTCCTAGGACAAAATACAAATGCCTCTTTCTCTCTCTGACATTTAAAGCTTTTCACAGTCTGGCTCCAATTTATCTTTTCAGGTTGATTAAACATGATTGCCCCCACATACTTTATGTTCCAGTCAAATTGGACTACTTGTCATTCCATGACTGTTCAAAGGCTGTCCCTCATGTCTGGACTATTCCCTTTCTTCAACTCTGCCTCTTGGGATATCTAGCTCCCTTCAAGGTTTATTTCAAGTCTATTTCCTATAAAGAGTCTTTCTTGATTGCACCTGAAACAAATACTTGAGATAGATATAGATTATAGATAATATGTATATACACCTTGATATATATGTATATATACACACATTTATATGCATATATACAATATTATATATTGTATATATGCATACATATATAATATTGTATATATTACATATATACCATTTTTTCTACCCATGATGTGAGGTGGTATGCTATGCTGGGGTGATGCCTGGGATGAGTCACGTTTCCTTTGGGTGGCCCCCAAAGGAAGTGGTCAACACTACTCTTTCCCAACTCCTCTCCTTAGGCATTGCTTTCTCTGTAGTTCCTCCCTTAGCTCCAGCCTCTCTAGATGATAACCTTTCCCTTCAATCAACTGTGAAAAGACAAAGGGAAAGGAAAGTATGGGTGAGGCACCACCTCTTATACCAGTCCAACCTTGTTGTAATCTCCCCCAACCAAAGCAACTGACTCATTTTTACCTGAAAGAATAAAGTGCTTACTCATGTTCGTTCCATACAATGGGAAGTTTTGATAAATTGATAATTTTCTTTTGTTAAATTTGAGCTCCAATCTAGAAAAAAAAATCTCAGGTAAAACTGAAACTACAGTTGTAAAATCTCCCTCTCCTTCCAGTTATTCCGACTCTTATTCTCTCTGCTACATTGGTGCAAGGACACACACAGATGAATAATGCAATGGTTAACCATGGTTATCACACTTAGACAAAGGACACAAAAAGCAAACAAACTCTTAAGAAATTGTTGTGGGCTGCTCAGTGTCCAGCAATAAGCATGACTGGAGACATGAATAAGAAATAACCAGACCATGTGGGGAGTTCAAGGAAGAACCCTGAACTCCATTTACTGATTCTTAGGACAAGGATTTTATAGAGCAATGAGCCAAAGGAATAGGACATGAGTATTCTTATCATTACCTTAGTCTGTTATATCTTGGAAGCAGCACAGAATAGATTATTTGATAAGGATTTGTTATCTAGGAGACTAAAGTCTTAGGGTCAAACCTTTGATCTAGGACTCAGGTGAAGTAGCAGTCATAAATGGATGCAACTGGGAGCAGACTTAAAAGCCAAAGCAGCAATCCTCAAAAGACATCACATTTAGAGCTGACCACCCAAAGATATCTGAGTGCTGAATCAAATATTTGGCTCTCAATAACTAAAATCTTGGGGTAGAGCCTATTGATCTCAGAACTCAGACAACATAACACATATCAAAAGACCCAAGGAACCAGCTTAACAAAAAGGCACATCATGAAGGGCCTTCTATAGGTGCCCATTGTGAGATATATAT
This sequence comes from Gymnobelideus leadbeateri, assembly GCA_011680675.1. NCBI lineage: Eukaryota > Metazoa > Chordata > Mammalia > Diprotodontia > Petauridae > Gymnobelideus > Gymnobelideus leadbeateri. The sequence continues at coordinate 298,768 of WOXC01000311.1, forward strand.
ATATATATGAGAGTCCTGAATCAGGCTTCCTGTGGCTCCCCATAAGAAATGGTGATTCAAGGAATAGGAATGGGCATAACTTTCCTAAAAGAAGAAAGTGAAAGAGAAAAGAAAGTGTGTAAGTCTTCACTAACCTTCTTTTCACCCCTCATTTCATTTCATTTCAGACATTTCAGCAAACCTAGTATCTGCTCTGTGCCATTTGACCTCCCCCCTCACAAACACCTCCCCCCCACAGTCATCTTCTCAACAACTCCATTGTCCAGGAATCATGACCTGGAATACTTAACCATTTCACTCAAACGTTAGCCTGTGGGTCCTGCTGTCCAGATTGGTGATTGTCTCAGTATCCTATTACATCTAAGTCTCACTCCACTTTGTTCCTAGAGCCACTTTCTTGGATGACTCTATACTCTTACCCTCCATGTCCCCCTTCCCCACCTCTACTTTCCAATTCTTGAAGAATAATCAAATCAACTCTATCTTTTCTCCTGGAAAAAGTACACCAGTAGAATTCTCCTCTGGCTCCACTCACCAACCCAGTAACTAAGATAACTCTCCCTGGTTCCTCCCACCCATATTTGCTGTCTAACCCTATTATAATGCTCATCAAAGGCAGGTTTTGTCTTTGTGTGTGTGCACAAACATATGTGTGTGCATACATGTATACATGCATATGGGCAAATACATATGCATATATGTATATGCATACATATAATGTGCATATACCTATATGCACATACATACATGCATATGCCTCATGCTGTCATGCATGCATACATACAGGCATATATACAGGCATATATATTATACATATCACCTAGGTGGTTCAGTGGATAGAGCTCTGCCTGGAGTAGAGAAGATCTGACTTCAAATATTGCATTAGACAATTACTAGCTGTGAGACTCTAGGCAAGTCCCTTAACTTCTCTTTGCCATAATCCACTGGAGAAAAAAATGGCAAATCACTCCAGTATCTTTGCCAAGAGAACCCCATGGACAATACTGTCTTGCTATGGTCCACAAAGACTTAACAACAATGTATATATCCATATATTCATACATATCAATGGAGATAGAGATATATCTAGCCATATAATATATAGATGGATATCTATATATTCCTAGTCATTATCACAGTTCTTAGCACATAATAAGTGCCTAATAAATGCTTTTCATTCATTCTCTCTTTATGGTTCACTTATTCAGCTGTTGTCCTGGAGTCCACGATGAGGCCTCCCGGCCATTGTTTTCTCTCTCCATAGTTCTGAAGGGGACCTGCTGGTTCCCTAAGCCCTTGTCAATTGTGACAGCAGTAGCAGTGGCTTCTCCTTCTTAATTGCCTGGGGCCTTACATGCTCCCTCTTGCTGGTATGTGCATCCCTCCATTCATACTCTCAGGTGTGAGTTCCTTATTCATAAATCCCACCTCAGGAGGAGGAGGGGCTAGGTTTTCAGTTGCTATCTAAGCCTGGTTTGTCATAGGATCAAGGCAGCTCCCCAGGAGATTGAATAGGGAAATGTTAGGGTATTCTGTCTGCCAGGGTTCAGTACATAGGAAGAGCATAAAGAAAGCTTGCTGAATTCAGTGGAATTCTATTCTCTGGATACTGTTTTCCAGGCCATTTGGGCTACTAGATGTTATTTCTCCATTCACCAGCTCTGTGTGTTTGATCACAATATCCCCTAAGTTTGAATGCAAGCTCCCTCTGAGTAGAGATTGTTTTATTGATAATAACAATAAGATAATAATAAACGATAATAATTGCTATCATTTACATAGAGCTTTAAGGTTTCCATAATCCTTCACTAATATTATCTCATTTGATCCTTACAAAAATCTTGGGAAGTAGTTGCTATTATTATTATCCCCCATTTTCAAATGAGGGAACAAAGGCAGACAGAAGTTTAAGTGACTTGCCCAAGGTCACAGAGCTAGTAAGTCTGAAAGGGAATTTGGACTCATGTCTTCCTCACTCCCTGTCTTGCACTCTATCCACTATGCCAACTAACCCCAGTGTCTTGATTCCTGCCTGGAACTGTAAGTAATAATTAAGTTAGCACTTAATTATTTTTATTGATTGAATGAATGGCACTCATTCACTGTTGCAAGCCAACAGGTATTATTTCCCTGATCCCACCAGCCCAAAGCAGTTTCTTCCTATTTGTGATGAGGTACAGGCTCTGGTAACCTTCTTGCATTTGCCTGAGGCCATAAGCTTTTCATTGTGGCTCCCCAAACCTTGGTTACTAGCCTAGCCCTCCTTTGTCCAGCTAGCTCCCACCCTCGATCCTCCCAAACCCTCCATTGTCTCATCTCCATGTAGCCTCCAGCTACCTCCCACCCTTAATCTCTCATCATTGGAGTCAGACCTCATTTGACTCCTCCTGAAGACCCTCCCCAAACTCCTCCCCTAGACAACCCTAGATTCCTCCCACAACCTTTCTGTATATAAGACCCCATCTTGCCTGCCTCCATGTGGGGTGAGAGCTCCAGAGAATTATTTAGCACAGACTTACTCTGTGTCAGATGATTCTGGTCCCCTTGCCCAATGCAAGCATCACAGACACTGAAGCTCCTTAAGAGTCTACCCAACATGGCAAATCTCTAATAAACTCTTCTTTTCTTTGGCTGAGAGAAGACTTGAGTCAAAATCATTCAGTAGCACCTGGCCTATTTTGGGGTCTTGAGCACCCCTAACCCTATACCTCTAAATTTTATGGAAGCCTGACCCTCATCACTTGGAAGCGTTTTATGCTTCAATCATTACATTTTACTTTGTATTATAGTTATAGGTTCCTATCTTAACTTTCCCACTAGATTATAAATTCCATAAGGGAAAGACTCAGCCTCAATCTCCACTGATGTTAAAATAGGCATAAATACACATGTACTCACAGAGTCCCTGAAGGTCAGAGTTGGAAGGTATCCTGTTCAGTACTCCTTTTTAACAGTTGGGGAAACTGAAATCCAGAAAGAAGAAACAAGTTGTCCAAGGTCACACAGTAAGTGGCCCAGCTTAGACAGAACGGAGATGTCTCTACTAAATGAGAATATTTACTGTTTGAACTTTGATATTTCTTTTTTTTTTAAATTAAACAAATGCTTTATTAACTTATGGTTTACATCATTCATTTCCACCAGATTATGAGTTACATTTTTCCCCTATTTTTTCCCTACCCACCACCCCAGAATAGCAGTCCCACTAGATATCCCCTCATCCAATCTGCTCTCTCCCATATCTTCTCCCATATCCCCTTTGACTTTGCCATTAGGGCAAGGTGAATCTCTGAGCCCCAATGCCTGGACATCTTATGAAACATTTAATTTTAAAACTTTGATTTTCAGATCCATTCCCTTCCTCCCTTGTCACCCACTCCCTCTGAGAAGATAAGCAATTCAGTATGTGTTGTACATGTATAGCTATGCAAAACATTACCATAGTAGATATATTGTAAAAGACTGCTTATATTTCCCTCCCACCCATATCACCTCCCACCTGGTCCATTCCCTACTTTGATCCTATCCCTCTTTGATAGTGGGTACTTCCAACCTCCCCTCCCCCCAGAATGCCCTCCCCTCCATCATCCCCCCTCTCATCCCCCTTTCCCCTACTCAGGAGAGTGAGTGAGGTAAGATATTCCATTTAGTATGTATGTGATTCTCTCCTTGAGCCAACTTCAATGAGAATATGCTTTTGCCTTTTTGCCTTCCTGTTCTTCCCCTCCTCTGCAACTACTTCCCCTTGCCTCTTCTACATGAGATAGTTTACCCTACCCTGTCTCTCTCCATCTCCTCTTGGCACTTTCCTCTCTCACCTCTTGACTTCACCCCTTAAGAATCATCCCTTCCGTGGGGCGGCTAGGTGGCACAGCAAGCAGAGCACTGGCCCCAGAGCCAGAAGGACCCGAGCTTGGATCTGGCCCCAGACACCCAACACACAAACAAAAACCCAGCTGTGTGACCCCGGGCAAGTCACCCAAGCCCAGTTGCCCTCCAAAAAAAAAAAAAAAAAGAATCATCCCTTCCCATCAAATTCAACCTGTGCCCTCTATCCATGTATACCTGTGAACATATGCCATGTACCCTTCTTTAATTATTTTCATAATGAGAAAGGTTTCATCAAACACAGTTATTGTTTTTCCATGTAGGAATGTAAATAGTCCAACTTTGATGAGTTCCTTTTGATTTCTTTTCCTTGATTACCTTCTCAAGCATCCCTTGCTTCTTGCGTCTGAATGTCAAATTTTCTATTCAACTCTGGTTTTTTCCTCAAGAATGCTTGAAAGTCCTCTATTCCACTGAATGACCATATTTTCCCCTGAAACAAGATACGCAGTTTTGCTGGGTATGTGACCCTTGGCTTCAATCCCAGCTCTTTTGCCCTCTGGAATATCATATTCCATGCTCTTCGATCCCTCAGTGTAGAAGCTGCCAGGTCCAGGGCTATTCTGATTGTGTTTCCACAATATTGAAATTGTTTCTTCCTGGCTACTTGTAGTATTTTCTCCTTAATCTGGGAGTTCTGGAGCCTGGCTATAATTTTCCTAGGAGTTTTCTTTTTGGGATCTTTTTCAGGAGGTGATCAGTGGATTCTTTCAACCTCTATTTCCCCCACTGGGTCTAAAACATCAGGGCAATTTTCCTTGAGAATTTCTTTAAGGATGATTTCTAGGTTCTTTCTTTCATCATGGCTTTCAGGTAGTCCAATAATTTTTAAATTATCTCTCCTGGATCTATTTTCCAAGTCAATGGTTTTTCCTTTGAGATATTTCACATTGCCTTTTATTCTTTCATTTGTTTGGATCTGTTTAAAAGTATCTTGATTTCTCATAAAGTCACTAGCTTCCATTTGCTGCAGTCTAACTCTGAAGGAATGAATCTTCTCAGTGAGCTTTTTTTTTTTTTTTTAAAGCAGTTGGGGTTAAGTAACTTGCTCAAGGTTACATGGCTAGTCATTATTTATGCATGGGTGCACATTTTCTGAGGCCAGATCTGATCTCAAGTCATCCCAACTCTGAGGCCGGCACTCACTGCGCCACCTAGCCGCCCCTTTAGGGCAATTGGGGTTAAGTAACTTGCCCAAGGTTACACGGCTAGTTTTTTGTTTGTGTGGATTAAGTGTCTGAGGCCGGCTCCGAACTCAGGTCCTTCTGACTCCAGGGCCGGCGCTCTATTCACTGTGCCACCTAGCCGCCCCCTCAGTGAGCTTTTGAGATTCTTTTTCCATCTGGCAAATTCGACATTTTAAGGCATTCTTCTCCTCATTGCCTTTCTGAGCCTCTTTTGCCATTTGAGTTAGTCTGTTTTTTTAAGGTGTTATTTTCCTCAGTCAGGCTGTTGACTGTCATTTCATACTTTTCTTGCATCTTTTTCGTTTCTCTTCCCAAATTTTCCCCCACTTCTCTTATCTGCTTCTTAAGGTCCTCTATGGCCTGTAGCCAGCTTGTATTTTCATTTGGGGCTTTTGGTGCAGGAGTTCTGACCTCACAGTCCTCCTCCATGCTTTGAGCCTCTTTGCCCCTAAAATAGGAGTCCAATGTTGAACTTTTCTGTTTATTTTGTTTCATTTGCCTAGGCATGTTGCCACTTAATTACTTGATTTTGGGGCTTGTTGCCACAGTAGGATTCTGCCACCAGACAGGGGAGCTTCCACCCAAATGTGGGGTCTTCACAACTTCCACCAGTTGGGTGGCCTCTGTAAAGCCTCTACCCACTCTGGCAAGTTGGATACCCACCCCAAACTTCCCTCCAGACCACAGCCCAGATCCAGGTAGTTTAAAGCAAGAGTGATTAACCCCCAGACTGATTGCTGGATCTCCCTACAATTCACAGACCAGGAGCTAGAGCCACTACTGAGGCCGCAAAATGGCTTCTATGCAGATGTTTCTTTAGCAGCTTTTCGCCCCCAGGGGAGGAAGCCATGCGTTCCCCAAATACTGGTCCCAAAGTCCATAGGACACTAACTTCTCACTTTGTCCTAGGCATATCTGTGCTGATAATTCAGGAATCGCCACAATTGCTGGTTTTCTGGGGTCCCTCCAGCTGGCTGAAGGCCCAGCCACCCTGGGGATAAAACCGCGGACCTGGGCTCCGCTCTGCACCCTGCGCTGTTGGTTCCCAGCGAGCTGTGCTGCCTGCTCTCAGAGAGCTGAGCTGGCCGCTCCCTGCAGTGCTGCTGGGCTGTCTTCAGCAGGAGGTTAGCTTCTCTGTGCTGTTCTGTGGGTGCTGGGGCTCCAGAAGTTGTTCAGAGTACCCTTTCACATTGTTTGAAATTTGTGTGGGAAGGAGCACATTGGAAATGCTGTTTCTACTCTGCCATCTTGGCTCCACCCCCTGAACTTTGATATTTCTTGTTTGTTTTGTGATTCGAAGAAATAACTCTTAAAATGCCATTGGAGTAACCCCTAGTGAAGAGTAATAAAAATGCACTTCTAAAATTGGGTAGTGTAGCAAAGAAACCTTCATCTCTCTAGGGGCATCAGTTTTCACATCTGCAAAATGGAGATAATAGTCTATTCCCTGCTTATCCCCACAGGGTTGTTGTAAAGATCAAAAGAGAAAATGCTGTAGAAATAAGAGGTGTGATTATTAACCCAGCAGGTTTCTTGAAAGAGGTGAGATTTTTAGCTGTTACTAAAGAAAGGAAGCATAGTGTTTGAACTATAGGCAGAAGGAGATTGATCCACTTAAAAGCTTAACCAAGTTCATGTAGGTCCTGGATTCAAAAACTCCTTCCTCCTTCCCCTTTTTCCTTTCCCTAGTCCTAGCTGCTGAAGTTTGGTCCTTCCAGCTTTGTTTATGTTAACAACTGGCTCAGTTCTGGGAAAGACTCACCAGGAACTGTCCGATGGAGTGATCTGAGTGGATATTCCTCTGCAGAAAAAAGCAGGTCATAGGTCCAAGCCTGGATATAGTCTCCTTCTTGAGAACCTTCAGTGGATCCCTATTTCCTCTGGGAGAAAATCCAGACTCCTTGGCTTGGCATTTTAAACCATTCATAAGCAGGTTCTGGCATGCCTTTCCAGCCTTATTTTGCCCTAACTCTCTTCTATAAACTCCACACATTCCAGCCAAGCAGACTACTTACTGTTCTGTGTTCTCATGCTGCCCTCTCTTTCCTCCTGGCATTCATGGAGGGCATCCCCCCCATGCCTGAAGAAGCATTCCCTTTACATCATTACCTGTTGAAGTTATTTTTTTTTCTCTCCAAAGCCCACCTTAAGCTCAAATACTTCCAGGACTCTCTCCCAAACAAAAAGTAACCTCTTCCTTCTTAATTTTTCTTAGGGCACTGGATCTGAATCTCAGTTTGCTCTTTTGACAACTACTTTGCCCTACATTTCATTGTATGTATGTTATTACCCCATTCGATTCTAAAATGCTTAAGGACAAGGACTGTATCCCTTTTCTGTATCCCCAGTACCTAGAAGAGTGTTGTACATAGAGTGGGAACTTAATAAATATTTTTCTAATGAAATTTGTGGGTTTAGAAATAAAAATGACTTCTTAAACACCACCTCAGCATGTAAAACAATGCCTGTCACTTAGTAGGTACTTTGATAAATACTTAAGGACTAACCATTTCTCCTTTTCTGTTGGAAAACAAAAATCATAGCTATGTCCATTTATCTTTTATTTTTATCTAATCTGTTTGCTAATCTGTTGTGGTTTCCTTGAAATATAAAGCAGTTTGGTTTATTACCCACTTGACATGTTTCTGCAGTCAGAAATGTCTACATACATGTGTGTTCCTATTTAAATCATTTGCTGTAAAAGTAATATCCATCTGTCAAAGAAGAAGAATAGTACCCTTTAGAGAGTGCTAAAAAAAACCATGAAAATGGCAAAGTAAATGAGGTGCTATTAAAAAAGGCTAAAATACCACCAATGAATTTACATGATCCAAGCAATTAATAAAGTATTCTAGGTAGATCTGGTTTCCTATGGTATGGAATAAAAAAAAAAAAAAACAACACTCCTGAGATTCACATGTAAAAATCTTAAGCATCTCAAAACAATATAGTCAGTTTATTTATTTATTTATTGCTTATTTGGTTAATAAATGACTCCTCGAATGACCAAGTAATATAGGAACTTTTGATGTAATAGAATCAGATAGTAGAGATGAACTAGGTGGAAAGTTAGGAGGGGAAGAAGAAAAATAAGATGACCAGGGCCATAATGAAAGAAATCTGGGAGACAGATGCTGAGAAAGTAACACTATACAGAAATGCCATTTCTTCATCTATAAAGTACCTGAAAGAGATATCTCTGCACCTGGTACTTTTCCACACCGCAATTATCTTTATTTCTTAACTTCAGGCAGATGCTGGCATCTTTCAAGGCAGCCTAACCTGTCTGGGACTTATGCTACACACTTGCAAAATCCTTTCTGACTGATAGTCTTCTCAGGAAGACTCCACTTGGAAGATACTATCATTTGCTATGTTTAAGGAAAAAAAAAAGGATTTAAAATGCAATCTCTCTTTGGAAAGACCTGAATTGAGTATACCACATTCTGATACAGAAACAAACACTGAAATAGTCTCCCATTAGTATTTTGGGGGAATAAAAAAAACATGAAGTAGAGAACAAGGATATCTGAGTTTAAGATCTGCCTTGGCCCAGATAAATTATGAGGATAGACTAATCTCAACAAGAGGGGAGGAGGCAGCACAGAAACCTGTTTTGGGTGTGGGTGGAGGGCGGGGTCATACAGATTTAATTAGTTGAAAGAGTGAATGGTTGCATAAAATTAGCCCTCTAGGGGTATCCTGCTGCCAAGGTATTGCAGATTTTAACTGGTCCATGGTAAAACTTGGAAGAAAGGACAATTTCTGCACTTAAGGTATAAAAAAGGATTGAAAGGGAGAATAAATTAATGCAAATAGCTGACAATTGTCAGTCTGCACTAGGCCTAAACTGAGTGGCTTCACTTTAACTGAATGTAAACTCTGTAGATTACTTATGCCTATCTAAATTAGGCACCAAACGCTTCAATTATATAAAAATAAAACAAAATAGACTTTAAAAGAATTCCATTCCCTTAGGTTGTTTACTGAGCCTCTGAAGGCATGCCAAGACCACTCATTTTTACAAAGATCAGCAGAAAGGAGGAAAGGGATGTAAAATATTAATGCTCTCATAATTCTGTGTTCTAAAGTCTTTCTACCACATTTTTAATCATTATCTTCTAAATTAGCCAGGTTCCTGCCAACAAACTAAAAGACAATGCAAAGAGATGTGAGAAACATTATTATTTTCTTGCTAATCTCTTAAAACAATCCTGGAAGAACACTGCTCATTATACTATCGCCATATGAAAACCTTTTCTCTGAAAGACTGAAAAATAATAAACATTTTATGAAATGCTATCCATCTCACATAGTGGCCATGTCATGAGGTTCTCCTCAAAACTTGGAGATTTAATTTAATTCAACAAACATTTATTAAGCTCCTTCTAAGTACTAGTCATGGCACAAAAAGCTAGGTAGGGATGAAAAAAAAAAAAGAAAGAAACAGCCCTTGCTCTCAAGGAGCCTATGTTCTACCGAAATAAAACAGCATGTATGTAGATAAGTAAAAACTACATATATACAAAAGAAATGGAAAGTGATGTCTTCTTGAGGGAGAGCACACTAACAACCGAGGAACTCAAGAAAGACATCACATAGAAAGAATCAGATATTCTAAAAGGTAAATAAGAGGAATATCCGTTATAGCCTGTCCAAAGGCACATAGGCAGGAGGCAGAATGTCATGTACAAATACAGAAATGCTGGATACTAGCTAAGGAAAGTCAAATGTTAAATTTTCAGCATGAAGAACCCCCCCATACTAAATTTCAATGAACCCATGAGAAATGGAAAACTACAAAGAATAAAATTCTGAAGACATAAAAATAAATGATTCCAATAAATAGAAATGGGGAAGCTTTCTAAAAGGCCAAATGGATATATATACAAAGAACTACTCATCAGTCAACTTGGATTTTTGAAGGGACAAATACAGAAAATAAAAGAGGGAAAATAATGGAAGATGAATACAGAAGTGTAACATGATCCTGTAAAAATAATGTTGGGGTGCTAAAATTCAGAATGAACTGAGGCTAGAGAGGAAAGCTAAAAACACCAGGACCAAGAAAAAAACATTTTAAAAATAGCTATATCAGGGGAAAATAGGAGGATCAAAAAAAAGCTCAGTGTGGCTAGTAGCATCTTAATGGTTTTACTCAGCACCTTTCATGAGTAGGTCATTCCAGATTAGTCTTATTTTCTTTTGTGGTTGTTATTGAATGGGTTCATTAAAATGGTAGTTCACGTTGCTATACTACTAGTTTGCATAGATTTTAGTAGAGAGGTTGACAAAGTCTCTCCAGTTACTCTTGTGAATAAGATGGAAAATTTTAGCTGGGTGATAGTATAATGAAGGAGATATAGAACTAGTTGAATAGTTGGCCCTATTCATTAGGGATTTAGTAGCTCAAAAGAAACATGAGATGCACAGATTTAAGTAGTGTGCAGGGATGTGAGCTGTGATCCAGTGCTATTTAATATTCTATAAAAGACATTTATTTTATCAATGACTTTAATATTTCTATCAATGACTTTATCATTGATATTTATTATTACATTTGCAGATGATCCAAAACTGGGAGAAATAGTTAGCAAGTTGGATAACAAAATCGAGTTCCCAAAAGAATGTGACATTTTAAAATATTGGACTAAATTTAATAAGTTGAGGTTGATTAGGGATATCTATAAAGTGTTAGACTTTAATTTAAAAAAAAATCAGCTTTACAAGCATGCTAGAGGGCAGTTTGTCTACAAATGATCTTGGAGTTTCAATGGAATTAATTATTAATGTGTCAACAATGTAATATTGCAGCCAAAAGAGCTAATGAGACCTGAAGACCTTTTTTAAGTTTTCAAAGCAGTTTACAAATAGAAATAAAGATAAAAATCTCAACTAGCCTGAAAACAGCCCTGTGATCCATTATCTTTTATAGAGACAGAAATGAAAGCTTAGTGAGGTTAAGTGACTTGCCTGTGTTGCCACAGCTACTAAATATGAGAGGCAAGATTTGGGAGTCACGTTCTATCTACATAATACATGAAGCCTTTACACCCATTATTTCATTTGATCTTTAAAGCAACTGTGAAGTAGGTGCTACAGTTATTATTATCATCCTTATTTTATAGATTCAGAAACTGCAGATTAGAGGCATTAAGTGACTTGAACAGTCTCAAAGCTAACAAGTATCAAGAATGGGTTTCAAACCCAGGTCTCTCCAAGTTCAAGCACAGTACTTTGTTCCCTATGACAGTCTACCTCTCCTTGAGAGAGGGAGACAATAATCCAGTTATATTTTGCTCTGTTCATACTATACTGGAAGGATACTGTTCAGTTCTGGGCAGCACATTTTACAAAGAATATTGAAAGGCTGAAGAGCATTCAGTGGAGGGCAACCAGAATGATGAAGGACACTTAGAGAATGACATTTGAGCATCAGTTGAAGAAATTGGGGAACTTAGAGCAGAGAAAAGAAGACAGAGTGGATGTGACAGCTGTCTTTAAGAGGGAGGGAGATTAGTTTTTCTTCTTGGCCATGAAGGCCACAACCAGTGGCATGAAAAATTACCAAGAGATAAATATATACTTTATACTAGAGGGGGAAAAACCCTAATACTCACAATTAAACAATAGTAACCCAAAATATGAGTGCCCTCGACAACATTACCAAAATTTGTTAATGCTATAATAGGAAGACCTCTAGGGCAGCTAGATGGTGTGGTGGATAGAGTGCTGAACCTAGAGTCAGGAAGACTCATCTTCCTGAGTTCAAACCTGGTCTCAGACACTTAACTAGCTGGGTGAACCTGGCCAAGTCACTTAACCCTGTTTGCTTCAGTTTCCTCATTTGTAAAATGGACTAGAGAAGGAAATAAATGACAAACCATTCCAGTATCTTTGCCAAGAAAACACCAGATGGGGTCACTAAGAGTTGGAAGCACTGAACAATAACAGAAGACCTCCAGTGATGAGGAATTCCTTCTTTCCTGAAGTAAGTGATTTTATTTTTGGATAGGTCTAGTTGTTAGGAATTTTTTCTTTTCTGTAAACAAAAATCTATAGCTCTGTATATTTACCATAAAATTATTTCCTAGAGGCCAATTATGGATGAAGGTGAGTTTGTTATGAATCATGTCCAAAAAAGTGCTGAAAAAACTTTATTACATGGCTAGTTCATTTATAAGGTAGTCCCAGAACAAGGACTCAGGACAAAGGGATAATGAGACTCTACTGTGCAAATTTCCAAGAAAACTATAGCACCATGACAATCAGAAGTTTACACCCATGTGAGATTTTGTAACATGAGATTTTGTAACATGACTCCTAGAATGAAAAGTCCTTCTACCAATTCAGGTTATTATCTATGAATGACATAGATAAGCCCTATGTAGTTGCATAAGGCACAGAGTCATAAAGTTCCTGAATTTCAGAAGTGGAAGGAACCTTGGTGGTCAACAAGCCTAACTGGTATGATGTTATTGTGGTCCAAGAGGGAGAATTTGCCTAGGGTTGCAGTTAGTAAATGCCAGAGGTAAGATTTAAACCCAGGCCTTCCTCACTCCAAGCCCAGCTCTCTAGTCACAATAATATACTGTATTTGCAAAGATCCTTAATATTAGCAGCTAAATATTAAAAAGAAAAAATCAGGGTATTAGCACTTTATGAATCTTAGAATGCTACATAAATGTGAGCTATTGCCATTTCCATCATCATTTTAGCAAAAGCACTCCTTCAGGGTCCAAATCAGTTGCTGATTTCAATTCAATCTAGATATTAGAAAGACCTTATCTTTTCTTTATTTCTCTAGGTGATCAGCATAAAGTCATAAGAATTTCCAGAAGCATAAAGTGGTGGTGACATTTTACCTAACTAATCAATATGTACTAGATGAAATGTTTATTAAAATATCCCAAAATAGTGCTTCAAATTAAATTGAGTAAATCCAGGAACTCACACTCTTTTGATTCACCTCTCAATCTACATAATTCAGAGTTCCTCAGTGAAGTAATTTAAGCTATTTTCTCATGTGTAGTTTAAACAAGTATTTTGGCCATGCTTGGTTTATAGTTCAGACCTCATTATCTACTTGGTAATGAAATTCTAGTCAGCAAACTCTCCTGGTATGTCATTTTGACATTCCTGAAGGCACTTTTAATTCTCTTAAGGGTGAAGTGTTCAGGCCACCAGGAATAAGAAATAAAAAGTAGAATTCCTAATGTGGGCCTTAATTATTAATATCACTTTGCTTTCTGTGTTTAAATTGTCATAAAGTTTTCTTTCTTTTGAGAAAGAAAGGCAAAGAGAAAGACTTTTTCAAATGGATATTGTAAAATACAGCAAATATAATCCAACTGCCCTTTTAACAAAAGTTGGTTGATCTAGTCTTACTAGAAAATATTAGTCCTTACTCCTCAAATGATCTCACATTTATCCTTCTGTTTATATGTTTTATTCCTCTAGTTGAATGTAACATCCCTAAGGACAAAGACTACTTTTCAATTTTCTCTATTTTTTATCTCTGGAATCTGCTACAGTGATTTACAGTCACATAGTAATCATTTAGTAACTGTTCATTGGATTGTACTGGAGAAGGTTGAATCATATTCAAGGTTGTACTGAGTATCCATTTCATTATTTCAAGTTTTCTTCAATCTATCCACTTCTTAGTCTATTTTTGCTATTAAGAAGGAGGACTTGATTCTATTTTCATTGATATAGGGAACTTCTGAAAGAGAAAATTCCCTCTACTTATCTAACTAGCATTTCCCCTGCAACGTATAATCGTAGAGAGTTGCCTAAAGAGGTTAGGTAACTTGCCAAGTATCACAAAGCTAGTCTCAAAACCAAGTCCTCCTAGTTTCAATTCCAGCTCTCTATCCACCAAACCAGATTGCCTGATTTTAAAATTAAAGTAGAAAAACCTTAATTCACACTCAACCTGCAAAAAAAAAAAAGTCTGATTACTAATCTAATAAGTGGTTACATATGAACCATCTATTGTCATCAAAGTTACTTAAAAAATGTACAGGACTAGGAATGAGTCCAAAAGCTGAGTTTGTTCGCTGCTCATTACCAAAGTTACCCACTCTCCAACATGGGGTAGCTAGGTGGCACAGTGGATAGAGTGCCAGGCTTGGAATCAGTAAGACTCATCTTTCTGTACTCAAATCTGACCTCAGACACTGGATGGGTGACCCTGGCCAAGTCACTTAACCCTGTTTGCTTCAGTTTCCTTATGTGAAAAAGGAACTAGAGAAGGAAAATGGCAAACTACTCCAGTATCTACACTAGGATCCATCCAATGATCTGGAGGACTTCTCAATTTTTCTAGATATTATGATAATACCACTGGGGCACTCAATTCTAAGGGCAAGGAGTGATTGGGTAAATTAGTTTTCATCTCACCCCTTATAGCCACTTAAAGTAAGTGATAAAATACTATGCCCTGGTACAATTAGTCAGGTAAAAAGAATTAATCAATAACTTCAAATCATAGCATTTAGTCTCCATCAGTTAATTATAATCCTCAATCAACAAAAGTTCTGATCAACATTTAACAGGTCAATTATTTGGATTGCTGTGGAACCTGTATAAAATCAAAGAATTAGTAGAATCTAGCTCATAGCCTAAGAGATTCAAACAGAGAAGAAAGAACATTCCAACTAAAACCTCAAGAAGGGATTGACTTGTTAGAGGGGAGTGGGCAGCCCCAGACTTTGGTTTTTGTCTTAGTCTCTTCCCCTATTCCTTTGGCTGGTGAAGGATCCCATGAAATTCAGAGGTTCAAAGGACTTCCCATCTTGCCATCAGTATCTTATCAGTATCACTGGAATATCTGATGGTACTAGGAGTCAATGATGGACTGGATACCCAGTCATTACTCTACAAAGAGCCCAGCAGAAAGTTGGACCATTCTTAAGCAGGACATCTTGAGGATTCCAGCAAAAATACACTTTTGCCAACATGTCCTTTCTGAACTGGAGCTTAAGAACATGTTACCTATCTTTTGTAGGAATTTTTGACCAATTTTACTACCTCAATAAATACTGTTGTCTATAAAATATGGTGGGAAGCACACTGTGGGGGACTCATGAGCTATATAATTACAAAGAAAACACCAAGCCCTTCAGAGTTAACTTCTAGAACACTGAGAAGAAATAAATCCAGCCTTGCTCTGGAGACCTGACTTGTCAATGCATGTGTGAGCAGAGACAGTTGCTCTACAAACATTTTGAGAATACTAATGGAAAACCTAGGCTACCTAATGATTATTCTTAACTCCTGTAATGAGAAGAATCCAACTTCTTTTTCTGTTCAAACATTTCTTTGGCAACATGTTTTATATTCTTTTATTTCCTAATTTCTTGTTTGCAATAAGTTGTAACCTGATCACACCCACAATTTAACTCAATTGTTTCCTTGGGTGATCTTCAATTTCACTTCTTCAGAGATATACCATGACTTAAAGTTATATAAGAGCAGCAGATGAATAGATGAATATTGGTATTAAAAACATGAGTGTCTGTTATGAGGAGAAGCTTGGGGTAATTTTCTAATGTATGTTCATAAAATAATCTCAAAATAACAGAGACCCACAAAACAAGTTTGGGAATTTTTAAAATGGCATAAAATCTCTTAGAAATCATCTGGTCCAACCCATTCATTTTATAGATGAGAACTAGGATAAATGACTTACCCAAAGTCTCATAGTTATGTACTGGCAGTGCTGGGATTAGAACTTAGATCTCCTAGATGGCGGAGTAGAGACAGTGTGTCCAAGCCACTCTCCCCCCAGATCACCTCCAAAATATGTAAAAGGGGACTCTGAACAACTTCTGGAGCCCCAGCACCCACAGAATGACACAGAGAAGCTAACCTCCCTCTGAGGACAGCCAAGCAGCCCTGCAGGAAGGACCAGCCCAGAGCTCTGGGAGCCAGCAGCACATCGTGCGGGGAGTGGAGCACAGGTCTGCTGAGTCCCGGTTTTAGCCCCAGGGTGGCAGGGCCAGCAGCCGGCTGGAGGGACCCTAGAACACCAGCAGCTGTGGCGATTCCAAAATTATCAACATAGACATGTCTAGGACAAAGTGAGAAGTTAGTGCCCTATGGACATTGGGACCAGTATTTGGGGAATTGGTCGGCTTCCTCCCCTGGGGGCTAGAAGCCACTGAGGAGACACGCCATTTTGCAGTTTTCAGTGGCAGCTCCAGCTCCTGGCCTGTGAACTGTAGGGAGATCCAGCGATCAGTCTTGGGGGTAATCACTCTTGCTTTAACCTCCCTGGATCTGGATTGTGATCTGGGGTGGAGGTCATGGGTAGGTTTTGAGCTTGCCAGAAATGGAAGTTGTCCCCCACACATTCGGGACAAAAATTCCCCTGTCTGGGGGCAGAGCCATAGTGTGGCAACAAGTCCACAAGTCAAGTAATTAAGTGGCAACATGCCAAGGCAAAGGAAACAAATTAAACAGAAAAATTCAACCTTAGACTCCTACTTTGGGGGCAAAAAGGAAGCATGGAATAGGAAGAGGACTGTGAGGTCAGAAATCCTGCTCCAAAAGCCCCAAAGGAAAATATGAGTGGGTTACAAGCCATAGAGGACCTTAAGAAGGACTTTAAAAATCAAATAAGAGAAGTGGAGGAAAAATTGGGAAGAGAAATGAGAAGGATGCAGGAAAAGTATGAAATGAGGGTCAACAGCCTGACTGAGGAAAACAACACCTTAAAAAATAGACTAACTCAAATGGAAAAGGAGGCCCAAAAGGACAATGAGGAGAAGAATGCCTTAAAAAGCTGAATTTGCCAGATGGAAAAAGAATCTCAAAAGTTCACTGAGGAGATTCATTCCCTCAGAGTTAGACTGGAGCAAATGGAAGCTAATGACTTTATGAGAAATCAAGAAGCTGTTAAGCAGATCCAAACAAATGAAAGATTAGAAGGCAATGTGAAATATATCATGGGAAAAACCACTGACCTGGAAAATAGATTCAGGAGAGACAATCGGCAATTTAAAAATTACTGGACTACCTGAAAGCCATGATCAAAGAAAGAACCTAGAAATCACCCTTCAAGAAATTCTCAAGGAAAATTGCCCTAATGTTTTAGATCCAGAGGGCAAAATAGAGGTTGAAAGAATCCACAGATCACCTCCTGAAAAAGGTTCCAAAAAGAAAACTCCCAGGAATATTATAGCCAGGTTCCAGAATCCCCAGATCAAAGAGAAAATACTACAAGCAGCCAGGAAGAAACAATTTCAATATTGTGGAAACACAATCAGATTAGCTCAGGACCTGGCAGCTTCTATGCTGAGGGATAGAAGGGCATGGAATACGATATTCCAGAGGGCAAAAGAGCTGGGAAGGAACCCAAGGGTCACCTACCCAGCAAAACTGAGTATTTTGTTTCAGGGGAAAATATGGTCATTCAGTGGAATAGAGGACTTTCCAGCATTCTTGAGGAAAAAACCATAGTTGAATAGAAAATTTGACATTCAGACACAAGAAGCAAGAGATGCCTGAGAAGGTAATAAGGGAAAAGAAATTAAAAGGAACTTATCAAAGTTGAACTATTTATATTCCTACATGGAAAAACATTAACTGTGACTCATGAAATCTTTCTCAGTATGAAAATAATGGAAGAAGGCTGTATGGTCATATAAATACATATGTGAATGTGTGTATATATGTTTATAGTCATATATGGATAGAGGGCATAGATTGAATTTGTTGGGAAGGGAGGATACTCAAGGGGTGAAATTATGAGATGAGAGAGGAAAGTGGCAAGTGGAGATGGGGAGAGACAGGGTAGGGTATACTATCTCATGTGTAAGAAGCAAGGGGAAGTGTCTGCAAGGGAGGGGAAGAATAGGAAGGCAAAAAGGCAAAACCACATTCTCATTGAATTTGGTTCAGGGAGGCAATGACATACATATTAAATGGGATATCTCAACCTGCAGCAGAATAGGGGGAAGGGGGATGAGAGGAGGGATTATGGATGGGAGGGCATTCTTGGGGGGAGGGGAGGTTGGAAGTACCCACTATAGAAGAGGGACAGGATCAAGTAGGGAATGGACCAGGTAGGCATTGGGATGAGTGGAAGGGAATTATAAGCAGCCTTGTACAATATATGTACTATGGTAATGTTTTGCATAGCTAGACATGTACAACATATACTGAATTACTTATCTTCTCAGAGGGAATGGGTGACGAGGGAGGAAGGGAATGGATCTGAAATTCGAGGTCTTAAAATTAAATGTTTCAATATATACATAAATACCATTATTAATACTCTCTTGCTTGTAATTGGGAGATAAGATGTGCAGCCATTGGGACACAGAGATTCACCTTGCTCTAATGGAAGAGTTGAAGGGGGTATGGGAGAAGATATGGGAGAGAGCAGATTGGAGGAAGCGATATCTTGTGGGACTGCCATTCTGGGATGCTGGGTAGGGGAAAAACAGGGGGGGAAATAATTATAACTCAAAATCTGGCAGAAATGGATGATGTAAAACAGAAGTTAATAAAGCATTTGTTTAAAAAAAAAAGGAATTTAGATCTGCTGACCCAGAAGTCCTTCCATTATATCAGCCTACTACTTTCCCAATTTATGCAAAAACAGGAATTTTGGTAAAAATTAAAATATGCCCCAGGATATTTATGTCAGGACCTATGTGGTATTCTTTTGACCATTGATATGTACTGTATCTGCAGAGTTCTGATATTGTAACATGGAAATTGTGATCCAAAATTCTGTGAACTGGGGAAAATGTTTTCGATGAATGAAATTATTTTATCTGGAAAAAAATGCCTGTGGTATTAGATAGTTAAACTAAATCTAACACCAAAAAAGAGAAACTTTAATGTAAGAAAAAAAAAGAAAAAAGACTTAATTTATAATTTATCCCTTCCTATCAAGGGAAACATCAATTAATTTTTGCTGTGGTATAAAAGATGCTGTCATTGGTTTTGTCCAGGTAAATTTAAAAATCAAACCGCTAGTGTGTCCAATTCAAATAGGTGTGTTGCAATTTACTTCATCATTTTACCTCCTTTTCAGAACAGGAGAATAAGTACTCTTCTTATTCTTTCCAGTTTGCTAGAATGACACTTTAAAAACAACAACAACCCAGTTTACTGAAAGCAACAACAACAATAGTTTTCTCATCCAATAATCCCTAACAATGCCATTAAGCCCAGCATCACCTAGACAATGATGCTTCTGAATGGCAGGTTGTAACGAAATTTGGGCTTCTGGTTGCCCAAATGGAAGTAATGATAATTTATAAGCATAGTTTCTAGATTCATGGTTCTAAATGCCGTCCTTTTTTAGTGTTCTATGCATTTGAAAATGCCCTTTTCTTTTGGTATTTAAGTTTGTAGTAAAGAAGCATAGCTTTTTGTTTTTGAAGAAAGTTTAGCACCTAGAATTTTACAGAATTACAGGAGAGTTGGAAAATACTTCAGAGGCCATGTACTCCAACTTATACCTTGACTAAAACTCTTTCCACAGCCCAAGTATTCATCCTACCTTTCTTTGAAGGCCTCTGTGTAGAGAAAGTACTTCCTCAAGTGGCCTATTCTGGGCTAGATACCTCACATTGTAAAGAAATTTTTTCTTGGGGTGGCTAGGTAGTGCAGTGAATAGAGCACTGGCCCTGGAGTCAGTCTCAGACACTCAACACAAATACTAGCTGTGTGACCTTGGGCAAGTCACAAAGAAAAATCTACCCCCCTTTTTAGCTTTCCTTCATTGTTCAAAGGTCTGAGCAATAGAATAAAACAAATCTGATTTTTCTTCATGAAATTTTCTTGAAGATGATAATTGGCTAAATAAGAGTTTCTCTGCATTTTTTGTGAGGAGCAGTTACTTTTCATTGATACTAATCCTTGACATCTAAGTGGAGAGGTTTAGGCAAGACAGTGATTATTATAAATCCCTTATATATTAAGCAGCTAACTGATGCAAGATATTGAATGTGGACTTGGAGTTGGAAAGTGTGAAACTGACCTCAAATCTTTAGTAGTTGGTTGATCTGGGCAAGTCATTGAATGTCTCTCATTATCACTTCTCTCATCTAAAAAAATGGCATAATAGTAGAACCTACTTCATAGGTTTGTTACAAGTATCAAAAAGATATAGAAAGTGTTTGTAAACCTCAAAGAACTAAGTAAATGCTAACAATTATTATTAAGTGAATTGGTCTGGGTGCTCTTACCAATTCTTTTTTTTTTCCTGCCCACTAGGTATTCTGGTAAACTGTGAAAGAGGAAGATTGGTGGAAGAACTGTGTCAATTGGGCTTGAAGATTCTTCAAGACTTTGACTTTTATCCAAAATTACCCACAAGTTGATTGGGGATTTCTGTGTTAGACTTTTATAGACATTGACAAATTGTAGGATTTTCCAGTTAAAGAAAGGAATAGAATTCCCCACAAAGGAATGAGTAATTCCTAATATTAGATGAGTTATTGATATTAATATCTCATGCCAAAGTCTCTAAACTCTCCTTTAGTAAGCATGGGAAATTCCAAGAGACTGTAGCTTTTTGTTCATATTTAATTATAGTTTGATTTTAGTTTAGTGAAAATGTCATAAGTGGCCCATATTCTATCCCAGTGGTGCTCTCACGCACATGATCTAAAGCCCAAATTAATGGCCAAGCTTAGCCTCTCACTGGGACAGCCCTAAACAAATCTTCCATATTATGCAAAGTGAATTAACTCTTCCATTTCTGCTCAGCCTTTTCTGGGGCTTACTTCATGTTTAGAGCCAAGTGTTGATGTCTGACCACCCTATTCATAGACCTCTTAAGCACTAACCCTAGAAAGAACCCAACTGATCACCTATTAAAACACTTCCATTTTGCAAAGGACAAAAATGATTAAGGCTCAGTACACTCATTCTAAGAATACTACATAGTAGTTAACATCATCAAATGATTCAGCATCAGGAAGGAAAATTTGTCTTTTATAATATATTTTTATTCATTTTGTTAAATATTTTCCAATTATATTTTTAAAAATGTTCAACATTCACTTTTTAAAATTTTCAGTTCCAAATTCTCTCCTTCTCTCTTGCCTCTCCATCACTTGAGAAGTCAAATAATATATTGATTATATATGGGAAGCCATGCAGAACATAAGAAATATATATTCTGGGGCGTCTAGGTGGTGCAGTGAGTAGAGTGCCGGCCCTGGAGTCAGAAGGACCTGAGTTCGGTTCCAGCCTCAGACACTTAACACACACAAACAAAAACCTAGGGTGTGACCTTGGGCAAGTTACTTAACCCCAATTGCCCTCCAAAAAGCAAAAAAAAAAAAAAAAAAAAAAAGGATATTCTTACCAGTAGAAATTATTTTAAATAAGATGAATAGATGAATTACCATCTGCTTTGCCATACCACCCTAGGGACAATGTGGACAATGATTTGCAGGTGAAACCTATATATATATATATATATATACACATACATACATACATATACATATACATACACACATATACACACATTTACATATGTGTATATATGTGTGTGATATAGATACAGGTATAGATAAAGATACAGATATAGATATAGGTATGTCTCACTAAAATGTGAGCTCCTGGAGAACAAGGGCTATTTTGCTTTTCTATTTGTATGCCTAGTGCTTACTACATAGTGTTACAGTCAAAATAAGTTAAGCTGAAGCACAAAGTTCCAAGCATGATCAATTGATTACTGAAGCTTGAATTTACCAATAGATAGCGTTTCTGCTTCCTCAGCAGAACTAAGACTCCACATGAGGGGGATAGCTTTCTTTTATATTTATGAGGCGAATAGAACAAAGAACAGGCAAGGGATAGGGTTGTGACCGGTTAAAAAGGTTCAACTTCATGAATGGTGGAATCAATATGACTAGTTACAGAGTTAAGGTGTAGGGACACTATGATTGGTTCGAAATTGGTAATTAGGAACTAGAAACAATCTCCTTTCCTGCTGTGATTAAGACATTTTCATTGTTTGAACCTACCTGCAAGGTTAGAGATAATGGATCAGACTTCTTTGGATAATAAACGAGACATCCTTGAAGAATGGCATAGTGTTGTAAAGATACTAGACCAGACTCCCCAGTGACCACTCACATCCTTCAAGAATAGAACGTGGATTAGAAGAATTGGATTTCTAAACTTAATTTATTACAGGTCAACTGAATTTTTGAACTATGTTCAGAGATAAAGAATCATAACTTAGGAAGTAACAACAAAATCATTAACTATCAATAGAATCAATTTTATTATAAAAGACTCGTGTTCTAAGTTACCTTTTACCTACTTTGTATACATTTTGTATATATTTATTTTCAAACCTTCCATCTTCCCTACTAGTCTTGGAGGACAAAGACTTTGCTTGCTTTTTTCTTTTTATGCCCATTACTTAGGACAGGGCATGATATACAATAAGCACTTAATATATACTTGTTGATTAATTTATTTTTATTTGTTAATTCTCCCATAATTCTCCCATTAATCTCTTCTTCTGGTAGCTCATCTTGGATTGGAGGGAATCCTGGGTTCTTGAGGCTATTCCAGTGGGACACAAGTGTCAACAGAGTTGACCAATATAATCTTTTAGTACAGGCCCAGCAAGGCCTTATAAATCATGTGAGGATCAGTATAGATTCAGAGAGTTCATCAACAGAAGATTGCCCACTGGGTGATCAATTGTTTTATTCCTGGCAACTCATGAACACTATCCAAGCCATGGGAAGTCTTCAGTCTCTACCAGTGAAGAGAGTGCTTCACAACCAAAATCTTGAAATAAGAAACCTTAAAGTATTGACCATTCCTAAAACGTTGGCCCGAGGGAAAAGAACTTAATTCGTTACTATATAAAAGCCTCCACTAATTTTTTTCTATGTCTTTCTTTTTACAGGATATGATATATAATATGATGATATGATATGATATGACACAACATGATATTACATGACATGACATAACAGCATAACATGATACAACATAACACACAATAACATATTATAATACAATATAATACAAAATAATATAACATAATATGATATAATTAATATAACACAACACAATACAATACTATACTGTACTACACTACATTACATTATATTATATTACATAAGATATGATTGATACGATATGATATGATGTGATATGATGTTATATAATGTAATGTGATATGATGTGATGTGATGTAAGATAATGTGATATAATATATCATAACGTAACATAACCTAACATAACGTAATGTAACATAACAATTAATATAACATAACACAACACAACATATCATAACATCGCATCATGTAATGTCATGTTATGTTATATATTGTAAGGTAATATAACATATAATATAGTTGAAATAATTAAAACTAGGATCCTCTTACATACATTTATTACTAAAGCAAGATTTTCAAGTTTATTATGATATTAATCAACAATTCTTAATAATGCGATATAGAATACTGTCCAAAACACAGAAACTCAGCCAAGTGTCACAGTCCCTGTCACACGCATCTGGAGTTTAATGAAATCTTGGAAGCATTATTAACACCACCATTTTATGGAAAAGGATTGTGGCATAGTAGAAAGAGTTCTAAACTTGGAGTCAGGTGACCTGGCTTCCAATCTTGGCTCTACCATTTGCTATCTCATGATTTTAGTTAAATAAGTCACTTTAAGTTTCAGACCCTGCCTTCTGTCTTTTTAAAGGCAACTAGGTTGTAGAATGGATAGAATACTTAGCATGGAGTCAGGAAGATTCAAGTTTAAATCCAGCCCCAAATAATTATTAGCTGGGCAAGTCACTTAACTTCTGTCTGCCTCAGTTTTCTCATTTCTGAAATGGGAAGAAGAATAATAGCACGTAAGTGCTTCCCAAGACTGTTGTGAGGATAAAATGAGAAAATATTTGTAAAATGCTTAGCACAACACCTGGCATATAGTAGCCACTTAATAAATGCTTTCTTAAATGTTTAATTAAATTTTGCAAAATGTGTGTTAGATGAATTAAGTGGTTTGATACTTTCTTTTTTGCTCATGGAACAGTAACATTTTTTGCCATGAGGAATTGGTAGGAGAGACAAACATTTGTATATCGTTACAACTACAATTTTCATACAATTTGTCTTCCCTTAGAGTGGAAGGGAGCTATCCATAATAAGAGTATACAAAAATACGAGGGCACACCCTTTGAGACTCACTGTTACTAGATGATTTATAAGGTTTCTTCTGGCTCTAACATGTCAAACACTGTGAAATTCAGGCCCCAAGACAAGAGGCAACCTTCTTAGGGTCACACAGCTAATAAGTGTCAGTGTTGATACTAGCCCCCCAAGATTTATAATTCTTAATCTTTCAATTATACTCTATTTTCTCTATTCAGAGAGTTTCTGATTGAGAGTTAAATAAGATTTAATGCACACAGAAAGGTATGCGGAGCCCTTGGAAAGGAACATATTAATGTGAAATGGAAATGAATGTGTGTGTGCTGATGGACAGGAAGTAAAAGTGTATTGAGTTGGCCTTGGTTCTCAGGGAAGTACTATGTTCCCATACTTCTGAAAACTACTGTAAATGTAGATTGCTTTGTTCAGCTTCCTCACAGAAATATAACTACAAATATAAAATAAATACTATAGGTTTCACTCATCTTTCTCATCTATTTCTATCCATTACCTGAAAATAATCTCTTTGAAAAGTATAGAGTGACCATGTAAAAAGGAGTTTTTTCTCCCATTGATGATGACCTTTAAGGCGAAGTTACTTTTTATATAGGTCACACATTGCATAAAACTTAGAGCTTTCATATTTTCTGATTAATTACAGGGCTATAATTTCATCTGTAGATGTCAACTTTCACTTGGATCCTTTAATAGAGTAATTGTTTCATAATTCATAGTTACTCTTAATAGTTGAGGAATACCTACTTCCACAGAAGCAGCTCTTCCCAACTGTTTAGCAACTTCATGATAGAAATGTTTCTTCTTCTTGCAATTCTTCTTCTTCTTCTTCTTCTTCTTCTTCTTCTTCTTCTTCTTCTTCTTCTTCTTCTTCTTCTTCTTCTTCTTCTTCTTCTTCTCCTTCTATAGTCACTTTCCAATCTTTCTACTCAAGATAGAACTTTATAATAAGGAAATACATTTAAGTAAAACAAGTCAAACCACCGGCATTGAAAACATATACCTCATTGGCCAGCTATAATCCACAAACTTTCTACCAAGGGGTGAAATGTATATTTCATTGTATCAATTCATGGAAGTCTTTCCAAGTTTCCTGAATTTTACATATTAATCATTTTCTCTTTTCAATGTTCCTTCCTCTCTCCCTTTCTCCCTTTTCTTCCTTCTCTCCTTCCTTCCTTCCTTCTTTCCTTCCTTCCTTCCTTCCTTCTTTCCTTCCTTCCTTCCTTCCTTCCTTCCTTCCTTCCTTCCTTCCTTCCTTCCTTCCTTCCTTCCTTTCTTCCTTCCTTCCTTCCTTCCTTCCTTCCATTTTCTTTCCTTCCCTTCCCTTCTGTTTCTTTCTTTCTTCCTTGGAGAGGGAGGCACTAGGCCTCTGATTTGATTGGCATGGGCAATATCCTCTCTTATGGTACAGTAATATACTACTCCATTTATTATATACCACAATTTATTCAATTAAATGGGCACCCTCTTTAGTTCAAGATCTTTGCTGTCACAAAAGATTGCTAATAATTCTGACGAACTTTCCCTGCAGCTGTAAGCAAATGTCACTTGATGCATTGCCCTCTCTCACTCTCACTGATTCTTACAAATACCTGTTGATATAAGGTGGGAGGGGGTATTAGTGATAGTCCCACATAAGTCAGTGTAATAAGCAAGGGAAATAAGATAAGAAAATCTAAAGTACAATTCACACACAATAGGGGTCTCTGTTCCTCCTGAATCTGAGCCATTTTTTTTTTACAGGGGATAACTATAGAGATTAGTTTTATCATCCCCAACTTTGTGTATATTTTTCTTCATAAGTAAAATTTCTTACTGGTTGCAATAGGAAATAGTGTCTCCCCTGTGATTTAAAACAATAATCATCTCCTTTTAAAATTACTGGTTGACAAGTTCATTATCTTAAATTAAGATTTATTGTACCACCTGGTTGCAAAGGGCTAAATGGAATCAGGGGTGGGGGAAGGAAGGCAGGAGAAATGAATGACAAAGATAAGATCAGATGTAGTACAGCTCTGCAGTATCCAACTGAAAATCTCTTCAAACATAAAGTGACTCTTCAGTTAGAAAGGCAGTACTAGGAAAGTGAATCAGTCAAAAGAGCACATTCACTGAGCATGGCACCAGGCTAGTCTATGAATCTACAAATTAAGACCTGATTCTTCCCATAGTTTAAAGAGTTTGCAAAGTACTTGAATTTTTTTAAGAAATTAAATAACTTGGCACAGCTAGGTGACACAGTGAATAGAGCACCGGTCCTGGAGTCAGGTAGACTTGAGTTCAAATCTGGCCTCAGACACTTAACATAAAACTTGCTGAGTGACCTTGCGCAAGTCACTTAACCCCAATTGCTCTCCAAAAAGATTAAAAAAAGATATTAAATAACTCATCTACAGATGCACAGCTAATGAAAGGTAGGATTTGAACCCTGGATCTCCTGACTCAATGTCTAGGACTCTATTCACTGAGTCATAGAATTGACTGAGTATATATATATATATATATATATATATATATATATATATATATATATATATATACACATATATATACACACACACACACATATACACATTTATACATGTATTGAAGTGAATCTTTATAAGAGACAACGTGACATAGTAGAGAGAGAACCAACCTCAGATTCAAAGAAACCTTTCTTCTAGTTTAATTCTAACCCATCTTAAGCACATATAGTCCTTCTCCCTCTCGATGTCTTGGACAACTCTCTGGGACTAATTTCAGAGCAGGTAACAATGGACATGTTGATAGAGTTTTTCATTAGGAGATTCGTAAACCAATGAAATCACAGGTACAAACTCTTGGCTCCCACCCCCACCCCTCAGCTCTCCTGGTGTTTAAATTTCCTCCAATAGATTTAGAATGGAAACTTTTGTTTAATGAATAGTTTTAGAGAGTACCAGGAAGCACTGATAGATTAAGTAACTTGTTCTTGTTCAAAGAGCTAAGCGTTAGAGGTAGGCCCTCTATCTACTGTGCAATATTGTATCATAGACATTATGGATACACAGTGAATGATAATTGGTCATACCAAGTAGTGTACTTTAATGGATCTGTGATCTCACTGGTGTTGGTAAAGATCACAACCTATCTATGCATTCTCATGTGGTGGGACTTTAGTCTATATCCTCCCATAAACCCTCTAGAGGAGTAGGATAAACCAGAAACACTCCTTCAGATTTCCTAGCTTTATGAGGGTATCATTGCCCCACATCGGCTGGTTAATTAAATTATTAACCATTAAATTGTTAATGATTCTTTACCCTTTATATTATGTACATATTATATAACATTACACACACACACACACACACACACACACACACACACACACACACTCAAACATGAACTTTACAAGTTATCAACAAGCATGAACATTTCAATATACAAAGAACAAAACGAGTATTATATGGAAAATCATGAACTTATGTACTGTTGTATTTTATTAAGTTTCATAAGTTGCATTTTAGTGAATTGAGATGTGTTAAGTATAACATTTCAGAATTGTCCATTTGTATCTCCTTCTGAATTTTTTTTGTTTTATCCAATGTATTTTTTTTAAGCAATTGGGATTAAGTAACTTGCTCAAGGTTACACGGCTAGTCATTATTTATGTGTGGATGCTCATTTTCTGAGGCCGGATTCGATCTTGGGTCATCCCAACTCCGAGGCCGACGCTCTTACTCACTGCGCCACCTAGCCACCCCTCCAATGTATGTTTTAACTCTTGTATTAACACATTTTTCTTTCTTTCTTTTTTAAAACTTTCCTCTCCTCCATATATGTCTTCCCTTATAACAAACTCCTTCTTTAGTGATCAGAAATCATTTCAGCAATGTCACTGTGTCACATCTTGTGATCAATTAATCATTTGTAATATATTGCAACCTATGGTCACTATTTGTCTTTCCACTGTGGATACCCCATGATTTTGCATCTTTAAATATTAAAGTATTCTAATATTCACAACCCTAGAGTATAACTGAAGAACATTCATGTAAAAATGTGGTTTTTGAAATAGAAACTATTATAATCAAGGAATTTAGAACCAGATACCTAGTAGGTATCACAAATTCAGCAGAGTTCATTATCATTCCCCTAAAACCCTCACCTCTTCCAGACTTTCCTATCACTACCAAGAGCATCACCACCATCCTTTTAATCCCATAATCTGAAGTCTTGTTTTTTTCCTCAAATCCACATTCTCATTGCCCTTGCATAGCCAATCAGTTGTCAAATGCTATAATTCCCACCTTCCCTCACAATATCTTCATTCATATTTCCTTATCTCCACTAATACAAGCACCACATTAGCTCTCTCCCCTTGATGGTTGTGATTATCTTCTGATTGGTTTTCCTGCTACAAGATCTTCCCTACTTCAATCCATCATCCATACAGCTTCCTAAATGATGTTCTTAAAGTGCAGTTCTGATCATGCCATTTCCCTACTCAATTAATTTCACTGACTCTTTATTACCTCTAGGATAAAAGATAAACTCCTCTGTTTGACATTTAAAGAGAAACCTTTAAACCCTTATTGCTTCTCAGATCTTCTTAAATATTTTCCCTATGTGTATTCTATAGTCTAATCAAATTAGACTAATAACTGCCATTTCATTTCTAATTTCCATGACTTTTCTGCCTTTCATGGATGGAATGTACTCCCTCTTCAGTTCTTTCTCATACATCCTTAACCTCCTTCCCTATATAGTATAAACACCATATCCTACATTTTATCTTGTCCAATCCCCTCAAAGTTTCCTCCTTTACCTAGTTTGTACATATATAGCCTATTTAAATGTAGCATATTCATTTTGCATATATAACATTCTATTATGCTTATATAAACTGTACATGTTGTCTCCCATGTAGACTTTGAGGGGATATTGATATTTCCAAATTGCTTTCCAAAATGGTTAGATCATATCAGCTCCACCAACACTCGAGTAGTGTGGCCGTTCTCCTACAGATGCACTAATGATTGCTATTTTGTAATCTTTGCAACTATGATGGGTATAAAGTTATCCCTTATTTTTATAGCAAGACTGGCCTACTTCCTTTACTATTCAGATATCACTTTGACAATGTCACTGAGTCAGTTCTTGGTACTCATTGAAAAATCATTTGTAATATGCTGCAGCCTATGTTCAACATGCACTTTCCCTGTGGCTACCCCATGATTTTGATCCTTTAAATACTGCAATAGTCCATGATCTGTGGCCTAATAGTACAACTACAAGAACATTCATGTAAAAAAATAATGTGGGTTTTGAAATAGAAATCTTAAACAACCCAATTTCAGAAAAAGAAATCAAATAAATCATAAATGAATGACCAAAATGGGGAGGGCAAAGTCCCCGGACAAAAAAAGTTTACAAATGAATTCACTCAAACATTTTAAATACTGTGCCTTCAATAAGTCAACAATCATTTATTAAGCATCTACTATGTGCCAAATACTGTGCTAAGTGCTAGGGCTACAAAAAAGGGTAAAAGATAGTCTCTGATCTCAAAATGTTTACAGTCAAATGAGAGAAAAAGCATGAACAAACAAGTTCATATACATATAGTATGAAGTGGACATGATCAATGCAGAGAAGGGGCTAACATTAAGGGGAATCATGAAAGCCTTTTCATAGAAAGTGGGATTCTAGTGAGAAAACTTGTGAGAAGCCAGGGAACCAGGAGCAGAGATGAAGAGGAATAGGATCCTAGGAATTGAGGACAGCCAGTAAAAATGCACAGGACAGGTGAGACCATCTAACTGAGGCAGCAATGCACCTTGAGGGTGAGACAGTAGGGAGCATTAGTCAGGTGAATCACCACCACTATCTTCCCTCTAATGCCAATGGAGACTGCTCAAGACCTTGCACTCAAAACCACTATTCCTGTTTCCAGATTGGCCCCATGACCACTAAAGAAGTGCACCATCTTGGTGAAAAGAGGTCCATCTTCCTTGTCACTACTAAAACCAACCTATGCTGCAAACTCCATTCCATGAGTTCCTAGACCATGCTTGCTTGCTTCACCCCCAGCTCACTTTCCAGACTTTTCCACTTTTTCGACCCCACAGGATTCTTCCAGTCCCACATACACCTTTTCTAGCTTCCTTTGATATGTTGTATCCCTCATTAGAATGAGGGTTCCCTGAGAACAGGAACTGTTTTGCTTTTCTCTTTTCTCTTCCCAGTGTTTAACATAATGTTTACTACAAAGTAAGTCTTCAATTAAAAAAAAACAACCTCATTCATGCATCCTTTTGTTTTGTGTCTTATTCAAAACAGCCCCGCCTAGACTACAAGGCATCACTGAACTCTAGTGATATGAAATGTTTATGAGGAAAGTTATCATTAAATTATATTTATCTTATATCTTTGCTATAAAACATGATGAGCTCAATGATCTTAGAAAAATATGAAAAGGCACAAAATGATGAAACATGAAATTAGCAGAAGAAAGAGAAAATTGTATACAGTAACAACAACATTATTTTAAGAGTGAAGGAAGGAAAGAAGCAGAAAATTCAGAAAGGGAGGCTGAGCTGAAAGGGAGGAGTAAAAGCAGAAACTTGATGTGGGCTCCAGCTCCAACCACTTCTAATACCTGTAAAAAAATAACTCTAAACAAATTTTAAAGCTACAAAACCCACAAAGAGACAGGGAGAAACAAATATCACACTGAAGAAAGCCCAGCAAGCCAAAAGGAAAGGTCTATCACAGGGCACTGGGAGCCAAGCACAGTCATGCAGGGGCTGTGTGCTTCCAGCCCCAGGGTGGCTCGAACCAGAGAGAACAGGCTCCAGGGGAGTGAATCACCAACAGTTGTGGTGGTTTCCAGACTTCTCGAGCCATAAATGCCAAAGACAAAGTAAAAGGTCAGTGTGGAACTCTGTTGGAATAGGGGGGATAGAAGAGGGCAGTCCGCCCTGACCCCAGGGCAAGAAGTAGCAGAAGCAAGGCAGCCTTCTCCCTGTGACTGTCTCCTGGAGATTGTAGGCAGACCAAGTGACCATTCAGAGGGTAATTGCTCTTGCTTTAACCTGGTTGGATCTGGATCAGGGTCTTGGGTGGTGGTCCTGGGGTGTGTGACCAGGTGCCAGAGCTTGTGGGGGCTGTAGAAGGGGCACCCTCCTAATGGCTCCAGCAGCTGCAAAAACCCCAGCGATTTGGAACAAAGCTCTCTTCATTCTGGAAGCAGAGTTCTACTGAAGTCAAGTAATTGGCTAGCAATATGAGCAAGGAGAAGAAGCACAAACAGACCATAGAATCCTTTTTTTGGGAACAAAAAAGATCAAGGCATTGAGTGGGAGGAAGACAGAAAAGTCAGAACTCCTGCATCAAAAGCCTCCAAGAAAAATATGAACTAGTTACAGGCCACAGAGGAGCTCAAGAAGGATTTTGAAAATCAAGTAAGAGAAGTGGAGGAAAAATTGGGAAGAGAAATGAGAATGGTGCAGGAAAATCATGAAAAGAGAGTCAACAGCCTGCTAAAAGAGACCCCAAAATACACTGAAGAAATTAACACCTTAAAAAATACTAACTCAAACAGCAAAAGAGGCCCAAAAAGCCAGTAAAGAGAAGAATGCCTTAAAAAGCTGAATTTACCAGATGGAGAAGGAGTTTCAAAAACTCACTGAAGAGAATAACTCCTTCAAAATTAGATTGGAGCAATTGGAAGCTAATGACTTTATGAGAAATCAAGATACTATAAAACAAATCCAAACAAATAAAAAAAAATAGAAGGCAATGTGAAATATTTCATTGGAAAAACCACTGACCTGGAAAATAGATTGAGGAGAGATCATTTAGAAATTATTGGACTACTGTGGGGAGCCAAAGAGGCCTGAGCCAGGACTTCAGATAATTACCTTGATATCAGTGGACCCAAATATCAAAGACCTCTTTGAGAAGGGACTTTTCATCAAGTTAGCTCCTCAGTTCTTTTGATATGGGTTACACTTATAAGGATGATGTTTGAGTTCTGAGGCCAACAGGCTCTGCCCCAAGATATATCTGATTCAGCTCTCAGGTATCTTTGGGTGGCCAGCTCTAAAAGTGATGTCTTTTGAGGATTGCACTTCAGCTTTGAAATTTGCTCTCAGTTGTATCCGTTGATGACTGCAGCTGAATTAGCAGATACCTGAAGTCTAGATCAAAGGTCTTATCCTAAGACTTTAGTCTCCTAGATAAGAAATCCTTATCAAATTATCTATGCTATGCTACTTCCAGGATATAACAGACTAAGATAATTATAAGAATACTCGAGTCCCCTTCCTTTGTCTCATTGCTCTATAAAAACATTGTTCTGAGAATCAATAAATGGAGTTCATCATTCTTCCTTGAACTACCCACATGGCCTGGTCGTTTCTTATTCACATCTTTAGATCATGCTAAGTGCTGGACACTGAGCAGCCTTACCCTGTGAATTGTGATTTTTGGAGCTCCTTCTGCTTATAAGGGCCATCTCCGCTGTGGACCTTCCTTTCAAGTTCCTTTGTGTCCTGTGTGGACTCCATTTGCCGTGGGCTTCTCAAGTTGCTTCTCAAAGAGGTCTTTGATATTCAGGTCCACTGATATTAAGGTAATTATCTGAAGTCCTGGCTCAGGCCTCTTTGGCTCCCCACAGACTACCTGAAAGCCATGATCTTAAAAAGAGCCTAGACATTATCTTTCAAGAAATTATCAAGCAAAATTGCCCTGATATTCTAGAACGAGAAGGCAAAATAGAAATCAAAAGAATTCACTGATTGCTTTTTTGAGAGAAAAACATCCCTAAAATAAAACTCCTAGGAATATTATAGCCAAATTCCAGAGTTCCCACGTCAAGGAGAAAATACTGCAAGTAGCCAGGAAGAAACAATATGAGTATTCTGGAAGCACAATCAGGATAACACAAGACCTAGTAACTTCTACATTAAGGGACTGAAGGCCTTGGGATACGATAATCCGGAGGTCAAAGGGGCTAGGACTAAACCAAGAATCACCTACCCAGCAAAACTGAGTATAATGCTTCAAGGGGAGATATGGTCATTCAATGGAATAGAGGATTTTCAAGCATTCTTGATGAAAAAACCAGAGCTGAAAAGAAAATTTGACTTTCAAATACAAGAAGCAAGAGAAGCATGAGAAGGTAAACAGGAAAAAGAAATAATAAGGAACTTATTAACGTTGAACTATTTACATTTCTACATGGAAAAACAATAATTATAACTCATAAGATTTTCTCAGTATGAAGATAGTTGGAGGGAATATATATGTATATATTTTTAAAACTTTTGTTTTTTACATGCAACTGGGAAATAAGATAAACAGGCACTGGGGTACAGAAATCCATCTTTCCCTACTAGAAAGTTAAGGGGGTGATAGGGGAGGATATAAGAGAGAACAGAATGGGGGAAGGGGTATTCAGTAGGCTTGCTATCTTGAGGTGGGGGTAGGGGAAAGACAGGGAGAAAAATTATAACTCAAAATCTTGTGGAAATGAATGTTGAAAACTAAAAACAAACAATTTTTTAAAAAGAGGGAAAAAAAGAAAATTGGGAAAGAATTTTTACAACCAATGTCTCTAAGAAAGTTCTCATTTCTAAAATATATAGACAATTGAGTCAAATTCATATGAATCAAGGTCATTCCCCAATTGATAAATGGTCAAAGAATGTGAAAAGTTGGTTTTCAGATGAAAAAATTAAAACTATCTATAGTAATATGAAAAATGCTCTAACTCACTATTGGTTAGAGAAATGCAAAATAAAACAACTTTTAGGTACCAGATCACACCTGTCAGTTGGCTAACATGACAGAAAAGGAAACTGATAAATGCTGGAGAAGATTTGGGAAAACTGGAACACTAATGCATTATTGTTAATGGAGTTGTTAACTTATTCATCCATTCTGGAAAGCAATTTGGAATCATTCCCTAAGGGCTACAAAAATGTACATATCCTTTGACCTAGCAATACCCTTTCTAGGGTTGTTCCACAAAGAGATCATAAAAATGGGAAAAGGACCCACGTGTACAAAAACAGTTATAGCTGTTTCTCTCTCTTTTTTTTTATTTTTGATAGCCAAGAACTGGAAATTAAGAGGATGCCCATCAATTGGACAATGGCTGAGCAAGTTGTGGCATATGAATGTAATGGAATACTATTGTGCTATAAGAAATGATAAGCAGATGGGCTTCAGAAAAACCTGGGAAGACTTATATGAATTGATGTTTAGTGAAGTGAGAACACAGAGAACATTGTACCCAGAAACAGCCACATTGTATGATGACTGACTTTAATAGACTTAGCTCTTCTCAGGAATACAAGGACCTAAGACAACTCCAAAAGACTCATGATGAAAAATGCCATCCACTTCCAGAGAAATAACTGTGGAGTCTGAATGCAGAGCAAAGCAGACTATTTGCTCCCTTGGTTTTTTGTTTTGTTCTGTTTTTTTCTTTTTTGTGGTTCCTCCCATTTGTTCTAATTCTTCTATGTAACATGACTAATGTGAAAATATGTTCTTTGTATGAACCTGTTTGTGACTTTGTTAAGCCTTAACTTCCTGGGAACAGAGAACGTGAAGGATTTAGGGTGGACTGGACTCTGTGAGCTTCAGCATGGAACAGGAAGTGCATAAAAAATTGGACAAGGACCTGGGAACTGTCTGCCTTTGAACACAGGTAACAGTTTGGTGAATCAAGGTAGGACCTGGGACCATGGAAGGGAATCCAGGGAATCTGAGAGACCACCCTGAGTCAAGATGAAAGAAGACTTTACTTGGATACTGTGTACTGACTGAGAAATTGTAATTTACTAGTGACCTAGGGGTGGAGGGCTCATGTATTTTCTGATGAGTGAATAGTGAAGATGACTGAATAGCAACTGATTTGTAACTTAGTGTGCCCCATGAGTGGAGAAATTTGACTTTTGTACTTTGTGTCCCTTAAGGAGGCAAACCTCCTTAAGGATGATTGAATGGTTGAGATGATTGAATGATTAAGTTACTAAATGATTGTTCTTTGTTCAACATTTTGTGACTACTGTGGTGAAAACTATGTGGTCATTTTAGTGATAAGCTGTTGTGAATGCTGTACCTTCATTTTCTGTGAATGTTTTGCTCTGATTTGTTATTGAATAAATAGAATGTTCACTATACTGTGTACTCAGAACCTTGAAAAGTTATTCACAGCATCCTTCTTCTGGAGAGGTACTCATGCTTGGCTTTACAGGGGGAAGGAAGGGAGGTGGAGAAAATTTAAAACTAATGGAAGTGAATGTTGAAAAGTATAAATAAATTAATAAAAAAGAATGACTTTGAGCAATTAAGTCATTTTGACTATTAAAAACACCCAAATTAACTATAAAAGACATGTGAAGGAAGATGTTATCCACATACAGAGAAAGAACTAATAAGTAGAGGTTTGTATAGAATAATTTTACACATACTTATTTATGTCTCATGGTAGCCATCTCTAGGGTAGCAGGGAGTGGGGGTGGGGGTGGTAAGAATGAAGAAAAAAAACAAAAAAAATTACTTGATAACTTTATTATAAATAGCAAGTTGTTCATAATAGATTTTCTCTTTCATGTGCAATCATATTTTTATTTTACTACATTATGGAATTATTGTTTTATTTCATAAATTAAAGGTAAAATAAATAAATGTGTGTGTGCGGGGGAAATATATTGTTAGATTCCTTAGTAGGCATTACTTAGGGACCACATTAATCAGAAACTTTTAGGAAGCTACAGTTTCAAAAGTTCCTCACTTAGTGTGTACATGAGATATTTTATTCCCTTTTGTACCTGCCCATTTGTATCTGGTCGCCCAAGTATCTCATCTGTGATTCTGGGATATTAGGAATCTATGACAGTGACCCAATTTGTGTCTTTCTGTATTACATACAATATGCCAGAACTGGGGAACAGGCAACAATTTGCCACATTACAAGCAAAAGTTGTCATTAATAAGAAAACAACTTGAGATTAGACTGGTTAGACTCTTGTCGGAACATGTATCTCTGAGGTAACCCTAAGACCTATTCTGTCAATGCAGCACCCAAGGAAGCAGTAAATATCCTAACAAAAAATTTTAAAAGGTGGGGCTAAGTCAGTGATGAGCCTAAATCCCAGAATATAACCCTTTCTAAATATGCTAAAGGTTCAGTTCTTAGCTCCACGGTTGGGGTGTAGCATGCTTTGCTCCCTGCTCACGCCTCTCTTTCCTCAAAAGGAACCTACCTGGCTGGGAAAGGGCATGGTTCATGCTATGTTCTAAAAAGGTAACACAGTGCTGTTCTGGACTCAAGCCTGAGGGACCTCTGGGGTAAACAAATGAAGAGGCATGAGACAAAGGCCAAACCAGCAGTCTTAAGCCAGGCACTGGTTGTCAAGGATTAAATCAGGAAACATTATTGAGGCATCAGCAGGAGGGATCATGCCAGGGCATCAGCCAATAACAATTTGTTTCCCTGAACAGCTCCATTCAAGAGGACATCTATTCGTGACTATGCCATGCCACCCCCATTGCTCCTAGCTGAATTCTGTTTGTGCTGGTCACAGCCTCCCACCCTGGCAGTTCAACTAGCTTAGAGACTCCAGGGGAACACATTTGATGGCAGCCCAGGCAGCAAGAGCCAACAACAACATGACGTTCTCAAATCCAAGGAGGACTCTTCACATCATAGTGAAGGTATTATAGGCAAATCATCATTTTGCCGAGCCTCAGTTCTACCATCTGTAAAATAGGTGAGACAAGACCCCTCTGCCTGTCTCTGTGATCCTCACATACCTTTTTCAAATTGACAAACCTCACAGGAGTGTTGTGAGGAAAGTACTTTGCCAATTTCTGGGAATTTAAGTTCCTATTGTCATGCTGGGGTAGGTAGGTGGTAGAATGGAGAGAACTCTAAGCCTGGAGTCAGGAAGGCTCCTCTTCATGAGTTCAAATCTGGCCTCAGACACTTACTCTCTAGGACACTAGGAAAGTCACTTAATCTCTTTTGCCTCAGTTTCCTCATTTGTAAAATGAACTGTAGAAGAAATGGCAGCCCACACGAGCACCTTTGCTAAGAAAACCCCAAGTGGGATCACAAAGAGTAGAGCACAACCAAAATAAATTATTGAACAATTATCATGCTAGAAATTCCTACTAGCCCATGTAAAGATATTCCCTCTTTAGCTCTCCCCCTTACTACTGCTAGTCAGTACATCGTGGGTGTTAGTTTCTTTCATTTGTGAAGTGAAAGGGTTGGATAGGGTGGTCTATGAGGCCTCTTTAGTTCTAAATTAGGTGTACAGGAAAATAGATTGAAATAGGAGACAGAGTTCAAATTCTGATCCTGCCATTTACTACCTGTGTGACTATGGGCAAATCAGTTAACCTTTCTGGGCCTTGGTTTCCTTAACTGTAAAACAAAGGGACTAAAGTAAATGGTTTCTAAGATTTCTTCCAGTTCTAAATCTAGGATCTTATGGAAATCTAGGATCCTAGGCAAGTTAGTGAGGCAGCTAGGTGGCTTGGTGGATAGAGCATTGTGTCTATAGTCAGAAAGACCTGAGTTCAAATCTAGCCTCAAACACTTATTAACTGTGTGACCCCAGGCAAGTCACTTAACTTCTGTTTGCCTTAATCCACTGGAGGAAGAAATGGCAAGCCATTCA
Source organism: Gymnobelideus leadbeateri (assembly GCA_011680675.1). NCBI lineage: Eukaryota > Metazoa > Chordata > Mammalia > Diprotodontia > Petauridae > Gymnobelideus > Gymnobelideus leadbeateri. The sequence continues at coordinate 336,703 of WOXC01000311.1, forward strand.
ATTATCTTTGCAGGAAAGAAACCCCACAGGCAGTGTTGGTATGCTATGGTCCATGGGGTAATGAAATGTTGGATATGGCTGAACACCAAATGCAAGCTAGGATTAGACTCAGTGCAATTTAACAAACATTTATTACCTACTATGAACCAGAAGATACTAAATAAAAACTGGAACAGTCCTTGCCAGGAGGGAATTTATATTCTAAAGAACACAAGAAATATGAATACAGATAAACTAAATAAAAATAATTTGGGCATAGAAAAAGAAGCACTAACAGCTAAATGCATCCCAGACCTTGTGTAAGAGGCAGCAATTGAGCCAAGCCTTGAAAGGAGTTAAGAATCCCAACATAGGGAAATAAGGGGAAAAGGTATAAGGTGGAAGCCTATACAAAGACACAAAGAAAAATCATTTAAGTGAACTTATTACTTGCAGAATCATCCTCCTCTCTGAGATTCTTGCTTTGTGCATGACTTTTGGTCTTTGGCTCCCTCTATAAGATGCACAAGGTCTCTGGGACAGGACATACCTGTGTGTCTGGTCACTAGTTCAGTGACCTTTTCAGGTCCTGGTTCAAGGTCCAAGGTTTGTTTGGAAGTAATTTCACGTATGGTCTCCTCATCAGTATTCAGCCCATTTATGATTTCAAGGAAAATGTTTGTTATTGAGATGAGGGAGAAAGAACATATGTGAACCAGGGAAATATGATCTCTCTACTTACTGTCTGGGAAGAGAATCTGTCTCCCTTCCATCCTGACAATTGTTTCATCTGGTTTCCCAAATATATATGAAACTAAATGTGATTCAATGAAGTCAGCATCAACTATAGCTCCTTCTTGATAAAGCTAATTTGAATAAATGATTTTTCTCATGTCACCTGTGATATCTTAAAATGACAGTACCTGCCACTTAACAAGTGAAAATATACTGAAAGATATAATGAAGAAAAGACAAATCAGTGCCATCCCTGTGTCTTGACTTTCTAGACCAGAAGAGAAATGTTCCAAATGGGATGGGGGAGTATATAAAAGTACAGTAGATGTCCATGGAGAAAGCTGAATTACAGAAGATAATTCTGTTATTAAGATACTTATCCCCACTCCTTTCTTTACTCAAATAAGCTAATTAGGGCAATATGACCTTCCAAAATCTGAACCCAGCTACTTTACGGTCTTATCATTCTAACCCCTTTGCCTACTCCATGATCTATCCTGGTGATCTGCTTATATTCCCTATTCAACACAACAATTACTAACATTGGTTAAGCACTTAAAATGTATTAAAATGTGGTTTTCCATTTTCTTCTCCAGCTCATTCTACAAATGAGGAACTAAGGCAAACAGTGTTAAGTGACTTGCCCAGGGTCACACAGTTAAGTAAGTGTTCTGATGTCAGATTTGAACTGAGGAATAAGAGTTTTTCAAATCTTAAGTCTGATGCTCTATCTACTACACCATTTAACTTCCATAAATGATGAGGCTGACACAAGCTATGCCAAAGCCAGCTCACGTTTGGAAGACTCCAAAGAAAAGCAGGGAAGACAAAATGTATTGGGCTACCTACAAAACTGAAGGTCTACAGAGCCATTGTGCTGGCCTTGTTGTATACCTGTGAAACTTGAATAATATACCAGCTCCACACCAGGAAGCTGAATCCCTTCTAGTTGAATTGTCTTAGGAAGATTCTGAAGATCACCTGGAAAGATAGGATATTGGACACTGAGGTCCTTTCTTAAACTGAACTTCCAAGCATTCAAATTCTACTGCAGAGAGCACAATTCCAGTGGGCTAGCCATGTGTCTTTGCCTAAAAGACTTACGGAGAACTCGTAGAAGGCAAGTGTTCACACAGAGGTCAGAAGAAGCAATTCAAGGACATTCTCAAGACTCTCTGAAGAACTTTGAAATTGATTGTGAGACATGAGAGACACTGGTACAGGACCACCCAGTATTGTGTGCCCACACCAAAGAAGATGCTGTGCTCTATAAGCAGACCAGATTTGCAGTAGCTCAAAAGAAATGTGAAATGCACAAATTTAGAGACATCTCCACTCCAAATGTTCATATGGACTTACCTGTGGTAGAGCAATCCTAGCTCATATTGGTCTGATAAACCACAGTCAGACACACTGCACCTTGACCCCAACATAGTGAAATCATTTTGGTCCTCATTTATGCCAGATTCTGGGGCAAAGACAAAAATAGAAAATCTCTGCCCTCCAGGAATTTACTTTTATTGGGGAAAAGGGGTGGGGGACAACATAATAACATGTAAAAAAGTAAACAGAAGTTATATACAAAGTAATATAAATTAATCTCAAAGGAGAATTGGTGGAATTAGGAAAAAGCCCATCTAAGAGTTATCACCCGAGCAATGTTTTGCAGGATTCTACCAGGCCAAGGAAGAGGAGGCAACAGTAGGCCATTGCAAACATAGACTATATATGTACAAAGGACTGTGCAAAAGGATAAAGACTGGAGATGAGATGTTATATAAGGCCAGTTTCACTGAAACAGTAAGCATATAAATGGGAAGGAAAATGAAATAACTGGGAAAAAGGATGGAAGCCACATTGTGGAAGGCTTTAAATGCCAGGATGGAGATTTTGAATTTTTTTCTGGGGCAATAGGGAATTTCTGTGATGTTTCCTTCACCTGAAATCCACACCCCACTGAAATCCTGTCCAAATCCTTGTCATTCTTTAAGGTCCAGCTTTCCCATGTGCCTTTCTCCCATTTTCCTTGGCCAGATGCTTAGCGTGAGCACAGCTTTCCATACTTCTCTTAATGAACTTTCGCATTTTACTTTATATCCTAGTTATTTATATCTTGATCTCAATCAATAGTTTCTCAGCTTCATGAGAGAAGGGATGGTCAGTTGGTTAGTATTAGAAACTCCCCCAATCCCTAATGCAGCACTTCAGATACAGTAGGTACTGAATAAATATATAAAACTAAAAACATCATAATTTGACTTTTTTCTCTAAAGTAGAATCGTAAGTCCAATTCTTTCTCTCCAGAACTGAATCTAAGGCCTATTTTTGGTTTCCCCCTATATTATGTTATATGCTCATTAGTAAATCTTTTGCCTTAAGTAAGCAAATCAGCACCTGACTTTATCTACCTCACAAAGTTAGAAAGGGTGTTAGATAATGTAGATGCTTTGCATGTTAGACACCTTCCTAGATAATACCTAATTTGAGACTCAGGGATGCCCTGCTACCATGTGTGTTACATTTCAGAATGTTTAGGTCCAGATCAAGTACCAGGGACTAGTAGCATGAAATATGAACTCATTTGAGGGGAAAATTAACCAATCCATTTATGGGAGGGAAATCTCCAAGATACCAATGTGATGCTAGTACTGAGAAAGAATGTAAAGTGGGGGAGGGGACACAAATTGGAAGGAGATGATCACCACAAACTGCCATCTGAGGAAATCGCATTCTGACTAATAATTCTTGCTAACTAGGTGCTAAGCTCTGTTGTTTCTTTGTTCCTGAAAGACTGCAAATGCTGACAGTGCACTAAAAATATTACATCTTAGGCAAAAGATCTTATTGCCCCATCTTAGTTAACACTATGATTCAGGCTATTTCAAGGATTGTCCATGGGGAAAGATTGAACCAATGATAAAAAGTCTAAAGAAGAGTTAGAATAATGGACCTACATTGATATATGCAATTTCATGCAGTTAAATGAAAAGTCATAATTTAAGTTAAAAAGTATTTCCTAAGGGGGTGGAGATTAGAGAGGTATAGCTAAATATTTTTTAAAGAAGGGGGAGGGATTATTGGATTACAAATTCAAAATGGGCTAAAGTGGCTATGTCTAGAACAAGGGAGGTAGTAGTCTGCTATGTACTCTTTCCTGGTCAGAACTCAATCTCATCTGGAATATTATGTCCATTTCTGAATGACATGTTTTTGGAAGGATATTAAAAATGTAGAGTATCTGTGGATAGTGGCCAGAATGGAAAGAGGACTGGAGGACATGTCACATGAGGATAGATCAAAATAGTACTGTGGAAGGGTATTGGTTATGCAACCAAAGGAGTGGGGTTTGGATTCTAGCTCTGACTATATGACCTTGGACTAGTAACTTAACTCCCCCAGGGTACATGTAAAATTAGAGGGTATAAAGTCAAGTACAAGCAACTCTCCAGAGGACTGCTGCTGTGAATAGCTTTAAGATTCTGATCACATAATATAGTGAACTCTCTATTTATTCAGCAATAAACTAAAGCAAAACATTCACAAAAACCAAAGTACAGCATTCACAATGATATAACTTAACAACTTATCACTAAAGTGGCCACTTTGTTTTAAAGAGTCCTCAGTAAGTCCTTAACTCAATCATCCTTAAGGAGTCCTCCTTAAGGGATACAAAGTACAAAGGTCTCCCACCCCTAGGTCACATTGCCTTAATCTCCTCAGTCAGAAAGTCTTCTTTCTTCTTGATTTGAGAATAGCTTCCAATCATCTTTAACTCATTCATCCTTAAGGTGTACAAAGCACAAAGTACAAAGTTCTCCCACCCCTAGGTCACAGTAAATCATGATCTTGTCAGACGGCACTAAGTAACCAAGGAAGATTCTTTCATCTTGACTCAGGGATGACTTCCAAATTTCATGATTCATCTTCTATGATCCCAGCTCTTGTCTAAATTCACCCAACTGTCACTGGACTCACAGGTAGGCAGCCCCCAGATGGGATGTTCCAGCTATTGTTCCAGTTCAAAGCTCACGGTCATCAGTCCACCTCAAGCCCTTCAAAGTCTGTTTCTGGGAAGAAAAAGAGCCACAACAACATCAACACACATCAGGCTTAGCAGAATTACAACAACAGTCACATACATTGCCAGCACTATCATTTCAATTCACTTTTTGCCTGTGAAATCAACACAAGTCAACAGACAGGGTGCATCTTTCTGACAAAGTAACACAATTTAACAGATAGAGTACTCCTATTGGACAAAGTAATACAATCAATAGATAGAATCCTTCTATCTGACAAACAACAGATGGAGTCCTTCTTTCTGACAAAGTAACACAAACAACAGACAGAAGGCTTCTGTCTGACAAAGTATCACAAACACAAATCAACACAGACAACAGAAAAACTGAGTGCTGGGCGCAACAAAAGTTATCGTTGTCAGCTCTGCTTAGTCACAGCTTGCGCTCTGGCTTTTATATGGTGGTTCTCCTTCCTGTTTCACCCTTCCTGTTGCGTCAGCAAGTTTCTCCCACCTTCACATCACAGGTGGGACTCAAAAACAATTGAAGACCTGAAACAAGGTGTTAAATAATTGAAGAACTGAAACAAGTTGCTAAGTACTCCTTTGCTTTCTATTACAGAGGGTTGGATTAAAATACTTGTGAAGTCCTTTCTAGCTCTGGATTTCTGATACTGTGATTTTTTTTTAAGGGCCAAGATCACTTGGGATTAAAAGAAACTGAAAAAGTAGATGTGAAGAATAACATTAATTCTCACACATAGATTAATGGGCTGATTTTTGGGGGGTTTAACTATTCATATTTTTTACAATGGAGCATTTCTATTAGAGGGGGTACATTGCCATAATATATAATATATAGTGCTCTCTCTCACTCTTTAGGTACATTGTTGTAATATATAAGAGAATTGATAAAACATTTTTAACACAGAATAAAATAAAAGGAAGTACATAAGGGGATACAACCAAAGATATTTATTTTGTTCCTATTTTGTTAAATATATATATATATATATATATATACATATATATGTATATATGTACACATGCATATGTTATATATGTATATATGGAGATACATACATATAATATACCATATATGTCTTTTCCACATGTATTTATTTTATGGTTAATTTATGGAATAAAACAGGCATTTCTATAACAGAATAATAAAAAAATAATTGCACATGAATCTGCAAATCTGCTATGTAAAAATTGCTATTCCTTTTAAATATATAATAGTTATCATGTAAATTTCTTTTTTTCTTTTTTCCTTTCTTTTCTTTCTTCCTCCCCACTTCCTACCCTAGAGATGATTGCCATTATATGCAAAAAGGTATACATATAAAATTATTCTATACTTATTTATTTTAAAAAATTATGTAACAGAAGTTTATCATTTCTTATGTAATCCTCTTTCTTGTTCTTTGTATATTGATGTTATTTGCTTATGATTATTAAATTGAAGATAATAGTAGCACCTACCTTCCAGGGGTGTTAGGAGAATAGAATGAGATGTTTCTAAAGTGCTTTTCAAGCTATTATTACCTGTGGCATCTAGGTGGGTAGAGTGCTGGACCTGTATCAGATAGAACTGAGTTCAAATTGACTCTAGACACTCACTAGCTAGGTGACCCTGAGCAAGTTATTTAACATTTGCTTGCTTCAGTTTCCCTATCTGCAAAATGGGGGTAATAATAGCACCTACTTCACCGGGTTGTTGTGAGAATCAAAAGGGATACTATTTGTAAAGTTCTTTATGAACTTTAAGAACTATTAAAAAGTTAACTGTTGCTGTTGTTTGTAAGTTCACAATTTTGAAAAGAACATTAAGGGGAAGAGAGAGGGAATGTGGTAGCCTATGATGTGCAGCCTGTGGAACATTACTTTTTATGGGCAACATGACATTTGGAATAAGAATAAAAGCTGGGGAGCTGATACAGGGTTCTCTCTCACTCTTCAGGGCATTGGTGCCTTCTAGTTACAATAAGACATGCACTATCTTTGCATCTTCTGGGGCTAGGGGCAAAATATGCATTGGAATTTTTTTAAATTTAATTTTTTGATTAACATAAATCTATTTTTTCTCTCTCCCACTCTCACTCCATTAGAAAAAGACAAACAAAATCCTTTCAATAAATCTTCGTAGTCAAGCAAAACAATTTCCATCTTTGGCCATGTCTAATAGTTAATAGTCAATAAACATTTATTAAGCACCTACTATGTGTCAGGAACTGTGTTAAGCACTGTTGATACAAATAATAAAAAGGGAGTCCCTACGTTCAAGAAGTTTACTGGCTCGTGGGGGAAGACAAGAGGGAGAGGGTCACCGGAGGATGCGATGTTTGTGGAGTCTATACAAGCAGATAATCTGGTGGGAAATGAAGAGTTGGACATTCCAGTCCCTCTAAAAAGGGGAGTTTTTAAAGGAATTTATTCTGCTCTCTAGCCCTCCCATCAGAAGGGAAGAAGCAACTGAGTGTACTGTTGGTTGTGTCTTTCTTTCATTTTTGAAGAGGACTATGACATCAGGGAAATGATGACATGACTTGCAGTCCACTTTTTAAATTTTTTTTTTATTTTTAAACAAATGCTTTATTAACTTCTGTTTTACATCATTCATTTCCGCCAGATTTTGAGTTACATTTTTTCCCCGTTTTTCCCCTACCCACAATCCCAGAATAGCAGTCCCACAAGATATCGCTTCCTCCATCCTGCTCTCTCCCATATCTTCTCCCATACCCCCTTCAACTTTTCTATTAGAGCAAGGTGAATCTCTGTGCCCCAATGCCTGCACATCTTATCTCCCAATTACATGCAAAAGAGTATTAATAATAGTATTTATATGTATTTGAAAATTTTAATTTTAAGACCTCGAATTTCAGATCCATTCCCTTCCTCCCTTGTCAACCATTCCCTCTGGGAAGCTAAGTAATTCAGTATGTGCTGTACATGTATAACTATGCAGAATATTACCATAGTAGATATATTGTACAAGGCTGCTTGTAATTCCCTCCCACTCATCCCACCCCCAAACTGGTCCATTCCCTACTTGATCCTGTCCCTCTTCTATAGTGGGTATTTCCAAACTCCCCTCCCCTCAAGAATGCCCTCCCATCCATCATCCCTCCTCTCATCCCCCTTCCCCCTATTCTGCTGCAGGTTGAGATATCCCATTTAGTATGTATGTCATTCTCTCCATGGACCAAATTCAATGAGAATGTGATTTTGCCTTTTTGCCTTCCTATTATTCCCCTCCCCTGCAGCCACTTCCCCTTGCTTCTTCTACATGAGATAGTTTACCCTACCCTGTCTCTCCCCATCTCCTCTTGCCACTTTCCTCTCACCTCATAATTTCACCCCTTAAGTATCCTCCCTTCCCAACAAATTCAACCTATGCCCTCTATCCATATATAACTGTATATATATATATATATATATATATATATATATATATATATATATATATATATATATATATATATATATATATACACACATTCACATATGTATTCATATGACCATACACCCTTCCATTATTTTCATACTGAGAAAGGTTTCATCAGTCACAGTTATTGTTTTTCCATGTAGGAATGTAAATAGGTTAACTTTGCTAAGTTCCTTTTCATTTCTTTTCCCTGATTACCTTCTCAGGTATCTCTTGCTTCTTGTGTCTGGATGTCAAATTTTCCATTCAACTCTAGTTTTTTCCTCAAGAATGCTTGAAAGTCCTCTATTCCACTGAATGACCATGTTTTCCCCTGAAACAAAATACTCAGTTTTTCTGGGTAGGTGACCCTTGGGTTCATTCCCAGCTCTTTTGCCCTCTGGAATATCATTTTTCATGCCTTTCTATCCCTCAGTGTAGAAGCTGCCAGGTCCTGTGCTATTCTGATTTTGTTTCCATAATATTGAAATTGTTTCTTACTGACTGCTTGTAGTGTTTTCTCCTTGATCCGGGGATTCTGGAACCTGGCTATAATATTCCTGGGAGCTTTCTTTTTGGGATCTTTTTCAGGAGGTGATCTGTGGATACTTTCAACCTCTATTTTGCCCTCTGGGTCTAAAACATCAGGGCAATTTTCCTTGAGCATTTCTTGAAGGGTGTGATTTCTAGGTTCTTTCTTTGATCATGGCTTTCAGGTAGTCTAATAATTTTTAAATTATCTTTCCTGGATCTATTTTCCAGGTCAGTGCTTTTTCCCATGAGATATTTCACATTGCCTTCTATTCTTTCATTTGTTTGGATCTGGTTAAGAGCATCTTGATTTCTCATAAAGTCATTAGCTTCCATTTGCTCCAGTGTAACTCTGAAGGAATGAATCTCCTCAGTGAGCTTTTGTGATTCTTTTTCCATCTGGCTAATTAGGTTTTATAAGGCATACTTCTCCTCGTTGCCCTTTTGGGCCTCCTTTGCCATTTGAGTTAGTCTATTTTTTAAGGTGTTGTTTTCCTCAGTCAGGCTGTTGGCCCTCATTTCATACTTTTCCTGCATCCTTCTCATTTCTCTTCCCAATTTTTCCTCCACTTCTCTTATTGGATTTTTGAAGTCCTTCTTAAGGTCCTCTATGGCTTGTAACCTGCTTATATTTTCCTTTGGGGCTTTTGGAGCAGGATTTCTGACCTCACAGTCCTCTTCCTGTTCCATGCTTCAATCCTCTTTGCCCCCAAAATAGGAGTCTAATGTTTCATTTTTCTGTTTATTTTGTTTCCTTTGCCTTGGTATGTTGCCACTTAATTACTTGACTTTTGGGCTTGTTGCCACAGTAAGACTCTGCCACCAGACAAGGGAGCTTCCACCCCAAACATGTGCGGTCTTCACAACTTCTGTTTCTGGCAAGCTGGATACCCACCCCACGACCTCCACCCCAGACCACAATCCAGATCCAGGAAAGTTAAAGCAAGAGAGATTACCCCCCAAGACTGATCGCTGGATCTCCCTACAGTTCGCAGGCCAGGAGCTGGAGCCGCCACTGAAAACTGCAAAATGGCATGTCTCCTCAGTGGCTTCTAGCCCCCAGGGGAGGAAGCCGACACATTCCCCAAATACTGGTCCCAAAGTCCTTAGGGCACTAACCTCTCACTTTATCCTAGGCATGTCTGTTTTGATAATTCTGGAATCGCCACAGCTGCTGGTGTTCTGGGTTCCCTCCAGCCGGCTGCTGGCCTGGCCGCCCTGGGGCTAAAACCTCGGCTCACGGGGACCTGGGCTTGGCTCTCTGCACTGCTCTGCCGGGTGAGCGCTGGGCTGGTCCTTCCTGCAGGGCTGCTGGGCTGTCCTCAGTGGGAAGTTAGCTTCTCTGTGTCCTTGCAGTTGACTTTGATTTGAGTGAGGGAGGGCTGTGCAAGGTCACCAGCCTCACTTTCTCCTCCAGTCATCTACATCCAGTGGCCTGATATTCATCAGGACCACTGGAGATGACTCAGGATGCAATGGGAGACCCTGGTCCTTTTAGGGGAAGGCCTTTTCAGGTTCTCTGAGGGTACTGAAGAACTGTTGAGTACAAAAACTGAGGTACTTTTCCTAATGATGAGATTTATGGTGATGAATTTATCTTGAGGGAAGCACGTCCAAAAAAAAAAAATATCTCATTGTCCAGCATGAGCCCATAACCTCTCTATCTGGAGGAAGGTAACAAGTTTTATCTTGAGTCTTTTCTTCTCTTTTAAGCTCCTTTTTGAGCTCAGTTTTGCTTATGACTAATGCTTTCTTTAATATACCTTCTCTCTCATTCCCCCATTTTCCTACTCCTCTTTCTCTTGTTTACTTGTTGAGTGAAATGAATTTTTGTACCAAATTCTCTCTGTCTTTCTTTCTCTCTGTCTCTCTGTCTCTGTCTCTCTCTGTCTCTGTCTTCTTCTCCTCTCTGGCCAGCTCATGTGAGAGTGAGATGTAAGTGATATCTCTTCCACCCACACATTCCTTTTCTTCCTTGTTTGTAGAGACTCCTACTTGTGCATCCCAATTATGTTAGATAATCTCCATTTCTCTTCTCCTTCCCCTTCACAATGTGTTCCTCTTCCTTTCTCTTTCCGTTCTGCTTTTATGATAATTAAAACATATCAGAAGCAGCCATAGGCCTTCTGTCTGATTAGATTCCTTCGATTCCTAATGATGAAAGGCTTCCAAAGACATATATATATATCACCTCCCTATATTAAAATGTAAATAGTCTATCTTCGTTATGTTTCTCTTGACTCCTATGTTTATATTTCAAATTTTCTACATAGTTCTGTTCTTTTCATCAGCAATGCTTAAAAGTTCTGTTTCATTAGAGATTCATTTGTTGTTGTTTTTTTCCCCTTTGTAGGATTTATTCAGTGTTTCAGGGTAAATTATTCTTGGTTATAAGTCTATTTATTTTGCCTTTTGGAATTACATATTCCAAACTTCCTACTCTTTTATAGTGGTGCTTGCTAAATTGTGTACTTGATTTCTTTCTTTCAGGCTGCTAACAGTATTTTTTCTTTGACGTGGAAGCTCTGCAATTTGCTCTAAAGTTCCTAGTAGTTTTCATTTTGGGGTTTATCTCATGAGGTGAATGGGGAATTCTATTGCCACTTTATCCCCTGGTTTCTAAAAGACTTGGGAAACTGTCTTTTATGATATCTTAAAATAGTATTATCTAAACTTTGTTGTTGTTGTTCATGATTTTAAGAAGTATAAGTTCAAGAAGTTCAATGATTCTTAAATCCTCTCTCTTTGATCTGTTTTAGGTGATTTATTTTTTGCTATATATACCTTGTGTTTTTGTCTGTTTCTTCCGCCTTTTGAATTTGTTGGAATATTTCTTAAGGGGTCCTTCACTTCTGATCCATGTTAATTTTTTTCATTTAGTATTTCATTTTTTAAAAATTTATTTTTGGTTATCAACATTCATTTCCCAAAGTTTTTGAGCTACAGATTTCATTCCCATCTCTCTCCTACACCCCATCCTAAGATAGCAAGTATTCTGAAGACCCCTTTGCCCAATCTGCTCTCTCTTATATCCCCTCAATTTCCCATGCCCCCACCTTTCTTTCTGTAGGGCAAGATGGATTTCTATACCCCAATGCTTATATATCTTATTTCCAGGTTGCATGTGAAAAAAAAAATTTTAACATTTGTTTTTAAAACTTTCAGTTCTAGATTCTCTCCCTTCTTACCTCCTCACCCACCCCCACTGAGAAGACAAGCAATTTAATATATGTTATACATGTGTAGTAGTGCAAAGCATTTCCATAGTAGTCATATTGTAAAAGACTAACAAAATTCCCCTCCATCCTACCTATCCCACCACCATTTATTCTATTTTCTCCTTTGACCCTGTCCCTTTTCAAAAGTGTTTGCTTTAACTATTTTCCCTTCCTTCTATCATCTCCCCTCTTATCTTCTTCCCCCACTTACTTTCCTGTAGGGTAAGATACCCAATTGATTGTGTATGTTATTCCCTCCTTAAGCCAAATCCAATGTGAGTAAGGTTGACTCATTACCTTTCACCTTCCTTCTCTTCCCCTGCATTGTAACAGCCTTCTTCTGCCCCCTTTATTTGAGATAATCTATCCCATTCTATCTCTACCCCCTCTCCTTTTCCCAATATATTCCTCTCTCACCTTTTAATTTTATTTTTTTGATACCATCCTGTCACATTCAGCTCACTCTATTCCCTCTATGTATACATGTACACACACACACACACACACATACATATGCACCTACACCCACCTATACATACATATATACGTATGTATACATACATACATACATATACATACACACACACACACACATATAATCCCTTCAACTCTCCTCATACTGAGAAAAGTCTCATGAGTTACAAATATTGTCTTTTCATCTAAATAGTTCAACTTTAATAAGTTCCTTATGATTTCTCTTCCCTGTTTACCTTTTCATGCTTCTCTTGCTTCTTGTTTTTGAAAGTTAAATTTTCTGTTCAGCTCTGTTTTTTTTCATCAAGAATGCTTGAAAATCCTCTGTTTCATTGAATATGCATATTTTACCCTAAGGTATTATACTCAGTTTTGCTGGGTAGGTGATTCTTGGTTTTAGTCCTAGCTCCTTTGACCTCTGGAATATCATATTCTAAGACCTCTGATCCCTTAATGTAGAAGCTGCTAGGTTTTATGTTATCCTGACTGAATTTTCACAATAAAACTGTTTCTTCCTGACTGCTTGGTCCCCCTACAATCTGTAGACCTGGAGTTCAGGAGGTAGCCAAACAGCAGTAGCTGCAGTAGCTGCCAACTCTACCACACTGGGAGCAGTGGCTGGACCCTGCTTTTCTCTCACCCAGGTCCAACTGAGTTCCCCACTGACCTCTTACTTTCTCTTTGAGTTTATGGGATGAGAAGTCTGGAAACCACCACAGCTGCCAGTGATCCACTCTCTTGAATTCTGCTCCAGCCAGTCTCTGCCTTAGGTGTGGGCCACCACTGGTCTGGGCCAGCACAGCTCATGATGGACTGTGCTCCACTTCCAGCTCAGTGACCCTTTCTGTTGGCCTGCCAGGCTGCCTTCAGCAGGAGATTTGTTTCTCTCTGTCGCTTTGTGGGTTCTGTAACTATAAAATTAGTATAGAGTCATTTTTTACAGGCATTGGAGATGGTTGGAGGAGGAGATCAAGCAAGTTCCTACTTTTACTCTGCCATCTTGGCTCTACCCCTCCATGTTAATTTTTAAGGATTTTGTTGCATGGGTAAGGTTTTATAGTTCTTATGGGAAGCTGCTAATTTTATTTGCAATTTTTTTCTTCTATAGCTCTCATTTCTTTTTCATTTTCTTCCTCTTAAGCTTTCATTTATGAAAATATGTTTACATTCATACTTTATCTCTTCCAGGAATTCTAGATTAACTTGTACTCAAACTATGTTTTAATTTGAGGCTTTTTTTGGGTAGGTGTTCTGAAGTCATTCCACCCTTTGTTTCTTTCTTGAGTGTAAATGTCACTAAAATAGTTTTTTTATATGGGGATTCTTTTTATTTTTTTTTTTGGTTTCTTATTATTTTGGACTACTTCCTGACTTTGCCTTTTAGCATTGGGTTCTGTGCGCCTCTGACAGGATGGTCTGCTGGACTGGTCCTTGTTGCTGCTGTTGAATGCTGTTATTACAGAATCTCAGGGATAGCTCAGGATGTGGGCCTGAAAGTTTTGAATGTTCCTAATATAGTTTGATTCACAGCAAAGTTTGTTCAATACCCTTCTGGTCTCAGTCTGCAAGTTTTCAACTGGATTTGTGTCTGAGCAATATGCCTATGGGTTTCGCCCATTTAGAATTCCAGTAGAATGCAGTTGGAATCAGCCACTATCAACCAGCTCAAAACCCCCACTGTTAAGACCAGCAGAACTGCAGGTTTTCCTTTGATTTGGGATTACTGCTCTTGTTATTCTGACACATGCTTCACATTTTGGTGGGAGGTAAAACTGAGATCCCAGTGAATTGGTGGGTTCCCAACTACACAGCTCTTGCTTGCTTCCGAATTTGTTTTTAGTTCAGTACACAGCCTCGGTCCCACAACATCTACTTATCCTGAAATGCCACAAATAGGCATAGATCCCTCCCTCTATTTGCTCTGGGTCTGTGACCCGAAACTTGGGAGTAAGTCATAAATCTGCCAGCTAGTGTCTATACTTGTGCTTAACACAAGATTATCACCTGTTATGTTGGATTTGAGACCTTTGTGACCAGCTTTACACTGTCCAGAATGTTCTACACAGTCATTTCTGGCTAGACCTTGCCCCTGTGTCTGCAGACCTCTCTGTTGCCCTGATATGGAAAAAAAATTAACTCACTCTGATTTTTTTTCTTGCATTTCCTGATCAGTATTTAGTCAGGTACATTATCTAGTTCTGTGTGGAAGATTTGTTGGGGGTCGAAGAAGTGTACTTCTTCATGCTATTCTTCCATCTTAACTCCACAGCCAAAATGTCTTTGGTAAGGCTGTTGCTCCTTCATATTTCTGAACCCCCAGCATCATCTTGTTAAGAAAGAAATATATGATAGATTTCATTCCTGTGGTATAGGTTGGAGCAAAATCATTCTTCCAAATAAGAGATCCTCCAATTCAATGAACCAAAAGTGAATGGATTTTAAATATTAATGCTATTTCCCTTACATATAACTTATTTTGATATGTTGGAATATTTCTCTTTTGTAATATCTTCCCCAAAAATCAAGCTATTTTTTGTATCCATGTGTTTAACAAATATACTCATTGATTTCAAGATCACTGTATCTAAGACTTGCTGAATACTTGATCATCAATTCAGTTCAACCAGCATTAATTATTTCCTTTGAGGTTCGATGCTAAAAAACTAAGCATTCCTGCCATCAAGAAACTTATATCCTACTGTAATAAAAATCTGTTATTTTATATGGTGAGGTGAGTTTACATCACATGTATTTCCCCAAAGATCCCTCCTCTCCCTCAGAGAACCATACCCTATAACAATGAATAAAAAAGAGGGGAGGAAAAGCAGCTCAACAAAAGTAATCAACACATCGAAAAATGTCTGGTATAATGCAATACTCTGCATCCAAAATCTGCCACCTCTACAAAGAAGTAGGAATAAATGCATACTCAAATCTCTTCTTCATAGTTGTGATGGCAAGCAAAGAAATACTTAAAGCTTTTTTTCAGCTATTTAATTATTTAGCACCTTGTTTCAGTTCAAGATTCTTTTAAGCTTTGCCCATGATTACATCAAGTCTTTGTTAAGAAACAGAACTTGTGAACCCCAGAACTTGTGAACCCCAGAATTGTGAACTCCTATTGGGAGGAGCTAATAGCCATATAAGGAGAAATCCAGGCTGGGAAAGAGAAGAACTGAGAAAAAAACTCTTGTGATGGCAGAGTTGAGAAGCAGAAAACTTGTGGTATCCAGGCACTCTATTTGTCTCCTCTGTCTATGTTGATTTTTGTTTGTAATACTTTGTGCAGAAGCCCTGGGACCTTACTAGAAGCCTTGAAAGAGGATTTTCTGGTTATCTGTTTACAGAAATGCTGGAGGAAGGTTTCAGAGGTCCTGGGACTTTACTGATGATTTTTGTTGACCTCTTGGACCTCGTTTGTGAGTCTGTGTTGATTTCTATGCTAATGATTTGACCTCTTGGACATTGTTGGTGGGTCTGTGTTGATGTCACAGGCAGGTAGTGAATTGATGATGGTGCTGGCAATGTGAATGAATGTTATTGTAGCCCTGTTAAGCGTTGTTTTTCCAGAAACAGAAACTGCAAAGGACTTGAGGTGGACTGGTCACTGTGAGCTTCAATATGGAACTGGATGAGGAACTGGGCAAGGAGCTGGACAAGGAGCTAAGAGCTGCCTGCCTTTGATTCCAGGTGACAGTTGGGTAGATTCAGACAGGTGCTGGGATCATGGAAGAGAAACCATGGAAGCTGAGAGTCAGCCTCGATGTCAAGGTGAAAAGACCTCTTCTTGGGTACTTAATGTTGACTAAGAAGATTATGATTTATTGTGCCCTAGGGGTGGAGAACTTGATCTTTGTACTTTGTGTCATTTAAGGAGAATTGCTCCTTAAGGATGATTGAATGATATCTTTTGTTTAAAACTATGTGGCCACTTTGGTAAAAAACTATGTGGCCACTTTAGTGATAATTTGTTATGTCATAATATTGTGAATGCTGTACTTTGGTTTCTGTGAATGTTTTGCTTTAATTTATTGCTGAATAAATACAGAGTTCACTATACTATGTAATCAGAACCTTAAAGCTGTTCACAGTAGCAGTCCTCAGGAAAGCTGCTCATGCTTGGCTTTATAATAGTGAAGCTTGCTTGTTATAATTTCAAAGCTTCTGCGTTATTTTATGATTGTTATTTACATTGCTATTGACACTATATATTGGTTCCCTGGTTCTGCTAACTTTGCTTTGTATAACCTCATGCCTCTTCCCATGCTTCTCTCTCTATTCATCATAGTCATTCAGTCATTCTCTCAGGACAACTATATTCTATTACATTCCAGTAGTAAGTTTCTTTAGTCATTCTCCTCCTGACTTCTGGATTTCAAAACCATGTTTTACCTGCTGTCTCACTCTGGATTTCCCTCAGGTTTCTAGGATTTTCTCTCCCTGAATCATCCAACTCTCCTCATGGTCTTCTCACCCTGGAATATCCTTCTCTCAAGCAGCCCCCTTTCTCTCATTGATGAGTTTCTCCTGAGGTCTCCATCCTGTGATGGGCCCAGGTTAGTCATCCTCCACTCCCCTCCTGACTCTGTTCCTGACTTCTGAACTTCAAAACTACTTCCATGATAATTAGCTTCAAAACCTACACCTCTACTCTCTTGTCAATATTCTTTCCTTCTTTCCTTCCTTCCTTCCTTCCTTCCTTCCTTCCCTCCTTCCTTCCTTCCTTCCTTCCTTCCTTCCTTCCTTCCTTCCTTCCTCACTTTCCTCTGTCCTTTCATTCCCCAGTTAATGAACATTGACTTGGGTTTCCAATTTTTGATACTAAAAAAGTACTGCTATTAGTATTTCTGAGTGTGGAAGGCTTCTTCTGAACATACACCTAGCCATGAGACTTCTAAGTCAAAAAATATGGATATTTTGGTCACTTTCTGAAAATTCCAAATTGCTTTCAAGAATGGTTGGACTAATTCACAGCTCTAACAAGTCCATTAATGTGCCTTTCTTTCCACAATCCTTACAACTATTGACAACTCTAATCTTTTGTTATCTTCTCTCATTTGTTTTGTGAGATGATGCCTCAAATATTACTTAATTTGCATTTTCGGGGGCCCAGCTGAGATTTTCACTACCTTGGACACTCCTCAGATGTCCTGATATTATAAGGATTTATTCTAGAAAAAAAAAGTTAGCATCTTTGTTTGGTTTTTAGATAATTTTAGAGAAGCAACATGTCATAGTAGATAAAGACCTAGACTCAAAGTGGAAGGAAACATGGATTCAAGTCTTACCTGGGACACAAACTGGATATGCAACTCTCAGGCTATTGGTGCTCTAGGCTGTTCTCTAAGTCTATAAGTTGCAAAGAAAATGCCAACCTACATTGGGTTTCTGTGTACTAATCAAATAACAGGTTAAGTTCCTTTTCTTGTCTGTTTTTTTTTTTTTTTTTGGTCATTTCACTTCTGTCTGACTCTTTGTTGATCCTGTATGGATTTATTTAGGCAAAGATAATGGAGTAGTTTGTCATTTCCTTCTCTAGCTCATTTTACAGATGAAGAAACTGAGGCAAACAGAGTTAAGTGACTTGACCAGGGAACACATCATTAGTAAGTATGTGAGGCCAGATTTGAACTCAGGTCTTCATGACTCGAAGCCCAGCACCCTATCCACTCCATCACCTGGCTGCCCCTTTCCCATATGTATCCTTTTATATTTAGACTGTAAACAGACAGTCAATTTCATAGTAATTTTCCTCTATGAACCATGTCAGTTATTTTTGAAATACTGTTTACATGTTTGTACATTTAAGAATGAACATATGTTGCATCATTTATACTTATTACCTGTAGGGAAGCTGATATGTGTAATACAGATGTTTGGTCCTCAAAATAATGAAATCTATCAATGTTTCTAGGTATTTGTTAGTGCACAAGAGCTATAGACTTTACTAAAAAAAAATGCCCCCACAAAAGTTTAATTGGTAGAAGATGATGAGGGAAGAGAGAATTATTACCCACCTCCAGTTATAGTGATTAATCACAAGATACAATCACAGATGACATTTTTATTCCTTTTAAAAGTATAAAGACATATCTCTCTCTGTCTCTCTGCCTCTCTTTGTCTCTGTCTCTGTCTCTCTGTCTCTGTCTCTCTTTCTCTGTCTCTCTATCTCTCTCTGTCTCTCTCATAAAAAAGGGAGTAAGAACAATTGACTAAATCCATGGATGAACCTTAAAAGACACAGTTCAGTGAGTTTCAGTCATTTTAGGTATGAGCCAGCAGATGGGAAGAAACACTTTGGAGAGTGGGACAGAGATAATTTTTCTTTTCATAAGCTATGGTATCTAGCACAACAGTTACTTCCCTGAAAGATGATATCCCATGAAGTAGTGGACGAGTAAGTCTGAGAGAGTTAGAGACACAGTTGATGAGTCAGAGAGATGCATTCCAGTCAGAAACAGATACAGAGAAGCAATTATTCTGAGCAGCTTCAAGGTGCTCTGGCAAAGAAGAGAGCTAGCTATGTACTCGTGAGAGGCAGTATCCTGGAAATCCAGCTAAGCAGTCTTCCCAACAGATATTTTTTGCGCAGGGGATGGCTTTAGGAAGTATCTGTGGGAAAGAGGACACATTGAATCTCTAACATTTTGGAGTAGTAACCATAACCACTTGTGGTCATTGTATGTATGCCTTATTGGCACTGTAAGTTTCTTCTCACTTTTACCATGGATATCATGTGTACTTATGAGAGTATATGTGTCAGATTTATAGGGGAAATGTTTGTAGCTACTGTTTTTACCATACATCATACTTTGGTTTTGAGCCAATTATATCTATTATCTGAGTATCCACACTGGTGGGGGCTCATGGACTATAGTACTATGAGTACGACCCCCACAATTTGAAGTATTCTTGGGGAATTAAATTAACAGTGGCATTACACATGTAATCAAAATGATCTGTTTTATCTTTTGGGGTCACTACTATCTTTTGTTATCTGCCAAAATATAATTATCCAAAGATAACTGATCTGATTCTTTTCTATTTTCTTTTTAAATGGTATGACATTTGCTATTCAGATCATGGATCCATTTTCAATTTATGTGATATATGGAATATATGGTAGTCTAAACCTAATTTATGCTAAACAACTTTTCCTAGCAATTTTTGTCCAAGAGGGAGGTCTTCATAAGTGACTTTGCATTTTCAAGTTATTGAAATATTTTTTCTTATTATTCTTTATCTAGTCGGAGATAACTGTTTCTGCCTATTTCTCTGTTCCTCTCTCTCACGGATAGTTTTAACGATTGCTGTGTTACTATATCATTTGGGGTCTTGAAGTAAGGTCTTGAAGTATTAATCACCCTTCATTCCTATACTTTTCAAAAGTTTTGCTTAATATTCTAGATCTTTTGTTCCTCTAATTACATCTTGTTATTATTTTGTCTAGCTCCACAAAGTGTTCTTTGTTAGTTTGATTGGCAAAGCACTACGTCTGCACAATAATTTTGGTAACATTATTTTCCTTTTTGCATCAGGATGGTTCAGTCATAAATACAACCCCTTCATTTATGTAATTAAAAAAAATATTTATTTTATCCTGAACTTAAGGAATAAAACAAGCATTTCCATAATGTAGTCTAATAGGAAAAATGATTGCACATAAAACTGCTCTATTATGTACTACTCACTATTGTTTTTAAGTATATAATAAAATTATCACATAAATTTTTCCCCTTTTTTTCTTCCCTCTCCCCCCTGAACCCTGTTCTGGAGATGGTTACCATTAATTAACAGGCATCCCTGCAATTTCCAAGAACCTGTATGTTCCAAAATATTTACCCCTTTACTTATTTGTCATTATTTTATTAGAAACATTTAGAAATATATATTTATACAAGTCTTGAGCATGCCTTGGTAGATTAATTCACAGATATTTTTGGTGTAGAGAAACTGCTCCTCAAAAGGCCAGGACCTACTTACCCCAAAGGAGTAAATAAAGAGAAATTAAAGTATCAAAAATGAAGTTGTTCTGGGTAATTTTTTTAAAAAGAACAAATAATACCCTTAAGTGATTCAGAAAAAAAGTAAGTCCTTGGACAAATCATGATTGAGTTTTCCCCATGTTAATCTTTAAGAGTCCCAATTCAGAGGCAATGGAGACATCATCCAGGACTTGCGAAAACCTAGTTCTTTACACTTTAATGGTAGCCTTTTCTACCCTCTTTCTGCATTATGTCCCATTGGCCACAGCATTTAACAACAGAGCTACTTATCCAGAAGACTTCCCATCCAGCAGTTGGGGAATGAGTTTGAGAGTGTAAGGAACAGTTGAAGGAAGCAGAAACACAAAATACATTCAAGAGAAATGTGGATACAGAAACATAGTCACTTGGGGCTGGAAGCAACCTAAAGAAATAGGACCTCTGGCAGCAGAAAAGAAAATTGTCTACAGATTCAAGAAAGCTAGCACTAGCAAATAAGGCACTTTGTGGAAAGGTGCAGACCCTGTCAGGCCCCTAATTGATTTACTTTAGAATCTGTGAAGAAACAGAAATCTATGGGGAGTGAAGTGGGCAATTATATTACTTAGCAACATGTGAAGGAAGGAGATTTACAAACAGAAATGGAAATAAGCAACAGGTTTAAAATCACAGATAAGCTGATGAATGCCAAAAGAAACTTTTATTACTTGTTGTGGGGTAGAGTATGTTAAGACTTTCACAGACATGTTTTAACTTAGCTATAGGGAACACCTGGCTCAAGGAGGCAGATTTTTTTTTTCCTGAGGAAAAACGTCTCCTTTGTGACAGACTTCACTTAAAATAAACACAAAGTTGGCAAAATGTCTCCTTTCTAAATATACCATCCCCTCTCCAACCCCTCTCCTTCTGAGTATAAACATAAATCAGTACAGCCCATTTAGAAACATCTGGTCCAAAGAGAGGTCCAAATTGGGAGAAGGCACTGGAAAGAAAGGTAAGCATGGTATAGATGGAAAAAAAAAAGATACCTGTCCTGTGTCTACTTTACTAATTTTCTGTTGGTTTCTTAAAAATATTTATTAGCTCAAAAACATATATCAGGCTCCAATTCTGCGTGTAGTACTGTGCTAAGGTGGCAGAGGTAGGAAGTTTAGGTAAAATTGTTGCCCTGTTTTTATGGAGAATCTAGGAGAGGGATGACAGAAACAGATTACTGTAACACACACATATTTTCGAGAGGTACTATATGAGATCCTCAGGGAATATCCTTACATGTAAGAAAGGATCATGCAAAGCTTCATGGAAGAAAATTTTTTTTCCAGTTTTTAATATGTTTATTTAAAGTTTTTAGTCCAAATTCTATCTGTACCTCCCCCCTCCCTGAGATGGTAAGCAATCAAATATATGTTAAATGTGCACAATTATGTAAAACATTTCCATGCTAGTAATTCTGTACAAGAAGACTCAAATAAAAGGAAAAAAATGAAAATGAATAATAGCATTCTTTGTCTGCATTCAATCAATATCAGTTCTTTCTCTGGAAGCAGATAGTATCTTCTTTATTAGTTTGAGAATAGATAAGTCATTCATAGTTATTCCTCAAAAAATATTGCTATTAACTGTGCACAACATTTTCCTGGTTCAGTTCACTTCACTATGCATCAGTTCATGTAAGTCTTTCCAGGTTTTTCTAAAATCATTCAGCTTGTCATTTCTTATAGCATAATTTAAAAAAAAGAATTTCAACTAGACTTTAAAGGTTTGTAGGGAAAAGAAAACAGGTCAATTATGAATCTTTTTTCAATCTTTCATTCTTCCTGAATTAGTTGTAGCAATTTTATTTATGCAACAATGGGAAGGATCTTGAAACATAATCAGGGTTTTGCTGGCACAAGTTCAGACCCCCTGGAAGCCAATTGTTAAATAGACATCATAAGCATTCAAACTTCAGAAATTGGCAAATGCTACAAGTCAGAGTTTGAGTTATTGTTTTATTGATCATCCAATTTTAATAAAGTAATGAAGGCAGTATTAATAATGTAGTTTAACCTTAAAAGTGTATCCTGCATATGCTTTTTTCAGAGTTCCACTCATTAAACATTTGCTAGCATATACCTGAGTATCATATAATCTATTCCCTTACCTGCAGATTACTCTATGTTCCAGAGAGGTTGGTTATATAGATTTTGACCTGAAATAATCCTTAAAAGTTATCTAAGGATATTATCCCTCATTTGACAGGGGAAAATTAAGAATAGAGAGTTCCAACTGACTTGTCCAAAGTCACACAGGAAGTTAAGTAGCAGATCTGGGATTGGAACCCTGTTTTCTGTGTAGAGATTCAGAGCTCATTACACCATGCTAGGAGATTCCACAGACACACCCTCCCCCTTAGGAAAACATGTTAACTTAACAACACTCCTTTTTATAACTAACACCAATCAATCTTACTATAATGCAAGTTTATGTCAGTACTCCACAAAGGAGACTGTATTTGGGAAGTACCTCCTATTTGTAATGCACTGGGCTAAGCCTCTTTGGTGGATATTAAAAAAAAATCACAAAGTCATGAGGACTATCTGAATTCATGGAATCTAGTCAGTAATCTAGTCCCTTGAAACTAGCAACTGAATATTTTCACTAACTGATCTTCCCACAGATCGATAATTGAATTAACATTTCCTTTACATACATATATGCCATACTATTTAGTGTACATATATTAAGCATTTATATCATCTACTTTTTATGATGACTTTAAGATTAATACATTTTATTTCTTTTTTAACCATGTCATTAAAAAAAATTTTTTTCCTATTGCATTGTCTGAGATCATGATTACTGCCCATGTTTTCTCTGAGGTAATCAGGGTTAAGTGACTTGCCCAGGGTCATATAGCCAGTATGTGTCTGAGGCTGGATTTGAGTTCAGATCCTCCTGACTCCTGGGCCAGTGCTTTATCCATTGCACCACCTAACTGCCTCACTACCCCAAGTTTTCTTCAGAGTTCATCCAGTTCATAGTAAATTCCTTCTCAAGCACTTCATTTTAATTCTCTGTATATCTTTATATTTCAAATAATAAACAAACAAATATGCTATTGCATTCTAATTTTAGTCTATTCTAATACCCTCTTTAGTCTATTCTTTCTTTTGGAGGGCAATTGGGGTTAAGTAACTTGCCCAAGGTCACATCGCTAGGTTTTTGGGTTTTTGTGTGTGTGTGTTAAGTGTCTGAGGCTGGATCCGAACTCAGGTCCTTCTGACTCCAGGGCCAGCACTCTACTCACTGCACCACCTAGCCTCCCCCTTTAGTCTATTCTAATATGCTGCTTAATGTTTGAGTTCATCCTATTCATACCCTCAACTATGAGAGTTAATTGTGCTTTTTCCCCCCACTACATCCCCATAACTTTTCCTCTCTTTCTCCTCTTCTCCATCATCACAAAGAGACAGAAGGCAATTTTAAAAAATGCCAGGAAAATGGAATACACTTTAGGAATATATAATAGAAGTGATCTGATTCCCCTCCTTTCTTTACTCATCCTAGATAGCAATTACTGATTTTTATACTTTCCTGAAAATCTCCCTTTAAAAAAAAAATCTGTCCTCCACAGTTGAGGATGATTTTGCTTGTATTTCTTTTACTTCTCTATCCCTTCTCTCATTTCCACATTTAGACTTCTCCATCTGTTTTCCAAATGAATTTAATATACCTCTACTCCAAATCCTATGTGTGTATCTGTGTACACATAGTCAGCTATCCTTTCATGGTTCATGATATGTCTACTACACCTATTCCTTCCTCCAACAATTGTGTTTGGTTTTTCTGGTTCATTCTAGTTATGAGAAATAATTAGTTCCATAGCTTTCCCCTTCATTTCTTCCCTTGTGTATTTTCCCCCCACCATAAACTTTCTTCTCTTAAAATTATTAGCAAGGGGAAGGGCGGAGTCAAGATGGCAGAAAAAAGGTAGGGACTTGAGTGAGCTCTCCCACATTCTCCTCCAAACAACTGTAAATAAAGCCTCAGAACAAATTCTGGAGTGGCAGAAAACCCAAAAGGATGGGGTGAAACAATTTTCTAGCCCAAAACAACTTAGAAGGACAGCAGGAAAAGTCTGTCATACTGGGTAAGAGTGGAGTTTAATATAGTGCAGGCTGGCAGACCCAGCACCAACAAACCAGCAGCAGGCCTTCATGGTAACTGAAACAGCAGCAATACCAGTTTCCAGACCTCAGCCCACAGACAGTAAGTAGGTTGGGCAATTTGTCAGAAGGAAATTACGGGGGTCATTTCGCTGGCATTGGGTCCTGGATTCTTATTGCATTACCTATATGTGGATTCAGGTCATAGTGCTGGGTTGTAGTTCCAAAGCAAGGAGGAGCACTAGTACACCAGAGCTTAGGACAGCAGGGGATCGGGATTCCTGGTCAAAGTTCCAGAGAGGAAAAGAGTGCTTGTGGTTACTCACATATCAGAGAGAATGTTTACCAAAGAGATAAAACAAAACAAAATAATGCAAAAAACAAAAAGGAACAGCATGTATATGTACACAAATATTTATAGCAGCTCTTTTAGAGGTGGCAAAGGATTGGAGATTGAGGGAATGTCTATCATTTGGGGAATGGCTAAACAAGTTGTGGTAGATGATTATGATGGAATACTATTGTGCTATAAGAAATAATGAGCAGGATGCTATCAGAAAAATCCTAGAAAGACTTACATGAACTGATGGAAAGTGAAATGAGCAAAACCAGGAGAATACTGTACAGAAATAGCAATAGTAAACAATGATCAACTCTGATTGACTATGATGTGCTTTCTAAACTACAAAGCACTAACTATCCCTTATAACAATAATGGCTGATATCTACCATGATGAAATTTAATAATAACCATATTTTGTATTTAAATATATTTTTAAAATTGAATCTATAAATACAGAATAAAGGAGCTATTATTCTTAGCAGCTAGGAGGAGCAGAGGCAAACCTCAGATATTTATTTGATGGCAAACTCAACCCTGAGTAAGCAATGTGATATGGCTGCTCCAAAAGCGAGCTGAGCTTTGAAATTTATTGAATAAAAGTTATGCGTCCAGTAAGGTTTCATATCAGACAGATAACAACAGGAGTGTTGCATGATATTATGTGACAAAATTTAAAAAGGACCTTGAGTAAAGGAGAAAGAGCTTTGGACAAAAACAGTAGTTTTAAATTCTGGTTTTGATACTTATTATTTGTCAAACTGTAGGCAAATAACAACCTTTCAGCCTCAGTTTCTCTATCTCTAAAAAGGAGTCAAACTTAATTTCTATAGTCACTTTTGAGCTTCAAATTTGTAAATATGAATGTCTAGGTCTATATACACTTAAGCCTCTTCCATGTTTCAGAGAATCTGAAACAGAATGTTTGTATGCTACTTGTAAAGACTGAGAGTCCAGGACCATGGTCGTGCTAAAATGAGGCACAGGATGCATTAAGATTAAAAGATTAAAACTTGATTAACTGAACTACTGAATAACTTTCATATAAAACTTATGGAATATATGCTCCTTGAATGTAGAGACTTTCCATTTTTTGCTTTTTCATGCCCAGAGTCAAGCAAGGTACCTATAGAAATAGGTAATACTTTAATGAATGAAATAAATTAGCCCATAATTAAATAGTTCATTCTTGACATCACAGATCCCAATATTCAGGTCCTAAAAACTTTTTTAAAAATAGGGGAAGAAAAAAAACAGTATTTACAATTTATGGCTTGACAGTGCATATGGTTGTCAGAAATTGGATACATTTCTGTCCACAATGTGTCACTTTAAAACCATTCCTTCATGAGTCAAATGTTAGCTTGGAAAGAATAGACAGACTCATATAATGAAAAGCAAACCTTTTCATCCAAACTAGCATGGCTAGTCAAATGTCAAAACTGACATAAAGCTCTAAGTAGTAGAGAAAATTGCTATTGGGACAATTTAATGAAACATGGGTAGGCTTATCCTCCAGGAAAAAAATAAACAAACAAACATCTAAATACTGAGCTACTCATATAACATTAAAGAACACAATATGTAATTCTGACAAGTTTTGAAACCTAGTAAAAACAAGAAGCAGTGTAGTGAAATGGATAGAGAGGGGGTGTGGCATTCTAGGTCCTTGGGTGTGGCCTTTTGACTGAATCCAAGTTTTACAGAACAAATCCTGTTAAATTATATTTAAATTAAAAGGATTTATTCTGTGAAGTTTGGATTCAGTCAAAGGGTTGCACTTGAAGACCTTAAAGGGCCACATGGGGCCTCAAGGTCACAGATTTCCCACCCTTGGGATAGAGAAATGGATTTGTAGTCAGAAAGAACTAGGTTCAAGTCCTTTCTGCAACACAGTATAGCTATATTACTTTATCTTTTCAGTGTCCCCAGGCACCAAAAGTTACACACAAAAATGCCAATCTGGTTGGTTAGAGGAAGGTTCTTCTTTTGAAATTTCTGTCAACAATGAAAAAATTCCCCTTCTCGTGACCCAGTGTTAAAACAAAGAAAGTTATAACCCAAAAGTAAAACCTATGCATGTTAATGGCCATAGGTAAATATGCTAAAACAGAAACCCATCTGTATTCTGCTTCAGGTGTATTCTTCAGCTTATTTGGCTTTTGGAGAGGTAAATACCGATAGATGTTTTAAAAGAACATTGCAATCATTTATTAAATTAAAGAACTATACACCCCTTTGAAGCTTATTTATTATTATTATTTTTTTTTGGCAGAACACTATGTAGCTTGATGTACTAACAGAACGCTGCCTACAATGATTCTTAAAGGTCTCAACGATCCCATTATAGGACTCCACACAATGCTGATCATAGGAACTTGGACTGAGAGAACAAAGAATTTACACCTGAATTTAGACTCAGAGATTGTCAAGGTTGGAAGGAAAGTTAGAGAACATCTTTTTGAATCCCAGCCTTTAACTGAGCCCAGAAATGGGACGTGACTTGCCAAAGGTCACAGAACTAGTAAATGGCAGCGATATATCCATGAGACGCCACAACCACTAAATGAGCAGAAAATTACTTCATAAAGCAGCATATTATAATGACTATACTCCTCAGGGCAGGGAGAATGAAACAGCTATGTTTTCTTTTTAAAAAGAACCTTCAAAAAGAGGGGGGCATAAAACATTGGTATCTTGAGAGGCAAATTTGAGCATGTATTCTTGGCAATATAGCTAGGAAAAAGAAATCTATAAATTGATACAGATATTTGCTTTTTTAAATCAAGGAATATTAGAATTAGAAAACCATTTTCCTTCAACATATTAGAAAACTACTTTATCACTGATAGAATTAGCACTTTGTGATAGTTCAGTAGAGAGAATATTGTGGACAGAAAACCACATAGAGTTAATAAGCAGGGCCTAGAGCTGAGCAGGAGAATGGGTTATATTATTGCCTTTGGGAAACAGAAAAGCTCTTTTAATGACCTCAGAAATCTCCCTGAAACAAAGGCCCTTCTTTCAAATACCAATATTCTTCTGGTTTTACATTAACTGTAATTCATGTAATGTGTCTCCAAATAGGTCTCTTTATAGTCTCCAAATGA
The DNA here is from genome assembly GCA_011680675.1 of Gymnobelideus leadbeateri. Taxonomy (NCBI): domain Eukaryota; kingdom Metazoa; phylum Chordata; class Mammalia; order Diprotodontia; family Petauridae; genus Gymnobelideus; species Gymnobelideus leadbeateri. The sequence continues at coordinate 364,668 of WOXC01000311.1, forward strand.
TTTTAGTTGAGACACATTCAAAGGGCGGTGGAGAGGCTCAAGGTGGGTCTCAGCAGGCTGCATGCAACAAGTTACCAATGTGGAATAAGTCTGAGAAATGGTAGAAAGGATTTCTTCAAAGAAATGCACAAGCAAAAAAGATGGGCCGGTCATGTGCTGGAAGCAAAGGACAGCAGACAGGTAAACTGCCCGTTGGTATTCTTTTGGTGTCATGAGAAAACAAGGAAGGTCACAGAATGTTGGGTGGATTCCTTCTGGTGAACTCATAAGACACGGACAAGGATCACACAGGAAAGGCAGGCATTCTGATCGTGAATTAAATGATCAGAAAGATTACCTATATTTACCAATTTGAGCATGGGATTGGCACCCAACATAAAGAAATTTTCTTCTTCTCTTTATCAGTGTGACTTATATCATACAGAGCAAGGTAAAGGATGTGAACATTCACCAAGATCCCTTAATTGGTCTTATGTCAAAAGATACACTTTAAAAAAAAAAAGAATATTCCACTTAGTACACTCAATAACGTTTAAAATGAGTGGTCAATTGACTTGATATATGTGAGCACTTAAAACCCATGGTAATTTAGGAGGCTACTTTCAGATATGGACCATATGACAAATCTTGATTAATAATTCCATTTGAACTCCTAAAATTAAAACTCTTTTGAAAAAAAAAAGCAAGATTTATTTTCATAATCTTATTCTAGATCCTTGGTGCTATCATTGATCCAAAAGTTTAAAAATGTGTGAGGAGGCAGAACTGTATTAACTTAGGGGATGAATCAGATTTTTAAATTTCATGCACTGTGGAATTAAATTTTTGTTTAGGTCTGGGAACAATCCTTCACAGTGAAATTCATAATCACAGAATAATACCCCTATCAATATCTGTCACCACATCTGGCAATAATGAAGACAAATTAACAGCAATATTTAGAAAATCTGGAAATATGATAAGCTGAGGCATGTAAAATCCATTCTCTGCACTTAGTCCCTGGTGATTTAAGGAAGTATCAACTTCCTGCTTTACTATTCTAGTGTCTAAATAAAATGGGGAAGGTTATACTTCAATCTGGGTGCCAGGTTTCTGGCTTATAAACAACAAAATTCTAAAACTCAGTTCCATTAAGCAAGGAAACCTTTTGCTTCCAACTTCTCCTCTGAAAAGCATTTGTATGATGTGTACTAGTCCAGCAGCTGCTTTCCATTTGGTTTCAGAGAAGCCTGACAAGAACATAAATTTGCACCTTCAAAGTATTAAGGCTTAAAAATGTGTATGTGCTGTACTAGTAACTTTTTTGGTATTAATATTAATAGATCTTTGAAAAGAGGCTTGATTTTTTAACTTAAAAAACATCAAGAATCTACCAAACAAAAACAAAAATCACGATTTTTGAAATGATCAAATTTAATGAGTTGCTTCCTTTAACCACTTCCACCTACTGAAACTTATTTTGTAAAACATAGAATTACATTCATTTTTCACATGTCATCTCCTTTTTCCATTTCCACACCCAAATACTTGTTGTTCAGTCATGTCTGATTCTTTGTGACACCATTTGAGGTTTTCTTGGCAAAGAAACTGGAACGATTTATCATTTCCTTCTCCAGCTCATTTTAGAGTGGAGGAAACTGACACAAAGGGGTTAAGCAAATTGTCTAGGGTCAAATAACTAGTAAGTGTCTGGGGCCAGATTTAAACCCAGGAAGATGGTCTTCCTGATGCCAGCCCCACTGATAGAAATCAAATATTTCAAATGGACCATTTTCCTTGATTTGTTAACTAAATTTTCTGATAGTTTTAAGTACTAGAGTTGTAGCAACTACTTCACCTGAGAACTCTGGGAAACCATGAAGAACCTATGGTGAATGTGCAGGTGTAGAATCATTCAGATAAGATATCTCATTCGAGAGATATCTTATTCATTTAGAAGAGGGAACTAGGTGGCACAGTATTTTTTTTTCTTTTTGGAAGGGGGAAGGCAGGGCAATTGGGGTTAAGTGACTTGCCCAAGGTCACACAGCTAGTTTTTTTTGTGTGTGCACTAAATATCTGAGGTCGGACTTGAACTCAGGTCCTCTAGACTCCAAGGCCAGTGTTCTATTCACTGAGCAACCTAGCCACCCCTAGGTGGCACAGTATTGATAGTGTTTTAGGCCTTTTTGGGTCAGGCAGAGTTGAGTTTAAATCTGGCTTCATATACTTCCTAGTGTGACTCTGGGCAAATCAATTAACATATCTGCTTCAGCTTCCTCATCTGTAAAATGGGGATAAAAGAGAAAGAAATGCAACACATAACCACTGTCACCTACATAGGTGTAATAAGATGATGAATGTAAAAGTGCTTTTGGAAAAGTGAAAAAAAAACTGTACAACACAAGGTGTTGGAGTACAGCTTAAACTGTGTCATAAATGCATTGGTGGGATAGCAAAGTGCTTTTGGCCATTTCTGCTGTCTTACTACACACCCTTCTTCAACAAACCTCTATCATTTACATTTAGAGACTCATTAACATAGCAAATATAATATTCATTCATTTGTGAGGTGGAAAATATCTGGAATAAAAATTGGTAAGATGAATTCCAAAGATTTAAGTTAAAAAGCAAATTTGTACAGTAATTCCTATTTCTTTTTATCTGCATGGATTTTGGGACCACATGGACCCACATTTAATTACATGTCCCATGTGGAAAAAAAAAGATTGATCCACCTTCATTCCAAGAAGGGATAAGACTGTGCTATTTTTTAAAAGGCTTTAGTACTCATTTTCAATAAAAAAGAAATCTGGCGTTATAAAAATACATAAAATAGTCATGATATTTATACCATTAATTTACAAAAGATACAATTTTGCATAAAACAAAGCTATAAAATAGTTTAAAATGATATTCTTATATGAAAGTTATTCCCTGTATAAAATTTTATAACATTTTGGCAGTTTTTAAAATTCGTATAAATAGGCATTTTGGGGTATCCTTTAAAAATTCAGTTTCCTTTAAACTCATAGGATTTTCTTTCTTTTAAATAAAAGTCTGCTTGAGGTAGTATGTTAGAAGATTTCTTTGGTTCCACTCAACAGTTAGCAACAGTGCAGCTATGTGTCCAGGGTGTAAGACTGAAAAGTAGGAGTCCTATAGCCTTCCAAGACTTGTTTATAGGTGTGTGTGTGATTTTCTCCTTGAAAAACTGTCCTCTCTCTCCCATCTTCTTTTAATTCAGAGGAAAAGTCTTGGGAGTCATGAGAGTTCATATGTAAAGTTTTTGGCTGTCCACAGCTTGAAAAAGCATCCAGTTGAGGCTTCCCAAGAGGCTTTCCAAATGTTCCTGTAATGAAGAACACATATAAACAAAAATGATTACGGTAATAAATTCTCCTACTGATGCAATATGGCTCTGGATCATGGAACTCCATGACCTGAGAAGAATCAAAATTGTGGGTGACTTAAAGGGAAATGAAAAGATGTGTGTGAGTGTGTGTGTGTGTGTGTGTGTGTGTGTGTATGTACACAACAGATTACCAGTATTGACTTATATTCAAAAAGTGCCATGAAAGGTAAGGACAAGGAGGTGAGATAATTAAGTATCAAGAAGGAAACTCAACAGATGGAAAACCCAAGTGTTAGACTACTATCCTTAATAAATGAAAAAAGGGTGAAGAGAAGGCTTCCAGCATATTAGAACCTTCCTGGAAGAGAACTGGAAGGAAAGAGTGAGGAAGCCTTGGGATCTGGACTGATGGAAGTACTTAACCAATGAAATCTTAGACCTATCTACATAGTTCACATTTACATAACCCTTTACAATTTACATGTACAAAGATTCAATTTTTTAAAGTCCCAAATCTCTTAAATAGGAATTTTCAAGGACTCTGCATCTGGTGTCATTATCCCCAGTAAACAGACAATATGGGTGGGGTGCCTACATAGTGGAATTTAAGAAATTAGGTGTGCTTTTCATCCCTCTTTACTCCTACCCACTTAGTAAATGAATGCATATTTTATCTTTTCTCATCTTCCATTAATATTTAACTAAACTAAAAACACTAAAACCTACATCTTACTGCCTCCCGGTTGTTGGCATTTGGCTCTGATGGTCTTTTCTGCCAGAAAGGACCCAAAATTGTCTTGCTTGCAGTTCTTGCTAGGTAGACACGTTGTTTTCCACCCTTCTTCTGTGGGTTTAGTTATTAGCTACTAGACATCCCAAACCACAGTCATGCTGTACACTCGGCTCCACCCCAAAGCACTTTGTAGCCCAAAACCACTTTTTCCACATGGCTGAAGGGCTGAGCTCCTAAGCCACTCCCTGAACTCTCATCTCTTTGGGGATACCACACACAGTGATTCCCAGAAAACTCCTAAAAGCGGTTTCTTAAGTCTAGATTAAGTGTATAAGAGAGTAAAAAAAAATTCCTCTCCTTTGAATCTGCCTAAAAGAATATTTACACTATCATAAATGAATTTATTTCTCCACAAGGGAAATCATGATGTGGCAAAAGGCATGCTAGATTTACTATTAAAATCCTGGTTCTTCCTCATACTACCTTTACGACCTTGGACAAGTCACTTAGACTTCTGTGACCTCAGTTTCCTTAGCTGTCAAATGTGTAGTTTGAATTAGAAGCCCTCTAAGGCACATTCCAAATCTAAATATATCATTCTTTTTTGCAAGTCTGGCATTTAAGTTTTCTCCTGTTTTCCTGGCATATAAACTAAGGGCATTACTCCCCTGATGGCTTAATTCAGCTGAGCTACTCACCCATAAAAGCATTACTGGATATAGTAGATGATGGTTCTTGGACTGCATTAAAATCCACAGCATTTTTGTTTTGAGACAAGCTTTTGATCCCAGATCCTTCATTTTGAATGTAGATAGAGTTGACTAATTTACTCATGGGAGATGGCATTCCAACACTACTCATATTTTGGTCACAGGATTCCTCTGATGGATAGGAACATGGGTAGCACTCTGTTTTCTTTACATAAGTAGACTCATAATGATCCAAGCAAGCAGTTCTTGGGTCTGGGTTGCAACCTTTTTATATGTGGGGGAAAAAAAGAATACAAGAGAAATTTCAGTTCTGAGAGTTAGCACTGCTAGGGATTCCACAGAGAGTCATGACAATTCAATTTCAACTTCAGCTCTCAATCTACTTACCTGGGCGGTAGGTATCAAAAGAATCAGAGCCATAGACAGGCCCCTTCAGATACCCAGTGCCTGTCGTTCCGAGGTAGTGGCATAAAAACGGATCTGTTACACCTTCAATGTCTGTCTCACTGCTATTATCCATATGACAAGTGCCTTGAAATCCAAAAAATATGTATCATCATTATCATCATCACAGCTAATATTTATATAATTTTTATATACATAAATTACATAATTTATATAATTCCTATCATGTACTACTTACTGTGCTTCACAACCTTCACATTTATCTTGTTTGATCCTCACAAAAACCCTGTGATGTAGGGGCTATTATTATCCCCATTTTACAGAGGAGGAAACTCAGGCAAACAGAGGGTTTTTTTTTTAAGTGACTTGCCCAGGGTCACACAGCTATTAAGTGCCTGGGGCCAGATATGAACTCATCAGATTTTCCAAAGTACAGCCTTGGCATTCTATCCACTGTACCACCTAAATCAGTCACTTACTTACAAACAAATATTTTCCTATCTGTGGGATTTTTTTCCCCCCAGATAAAAAGAGGACATTTTGGTTAGGTCATCATAAATAACACCTCTGTGGTATCTTTGGGGTAAATTTATGACCACTTCTTGAAGTCGAAGAAGAATGATAGGAGGGGATTATTAAGGAAGTTAGCACTGATCACAGATTTAGAGCCGGAAGAGACGCCAAAAGCTATCTAGCACAATCCTTAGTTAAGTGATCTGTTCAAGGTCATGGATGGTTTGGTGGTAGGATCTGAACCCAGATCTCTTTACTTCAGGGCCATTGTACCACCTTGTTTCCTCTGATGAAAGCCAAGTCAGAATTAGTTTTTTCTTACTAAAAGTGATACTAATCCAGTGAGTTAGTAGGGGGGTTGATACATATCAGCACTTCCTCTAAGATAAAACATGAAAGCCTGGGTTTGGCATATATAACCCTTCCAAGTCTGGCCCCAGACTACCTCTCCAGACCTATTACTCATTATCCCCCTTCACACATTCTGTGGTCTATCCAAACCGAACTATTTTCCATCCTAGACACACAATATCACATCTCCTGTCTCTGCATCTGTGTGTAGCCTGTCCCTTAAATTTCAAATTCACTGCCTCTTTGCCTCTGTCTTTTATCAAACCTCATTTCCTTTAGAGTTCAGCTAAAGAGTAACCTTCAACATGACATCTTTTGGGGTACCCACAGCTACTAATGTCTCCTCTTTTCTGAATTAACTTACATTTGCAGGGTATATATTCTGTATTTATTCCTATGTGTACACACTGTCTTCTTCTAAAGGATAGTAGCTCCTTGAGGGATGGGACCGCATTGTTTTTTATTCACAGTGTTTACTACAGAACAGGTGCTTAATACATGTTTAGTAACTGACACTCTCATTTAAACAAGCAATAACATGTGGTCATAGCCTAAAAAAGATTTAAGATTATAAAAGTAGGGACTTTTCAGTGTTGCATGAAGGAAAGCAAGTTCATTTAGTCCACTTGTCTTGGTGTGGATGGACACAATGAAAGATTTCCTAATAGAGGAAAGAGCAAGATTATGTAATTCAGCTTTATACCAATGACCTTGGGCTGGGTATAAATTTCTGTGCTTCAGTGCTTGGCAAAGCATTTAGTCTGACATCCATTTTTATTTCAAATACCTACCATTGCTGTCACGTTGTAAAAGATAGCCACCCCCTGAAGATGTGATAAATTGGTGATGGCTCCCATTTTCTGATGAGCCGTACCCATCCTGTCTTTCAGCTAATGTTCCCTGGGATGACAAATAACTTGGAATATCAGCTGGTAGATTTGTTTCATCTGTGATTAAAAAAATACAGCAGGGATTAAAAATATGTATTTTATGCGACATTATAATTATAACATAATGTGATATTATGTTATATATAACACATGATTATATCAATGTAGAATTATATATACACATATTACAAATAATATAATATCAAAAATATGAAATATAAAGGTTACAATGCCTGTTGATATCCCTCTGAACAACAGTCAATATCATGAAGATTTCTAAACTTTTAAATATGGGTTAAATGCAATGAGGACCAAGTTTTTCTAACAAAACTGGTTTAGATCAAGTAATTCTGTCTTGAGCAAGCAATGGGGCTATGATTATTTAAAGAATAGAGTCTGATTTAAAAGTTAACCTTAGATTATCTCACCTAATCAGTCCTCTTCCTGAAAAAATGCTAAATCAAATGAAGAGTTTCCTTTCCAAATAACATAAACTAACATTTCAGGACATAGATGTCCAATAAGCCAAAATTAAATCCCCCCAAGCAAAGATCACAGAGTAAGTTTGATAAAAGACTTTAAGTCTTTGTAACAGAGATAGAGACCCTCCTATCTTCTGACAGCAATGGTAAAATTTATAATGATGTATTTCAACATGTGCTTTGAAATGTACATGGAAATCAAACACAAATGCACTTTGGGCTGAGGGCAGAGCGAAAGATAATGGGAGTAATGCTAATTTTCACTGATCATGTTTCTACAGACTGAAGCAAATGAGTCACCCTTCTGACTGAATGAGACATAGAGATACACAAATATATGTTGGGAGAAGAAAATTACTCCTGAACCACAAACACACATGACTGCTGTACCTGGTGCCAAGCTTCTATTTACGCACCTGTGTTTGTAATGCTGCAATCTTCATTTCTCCTCCTTGTGTGGTATATGATGACCACCCACACTAAGGAAGTGCCCACCACACAGCAAACCACTGCTATGATCACAACTCCCACGGTGGCCCATCCATCGTCGTCTAATGATGGGGCAGCATTCTGGGGAGAATCACAGGTGGGAGTGGGAATCACACTAAGTCGCACATTCCCTCTTTCTGTTCCAAGTGTGTTAGACATTTCACAAGTATACTTCCCAGCATCTTCCATGTCTGTGTCCACGATGATCAGAAGCTGATTTCCAGCAGCAAAAAAATGCCGTTCTGTCACTATTAGAGGACTGTCATCTTTAGTCCAGTTTAGCTTGGGTGGGGGGCTACCACCAGCAATGCACTGTAAGACAGCCGTTTCCCCTTTGGTCACAGTTCGATCCAATAATGGCCGCAAAAATGATGGAGTTTCTGAAATGACAATGGGTTGGGTTTTTTTTTTCCTCAGTTTCTCATACATGTAGGTTGTTTTCTATATCACTGGGTCCAGTAAGAAAATATAGTTTAAACTAAAATTTGAAATTTGTAACATTCAACAACTGAAGTATTTTTTTTTTTTGCTTTTTTGGAGGGCCATTGGGGTTAAGTAACTTGCCCAAGGTCACACGGCTAGGTTTTTTTTGATTGTGTGTGTTAAGTGTCTGAGGCCAGATCCGAACTCAGGTCCCTCTGACTCCAGGGCCAGCACTCTACTCACTGTGCCACCTAGCCGCCCCAGTATTTTCTTTTTAAGTGCTTTTTTTCTGCCTGAAAATAAATGGTATTTGTTGTTACAGTCATTATCCTTTCATCTTCACTAGTGTACCTTAACTAGGTTAATGTGTATTAAGGTGGAATAGTAATATATTCTCCAACTCATTTCTGTTGTATTTTCTTTTCTTTTTGCTCTAGAGCAAGGGGAATGGTGATGAAGATGGAGTAAAATCTCCTTAGTATTTGAGTTAAAATGCCTAAAAATAAGTTAATATTAGATCTGCTTGTTGATTTAATCTAAGAGGTCAGTTTTTAAATGGAAACTTTCTGCTGGGTAGGTCTTATAAGGAAATGCCGATAATCGTTTCTCATGGTACTGAAAGTAAATTCTTAAAGCCAGTTATCTACTTTGGGGCTACTTTAGTTACTTCTAGAGCCACACAACAGTGTCTAGACGATCACCTTTTGTTCTTACTTTACAGTACTATTTCTTGCAGCCAGTATGTGTTGGAAGTGGGCCTTGGATCCAGGTCTTCCTCATTCCCAGACCAGTTCTCTAGCCATACTGCCTCTTATAAGCTAAAATAATATTATTAATGAAAGCAGCTGACATTTGCATGGTTCTTTAAGGTTTATAAAGTGCTTTGCTTCAAAAAGACATAAAAGGACCATTTAATGCCATACTAGTCTCCACAACAGTATGTGGAGACAGAAATGAGTAACCAGAGCTCTTAATAACTGGCTTTTATTTTATTTGTTCAATCATTTCAGTCATGTACAGCTCTTCATGACTCCATTTGGGGTTTTCTTGGCAAAGATACTGGAGTGGTTTGTGGTATCCTTCTTCAGCTCATTTTACAGATGAGGAAACTGAGGCAAACAAGGTCAAGTGACTTTCCCAAGGTCACCCAGCTAGTTAAGTGTCTGAGGCCAGGCTTAAACTCATGAAGACGACTCTTCCTGACTTCAGACCTGGCACTCTATCTACTGTTTATTTAGCTGCCTTCGCTGTTAATTATTAGCCAACTACTTCAACCCAGGATTAACCTTCTTTTATCATGCAAAGCCACATATAACAGTGAAGATGATTTTTAAGAGATTGCACAACTCTTAGAAGAACACAACAAAACAAAAACAACAACAAAAGGGCAGGCCTCCCTCCTGGACACAGCCCTTCCACTACCCTAAAATCTTCCCATCTGAGTCATTCTCAGGGATTCTTTGGGGAATAGTCAATTCACTGTAGTTCTGCACCTGCTCAGTCCCATAGCCACCTGGGTTCAGAATCTTTAAGGTTCAACTCACCCAAGACAGTCAGTGTTGCATTTGCTGATATGCTCCCAGCACTGTTTTGGGCAGTACAGCTATAAACACCAACATCTTCTATTTTCACATCCACAATAAAGAACACATCATCCTCTGGCATAACATGCATACGTCGCTCCCGAGCTGCTGGAAAGTCTGTGCCGCCATCTTTCTGCCAGGCAATCTGTGGTGCTGGGTGGCCAACAGCAGCACATTCTAATCGGGCCATAGCTCCAGCTCGGACGGTAAGGTCCATGGGTATCTTTGTAAATGAAGGAAGCACTAAAATCAGAAAGACATATGTTAGTACCTCAGTTTTCCTTGTCATCATTTCAACTTTATATTCTGCTTTTGTTTGCTTAGTTTTAAAAGCAATTTGACATAGTTTATTTCCTTTGGTTTTCAACAGAGCTCTGTGATATAGTCAGAGCAGATAAAAAATATCGCCATTTCATAGACTAGAAAAGTATGCCCAGCAAGGTTAAGCAACAGATCCAAAGTTATTTGGCTAGTTGTAAATCCAAGTTTTCCAACTCCCCCATTTAGGATTCTTTTAGATATCTATTTTGCCTTTTAAGGACACCTGAATTGTTTGTTTGGCCCAGAGGATATATCTAAGAGCCATGAGTGGAGAAAAAAGACTTAGACTCAGTATAAGGAAACACTTCCTAACAATTTGAGCTACCAAAAAGTGGAATGGGTGGCTTTAAGGTGCTTCCCATTGCAAGAAATCTTCAAGAGACATTTGGAGGAGCCCTTGCTGGGGATGCTGGAGAAAGGATTCTCAGTCAAGTATAAATTGGATTAGATGATCTCTGAAGGCCCTTTCGAATCTGTGATTGTCATTTGATTATTAAGGTCCCTTTCAGACCCAAAATGTCACGATTCTAAGCTGGATTTATTTTCCTTCTCTTGAATTCACACTCCTCCTTTTCACAGAGTTAGCTACAAAGATCTATGTAACAAGGCTAACATAAATGGCAGCATGATGACCCATGAGAAGAGGACATATAGCAACATTAGCCATTCAAATCACATCAAGGCATTCCAAGTTGAGAGTGAGAATGACAAGGGTTAGAAAAAGGGAAAAAGGCAGACTTTCTAAATTAATTGTCTCTTTAAATGCAAAAGGAAAAAAGACTCACTATTTACAGTTAGCTTGGCTTTGACAGAGTATGAGGAACCAAAGTGATTAGAAATGACACACTGGTATTTCCCTTCGGTGGTAAACTGGACATTGCGAAGCCGAAGAATAGTGGTGTACTCCATCACTTCACCCCCCTGGGCCCGGAGGTGGGCGTAATTTTCCATTTCAGCATCATGGAGTAGTTCATTATCTTTTTTCCAGGCAAATGTCATTGGGGAGTCGCTGCTGCTAGCAGCAGAGCAGATAAAACTCAAGTTGGAGCCTTTTATTGCTGACTGGGTCTCTGGCTGGACTGTGATCTGGGGTTTAGGAAAATCATCTATCAAAATAAACAAAGGAGAAATGTAAAAATTAAGAACTTAAGTGTCCAAAGACCATGAACTACTCAAATATGTGTACCAATGAAATATCTGGGTAGTAGATGTAGTAGATGCTTGTATGTCTTTGAATTCAATCAACGAATCAACATTTATTAAGCACCTACTATATTTCAGGCACTGTATTAAGCACTAAGGATACAAAAAGAGGCAAAAGACAGTACCTAGCCTCAAGAAGCTTACAATTTAATAGGGGGAGACAACATGCAAACAAATACACATATATATATATATACGTATGTATGTATACACACATATAGACACATATATATGCACAAAGTAAGCTATACACAGGATAATCTGAAAACAATTAAAAGAAGGAAAGGACTAGAATTAAGAAGGGTCAGGAAAGACTTATAGTAAAAGATGGGATTTAAAAAGATGGGACTTAAAGGAAGCCAGGGAGGTCAGTAGGTAGAATTGAGGAAGGAGAGTGCTTGAGGCAATGAGGATAAGCATTAAAAACAGCTTAGCTAGGAACTGGCTGCAAGAAGTAGATGTCTGCTTACTGAGTTCACTTGGAGGCAGATTAGGCCTTTTTTGGGTAATAATCAGTAATAATCACTTACATTTATAAAATGTTTTTACATACACAATCTCATTTGACCCTTACAATAGCTTTTTTGTTGTTGCTTTTAGAAGGAATCTAGTTGATGCAGTGGATAGATGCCATATCTGGAGTCAGGAAGACTCATTTTCAAATCTAACCTCAGATACTTAATAGCTGTGTGGCCCTGGCCAAGTCACTTAAGTCAGTTTGCTTCATATATATCTCAATCTCTCTTTACACACACACACACACACACACACACACACACACACACACACACACACAATTTCATTTGACTCTTGAAACAGCCTCAGGAGACAGTTATTAATCTATCAATCAATAAGCATTTCCAAAGCACATCCTATGTACCAGGCATGGTGCTATATGCTCTGATGCACAGAGGCACAGACACACAACTAGTCAATGCCTGAGGCAGGATTCCATTCCCAGTCTAACTACTTGCAGCCTAAGATTCTAGGCCACTGTAGCACTTTTCTCTGGTATTACATGGTAAGAGGATGCAACTTTGTGGCCATCAGAAAATATGCAGTCAGTTCCTTGATGGAAATAATTTTACTTTATGTAATTTTAAGAAAGAAACTAGCTAAGAAACTGCACTGAAGTCATGGTCACCATTCCCAATGTCTTCAGTCTCCTAGAGCCATAATCGCTATTATGATCTCCATAATGTGGAGTTAGGCAAATAAAAACAGATAATTTGTCTGGTGTGTTAGCAACTGGTTCCACATCTTACAAAAACAGAACTGACACCATATCCAGTCATTTAGGCATACCACCACTTAAACAATAAGCAGACTGCAGTAAAAAACAAACAGCCTAACAATGGTCAGATAAGTCATCTCACCAGGGAGGTTTTAAAACTCAATCAATCATACTACTCCAAGGTACTCAGGGAAACACCATAATTATAATCATGCAGCTCTTCATTATAAGCAGCTATTTTCAGTTTTCTGCTTTTATTCCCTCTCCACAAATTAACTTTCTGAACTTAAATTTCCCAGGAATGTCTAAGCCCCAAGGAGAATACTTTTGATTAATCCAAATCCCCATCCTATACTTAACTAGTCTGAGGTTCTAATAATTGAGTTGCATTTAAAGCCTTACAAATGGCTTGCCATGATTGAGATTAATTTTTCCTGACACGTAGGAATTTGATCACTCTTATTCATACCTGAATCAATGTTCAAATATATAATGAGAAAGTATCAAGAAGGACCCTGGTATGCTAATATAAAGTTCATTTAGCCATGATTTTCATTTCAAATTACTTCATTAAGTAGTTCAGGATTGAGTTGTGTCCTTTGTAGGCATATTTTTCTCATTATTCTTCTTCTTGATTTTTTCTAAATTCTGATTCTATCTCTGATGAGTTGATGGCTTGACAAAGACAGCTGACTAAGAACTAACTCCCCAAATCAAGGAGAAGTCTTAACTAATCTCCATAAAAGTTTCATTTTTTTTGGATAATATTATTTGATGTTTGTCATGGCTGGTACCAACCAAATTTTGTTGTTGTTTGTTTTTTTAAAGAAAGTGTTGATGATCTAGAAGAAGCATGACATTTCTGCTTATTCTAATGGTCTTCCGTTTCCCTTGGTTTTTCTTCTTTGCCTCATAAGAAATTAACAACAGAAAGGACACTGACTCAATAATCAAGTTTAACTTATGGAAGTCAATCAACAAGCCTATCAAAAAAACCCAGAGTGCCTTAGAAAGTAAACATGTGACTTCCATGTCAAATGGAAGTAAGTGGCTGCCAAAGGCAACACTCAGAACATAATTTTCTTAGCAAAATATTACAAAGGAAGATGATGGATTATTATGAGCAATACTATCTCACAAAAAAAAAGAAATATTACAAGGTAAAACCAGTTTAAAGAAAGCTTGGCAAGACATTCAACTAAGTAAATCATTACAAGGGGAATTAAGGATAAAAAAATGGAAGGAGTACAATTAAAACAGATGAAATGGAAAAGATTTATTTAAAAATGATAATTATTTTTTTCTATCATAGAAGGTGAAACCACTGTGCTGGGACCCTACTAACATTATAACCCTATATGTGCTTGTAGAAATGGCACTAAAGAGAATAGAACTAGGGAAAGCAACTTGATACAACAAAATAGACAGAAGAGATCCTTTCTGGAGGCAACAGAATTTCTAGGGCACTGTGGGGCTGAAAAACAAGGTAACTAGAGGTAAAGATTATGAAGGGCACAGAAAAAACAAACAAACTCAGAGCTTCTTAATACGAATAAAAGTAAACAGAAAAAAACATTAACAACTGCCAACCTATGCTTTTGTTGTTGTCAAGTCATTTCATTCATGTCCAGCTCTTCATGACTCCTTTAGGGGTTAGATTTTCTCCGCAAAGACATTGGAGAGGGGTTTGCCATTTCCTTCTCCTGCTTATTTTATAGATGAGGAAACTGAGGGGTTAAGTGACTTGCCCAGGGTCACACAGCTACTGTCTGATTTGAACTCATGAACATGAGTTATCCTGACTCTAAAGCCCAGGGCTGTATCCACTGTGACACCTACTAGCCCTGGTCTATGTTTACTCCTATCAAAAAAAATTATGGGAGGATGTCCTCAGTGAAGGAATGGAAAAAGTAGACTGGTCAAAACCATAATCAACAATAGACCATGTTGCTTCTATTTTATAAATGGCTGCAAGATGTGGAAAACATAAGATTTCACTGTGCTCACTGTTTGTTGAATATGGAAAAAGGCATTTAATTATAGTAAAGCAAAATGCTGTGCCACCTTGGCTAAATGTCAACAAGGTGACACTCATGGCTACATTTAAATCATTCAAGATTCCTTGAAAGACATAACAGAAACTATCTTGTTCAATGATCCCCCAAACATAAAGTAATGCATAGTGTTCTCTACAGTGATAGAAGAGATCCAGTGTAAATCCTGGGAATGGCAAGGTACTGCAAATATTTGCAGATGGCATTGTACCTAGTGCATTCAAGTCCCAGCACAGTGCAGAACTTCCTGGAAGAGATATGAAATCATTTAAAGGAGTTTGGTCTAGCCACCCACACAGGAAAGACAAAGTAGATAAAGGATGTCTATTGGCCTGATTATAACATGTATTTGGATATAAAACATATAGCGCTTGTCTATCTGTTTTGGGGGAAAGGCAATAGGGATGGACAAAAAGTTGCAGAAAAGTTGTAGGATAACAGACTAGATTTCTTTTGGAAATTCTATTAACTATGGAATGACCTGAACCTTTCCATGAAAACAAAGGCCTATCTTTTTTTTTTTTTAACACAAAAATCTACTGTTGATATGTGGCAAAAAACATGGAATACAACAGTCTTTGCAGAATTAACAGTGAATATCAATTGTACAGAGGACAATGGAAAGAGTCCTAGTGTTTGTGAAGAGACTTAACAACCAATGAAGAACTTCCAAAAACAAACAAACAAAAAAAACAAAACCCCAGAGAAACAGATGCCTTTAAGGAACTGAATGACACGAAGTGATCATGTGTCAAGTGTAAGAGGCAGTATACACCAGTGTGTCCCATCGATACCTTCAAAATCCCAAGAGGAAGCAAGAAAGGTCTCCAGCATGGTGATGAGACCCCTACTTTTACCTTGTGGGGAACTTATGGGAGGGTGTAAACAAAAGTGACACAGAGTGGGCAGACACCGATGGTTTGCAATCTGCATCACTGCAGGGAGTTTCCAAACTGAATATATCATAGGTGCATTAGAATACTCAGTACTGCACATCAAAATTTTGATTCAGCTTACTCTGATGTGGCAGAGCATTGCAGTAATCGGCGACAAGAAAAAGATACAATCTTGGCCAGTAAGGAAATTAACATTTCTGCCCTATCCATGCCTTATTTGTCTATTTGGCTACAATTTTTTCCAAATTTCTTTCATATAGGTGTTCTGTAAATATATCACTTTACCACATATTTACCACATGCCTCATCACATATGTGGCCAAGAGGATGACTTTTCAGGCATGTCAGCCTGATCACACCAGCCTAATGACTCCTAAATCATGGAAGATGATGTGAGTTTATTTATGTATGAAAGTCACAGGGGGTTACATTGCTTTGTATATAATAGGAATTGTCTGATAAGAAGAGAAAATGGATTGGTCACATATATTTGGTCATATAACAAGTGTGAGGGGTGATAGGTATACTCTTAATAAATACTGAATTTGGCTTTCTGACTGAACTCAATCAATTTCAAGACAAGGAGTCTTTTATAAAGTATAAGGTCTTTTTATAGGTAACAGAAATTTCTATATTAAACTCCTATCTATAATTCCAGTTCCAATCACTTCTTAGTAACAAACAGTTACCACTTTAATATATTATTTAATTACATGAAATATCAAATATATATATTACATGTTTATTATACACTGATAAAATTTCTATACACTGATGAAATGTGTGTATATTCATATGGTATGTATATTTCATGTATATATGCATACTGATATAAACATACAAATATACACCTATATGTATCTACAAACATATATATGCATTTAATTCTGTGAATGTATACCTACAGGGATACACACGTGTAAATATATTCAACCATATAACTGTACACATAGGGAAGCAAATGTATACACATTTAAATATAGAGAAATGCATACACAGGCAGATATATGTATATATAAATTTAATATTTCATGCATATTTTCATCTTCAAACAAGTTTCTATAGAAGTTTTGTAATTTTTTGTGGGGAGGGCAGGAGTTATGGCTTTGTACAAGACATAAACTAATAATCTGTATCTCACCATGTAAAGACAGTGACGTTAAAAAAAATGAAAACCAACCTCCCCATCTGTAGAACCAATAAAATGACAAAGTCTAATAATCCATCTCAAAGTGGCAAAAGAAAAGTAAATGAGCTGGTGAGAGCAAAGGGATCATTTTACAACCAACCTTCTTTGATTGGGCAGGGAGCAGATGACTAGGACAGAACAGTCATACTTACCACAGACAAAGCCATCTGGACTCACAGCAAAAATACTTCTTCCTTTTAGCTGCTGAGGATGGGCACAACTGGCATTAACTGAATTCTGAAAGTTATTTTCTGCCACCCACTGTGGAAGCCACTTGAGTTGGCAATCGCACAGAAGACTCGATGTATTTAAATGCCTGAGGAGAGTAATTATAGTTGAGTTTTTCTCTATGAAATACATATCTCTGTAAGTCAACCAAATGCAAATAAATAATAACAATCAGATGCATTTTAAAGTTGAAAATGCATATCCCAAGTTAGACATTTTCTTTAGATCGTCTCTATAATGATGCAACAACATGTGTAATTCATTTTTGTGGCCCTGACTTGTTGTAAATGCTAATATTAAAAAAAATCAGTACAGAAAACTTCTGCCTACAGCCATGTGTTGCCTGATATATTAGAATATACAAAATCAAACTTAATGAGTCTAACCAAGTCACACCAAGCATTTCAGTCATCCTCCCCTCAGGGCCCTACTTCTATTTCTTATGTGACACGATCAAGTCTCAATGGATAGACAGGAAAGGGTGAGTAGTGACCTTTATTACTGGAGAGAGTAGCCACAGTGATAAAGAACAGATACGCTGAATTATTTCTACACAGTGTAGAGATAATACTATTAAGAATGCGGCTGTCTAGTCATGCTACCTGAAATAACAGTGACAGGCAAAAGGATCAGACCTGTGATTTTCCCAGTACAGGAAACTACTGAGTGAGGAAATTCCCTCTAAGCAATACTGCCAAGTCAGCACCTTCTCTGAAACTTATGGTCACAGAGAGTTGTCTACAACACTCAGAGGTTAAAGTGATTTATCCAAGGTTCCTGAGTTACTTATGTGTCAGAAGCAGGACCTGAACCCAGGCATTCCTGGATTCAAGGCCAGCTTTCTCTTTATTATGCCAGGTTGCTTCTTCTCCTTGAGGATAGTAATATCAAACAGCCAAAAAACCTGAACAGCCGACTTCTGTGTAGTTCTTTAAGGCTTTACAATGTACTATTTCACTTGATCTCATTTAAACCCTGTTGTATTTCTTATGTTCTATGTATTACTCAGAACAATCTGAAAAGAAAAACTTACAATTCTTGAAGTTTCTTCATTTGTGAAAAGGTGTTTCCTTGTAAGGACATGATTGCATTGTTGCTCAGGTCTCTGAAAAGAGAAATACAAAAAAAAATTAATATGGTGAATCAACGTTGTTTCCTGGTAAAATTCTAGAATAGATCAGGCACTGTTTCTGAGAATTTAGGAAGCTGGGGAAGCAAGGGTTCATTAAGAACTAGTCACGCCAGATCTCATTTCTTTTATGGATGAGGTTCCTGGACTAACATTATCACAGTAATGCCACAATAATTGTATATCTGGGCTTCAGCAGAGTCTTTGACACACTACTAAAGAATCACAGATTGAAATGCAGGTAACATATCTGAGGCCATCCAGTCCAGGAAGACACTGAGCACTGAGGCACAGAAAGCTTGCTTGACTTACACAAGGATGCACACTGAAGAGAACCAGGAATAGAAACTATGTCCTCTGGCTACTGAGTCTATACAAGTCTGCTACTCATTCCACTGGGCCACCATGTTACCTCATGTCTAAAACACAGAGATGGACTGAATAGATGGATGACAGTATGGAATTTCCAAGCAGAATAGCATAGATTTGTTCTGGATCCACTCCAATATCTTCTAACAGTTACTTAGATTGAGAAGACCAGATTCTCACATTTGCAGATAACAAAAAGTCTGTTGTTGTTGAGTTCTTTTACACTCATGTTTGGCTCTTCATAACCTCATCTGGAGTTTTCTTAGCAAAGATATTAGAGTGGTTTGCCATTTCCTTCTCCAGCTCATTTTACTGAAAAGGAAACTGAGGTAAACAGGGTTATGTGACTTGCCCAGGGTCACACATCCAGTAAGTATCTGAGGCCAGATTTGAACTCAAGAAGATAAATCTTCCTGACTTCAAAGTGGGTATGCCATCTACCTTGTCACCTAGCTGCCCCAACACAAAGTTAGTCATTGTGTATGATTTAGTGGATGGCAAAATTGTTATCTGAAAGAAAAGATATCAACAAGCTAGAATAGTGGGACAATATAATGAAAAGGAACAGGACTAAATTTCAGTTACCTGTACTAGGTTTCAAAATTTTCACTAAAATGAGGGAGACATGGCTAGACACTTATTGGTTTAGAATACAACTTGGAGATTTTAACAAGACTACAATCTAAGCATGAGTCAACAGAGTGATATGGCAGTCAAAACATAATGTGATCTTAGATTTTATTAATTCAGCATCCAAAGGAAAAGAGAACATCAGTGTACTAGTTCCACGGTCCTGTTCAAACCACATCTAGAACACTATATGCTAAAGTATGGGCACCAAATTTTTAAAACGATAACAAGTCAATGTGTTTCCAGAAAAACACAATCCAAATTAAGGAACTTTAGAACCTCTCTACACACAGGTTGGGTGAAAGAACTGGGCATGTTTAACTGGGAGAAGAGAAGATCTAATGGGTACAAAAAAGGAGATCTAAGCAGAAGAAGGCCTAAAATGATTCAGTGCTGCTTGTCTTCAAAAGCCAAAACAAGAACCAATGGATGAAAATGACAAGGAAGCAGATAACAGCTTAAGATAAGGGAAGACATCCTAATAATTTGAGATGTACAAAAGAGGAATGGACCTTCCTGGGAACTGCGGTATAATCCACATAATTATGTAGCTGCTAGTTTGGGGTAATTGAAAAGAAAGTTTTTTGTTTTTGTTTTTTCCTGAAAGCTGAACCTCAAAGAGTTATTTTGTAGCTCTTTGGGATTTGTTTGTGAGAGACAGACCTATTACTTACAGCCTTCTTCTGTTTTTAAGCAGGTTCAATTTTATTTGCAACTAAATTGCTGAGCTATGGAGTAAAGGGACATGAACACAGCTATACAACACAGAGAAATAAACAGAACAGTAAATTAATTTTTTGCAAATACTTCCCTTCCCCTTTTCTTTTTCCCAAATTGCCTCCCACATTATATTGTTTGTATAGTAAAGTGAGTCTGAAGAACTGTCCTATAAGAGGGAGTAAAGAAATGTAACAATCTATATTTCACTTATTTTCATATATTTTACCTTTTGTACAACATTCAAAAATGGTGCACTTTAAAAAAAAATAATCGATATTACCATTATTGGAAAGCATATAGTCTTACAATAACCTGGGGGAATAGCAAGAGTGAATGGACAAGCAAATGGTTCTGAGATTTAAAGCTTGAAAGAAACTTATAGACCACTGAGTCCAAACCCTCATTTTATAGAAAAACCTGAGGCTTTAAGAGGTTAGGAGATTTGCCTGTAGTCATGATTTTATCATATTGTGAAAAATTCTATCTTCCTAGGGTTTTTTGTAACAATGAATCAGAAATATTGACTTTAAAAATGCCCTACAGAGAGAAGTGAACAAGATTCCTCTTACTTACAGGTGTTCCAGTGCATCTAAGCCAGAAAATGCTTTTTTGGTAATAGATCTAATCCGGTTTCCCTGGAGCAACCTGAAAACAAATGTGTTGCAAAATAGAATAAGTCAATAAAAATAATTTTGAGAATCCTAACCAAAATGCTTTTTAAATTGTAGCTAAACCTCAATTTTCCCTAATTCCATTTTCAACCCTGAAATAAATGTCATTTCATCCAATGTATCCATTTTAAGAAATGTGAAATAAAAATAAAATAATAAATTCAAGGGGCAGGTAGATGGTGCAGTGAATAGAGTACCTGCCCTGGAGTCAGGAGGACCTGAGTCCAAATGTGGCTTCAGTCACTTAACAAGCCATGTGACCTTGGGCAAGTCACTTAACCCCAACTGCCCTGCCTTCTCCCCTCCAAAAAGCAAAAAGACAAACAAATAATAAATTTAAAGTAAAACAATAAATTAAATATTTGAATAATTTTGGTATGGGCTCTCCAACATGATGACTAATGCTTAACAATCTAGGAAGACAGAACCCTCATGAATATAATTTTCTCTCATGCAAAGGCATCATATAATCATCTTGTGATCCTTTACTGAATTGCTTTTTAAAAACCTTGCTGGGGGTACCATAATTCTGCACTCTGACAATTAAATCCTTGACACTTTCTAAGTAATCATACTATGGATAAAGACTGCAAAGTGTTGAATTCATTACCTTTTATATGAATTCAATTCAACAGATAATATTAGGTACCTGCTTTGTACAAAGTACATTCAGTACTGAGGATACAGGATAAAAGGCACCACTAATCAGCCCTAGGGGAGTTTATAATCTATGTAAAGGGGGTAGGAGGTGGAAAGAGAGGAAGATAAGGTAAATGAACTTTATTTTTAATAGCATTTTATTTTTTCTAATTACATGTAAAGACTTTTTAATACTCATTTTTTTTAAGATTTTAAGTTCTAAATTTTTCTTCCTTCTTTCTTCCCTCCTCCCTAGCACAGTAAGCAATTTGATTGTATATGAACTTAAAAAAAAAGATATAGGCATGTGTGAAATTGTTTCTCCTTTGTTTAATGGTGTCTGAGAGAGTGTGAGTGTGTGTGTGTGTGTGTGTGTTTGCACACACGCATGTATACATATGTAATGGAATCCAGTGATCCTCAGAACCTTGAGCTGTGTACACTATGACTCATCACCTGCAGTACTTTGTGCAGTAACCCTGCTATTTAGACCCCTAAGCCAGGATGAGCAACCCATGAAGCAGTCTTTAAAAAGAGAAAAAAAAAAACTTATTTTCTTGAATTTTACTTTCCTTTCCTCTCTTCAGAATGTATGGCATGGAACTTTCTTTGGGAAGGGCAGCAACAGAGATTGCCAGATAACGATGTGGTTCACAAAAGTGGCCCAGGGTCCCACAGACAGGGAGTTGAGGTGATCTATTTTAACTCTGTGTGTTTGTGTGTGTGTGTAAATACTTACACACGTACTTAAAAGAAAGGTAACAGAAATTCAGTTTCCTATATGATCTTCTTCCTCTTCTTAGTATATGAAATATTCATGTTGGCTGATACTAACATGTTAAGTTCACAATAAATTTGTTTTTTTTTTAAAGAAGGAAGTAGGGTCTATAGGCATATGCTAAAAGTAATTTCAGACTAGGGTAATCACTCAGTTGGTAGGGGGAGGCATGGGGTGATGGTATAGAAAAGGATGGCTCAGAAAAGATTCATAGGCAACAATGGCCCCAGTGTTGGACCTTGAAAAAGTAGGATTTTGATTTGTGGAGATGTGTTAGGTATGCCATCCACAAGAAAGGACCTGTACAAATGTCCAGAAGGTGGGGGAACAATTTACAATACAGTTTTGTATAAACATAGTGTGTGATGGGAGGAATGGGGAAGAAGCCTGCAAAGAGAGGACAGGACCTACAAAACTGACATTTTATAAAACAAAAGGAAGTCACTGAATGCTTTCAAAAGAGGGAGTGGCAGTAGGAAGATTATTTTGGTTGCCACGTGAAGGAATATTCCCAATCAAATTATCTTCTAGAGATATGAATATATGACTAGGGGAAAAGTGCTTCATAAATGCTACTGATACCATCTTGCATTGAACCAAACAAGGAGGAATACATAACCCTCCCCTAATTGTGTACAGAATTGTTCTGGGGAGAAGGAAAGGAAATAATAAGCAAAGAGTTACTAATTAAGTTCCAGATGTTTAATTATGGCCCTGATTTCATTTAATAATAAATTTCTTTAGGTGAAAAACTGAGACAAGAAGTGAGAAAAGAAATCAGACTCACAGTCTACGAAGTTTGTCAAGTCCTGAGAAAGCACCGTTCATATCTTCAATAGTCCATGAGATTTCATTGTTTTTTAGATCCCTGTTGGAAAACAAAGCATTTTATTTTATTTTTTTGCATTTTTTTGCTATTATTATTATTATTATTTTGCTTTTTGGAGGGGGAAGGTAGGGCAATTGGTGTTAAGTGACTTGCCCAAGGGCACATGACTAGTTTTTGTGTTAAGTGTATGAAGTTGGATTTGAAATCAGGTCTTCCTGACTCCAGGGCTGGTGCTCTATTCACTGCACCACCTAGCTGCAGAGTGGAAGAACTAACCCACATGTATACTTCAAGAAGAAACAGCTATAATCCTCAGAGATTTAATCATCAATCAAGACGATTTAATTCAACAAACATCTACCATGTATCTAGTAAGTGTCAGAGGATCCAAAAAAAAAGTCCTTGCCCTCACGGACTTTACATTCTACTGCTTAGTAATATACTGAATTTAGTACAGAAGAGCAATAAAACGTGAATAATAATTTTTTTGGCATGGTAGATTTATTGTGGGACTTGGGAGTAAGAAAGACTTGGGCTTGACTCTTGTCTCATACACTTATAATCACTTAATTTCTCTGACTCTATTTCCTCATCTGTTAAATGAGCATAATAGCACATGCCTCCTTGGACTCTTGTGGGCATCAAATGAGATAACACATAAAAAATCATTTTGCAAATCTTAGAAGTGTTATGAAAATGCTATTATTGTGTTTTATAGATACTATCTCATTTGAACCTTGCAAGAAGCCTAGGAGATAGTTATTATTATCCTCATATTATAGATAAGGAAATGAGGTAGACATATCAGATGACATTTCCAGTCAGCAAGTCCACCATTCCACTTACTATGTCAAAGTCATAAACATTAAAAAAATTCCCAAACTCTTTGACCAGAGCAAAGTCAGTCAAGAATTTTCTAGCCCCCTATTAATGTGAATATATCCAGATAACTGTTGTTTGTCTTTCATTCTCGAAGAGGACCATGACATCAGGATAGGATTTTCAGGTGAATTGGATTTAATGAGAGAGGGCTGTGAAAAATCATCAGCCTCACTTTCTCCTCTGGAACCATCTCAGTGACTAGTGATATCCCCTGATGCAATGGGAGATCTTGGCCTTTTTAAGCTAAGGTCTTTCCCAGGTCTCAGTTTGACTAAGGCAACACTCATTTGGTGATTAAGGCTAGGTAAGAAATGAGGCGAAGAATGGCCTCTTTTACCTAGTCAAAAGAAAAAAAAATCAATCTGGGAGGGGAAGACCCTGAGGATTTCTGGAGGGGGAGAAAGGGAGGAAAGGAACAATTGCTATTTACACTCACTCTGAGCCTTCACAGCCCAGACAATGATCAAGTGAGGCTTAGGCTGGAATCTATTGTTGGTCAATCAATAAGAGCCAGAATGATCTGGGTTTAAGACATGGTCCTTAAGAAAGAAATCTAGCTGGTAAACCCCAAGATATCTTGTGAGCTTTCAGCGATCAAAATTTATATTCGTTTGAGCAGAGTACCCACTCTGGATCTGGATTTAAGGCATGGTCTTTCTTAAAGACCTAAAGGCCTTAAACCCAAATCCAGATGACTAGGTGAATACTAAAAACCTAGATGTTCCAAGAAGTTGGTTAAACATTAAAACCACTGTTCCAACCACACAAGCCAGAGTATGCCAAAGCATACAAAGTATCTTTCAATTAGGTAATGTTTCAAACAGTGAACAGAACAAAATGTTTCTAATACGCAAGGAACAAAAGTAAATTATACAAGGTAAATTAACTCTTCAGATATTTAAAATGGTCAATAGAGTTAGCTTCATTTCTCTCTAAAGACAGAGATGAATTTAAATTTATTGCTAATATCATATGATCCATCTTCCTTTAGTGGTCCCAAAACATTTATGCCTTTGGTTAATTTTAAATCTGTAATTCTTATGAGGAAAAACTAATGAATTTAAAATTGTTTTCCTCTTGAGACATTAACATCAACTTCCTTGAGATTACGACAACTCTGTAATCACCAAGAACAATTTCATCATTGTCCTATTTAATCTTTTTAAGAAACACATATGGATACAGTGGATCTGTTTTAATGAAACTGATCTGGGAAAGATTAAGACACTATTTCTGAGGTTGTACACATTTCCTTCACAACAAAGAAAAGCTGCTTGGAAATAAGTGGGCACATTTAGGAACCAATTAAGTTCATGTACTGAACGCAAAATGTGTAACTTACAATGTCTGTAAACTGGAAAGCCCCCGGAAGGCACAATCAGCAATGTAGCTGACTTTGTTGTTTCCAATGTGGAGAGTATTTAGTAAGCTTAAACCAACGAAACTTGAATCATCTAACCTTGCTAAGTGATTGAAAGTCAGGTCACTGCAAAGGCAAAATAATTGAGTCAATGTTAATAACATGTTCCTTATTCAATTCAACACAATGCTTTATTTTTGCAGAAAAGCTATTATAACAATAATCCTCATAAAATTATCCTTAATAATACTGAGCTTGTGCATGATTTCTGATCCGAGCAAATTAAACACATGAGATTCTTTTCATTTTAAAATGACCGTGGCAATATTTCAGCACATGTATCACCACAATTAAACAGATACACTTGGTTTCAACTTATCACAATACAACTGGGAGAAGGAGGGAAAGGAGAGTGATAGTAAGGGACAGATGATGAGAGAGAAGCAGGGAGGGGAGGGAAGGTGGATATTGTCACCTTGGAAACTTAGGAAAAGCTCACAGAAGCTCTTGTTTTGGCATGAACTCTGTAGCAAAGAGAATAAAAGTCAACTCACAGCTCACTGAGTTTCTGGCAGAATTCCCAGGCATCAGAGCTGATCCTATGAATGGCATTTTGGCTGAGATGGAGCTCCTGCAACATTAGCAAGCCATAAAGCCAGCCTTTGGTGATCTCTGTTAGGTTGTTATGGTCCAACTGCCTATATCCACAAGAAGCAAAGACAGGACTCAAATACTCACTTTATTATCAACCTTGTCACATGCATATTAGAGACATATTTGATTATAGCAGATCACATATCTTTGTTGTTGTTAGGTACTTGGGATCCGAGGATACAAAAAAAGTTTGGTTACCAAGAGATCAAAGGGGAGGAAAATACATGCTTACAAATTCTTATGTCTAGCACTTAAAACATTATTGAAAACAAAATAATCAAGAGATGATGAAAGAGATCAGGAACATAGCTCTTAAGTTTCCTTCTAGCTCCCAATAATTATTTTCTATCCAATTCTAGGATTGGAAATTCTGAAAGGAAACTGATTGTTCACACTTACAAGATTTCCATGTTGCTAAGTCC
This sequence comes from Gymnobelideus leadbeateri, assembly GCA_011680675.1. NCBI lineage: Eukaryota > Metazoa > Chordata > Mammalia > Diprotodontia > Petauridae > Gymnobelideus > Gymnobelideus leadbeateri. Next base: position 390,789 of record WOXC01000311.1, read on the forward strand.
CCAGAAAGCTCCATCCATAAGTCTGTTTATTCCATTTCTTTGCATTTTCAGTGATTTCAGAGCACCTAGTCCTTGGAAGGTAAGTCCATCTACTTTTTTAATCTTATTGCGATTTAGTTCCCTATAAAGAAAATAAGAGCTGCATATTTAGTTTACACAATCAGAATCAGTGGGTATTACCTCGATATATACACACCAGTAAGAAAGAGCTGCCCTTCACAAAAGGTCAATTCCAGTTTCTTTGGTCTTGGGTTCTCAAAGGATGCCTTGATAAACCACAACCTCTGACAGGTCTTACAAATCTTGACATGGGCCCAAAAGAAGGACCAGACTAGGCTGTCTCTGAAGTTTGGAGAAGGACTTACCACTAAGTGATAAACATATCTGGCAAGCAAATCATGAACCAGTGACTAAAATTTTGACTGAATTGGTGGGAAAAGGTGCCAGTGATGATGAAATCATGATCTTTTGGGGTACTAAATATAAAATATTTGTATCCTTTGATTTCAATTTAAATACCCAGACATTTTTACTGGAAAGAGTTTGTAAAAGAGGTTTTTTTTAAATCACAAGTCATATAAAATGTATTAAATTATAACAAAATTCCATTAAAATGAAATTATTCCTTGATTTTAAAATTTTGGTCCATTAAGAATAAACTCAAAACCATTTGTAACAATTCAGGATTGGATCTGAAATTAAAACACTGTAATCATTCCATGTAGCCATGTGGACCAATCAAGTTTATCCTGTCAAGTCTTAGGTCATTGATTATTCTCTGGTTTTGAAAAATGACTTAAAAACAATAAACATACAAAAGAAAGACATTTTCAGTTACTTAAGCAATCAAAAATCACTCTTTAACTTTTTAATCATTCTGGTGAGTATCCTTGTTTTCTTTAACAGGAAGACTTGAAACCTACTTTATGTCTTTATTCAGTACTGTCATTCTTTAAGTTAGAAAGTAACATCTGTAGCATATGACAAATTGAAGGAAACTTAGTCCATCTTTTGGCATCTAAGACATTTTTAACATTGTACTATTTACTTATGAAACTTTGAGAACTGTCAAGGACAAAAATAAATTAAAAGGTATGTTATACTTACAGATGTTGCAAGTGAGGCAATTTAAACATCTTTGGGGGAATAGTTGAGATTTTGTTCCTATTTAGCTTCAGTACCTGAAGAGTGCTAGCCAAATTGTCAAAGGAACCAGCTTCCATGGATCTGATCGGGTTGCTATTTATATACCTGTTGAAAGTAAGTTTGGTAGATGAATTTCATTTTTTTGGTTTTGTCTACAAAAGAAAAAAAAAAGTCTTCTCCAGGTAAGGAGAATTGCTATAGAGTTTAAGCCTACCGCCACTGGATACAATGGATATTTTCCAATTTCTACTGGTCTAAACTATTTTCATTATGAAAGGAAGATGTTTTAATTTCTATTACAGTAAATAAAAACAGATGCGACTCACATAAAAGCTCTCTGAGATGCTCAATAATTTTTAAGGAAAGGATCCTTAAAAACCAAGAAGTTTAAGAATCACTAATTTGAGAACCACTGGTCTAGCCTAATTCTGGGTACGTGGCAGATGACCGGGTAAGGAAGAAGTCTCACATTATCAACCTTGGAAGGCATAAAATAATACAAACTGATCAGTACATTATACAGAGGCTGGCATAACCAAGTGCAGTTAAGTGAGTTCACTTAATTCATAAGAAGTTTTCATGAAGATTTTTCCCATGCCCAAAATAGGACTCACCTGAATCCTATTGCTTCCTATTAGCCAAAAAGGGTACAGATGCTTAAGAAATTTATCAGTTTCAAAGTTAAGTCAACTGATTGCCTTCATAGCAAAATAAATCAAAATTAAACCAGTTATAATAGTAGAAGATGATGTATCAAAATGATCACAAATTGGGGTGGCTAGGTGGCACAGTGAATAGAGCCCCAGCCCTGGTGTCAGGAAGCCCTGAGTTCAAATCTGACCTTAGACACTTAATCCTTACTAACCATGTGACCTTGGACAAGTCACTTAACCCCAACTACCCCACCCTTCCCCTCCAAAAAGAAAAAAGATCACAAATTTTATATTTTAGATATTACTATATTAAACATTTTTAAGGAATACTTACAGATATTTGAGTTGTAGAGAAGGAAATGTAGTTTTGAGCTCTGAAATATTGTTGCTGCTAAGATCTAATGTTTCCAGTGATTGAAATGGTTTTAGTTGTTCAGGTAAAATTTCAGTGATTTTATTATTGGCCCTAGAATTTTAAAATATCATAGTTGATAATGACATATGACTAATATATTATAACATTAATATATCACACTGCTCACATTCTTATGGTGCTTTACAGATAACAAAACTTTTTACATACATTATTACCTTTATTACTATTATCACATCATTTTTAAGTGGCTATGGTAAACCAACTTGTATCATGGTATCTACTGATATGAATTTCCTGTTTCCACAATTACAGGGCTATTACAGGGGCTCATGAACACTCAAAAGAGATTGGCCTAACAACCTAAATGGGAAGAACCAAGTGGATGAAGAATTTCTAGTGACCAGACTTTAACATTTGGCTGAATGGACACTTCATTAATGTAGTCTAGAACACATATCTTGGATAGATATTGCAAAGGGACAATAAGTTAAGTCCAGAATTGAATAGGAAGAAGAAAGCAAACTGGATTGTACATGGGGAAAATAGCACAATATGTTTGATTATATCAAGCTGCTGATATAAAACTGATATAAAACTCATCTATCCAAACAAGTGTCTTCTTCCAATGATGTTCAATGGCTGCTACTGATGGGACAGTATAATCTCTGAAGAACCAAACTGTTGATGACTCAAATGTCAATAAAAAGACATACAGTGGGTCAAATAAAGCTGATGAACATTAGCAATGAGGTTTTGTGGGGAAACACCTTAAACTATACTATCCAGGAGATACATGATTGTAAAAGACGGTAGGCCACTAATTAGAGAAAGCAAAGGATAAAAGATGCATGGCACAAAGTCTACAAACTAGTTCCAAGGGAATGTTAAATGATCTAAATTATTGGAAAGCACTCTCCCATGATGAAGGAATAATGCAGAAGATAATTATGGGAGGATAATTACACAAGAAGGCAAATATAGGTAGAAATCTGTACTGAATGGGATCACGAAGCCCTGACATACTGAGGGCATTTATAGCTCATGTTTCTAAAGTGCTTTCAAGTTTAAAAAGCATCTCCCCTCCAAAAAAGAAAAAAAAAACCCTATTAAGTAGGTCATGAAAATATTATTAACCTCATTTTACATCTGGAAAAAAGTAAAGTTCAAAAGGTTTAAGGTGATAAACTCAAGGTCCTGCAACCACCAAAGGACAGAGCTGGGACCCCTCCAATCCAGGTTTTCTGATCAAGTTCTGTGCTCCTTATACTATGTCCCACTTCCCCTATGTCCTTGCTTTGCCATTTTATACCATCTCCTAAACCACAGGTATACTATGGGAACTACTCAAAAGGCATTCCAGAAAGGCACAGTCTTCTAATTTGCCAACAATAAGCAGGGAAAAAACTCACTCATGGCATTAATACTCATTAACGTTTAAACACTAAACCAGGTACGCAAATGCAGTGGACTTAAGTAAAACGTTCAGAAAATCATCATTAACCCAAGTCCCTTGCTTAAAAAACAAAACCAGTAGAACATGGGGTTCAGACTGATTTATGCTTCATCCTTAGCATGCTTGGTTGAATTCAAATAGGGGAAGGGCTTGTTCTATTAACTAAAATGTCATTTTATAAGAGTAGATCCAACATATTTGCAAAGGTAAATCATCAGGAACAGGATAACTTAGGAAAAAATGAGTATCTAGACATTACAAAGGGGAAAAAGTCTATTATATAAAGATTAAGAGATCATACACTGTAATAGATGGAGCCAAAAAAATCTCTAATGTCCCTAGTGACAATAGGCAAGTCACTTAACCTCTCTGTGTCTTAGGGTAACACCCTAAGAATTAACTCCTGAGACACAATTTCAATCTATGTGGATGGAAAGAGTTGCTTATGCTGACACAATTGACAGATTTTGAAAACGTGTCTCAAATATTTACCTATGAAAGGCTAAAGGCATTGGGATTATATTATAAACTCAAAGGAGAAGAAATTTAGGAGAATGGACTATTTGAAACCATTTAGTTGAAAGTTCTTCTAAAGTACATATAATAATCCATATTACTACCTAAGGCTAGTAAATGTCCCTGAATCATCATTCTTCAATAATTCATAATCTTACGGTGCTTGGTTATCATCCTTGGCATCTCTTTTCAAAGTACAGTACAGAACTATACATGCGAATGGTACAGGAGATTGGGTTGAAAATGCATTGATGTCCCAGTCCTCCCTATCCCAGAATATAACTGAACCATATAAATAACCTATGAAAAAATCTTTAGTGTCTAATTTTTGTTGTTCAGTCTTTTCAGTCACATCTGACTCTTTGTGACCCCATTTGGGGTTTTCTTGGTGAAGATACTGGAGTGCTTTTGCCATTTCCTGCTTCAGCACATTTAAAAGATAAGCAAACTAAGACAAACAGAGTTAAGTGACTTGCACAGGGTCATATAGCTAGTAAGAGTCTGAGGTCAGATTTTAACTCAGGAAGACTGGTCTTGGCCCTGCACTCTATGCACTGTGCTACCAGGCTGCCCTTAGTGTCTAATATTATTTGACATCAAATAGCTACTGTTGCTGTAATAACATCAAGAGTTCTACTTCAATTCAATTAAATATTTATTAAGCACCTACTATGTGTAATGCTCTGGGGATACAAAGAAAAATAACAAATAATTCTTATCTTCATCTACTGAAGAGATGACAACATGGACACAGGTAAGCTGAATTCCTCCTTTGAATACATGTCTCGGGGAGACAAGTATTGTCTCTATTAGAGTCACCTAAGGGCTCAGTTTTTATTAATGCAACTTCAAGAGCAGACAGAATAATGGGGGAACAGTGTGGAGTGGCAGGAAGAAGCACCAGTTAAAAACTGGATCGACACAAATCTGTACTGAAGAGAGGAGGAAAATGAGGAGAAAGTTCTTCCTGTTGGAACAATTATAACAGTGGTGTTATACAAAGTGGACTTTAAGAAAGGTCCTTGGAAAGTCTGGTGGGACATCCTATTTTGGAAAGATTATTTTTTTGTGTTCACTGAATAGAGAGCAAAGAAAAGAACTGAGATATTAAAGAGATTTTAATCATTACCTAGGGCAGATAGGTGACACAGTGGACAAAGTGTTGGGCCTGGAGTTAGGAAAATTCATCTTCCTGAGTTCAAATATGCCCTCAGAACATGCTAGCTGGGTAACCCTGGACAAATCACTTAACTTTCTTTGCCTCTGTTCCTCATCTGGAAAATGAGTTGTTGAAGGAAATGGCAAACCACTTCTTTGCCAAGAAAATAACAAATGGAGTCATGAAGAGCCAGACACAAATGAAATTAGTGAACGACAATAATAAAATTATCTAGAGTTGAACAATTTGGGACTGAATTTCCAGACAAGTGGAGTCAAATACCAGTATTTTAAAGGTTTGCAGTGCCTGTGGCAAGAGCATTGATTAAAACCAAAATATTATAGTCGTGCATTACCATATTTTATTATAGCTCTCATTATATATAATACAAAAAAGCATAAGCATAAAGGAAATAAATAGTATATAGTAACTAATATTTATTTAAACAAATAGGAGTAATATTACTAACTGGGAAAGGAAGTTTCAATGAAAAATTAGTATTTAATGACTGGAAAGGATCTTGTATTTAGCTAATGAGGAAAGGCTGCACATTTATTAATAAGAAATAAATTATCCATCATAATCTTAAGATTGCTATAAAACTTGGAATTATAAGTTACATAGCCATGAGCTGAAGGGCGGACTAAAGAGGGATGACCTCCCAGTGTGTGTAGTCACTCTATAGAACCATTTCTATGTGCTACATGTGTGGTTTTCATGTCATATAAGTATCATACAAAAAGGTGGCTGCTGGGGCAGGGTGGGGGAGGAGAAAACAGGGGGAAAGGAAAACAAATATCTAGACAAAAAGTTCTAAAAAATTAGGGAAGGCTTCTCAAAGATGAGGGTACCTGAGCTGATCCTTACAGAAAAAGGATGAAGGAAGAGATGAGGAAAAAGTGAATTCCAGGCACAGGTAGTATACACTGTGTGGAGGTGGGAGAAAACATGACAAATCTGGGGAAGACCTAGAGGTCTAGTTAAAACATAGTTAAATAATGTTGGAAAGGTAGAAGGAGGGCACAAAAAATGCTTTTTGAACAATGAGGTTGTGAAGGCCACAACACAGAACATTAGTTCATCCACAGATCTCAGTGTCATGTTAGAATGCTCACCCCTCAGAGCAGCACCATAAGCAGTGCTGACTCCTTCCAAGTTTGCCTATGTCCCTCTCATCTTTCAGATTTCAACTTCTAGCTTCAAATCCACTTGACACCCATAGAACCTACAGTGGTGAATGTTCCAGACAATAGATAGGTGTTTTGGGGAGGAAAATAGTAGAACAGAAAAGTAAGAAGCCCGGTGTGTGAGCTGTGCTGACCTTTCAGCCATGCCTCCTCATCCCCAGTCAGGTGAGTGGGCTGGCAGGTAGGAGAAAATTAGTCATAGTCCCTGAGCTAGCTTCCAACTCTGCCGATCTCCCTACCCCTGTGAGTGCTATACTAGGTGGCCAACTGTGCCTTTTCCTCCCCAGGTAGTCAGAAGGGCAGATAGTTCATTTTCCACCAGCCTTCAGTCCCTTCCCCTTGCCTACATCCAACAGTGGGACCCTCTGGATTCTGGTGTAAGACAGGCAAGTCCTTCAATTCTAGGTCCTAGAAGAACATAAGAGGGTCTGATTGGCCCTGGATGACTTGAGAAGAATAGTAGTAGTAGTAGTAGTAGTAGTAGTAGTAGTAGTAGTAGTAGTAGTAGTAGTAGTAGCAGCAGCAGCAGCAGCAGCAGCAGAAACTGCAGCAGCAAGAATGCAAACCAAACAGCAGCAAATGGCAAAAGATAAAACTTGGAAGCAGTTTTTGCATCCAGCGGGCTTGGGGGGTTCAAGAAATCTAGCAGCTCAGAGATCTGGAGCCTTAATGCCAAGACCCATTCTCCACTTAAATAAACAAAGAAACAAAAAAAAAAAAATAAGGCTTAAAATCAAATAAACATCTCCCACCTCGAAACCATGGACTACCCTGCCATCTTGTCCTCTGCTGTGACAATCACCAGACCTCAGAATCTAACCTCCCAGGAAGGTGAGACAGTTGACGGAACACTAGGCCTGGAGTCAGGAAGAACTGAGTTCAAATCTGATCTCAAATACTGAGCAGCTATATGACCTTGGACAAGCCACTTCTGTGTGCCTCAGTTTCCTCATTTGTAAAATGGAGATAATAGGATCCATCTCACAGGGTTCTTGTGAGGATTAAATGAGATAATAATTGTAAAGTGTTTAGCCCAGTTCTCGACACATAGTAAATGTTATAAAATAGTTAGCTACTATTATTATTATTATTATCATTATCATTCCCCATCAACTAAGACATTAGGGAAGATGGGCATTTACCACCTGAATTTCAACAAAAACCTTTGCACAGTTATTGAATGTGCTTGAAAAATAACTGTCATGATTTAGTCAGTGCCACCCACGATAACACATCTTCTATCTGGATCTCAGATTCCCTGGGAGGTATCATTTTCCGACTATGACAAACATGTATCAAAATAAATTAAACTTAAAATCAAACCTTCAAAGTATCTTAAAGTATCATGTAAGGATTTTCAATAATAATCAACCATATACAATCACATTGCTTTTATTTAAAAAAATATTGTAGTGAGAGCCAAGCATTTTTCTACCATTAAAATAACAATTATTACTTTCATACTTATAGCATTATTTTAGTTTCTATTTTCCACATGTGTATGTGTATATGTATTCAATTAAGAGTATATGTCATAAAAATTTTTAGAGAGGATATATGATAAAAAAAGATATATGATAAAAAAATTTGAAAACTGTAACAAACAGAATTGGAAGGTAAGAAGAAAAAAATGGATTTAAAATCAAATATAAGCAATACACAACACGCAAAAATAATTTTCTGAGGATTTATACTAAAAGATATTGCCCAAGATGGTGGAATTTTATCAGATGATCTTTAAAAGTAGGACCAATTTTCATCCAGCTACCATTTTGCAGCTAAGTCACACCCATAGGCAAGCAGGCTGAAAAGTCTATCTAGATGGTCTTCCATGATCCTTTACAGTCTTAGAATTGTATGCATTTTAAAAAGTACATAAGGAGAACCAGGAGAACAATGTACACAAGTACAACACTGTAAACAGAAAGAATAATAAAACAAAACTGAACCAAATGTGTAAGTTTAATGACCAACAAAGCTCTGACCCAGAAATAAGAGTCTGGGAACAATGGGTGGAGAAGAGCCCAAGACTGCCAGACACAGTCAATGTCACGACTGGTTTTATTGAACTTTCTTCTTTCTTCCTTTTTACAAATTTTATTACAAAGGAGGGCTCAATGAGAAGGAGGCAGCGGAAGGTAGCTATTCAGAAATGAATGTGACATAAAAAGAAAAGGCATAAACAAACAAACAAACCTTTTCAATGAATTCCATGACTTTTCCATTTCTCACTAAATCACAGCACTAAACGAAAGCTATATATTATCGAGACCTCTAGATTTTGACAAACCTTAAACAAATATTTCTTTAGATTCAAGTGATAAATGAATGCCAGCTGTGACCTGTTTGAGTTCTGCCTATTTCTTAGAGTTAGCTCTGCCAGGAAATAAGCCTCCTTGATCTAGTTGTGAGGTATGGAGAAAGAGGACTGATACAATTAGTGAATTTAGATGCCAGCAAAAAGGACTCAATTCAAGAGAGAAGCCACAATATTTGGGGTCAGGAGGTGTTGATTAAAATTAACCAGACTTAGGGGGAGAAACCAATATTTTTTCTCTTAAATATTTAATGCAAATGCTTAGATTACCAGAATGTCCTTCAATATACAAAATACTAATCATAATCACATTCAGGCCAAGACCCCCTCCCCAATTACTCTCACAAATTCTGGGCAGATTTTGGCCCCCAGGCTTGGGCCTGATATAGTTGCCACTACATAACAACAATAAAGACACGATAATGTCTTGCTAAAAGGATTTCTTCCCCATAGACAAATGGAAAATTCGTATTTTGGAAGGAAAGGAGAAAAATTACTCACAGGTGTCTATCACACTGGCCTACATCTACAATGTAGATAACAGGTCATACTAGCCTTAGTTTATACATCAGTTTGTTTATAAGGTAATTATTAACAAGGTATTAAAACTGCCAATTACTTGAGTGACGAATAAAATTTTCCTTGCAGTAAAAGTGTGCTCCAGCCAAAGCCAACAATTTCCTGAACTGCATGCCTCCTAATTTGCAGTGTGAAAGTGTTCAGTTATAGACGGGCCTTACACAGGGCTGTCTTTGTGTCAAGCTCTGCTCCATAAAATAAAAATTCCTTAAAACTGGCAGGAGAATGGTCCCTGTATCACAAAATTTTTAGACTGTCTTGATGGAATGGAATAAAATCCAAACACCAGCTTCAAATTAGTTCTCCAGCTAACTGGCAAGATGCCACTTGACATGGACCAGCTGAACAGTGTGTGTGGGGAAACCCTGCTTCACACCAACAGGTCCAAAAGGAAAATAAAAAAGACAACAAGATCAAAGTTTCTCAAATCCCCAAAGTGCAAAGCAATAAGGGCTCCTATGATTTCATGATGTGACTCCCCAGCTATTTAACAACAGATATTTATATAGCTTTACAGACCTCACAACTACTCTTGTCAGGTAGGTGCTAATTGATCCCCATTTTACATTTGAGGAAACAGAGGCAGAAGTGAGCAACATTAGGACTAATAAAATTAATAGACCAGAAGAGAACAGAATGTCTTATTTAAAAAAATTAGATGGGAAGTCACCAAACAAATTAAGTGTTTAATTAGTTATTAATTATTAAATTAAAAGATTAATTTAGGTAGAATTGTCATTTTTATTCTATTGGTTTGGCCTACCCATGAGCAATGAATATTTTTCTTGTTTAGATCTGATTGTTTAGATCTGACTTTATTTGTATGAAGTGTTTTGTAATTGTATTTATATAGTTCCTGAATTTGTCTTGACAGGAAGACTCCCAAGTATTTTATATTGTCTACAGTTATTTTAAATGGAATTTCTCTTTCTGTGACTTCAAATAGAATTTCTCTTTCTACGACTAATATGGAAATGTTTTACATGATTGCAAAATAACTATATCTGATTGTTTACCATCTGGGGTGGGGGGAGGGATAGAATTTCAAACTCAAAATTTGAAAAAATATTTAAAAAAAACTTTTAACTTGTAATTGGGGGGAATAAAGTATTATTTATTAGGAAAAAAACCCAAATCAGGTGAATATACCTTTCCAGTCAATTCTGCCAGACATTCTGATAAGTTCTGTCACCTGGACTTGAAAGCACTTTTAATGATAAAGAGATGAAGTTCTAATAATTTGCTTCCTAGTGTAATTTTGAAAATAGCTTCTAGTTCCTTCTTTCCTCCAAAGTATATTCATTTTCAAATACTGAGAGAAAAACTCAATTAAAGTACTCCATGAAAATGTAAGTTTTTCCAGAATTTCAACTCCTTTAAATCCAGGCCATTCACTGGAGCCTATGAAAAACTGTAAGGAAAGGTGAGACCTAGAGGTTTTTTAATAATTAGGAGCTTAGATTAATTTTCCTTATCTATTTTACTTCCTACATCTGACTGCTACATTTCAGCTCATCTTCCAATGAGCCATTATAGGAAAAGCCCACACCTTCACTAGAGAGGGGAAAAGGAGAATATCTACACATGAAACTCACATGTCCAACAGACATTTACTAATCATATTGTTTACCTCCCTCAGGACATGCCAGGAGGGTGGTGCAGATTAGTTCTCCATGTCTGACTCTAGACTAGGATGCTGGCTTGGCAGTTCTCTCCAAAATGGTTTCCCAACTTTCCCTTCTGTATATAAGGAAGAAAAACCCTATCTCTGAAACGAATAAAAGATGCCCACTCCTTTTCCAAGATTCCTGGATGGTGACTGATGATGAACAAAGTGCTATCTACCAACCTCTGTTTGAGATCTTGAGTGCAGTAACAGATTTAGGGAAATGAGAGTATGGGACTAAGATGGTTCCTAATTTTCTCCAGTTTGGCTAACAAGAGGGGATGTGGAGAATCTCAGCTACAAATCCAGGTGTTGGGCTATATGGATGCTCATCTATGAAGTTATCATCAGAAAAATGACAACAACAACAAAAATGGGTTCTTGTCAGCTGGTGTCAGGAATGAAAGAAAGTAAAAAGCAATTAAATCTACATAGAGATACAGACTAGGATCCGGTTAATTTGGGCACAAGTCTTTAGAGGTAATCCTACCCCTGAATTGTGTAGCAAATGCTAAGAGTATGTCATTGTGCTGTTTTGGGGGGCAAAGATCAAAATCCTTATGAAAGTATTTATGATTTTTTTCTTTCAGGATTCTACATATAAACTCTAACTCACATTCTATAGGGGATAGGAGAAAAAAAAACCTTCCAGTATACAAATATCATTACTAGAGGAGAAAGGCATTAAATTATTAATATCACTATTTATAAATGAGTATACTTTTTTCCTGGTAAATAACACCAATTCATTTACATCCCCCAATAAGTTAAAATGACATCTGGAGTAAAATTCTAAAGAGCAAGCATACAATTATGCACATTGTATGAAAGAGTCATAAAAATGACAAACCAAACATTATGAAAACATGACAGTGATAGTTTAACAGCCTCCTTTAAAAAGTTAAAAATCTGCATGTTTGAATTTTATAAATGCATTCTGCAAAACTTCTCAAATATTCTCCTACTAAAAATCCAAATGTTTATTTTTTTTAAAAAGCCTCACATATTTTCAAGACCAATTTGGGTAAATAAATACCACTCTCACACAAGTATCACTGGATAAATCACAATGCTGGTTTTATAAAATGAAGAGCAGCCCAAAGGAAACATGGTGTTTTAAGGTCACATCCAAAGAACCAGAGAAAGACCTGACTAAGGAGTAGCTGGAGCTAGACAAAGGCAATGACTTAGCAGTTTCTGTAAAAACCCTTTGGCAATACAAATCAATTCCAGAGAGCTACAGAATTTTAGATCTTGGAAGGAACTTTAGAGTTCAACTTCTACATGTTACAAAGGGAAACTACAGCCCAGAGAAATCTGAGAATTCATCCAAGGTCACAGAACCAATAAAAGCAAGAGATACCTTGTCAATTATCAAAGGTTAACTTCTGATATACTTGTGTGAATCTGCCTAAAATGGATTGGTGTGTTGCTCTCATATGTAAAATGTTTTCTTATTCTTCTGAATAAGATTTATAGTTCAGGTATACCAACAACACCTATAGCGACTGTAAGTATGGGGTAAATGACTAGCTAATTTTTTTTAAAGAACCATCATGAAGCTGTTTTCCTGACTAGTTATTAAGCCTGAAGAAGCAACCATTCCACCAACTCATCATGAGATACAAGAAAGCATGAGATGGCTTTTTTTTTTTTTTTTTGCTTAAGGCCTTCCAAGCCTTGTTAGGTGGAGCATTCAGATGAAACCAAATTATGGACCCCAGGAAGAAAGTAGAGAATCTAGGGTTCTACTTGTTACTGAAGAACTAGAATGTCAGGTTCTTTCACAAAGACATTCCTCAACCAACAAAATTACAGCGTCTATATGAATAAGAAATAACTGTCAACACCTGGCAACTGTCTCGTACCTATTGCCCAAGACAAGACACAGCCTTGGGCCTTTCAGCTCTAACATGCCAAATGTGCAATTCTAACTTTTTCGAAGGAAGTGTGTACAAGTGACACCTCTAAAAGGTGTGTGTGTGTGTGTGTGTGTGTGTTTGTGTGTATTTGCGTTCACAGCAAGTTCGTGTTAAGCCATTTTCACATCTTTAACTGTCCCCCTTCTTAGAGTCCATTATCTAGCTATGTCCCTTAAGCCCAGTAATTGACGCAAATTATAAGTTAGCAAAGTCAATGATCATTTTTTATAAACTGATACCACACAAATACAAAGGACATATTAATTGGTGAAGTTCACCTGTTTAATTGGAAATGTTGTTTTCTCTATATAGATTGCAAGTAGGAAGTGCTATGTGTAAAATAATTGCTGCTGTTGTTTGTTCTTCATTCTCCAAGAGGACCATGACATCAGGGAGGTGATGCCATGACATACAAGTGAGCTGGATTTAAGTGAGGCAGGGCTGTGCAAAGTCACCAGCCTCACTTTCTCCTCCAGAGCCACCTTGTTAAAGAAGTCATGAACTTAGTGCATATATACTTAGTTTTGTGTGTATGTATGTACACACATATGTATCCACACACATACTGTATAAACACATGTATGCACATATACACATGTGCATGCATGCATATATGTGTGATTTTGTATAGAACGTGTATGTTATATATCATATGCAAATTTCTTCCTAAAAATGAATTCATACAGAATAAGAACTATTTGGCTCCAAAGTAGCAAGAACTTTCTTTAACACAGAGATTTGTCAAGGAAAGGACCTCTCTTGTGTAGATAAAAATAAGCTCTCTCCTTCACTGCACGTTAAAGACAATTAAGAAGGCTCATTAAAAGAAAACTTGTTTAGGCTGGCCTGGTGGCATCAAAGAATGTTGCCAACTGAGGAAGCCTCAGCAAAGGAGCCAGATTCATGATTAGGATTTAAATTATTCTAAGGGGTATTTTTTAAAAAGAGACATGTGTAAAAATAGAAGTCAGTTCTACTTCCTTTCAACCAGAAGCCAGGCTAACACAAAAGATAATTACCATGTAGCACCCATAAGCACAATAAAGACATCCACAGTTTTGATACTGAGCTTCTAGGGGCAATCAAAAGAGTTTTCACATGTCAGTCAAATCACACTTTAAAAGATAAGGGGAAAGGGCTATTCTAAGTACATCTAAAAACCCGACTCTTCTTTGATTGAGAAGTGTAAAATTAAATGGTTAGTCCTTTATATAAAATAAAGACACAAGTGAATAAGGCTGCTGAAGGACATATAATTTTTGAATAATTATTTACCAGATATTTTTACCTCGCTTAATAAAATAGCTAACATTAGCTTTTTTAGAAATACCTCAAAGTGAGTAGGAGTTAGTATGACATTAATTCCAGAAACTGAAATAAGAGCAGTTTACATTCCTATAAAGCTTTACATTTTACAAAGCACTTCTCTTACAACATTCTAGTAATGAAGTGAGCAGATCAAATACTAGCTCCATTTCATAGGAGCAGAAACTGATGAGGAAACTGACCAGAGATGCCTAAGTTTACCTTCTCTAGACCAGGAGTTGTTAACCTGGGGTCTGTGAATTTGTTTGTTTTTATAAAAACTTTGATAACTATGTTCCTTTATTATCCTATGTGCTTTATGAATTTAAAGACATTATTCTAAGAAAGGGTTCATAGGCTTCACAAGACACTGCCAAAGAAGTTCAGGATAGAAAAAAAAATTAAGAACTGTATCTAAGTCAGTCTCTCTCTCTCTCTCTCTCTCTCTCTCTCTCTCTCTGTACATTTCAAATGGAAAGACGTGTCAATTAAACAGGAGGGCTAAGAATCAAACTCATAACTTCAGACTGTAACTGTAGGACCCTTTTCAGTACAACCCACTGAGCTTTAAAAGAGTGAATTTTAAAATAGTCATCTGACTTTCATTCTAAATTCTATTAAAAGAAGGTAACTTGTCTTGAGTTTCAACCCAGTGACTAAATTTATCATCTTCACTTACCTCTTTTAGCTATTCTCCTCTCACAGTCACGGCTCAGGTACTACCTTCCATGATTCCATACCCCACCACCCACATCAAGTTATACACAATCCTTCTTTTCTGAATTCCTCATTCAATTCAGTTTAGGATTCCATTTTGTAACTTTTAATATGATTTTCTGTGCCTACTAGATTGTGAGCTCCCTGAGAACAACTATATATCTTGTTTCATCTTTGTCTTCCTAGCACTTAGTACATTGCAGTGGGCATAGTTGGTACTAACGTTCCTTAAGCTTCTAAAATTCTTTGATGCTCTGGGTTATAACTCAAAAGAATCGTTACAGAATAGAAACTCTATCTTCTAGCTATAGAGCATGAATATATGGATAAAAACAGATATGAATAAATAATAAATATGCATATGTACATTTGAGTGTGTGTAACCTAGTGACAATTTAATATCCTGTGGCACTAGTCTGCTTCTGGAAAAAGCAGTTACTGAATTGTCTGAATTGAGTGTTTGCTTGTCTGAGGTTAAAGTCTCAGATTTCTGAGACAGTAGCTGGTCACCTTGAATGTAACCAGATGGAGAATATTGGAGTAAATGGAGAGTACAGTATGTTTCAGTGATTTGTAAATTAAGAATTAAAGAACTTTTACAAAAATAATGGAGGAAATAATCGGCATTAGGATGATTCTAAGATGATGTAATAAATGGAATTTACCTCATCATAGAAAGTAGATGAAAATTTGGCTACCAGCCATAAGCCAAGCACAAAAGCAGCCTGGAAAGAGAAAAGTCAGAGAAGTCACCCAACAGATTAACTAGTGGGGCTGAGATATCATGTTATTTGAAAAGAATGTTGCTCAACTTATCAGTGGAAGCATCTGTTCAGCACAAATCTATATTCATCAAGGAACATTTCTAGACAGTGACTAGGACAAAAAGAGGACAATGAAACTTCCAGAGTTGTTAGCTACTCAAGCAAATGGGTTTTCCTTACTCATATCTTAGCAGGTGTGTGTGTGTGTGTGTGTGTGTGTGTGTGTGTGTGTGTGTGTGTGTGTGTGTGTGTGTGTGAGCGCGCGTGCGCGCGCGCTTACTTGCCCCCTTAAATGCCGACTATACTAGTGGAACAATGCGATTCAAATCTATGTGTGAACTATGATATGTTTACTATTCCTGAAGTTGCTTTAATATATGAGTACTTGTGATAGTTATTATTTATTTTACCTTATTATTAAATAAATGATGTTTAAGAAATAAAAGTACCATCATTGTCAATAGCTAGATTTGTGTAAAAGGAAACACATTGCTGGGGGCTAAAGAATTAAAATGGTAAGCAGGATGACTATATTTCTCTCACAACAGATTTAAGAATAGGATTCTGAGGGTTTTAAATGATGCTACGTGGTAGAGGGACTTCTCTGAAAACCTAGTTCTGTCAGTGTAGGGGCAGGCTGGAGAAAGTAAGCCAGCCCAAACAGTGAGTAAGGTGTCCTTATCCCTTGTATGAAAAATTTGAGGCAATGCAACATGGGTGGCCACCCCACACTCATGTGTAAACACAGATCTGTATTTATACACAAACATAGAGAAAGATAAAAATAATAACCTATTTTCTTACTACTTCCCTCTCATTTACTTAATATTTTGTAAAATGGAAGAAAATTATTCAAGCACTGATTCTAGTCTAGACTTTTCCACGATGCACATTAAAAACTCCATTAATCTTCAAGATTCCCAAGAACTGCGACTTGCTCAAAGTTTCAAAGTAATTAGTGTCAAAGCTAACTGGAATCTAGAGTTCTTAAAAGGTCTCCATTTCCTTAAGCAATTCTTCACTGTAAAGATTATATGTGATTTTTAGAGGTGGTCAGCATTATAAGGGTAGGTGATAAAAAAAGGTCTCAGTCAACAAAGCCTAGCCTATTTAAAGAAGATTCTTTGCCTACAAATGTTGCTATTTCAAAGTAGGGGGAAAGGAGGAATTAGGAAGAATTTAAGAGGAAAAAGATAGGAAAAATTTCCCCTGCAAATTGTGTATCATGGCTTAGAGAAAAGAGTATTTTAAGCAAATAAAACACACCCCTAAATAAGGGTAGCTGAAATAACATACAGCACAAACTGAAAAATTCCAGATGACGGATTATATCATGTAGCTAATCTCTTGGAATTCCAAAAGGCTCTTCAACTGGATTTTTAGAGATTATAGTACTTCACCTATTGATGATGGACAGGTATAGCGGGTTTTATGGTTTACAAATGCTTTCATGTTCTATCTTATTTGACTTTAACAATACTATCGAGTTTTATATTTCATATTTAACTTAATATTTAATATTGCTACTAGTGTCTCCATTTTATAAGGAAGGAAACTAAGATTCAGGAAATAAAAGTGATTTGTCCAAAGTCGAATAGATTATAAGTTTTAGAGTGGTAATGAATAATCAGGGGCAGCAAGGTGGTGCAGTGGACAGAGACAGGTCTGGAGTCAAGAAGACTCATCTTTCTGAATTCAAATCTGGCCTCAAACATTTATTAGTTGTGTAACCCTAGGCATATTTGCCTCAATTCCTCATCTCTTAAAATGATCTAGAGAAGGAAACAGCAAACCACACCGGTATCTCTGCCAAGAAAACTTCAACTGTGGTCACAAAAAGTCAGACACGACTGAAAAATGACTTAAGAACAAGGAACGATAATAGATCACCTCCTCAGTTTTACACTTTACAAACTGAATCCTAGTGACATTAAGTGACCTGTCAAAGGTTAAAAAAGTAGTAAAAGCAGCAATGCAAGCTTTCAAATCCAAATCTTCCAAGATAAAATTCAGCATTCTTCAAACTGTAGCATGGTATGTTTTCCCTAGAAGATCTTCTGAAATCATCCACACATTTACATACAAACACATACACACATCCTCAGGAAATTAATCACTCATGTCAACAGAGATCTGGACAAAGTAGTTTTTGCTGTGGATATATAAAATATTTTTTCAGTATGCTGATCCATTCTAAGTTGAGAGACTGTTAGAGAAATCAAAAATCTACAAAAAGTTTATCTTTTATTTTAGTCTATGATTAAAGAAAAGTTTGAGTTAGTTTATTATATTGACCAACCTAAAATGGACTTTTGAATTTTTAAAATCACATATCTAAATAATTAAAATTTTAAAATATTTGCTTATTTGAAGTACTTATGCTTGTTACTGAAAAATATTCAGAATGTTTGTTGTTTTAGTTAAATAAAACAACATCTGCTGTTTTTAACTGGGCTGCTATTTTCCTAAGCTTAATATTGCTTGCCTTATGTACAGATGATACGAATGATTAGTAAAATCTCAATTTCTAAATTGAGTTTCCATCAGTGGTGGTATTTTCACACTAGCTCATCTTCTCTCTAACTTTCATTAAGAGTGGAGAGACTGTTGACCAAGGTTAGTGACCCTGCTTGTGGCCAGGATTCATGCCTTTGGAAAGTGCCATCATGAAAAACAGTCACTTGTTAATGCTAAAAATGGCCACAGTTCCTCCCCACTACCACTGCCCTTCACATATATCTCCTTATGTTTCTTTTAAACTAAATAAAATGAATATCATGCAATTTTATGAGATGACAACAATATTATCTCAAAACACACCTTCGTTGTAAAACTTCATGTTTTATTTTCTTTTCCTTCTTTCTTCTTTGTGTGTATGTGTGGTGCAGATAGGGGACATGGCTAATGTAGGAATTTATTTTGCCTGACTATAGATATTTATAATAGGTTTTATTTTTCTTGCTTCTCAATGAGTGGGGGCAAGGGAAGGGGGAGGGGAGGAAGAGAATTTGGAACTGAAAATAAAAATTAAATTAAAATAAATAAAATGCATATTTACCTTCTAATTATGATATACCTATATCTGAGTTGTGAAGACTATATATTAAGACAATGGAGAAATGGGGATCTGCATGACAGAAGCACCCATACTGAGGAAATGAGGATTCATCAACATAAAATTTCCAATGACAAAAACTACTTTAATTTTATTAAAGTAAATTATTAAATCAAATAATTATGATAATAATATATTATATAATTAATAATCATATATTATATAATATAATAAAATAAAATTAGAATAATAAATGATTAAATTAATTAAAAATAAATTAAATTAAAGAAGTCTTCTTACCAAGTTAATAAAATAAAATCCATCCCTCTGTCAAATTACATATATAGCACTCATTTGAATCACTTCCTGAGATCTCAAACAGCTTTTTAAAATCTGGTTATGTTGTAACAATATAAGAAATACATGTTAATTAATAAAATTCACTTAGGACCTGCATAGTCCAATGTAGAGATAGCAGAACATTGATACTTCTGATTTCAGCTCCCTGATCCATTCCCAGCCATCATCCACAACCAGTCAAGTCTTGCTATGGTTTCTATCCCTGTGGCAAGTTTCCCCCTAATGACTTGCATTGGAACCACAGCAGGGCACCTAACTCCCAGTTTAAAGGAATGGCTGGCAACCACCAAAAATCATTTCCTTTTTAAGCTTTTAAAATTAAGTCTTATTTAACAATTTTTTTCAGCTAAAGGAAAACTTATCAACTATACAATTACCATGAAATTTGATCAAAATTCACTATTCCTTTAATTTCTTTTTTATTTTTAGCATCCTTTTTTAAATAATGAGGTTTTTATTCTCTGTCTCCCACTCTTCCCCCACCCACTGAGAAGACAAGAAATGTGGTATCAATTATAAAAGTGAAATTATGCAAAATAAATTTTCATATTAGTCACACTGAAAAAAAAAGCAAGAAAAATAAAATGAAAAAATTATGTTTCAATATGCATTACGGGTCTATCAGTTCTTTCTCTGGAGATTGATAACATTTTCATAAGTCCTTCAGAACTGTCTTCAATACTTGTATTATTCAGAATAACTAAGTCACTTATAGTTGATGATCAAACAATATTGCTGTTACTGTATACATTGTATTCTTGGTTCCACTCTCTCTTTGTATCAGTTCATGTAAATCTTCCCATTTTTTTTTTCTGAAAGCATTCTGCTCATCATTTCTTAAAGCACAACAGTATTCCATCACAATCATATACAACAACTTGTTCAGCCATTCCTTAACTGATGGGGATCCCATCAATTCCCAATTCTTTGACACCATAGAAAAAGTTACTATTAATATTTTTGTATTATAGGTTCTTTTCCTTTGAAAATTCACTCTTTTTTGTTTTGTTTTGTTTTGTTTTTTTGCTTTTTGGAGGGCAATTGGGGTTAAGTAACTTGCCCAAGGTCACACGGCTAGTTTTTTTTTTTGTTTGTGTGTGCATTAAGTGTCTGAGGCCGGATCCGAACTCAGGTCCTTCTGACTCCAGGGCCGACGCTCTACTCACTGCGCCACCTAGCCGCCCCGAAAATTCACTCTTTTTAATCATAAAAACTTAATTATTACCATGAAGAGAAACAGATTTTATTTGTCTCATGTTTCTTGTCTCAAAACACTTCTCCTTACCCACACTGCCCTTTGAAGTGCTAAAAGAATACAGGTAACAGAAAAAAAGATAGTATCTGGAAAACTTGACTGGAAAGCAATATTCTACAAGTTAAATTCTATAGTCTCATTTATTGCCTTACAGTACGTGACAAGGAAGCTGTTCTCATGGAATAAAATAACTAATATACACTCAGAAAAGTTGCTCACGTGGCATTTGCCACCCCTGAGAAGCAGAGCCTGGTGCAAAGGTAGGGACAGAGGGTAATAGGATCAAAGGTCATCTACAGGAGGAAGAAACCTCAGGAGCCACCTAGTCCAAATCTCTCATTTCACAGATGTGCCCAAGGTCATGCAAGTACCAAATGTCAGAAGCTGAATCTGAAATCTGGTTCTGACTACACAGGGTTAGTATAACCAAGCAGCTCCTCCCCTCCCCCTTTTCCTTTTTACTTCTGTTTTAAAATACACTCTAGTGTAAGAGGGCTAAAAGTGCCCCTGTATTAGCACGTATCTTTGGCTCAGTTCTTGCCTGAATCAACCCAGTCAAAAATGCGGTCAAGAGAGAAATCAGAGATACAAAGTATCTGAATATTTTGTTACTTCAAAGTTTTGGATAATGAGTTTTCTATGTTTTAAATTATCCTATAAGTAACAGCCCAGCCAAGGGGACAGACGATCAGTCTTTACATTAGAAAACCTTGTCCAGGACACCCATCTTACCTGGGTGACCATGGTCAAGTCACATGACCTCTCAGAACCCCTAGAAAATTCAAAGACTGAGTTATAAATTAATTATATGCATTAAAGAAGGGAGTTTCCTATACTAATAAAGTCACAGGTTTGTATTTTTAAAAATTACACAAGGATAAAATTTCATATACTGAATTTTCTTACAATGTGACACTTATAGTCAGTATTTTTAATGAGTCTGACTTTTTCATAACTCAAATGTAGGCAGCACTGTATTTATCTCAGAATTTCAGGTTCATTCACACCTTTCCTTACAAGGACAGTGATGAGGCAGTCCTAGACCTTTGATTTCATTGATATAGGGAACTCCTGGATAAGGAAAATTCTTCCACCAATGCAGGTCTGTAACTTCCTCTCAACGTTTAGCCTTAAAGTTGCCTATGAAATAGCAAGAGGTTAAGTTCCTTGCCCAGATTCACACTGCCAGTATGCCTTGGACAGGTCTAGAGCCCAGGAATTCTTGACTACAAATTCAGCCATGGGATCTCTCAATGTAGACCACCTCTTTTTTTTTTAATCTTTTTCCTTTCTGCCCTTGGCACACCATTCCAACTGTCACCAAAAAAAGCTACCTCAGTCATTTTATAGTCAATTCTATTTTGTCTTCTCTAGCTTGTCACTAAACTGTCAGTTTTTCCTCTTTTCCATCCATATCTTCAAAGTCTAGTATCCCTCATCATTTCCCATCTGTACAACTGAATAGTTTAACTGGTCCTTGGGATCGCTGTGTTTCTCCTCCTCAATCTATGTCCATACCAACTCTTGAATAATTACCTTAAAACATCCTCACAAAACCACAATAGTTCCACATTATCCACAGCCTCAGTTTCCAATTTCCCTACTTTGTCCTCCACTCAAGAAACTATGTAGTCAGACAGACATGAATAAATAAAGGAATGAATGAGCAAACAAATAAAAGAAAAGCATATTCTTTAATATTTACAAACACTCAAGTTTACAATTTTCACAGTTATCTCATGTGTTCCTCTCAATAATCTTGGGGAGGCTGGCAGGGAGGATAGTCTAACTCTCATTTTCATGGGATTACATAATTGAGAGATGAAAGAGTTCTAGAGCAAGACACTATTCTAGTCATTATACAGGTGATGACTCTGAAGGTGAGAGAAGGTGATGAGGTCAAGGTTGGACAGGAAGTGGGTGAGGTCTCCTAAGTCTAAATCCACTGTTCTTTCTCCTACAACTTAGTCTCAGAATGGTCATGTGGCATGGTCAGAGGGATAAACAGGATACTTGGGTCTCCCAAACCCTAGCTCTCAGTTCTTCAGTTTGTATTAAAGTCTCTTTATTTTATAAGCCAGCAGTGGAAGTTAATATTTTTATGATGGTTAATAGAACTTATATTTCAACCGCATTTTGGTATAATTGGTTTCCCTTGATATACCATGTTTCTTGATTTTATGCATTGAAAAAACATTCTGAAAAGACATCCTAGACTTTACCAGACTACAAAGTGGGTCCAGGATGCACCAAAAAAAAGAAGATTAATACTAATTCAAAATGAAGCAGAACCAAGAAAATATACATGATGACACATATTGTTACAATAATGTAAATAGAAAGAACAACAGTCAATAAGCATTTATGAAACATCTACTATGTACCAGGCATTGTGTTAAGAGCTGGGCATGCAAAGAAAGGCAAAAAAAGAGCTCTCAAAAAGCTCAAAACAATCCAAGCCAAATGTTATAAAACTAATGATAAATACCAAGCCAGTTCCCAAAGAAGAGAGATGAGAAAGCATTGTCTCTTTCCCCAACTCTGCATCTATGTAGAAATGTGAGTGTGAAACAGGATATGAGGTCAGTTTTTTGCTATGTTGGTTATATCTGCTGAACTCATCTGAACCCCCTTTTAAAAATCCATTATTGGGGCAGTGAATAGAACAATGGCCCTGGAGTCAGGAGGACCTGAGTTCAAATGTGACTTCAGACACTTAACACTTAGTAGCTGTGTGACCTTGGGCAAGTCATTTAACCCAAATGCCCTGCCTTCCCCCTCCAAAAAGAAGACAAAAAACAAAATCCATTATTATAAAAGAAGGCTCTCTGGAAGGGAGGGAGAGACATTCGGATATGTAATGATCTGAATAAAAAATATATCAATAAAAATTTACTTTAAAAATAGGGAAAGAGCATGCAAACCTGGAAGGATCATGTCTTCTATCCTATACTGATTTATCTCAAATCATTATACATATGCTTTGTTATTCCAAACACAGAATAAGCTCCTCAAGAGAAATACCTATATCTCCTTCTACTACCACAATATCTATGCTTATTGCTGGGACCAAAGCAGGTGTTCAAAAATTATTTGATTGTTAGCATTAGACATTAAGCATATAAGTTGATCAGAAATTACTCTCTGGATGAAAACAAGCAATGGTTAATAAGGGAGTGGATGTAGAAATATATCTCAATATTACTAAAATTGCATTTCACCAACTATTATACTGCACGTCCCTGAATTTTGAGGGAAACAGATAAAAGCAATTTACTGTATATGACATCATCTTTACTAATGACTTAGTGGTAATTTCTAACTGTGGCAATTTTCATGCCACTGAAAACCAGTACATTTGGCACAGTCATCACAAAATTAAAAGAAAATATTTTGTCAAACAATTGTCCAAAATCTTTAGTCTACTCCCTCTCCTGAATTCTGGTTCCAATTGGTCAACTGTCTGCTGGACGTCTCTCCTTAGAGGTTGGGTAGGTATCTCAACCCATTGCTCCTCCAAACATAGCTATTTCTATCACTGACATCAATCTCTTCCTAGCTGCTGAGGTTTGTCACAGAGGTATCCTTGACTCTCACCTTACTTTTAGGTCTATTCCCCACTCCACTCCACCCTCACATCTAATTAATTCTAAAGTCTTATTGATTCTACCTCACAATATCATGGGATCATAGATCAGCCCCTTCGTTTTATAGAAGAAACTAGGGCCAAAAGCATTTAAGTGATATGCTAAAGGTCACCCAGGTGAATGGCAGAGGGTTAGCAGTCAGATCTTCTCATTTCAAATCCAATATGGAGTCCGCTAAACCATCCTGCTCTCCACACCTCTTTCCCATTTCTTCCCTACTTCTATACAAACAGTATCCTTCATCAGTTCATACCTAAACTCCTCTAAACTCCTACAATTGTTCATCTGTTGTGTTTCAGTCATGTCCAACTCTTCCTGAGCCCAGTTGGAGTGATCTTGGCAAAGATACTTGAGTGGTTGACCATTCTCTTCTCCAGCTCAGTTCACAAATAATGAAACTGAGACCAAGACGGGTAAGTGACTTGCCCAGGGTCACAAAGCTAATAAGTGTTTGAGGTTGGATTTGAACTCAGGTCTACCTTACTCCAGGTCCCAGTGCTCTTTCCATTGTACCATCCCGCTGCCCCACCCCAAACTCCTACAATAACCTATTTGATTCCTTAATTCTAGTCTACCCTCTCCAATCTATCTTTTCCAAAGACCTGCCAAAACCATCTTCTAAAGGCACAATTCCTACTCATTTCACTTTCTGGCTCAAAAACTGTGATTGGCTTCCTAACTCCTCCAGTATTAAATACCAACTCCTTATTCTGGGCTCTTTTTTAGCTGTTTCTCAAATTTAACCCTTCAGTCTCTGTGAAAGCCATTCCCCATACATGGGATATAATCCAAATTAATCTGTACTAATAGTTAAATTTCTATGAAGGATTACATTTGTAAAGGGGAGTAAATAAATCTGGAGAGATAGTTTGGAGACCCCAATAATGGAAGAGTCCTAACTGACAGGCTAAAAAGTTAGTATTTCATTCTAGAGCAATGGGGAGCCATTAAAGGTGTTTGAGCAGGGGATGACACAGTCAGATATGTATTTTAAAAAGATTTTTTGTGCAAGTATGTAGAGGACAGAGTAGAGGAAGGAGAAACTGAAAGTAACCCTATGAATTATTTTAAAAACAACTCATTCCTCTTATTCACTGATCACATTTTATTTTGCCAAAATAGGTCATCAACTGAAATAAATATGCCTTTGGATTTTCCAGCTACAATTTTTTCTTTTAAAGAAAATGGGTTTGCCTCTAAAAAAGCACCTCATCTATCTCTGGACATGCTTTATAAATTTTAAACAAATATACATGTGTTTCATATTACTTAATGAAGCCTATAGACAAATAGAATAGCTACAGAAGAAATAAAATTAGGTCAGACAAGGAGGTTTTTCAGAATCTTCAAATCTGGGGGAAGAGGGTAAAGCTATTTGGACAATTTTATTTATATTAAGTTAACAAGTGAGGGAAAATTACCCTTGGCTTCTGTGGAACCATTTCATAATTCTTTAAGTGAACTTTGTCAAATAATCACTGAGATCATTAATGAGACCGCGAGATAGTAAAACAAAGGTGAGAGAGAATGGTTAACTCAATTTATTTTATGTATGGGGGCAAGACTTCAAAAGTTCAAAATAATCTAAGCATCTAACTTTTCAGATTCCACTCTTATTTTTCTGAATACTAATTGTATCTTCAAAACTCCAAACCATTGGGCTATTTCCCCATATAACACTAGGCTGCCTAGTTGAATTCTGGGAAAAAAAAAAAAGATTTTCCTCCACTGCCATGCGGGCGACAATATTCCATTTCTGACCTCCACAGCCAGTCCTTTTTGGATTTGTTCCTTTAATAACATTCATAAGGTATCTAGTGACCTCAAGGAGTATCTAAAGGAATACCCAATGTCTTGGCAAGGATTTCATAGTCAAATGGCAGCTTCCCAAACATTAAATTTGCCTAAAGACACATAAAAGTCAAAAACTGAAACTTCACAAAGTTCTAAGATATCTCAGCTTATTGTGAGACAGAAAATTAGTTAACAAAAATTAGCATGCAGTACACGCGCGCGCACACACACACACACACCATAAGTTCCTCTTAAAATTTAGTAGTTATTGGTCCAATACCATCTGCTTTTTCTTTCATTCTTTTCTGATTCGGATCTGTGGAAAAACCACCTCAGTATCAGATGTCACTTAGTTCTTATTCAAACAGAAGAGTGCAGACATTGTGGCTGCACCAGGGACTTAGCTGACCTAGGCGCAGAGTAAAAACAAACCTCTATAAATCACCAGATGTAAGCAATTGAAGAGTGATCATTTTAATTAATTGAACAGCTTCCTTGAAATTTACTGCATTACTTCAACCTTTCTAGCACCTTTCCCAGGAACCTAAGATATCTTAAAAATGAATTCTACTTTTCTTCTAACTTCACTGGTTTAAAATACAATCTAAAGTGATTTCAAATTTCCTATGTTTGCTTACTTTCACATTCAGAATTAACATGAAAACCAAAATACTTGCATTTGAAAAATTTTATTTGAAAATACCTTTAAAAGTGAAGGTTATACCAAAACCAATCTTAAAAGTACAACTATAAACACTTAGTTTGGCCTAGATGTTTGGAAACTGTAAAACAATCTTAATTTTAATGAAAAACTTATACACAAAATATAGTAGCCAAAAGTATTTATGTTCTGAACCACATATTCAATTTTAACTTGATAACTTGATATTTTTGATATTATCAATGTTTCCAAATCTATACAGAAAATCCTGACTTTCATTACTGGCGCCACTTTGGGAGACATATGATGGCTTATTACTAACTCCTATTACTCTTCAAAAAACAGTGCTGATCTTTCTCCATGAGGAAATACGTAATCCATACTCCCCAGGCAAGATGCCAAGTACTAAACACCACTGGAATTAAGCCTCACATCATCAAATGTGTCCATAAAGGCTGAGGTGATTCCAATGAATCCTGGAGACCAGAAGAATATGGCTGCACGGTGACAACATTACCTAACTTTAGGCTGCTGTACAATCACAGGCTCTAAAACACAATGATCTGATTTAAAGGCAGTATGTATCAACTACCTGCACCTGTCTTCATTACATAATACATTAAATATGCTAAACTACCCCACACAATTGTTTTCCACAACTTTAAACACTGGTATTCTGGTAGAGGGTCATTGCCCTACTACATCAAAGAGCAGTGATATTGACTTACAAGGAGAGAAGAGTGATATTTGCTGCTGCTGGTCCCAGATTAGGTATGGTCTCAAATGCATTGTTGTTCAGTTTCCTAGGAATTCCAAAAAGAGCCCATCAGTCCAATGGTAATATATAATGATGATTATCTAAACTTTTAAAAAATGATACCCTGGCCTCCCAAATTTTAAGTAATATTATTTAAGTATTTATAATATAGACATACATGTATTCATATATATGCACACATACATATATACAAACATATATATATACATACACAAAGATACATGCACATATACACATATGGGTGCCACATTCCTTGATCTAAACACCAAGTTTAAAATAACCTAGAGCTTAACATTACTTACACTTCTTGAAGTCTCTGGAGGTGACTCAGAGAACTCGCTTTGATTAAAGACAATTTGTTGTGACTTAAGTCCCTGTGAGGTAACAAAAATAAAGTTAGTATAAATAAACCCAACCATATTTAATAGGTCTTAACTATCTGCATTGAGATTATGGGTGTCTCTATCAACATTAGATAGGGTATATAAAACTTGCTCACATATTTTCCATGAACTACTTCACAACAAAAACACCAACTTTGAGAACAAAATGAGTCTAGGACGTTGGCAATTTCAAATGCTTTTAACCCACAAACTTTTAAAAAGATGGCTCTTGGCACCTGGTGAACAGGCCCTTTGTGAACCGGTTGTTCCTCTCCCTTGATATGATGAAGTCATGCCATGCAAAAAGTGGCTAATTAGGCAGGTTGCTGAAACTGCAGCCGCTGAAGAAATCTTATTACCATAAAATTAAGTATTAAAGCACTTAGTTGGGCCAAACAAAATAGACGTTACTTTTCAAACATGTTTGTTTGCTTGGGTTCATTTATTTCATCATTGACAGTCTCAGCATTTGTATTAAAAAAACAAAACAAAACACAAAACCCTTTAGTCCTTACTTCCTTAGGATCATTCAATTCAATCTCCTTAATTTTTTTAAACCGCATAGTTTAAGCACAGATTGAGCATGAGGAAAACAACTACTGTATTACCCACTGAACAAGACAAATGATTTGTTAAAATCCTGTTAAAGAAAATATGGGTTTTTCAAGCGGGGAGAAAAAAAAGTTCCTTACTAAAAACTTCAAGATTCCTAATAGCATCTATTTCCATAACATAATCAAAAGATAAGGAGCAAAAGTAACTTTTGATATAAAACTCAATAGTTTTGCAGGATGTCACCTTAATATTTAAGGACCAAGGAGATCTAGAGAATACAAGCTAAACAGGTTGTCTTCAACACGGTGTAAAGAAAGGGGAACCACTGAACAGATTATGAAAGCCACAAAATTCAGGCTAGAAATTAGTCTGGCTAGGAGTTCCCCTCCAATTTATGTTAGCCAGTTTTTAAAGGATTAATTCTTTCAATGTTTAAACAGCTAATTAACCATGTAGATAACCAAAGTTTGTTGTAGAAGATACAACCCATTTAAGGTGGGCATATGAGAAATATGCAAAATCCTAAGAAGGCTGTCAAGTTTTCTATCAGCAATCCTACCCATCCAGAATTAGCAATTTTAGTGTAAACCTGGATTTCTACACTTCACTTCAAAAATTCCACTAAGGTTTTACTCAAAACATTTTTGCCTAAGGACCTACCAGACAGTAACAGACATGAGTAGATTTGTTCTGCTAGGGTTATAACATGAAAAAAAAATCTGGCAGAGTATTTAAACTATAAAAATCCTGCAATTACAACCACTGCTGTGCATGATCACCATAGTGGAGCCAGACACTTTCACTTACAGCTCAAGCACACATCCATCTGGAGTCGATCAAGGGAACCGTGAGCAGAACCATTCACATCATGTTTGGAGCAAAAATTGTGCTCAATTTTAGCACCATAGATGTTCACTGATTTCCCATGCATTTTCAAAAAAAAAAAAAACATCATCAAAGAAAACAGTTCTTTACCTGCAAGGCCAATTAAAGCCAACATACAGCCTCCCAAGACCATTTAAGGGGCCTCTGTATAGTCACAAATCCTTAAATATCATCCTGCACATAGTGGGGTTTGAAAAATACTTGTCAAAATGAATAACTTAGTTATGATCAGACTATACATCTGTATTTTCCCATTATTTCTCAAAGTTTTAAATGAAGGGAGGGGGGTAAAAAACTGGAGGAACCATAGTTTATAAGCATGGGTCTGAGTGTATTAAATTCCTTTTAAAAAAATCATGTTTTTTTTTCCTTTTTAAAGGGAAAGGGAGCGAGGAGGCTGGCCAAAGAAGAAAGAAAAATTAAAATATCATTTAATCTTTTTCTCACGTTAACTAATGTTGCACAACTGAAAATGATGAGGAATAAGGGTCACTTAAAGTGACAATCAATAAATCACTGAGATCCCCAACAACAGGCCTTTCAAGTGGAAAGCCACCCTTTTGGACTCTGGCACATGCAAGTGATAATGCCTTTTCTAATCCAGGTACAGAAGATGGAAACATTTGTCCAATACTTTCATTCCTGAGGTTTCTCTACTAGGAAAAACATTGGGGGGGGGGGGGTAGGAAGAAAGATTCTCTCCTAAAGCTGTTTCTACTAACTAAAGACTTAAAGCTGTGAAACTTTTATGTAGCTAAATTTAGCTTTCCTATAGCTTATATTTAAGAAACTCTTATTTCATAACCAACATGCCACATTCTCCTAAATGTAAGCTTATACTATATGTAAGGTATACTCAAAAACAGTTTTAAGATATATAATTTCAGTATTTTTTTAATCTTCACTTTCAATTCCCTCTCAAAATCTTCATCTTTATGTCTACTTTTTTTTTTTTAAGACTTAGAGATGTGGTAAAGGTAAAGAGGGATTGTTCCTGTGCCTGTGTGTATGCAGGAGGAATGGGGGAGGGGAAAGGGGACAACAGGTGGAAAGAGTTTAAATATTTACCAAGATCTTGAAGAGCAAAATATTTGAAATTAAGACCTCTCAGAGAAGAGCCTCTTCAAGACTGTCCCTCTCCCCACACTTTGTAAGAAAGTAAACAAGATGAAAATATTTAATTTGCAACATTTTGTTAGAGCTAGACTTTTCTTCCTTTTAGCATTCAGAAACCTGACTCCCAAGTCAAATTTTAAAATGCAAATCCAGCAACAGCTTCTTAATCAATCCCACTGGGGCCTGTAGAGCTACTAATTCAGCAGAAATCTGTAAGGCTAAAAAACAAAAAGCCAGGCTGTAGCTGTTTTAAGACAGTGATCCAAAGTGACTCATAAATCAGCTTGCTATGTTCAAGTTTTAGTCTGGAAAATACAGAAAAACAGCTGTGAAAACCATAAAGGCCATTTTTCCCTTGACAATCTTGGTACAGACTGAGAGGATGTAGAAAGAGGCCAAGATTGAAGATGTAACATTAGCAGAGACTACCTTGTGGACATTCACTTGGGCCTCAAGGAGATCTCAAAAATTCCTAGGTGATAAGGTAAATAATTCTAAAATTCCAGGGAGAATTTAATAATAGTTGAGATTGGCAAGGGTACAACTCCTCCCCCTCCTGGCTATGAAACTTTCATTCTAACAAGATTCAGAGCACATTTGTAAGCACATACTCCAGAAGTAAACTCAAGTCCAACTTTAAAGGCAGTTGTAAACAAAGTTTTTCCAAATATTTATCAGTTTTTTAATTCTCAAAGAACCACTTTCATTCAAATATTAATTTTACTTTCTGTGAGAGGCTAAGTAGAATACTCTTGTTTACAGTCTTAATTCAACTGGTCCTTCACTAGGATGCTTCTAACCAATACTAAGCACAGGTCAAAACTACAATTGAGCAGATTAAAAAAAAATGTCATCAGTTACAAACAACTGTAAACTCACTAGATACTAACTTTCCAAACAAAAGACAAGTCTTCTTAAAAAAACAAAAACAAAAACAAACCTGAAAAGACAAACTTTCACTAGTTCTTTCCCTTAAGGGAAAAAGGTGTTAATTTGTTCACACCAAGTCTGGGATGCAGAGAAACAATAAGAAATTCTTTGCTTACTCTCAGACTTGGAAACAAAACATGTATCTCCATATACCCCCTCCAAGCTTTTCTAATTATGCAAAATATAAGCAGTGGGTGTCTTCCCCCACACCCTGCCAAAGATTTTCAAGTGAGAAAATAGCAAAGGTTTTGCAAAACCCAATTCCACATGTTGTCCCACTCCCTTCCTTTATAAAGTGCAGAGAGGGGCCTCCTAAAGCTTTCTCCACAAACAAAAGAAGCATTTACATGAAAGAATTTGGACCACACGGTTGGTGACACCTACAAAGATGGTTAAAAGTCACAGAAGTACAAGAATGACACAGCTGGCCAATGAGTGATCACAGCAGGGTTTCTGACAACAGACCCTGTGCTTATTTATACAAGTGGGACTTATTTTCACATAAGTTTCAGGAATGTGAACTTGAAGAAAGACAATTTACTACAGGCCGGAAATGTAATTAAAGACTGCACTAACCAAATAAATTGCAATTTGTTTTTAGTGCACCACCAAATTATCTGCAAAACAAAATCCTAATTAGGTCAGTGCACTTTTAAGACAATGCTTAAATTGTTATTGAACCCCCTTTGGTTTAACAACTTGCAACCAAGGGACACAGCTGCTTTTTAAGATTTTTCTACACTTACCCACCCCCTCTCCACCCCCAACCCCCAGAAAACAAAATGTGGATTATATCTATAAGCTTAAATTAAGTTGGGCTATAAGAAATTCTTCAATGTTAATTAGATTCGGTGGGTGAGAAAAGCACTTCCAGCCTACCTGTGAAAAAAAAAAGTTCATTTTCTTTTTCTCAGGCCTGGATTATTCATTGGTGCCCACCTCCAGCCATTTCAATGTTCAGTTCCATATGTCATCAATAGAGCCATTCACTTTTCATGAAGGAGGCAGCATGACCTCCAGATGAGGCAAATGAACAGAATTAGCCACAGCTAATTGGAAGTCTTCCTGTTTTCAAAGGACCTTATCTCTTGTTCTTGAACAATAAAATCAACGCTCCTGGAGGGCAGGTGCCCTCTTCATTTTTGTCTTTGATGGCCACTTACTAGGAAGGCACCTTGCACATGGTAGACTGTAGTGAAATCAATAAAACTGCTAGTCTAATCATCTTGATAACAAAAATGAAAAATAAATTCAGGTCTCCAGTGTTTACCTTTTCAAAATCCCAGATTTCCACTGAAGTTTCCAGTATTTTTTTCTTACAATTATGCCAATGGGCACCAAATCTCTATGGACTAAGATTTTGATAAACACAATGCATTATTTTAAAAATATGTTGCTTTTTAAACTACCAGACAAAATTTTCAGTTGCTGGAAGGCTTGGAAGAAATATGACAAAACTTAGTACACTGTTTTTATTGTAATTTCTTTAAATTAAGAGGGCTATTTTAAGTTATTTAAGCGAAAACTAATTTCTTTCTGCATAAACATACAAAGTTCTAGTAGGCCTAATTTCTATCCTACAAAATATACTTTTTTTTTCTTTTAGTGTGGAAAACTACTTTAAATATAATGTTCCATAAAAAAAAAAGTAGGTGCCTAAATTCCCAAAAATCAAGAGGGAAGAATTGGGAGAGATCTCCAAAAAACAAACATTTTCTTTTCTTTCTTTTTCTGCAACTCACTTGAAATAGTATTAGGCATGCTACCTTCACGTGTCAAATGCCTAAGCTGTGGACCAGTTCGCATTACTTTTGTCCCATTTTTTTTTAACCCTAGGTCTCCTCCAAACACTTCTTGCTAAGGAGAGCAATTCACCTACTGAAGCAACAGGCCCTGCGCAATTTCATCTGATTTTCCACCACCACGAAGGAGAACGAACCAGGAACTAAAAACCTTCAGAGATGAGAGAAGCCAAAAGGCCTCCTTATGTAAAATTCCGAAGGAACAGCCGGTAAACAGGGGCAAAGAACAAACAGATCCCTTTGTTACAAGAAGGCTATTAAGAAAGGATCACTGAGTGCCGGCGCAAATTGCCAACTGCAACGTGGGGCCCACTAGGTGTCTGGGCAAATGGGGAGGCCAGGAAGGGCGTGATATTGGTCAGAAATTTAACTTTTAACCACAAGACCCCAACCTGGGATCAAACATCAACTCTAGGGAGGCGGCAGGTTGCCTCTGGACCCCGTCCCTCTTGGCTGAGTGTCTACTTCGAGGAGCAGTAGAGCGAGCCCAACAGAAGGGGTTCCTTCCCCAACCGCAGCACCCCCAGCCACAGAGCACCAATAAAAACATCCAGCAGACGGCCAGTGGCGGCGGATGGAAACTGAGCCCAGACCTAGGCGCCTTTCCGGGCACTGCCCCAGCAAGGACCTGGGTTAGAGCCGCATTCCAGGGAACACGATCAGGGACAAGTCCCGGAAGAATAAGTACTTACAGCTGCACTACCCAGGGCGGGAGAGGCTCTGGGAGCCCGGTCAGTCTCTTGCGGCTGCAGTCCAACAGGTTCTGTAGGCATCGGCAGGGAGCGGGACACCATGGGGAGGTAGAGGCACCGGCGGGTAGGTGCTCTCCACCCCTCTTGTTGCTCCTCTGCCCCGCGGCGGAACCCACAAAGCCCAGTAGAGTGGGGAGCAGTAACCCCATTCCCAGCGCGGCGGCAGCGCGGAGCCTCGAGTGGCCCATCGCGGGGGCTCCCTGTGCCCCTTGGCCCGGAGCTTCAGCAGCCCCCGCCCCACAATCACACTAGTAAGTACACACACACACACACACACACACACACACACACTCACACCACGCACGCACACTCACGACAGGGACTCAGCAACAACTCCTGCGCCCGCGAGTCCAGACTCACCCCACTCACTCACACTTTCTCCTTTTATTCCAAACAACGAATTCCGTTCATGCCTCTAGCCAGCAGGCACGAAAGAGAAGAGGGAGCCTGCGAGGGTTACAAAGTTGCAGTCTGAGCTTCTACGCTCTCCAAAGCTAGCTCCCTCCCCAAGAAAACTTTTTCCCCCTCCCTACCCCACAGCAACGTGAGAAACCGGAGCAGCTAAGCTGGGGAGCCAAAGGAACCAAGGAGCCGCTTCCTATTGGCCGGAAAGAGCCCCCACGTGACAAAAACAAGTCTAAAGGGAGGGGACAAAGGATAAAGTGGAGCTGAGATTGTAGGGAATTCAAGTGCTGCTTGCTAGCCTCCAGGACTAGACGTTCCCAGTTTGACCAGGGAATTGCTGCTGTTCCTTAGTCTGTGGAATGTCCCATTGCCCAAAAGAGCAAGGAAAAGGGACACTCGGTAGAACCGACTAAAGTGAGTTAGTTAAAAGAAAACAAATATACCTAATTTTGCCCGGGAAGTTGGACGCAGAGGTATCTTACGAAATCAGTTCTGCCTTTTTATCCTCCATTTCCAGCTTAGAGAAAATTTGAAGTAAGTTTTCACATAGTAAATGCATTCTATGTAACTGTAAAGTAACGTGTAACGGGAAAATGCTGCTGGCCTCACAGGGAATGGGCCACTGCTTCATCTCCCGCTCCACTGAGTGTTCCATCTTCTCTGGACCCCATGTTCCGGCTTGGACCAGATTCGGCCTCTAGTGAGAGGGTCAGGTTTCTTTCCCACATTCTGGTTTTCTGACTTTACATGCCCCACCCTGGAGTCCTGGGTAAAATACTTTAAGCTTAGGTTTTGGCCCCTGTGGAGCATCTCTCCATAGGGGAGAACAGAAAAGAGAGTATTAAGGGCCCTTCAGCTCCTCCTACATTTGGCCTAGAGCATCCCAGAAAGCCCTGACCCCACTATGTAATCCTGAGCCACTGAAGACCTTACATCTAGAATTGAGGGACTTAAGAGATGAGTATCCTAGAACAGAGATTAACTACTTTGTGTCATGGATCTCTTACAGCAAACGCTTATTATATATAATTATTTACTATTATATAAATTTACTTGGCAGTCTAGTGTAGCCTATGGAGAACTCAGAATCTTTTTTAAAATGCCTTAGATAAAATATGTAGGATTACAAAGGAAACATTACATTGAAGTATAGTAATCAAAATATATGTATATATACACATACAAAATACATGAATATATACATGCATGTGTATATGAAAAAACACATATACATAATAAACATATATACACATACTGTGTGTATATATGTATGTATGTATATATATTGTGTGTGTGTATGTGTGTGTGTGTGTGTGTGTGTGTGTGTGTATAAAATGTTCACAGAACCCATATTATAAGAAACCTTGCCCTTGGGAAAAGGCTGACCACAAAGGCCCAATTTATCCTCATTGCAGCCCCAAGAAAGGAATTCAAACCATAGAAGGGAATCATGATGGGCTGATGAGATCTGAGATTCTCTCTCTCTCTCTCTCTCTCTCTCTCTCTCTCTCTCTCTCTCTTTTTTTCACTCTCTCTCTCTCCCTCTCTCTTTCTCTTCCTCTTTCTGTATACACACATATATACACACATATATGGGTATATGTATATTCACACATATATATATATATCTCCAGAAGGAGATATGCATCCACACATATACATATATATGTAAATATGCATATATGTATAAATATACACACATATATATCTCCTTCAGGATACTATTATGCCAATCAACCCTCAATGGATCCACAGGGGCATCCCAGTTCCTACTGGGGATTTGGAGGAACAAACTACCAAAGGAGGGATATCTTCATTCAGGTGGAGGTGGATGAAAGACCCTTCTGTCTGGATTACAATTTCAATAATCAGTGCTAATCATGGTAAATGCATATTGGGTATAAATAGTCTAAGCTCTTGAGAATGAGTATGGGCACTTAATAGCAACCTCAGTGCTGGCTCTTGTGGTCAAGACCAGTTAGAAACCCTTAGAATTACCTTGGCTCTCCCATCAAACTGCTGAGTCCCAGGTCGGGAGTTTGGAAGACATTTTCTCCTTAATGATGGAGGTGAAGATGGCTAGAGTATTTTACTCTACTAAGTCCCCTTACCATGAGTGAGTGAAGAAGGATGATGGCAACTGGCAGTTCACAATAGATTACAGGGAGCCAAATATATTTGTTAGCGTGATTGTTGTATCCCTTCCTGACCTCATAGATGTTGTGGACCAGGTAGCTGAGGCCTCAATGAATGGCAGGGGGTTATCAAACTTATTAATACCTTTCTCTTTTCTTGTGGCTGAGACTAGTGAGGAGCAGTTTGTTTTCACCTGTGGAGGAGTTAAGGATGTCCTAACCACCCTGGACTTCCCCTCATACCACCACAGATTGGAGAGCAGCAACCTGAAAGAGTCCCCCCCCCCACTTCCTAAGGACATTGACAGCCACTCCTGTAGCACTCATGAGAAAATATTGACCAGCCGGATGAGGGTATGGTGACCAAGGCCCTAGATCAGATAGTGGTTCGTATGAGGGATAAAAGAAGTGAGATGAACCCTAAGAAAACCTAGGGTTCAGCCCCCTCAGACAAGTTTGGAAGAATATAGTGGATGGAGAGAATCCAGATGACGTAAATATTGTGCATAATATGCTACTGACATTGTACTACTAAAGTCAAAGAAATAAACTGGAAAGCTTATGGATTCATCGTGGAAAATCCATATTGCCCACATAGACACCCTGATGTTCTCCTTTCCTAATTGGGGGAGAAAACATAATGAAGAGGATTTGTGCTTATGTTCAGTTCATGGCAAGTTGATCACCTTGGTCTTTTGCTCAATGGAAGAAGGGGTCTCAGGAGAAAAGGAAAGCAAAGGCTTCTAAAGGGGCAAAGACTTTGTGTCATGTTCATATGGTGATTGTAGGGAGAAAGAGGCCTTGTAGGGTGGGTGGAGATGACCATATAGATGATAGTATGGGGAAAATTCTGTGTTTTAACTCAAACCCTGGGACAGGTTATGTACAAGAGGGTTATGACCTCTTATCTGCCTTACTCCAGATGACCCAAAAACAAAATAGGAATTGGTTACTGTACTTGAGGTGATAGTATTTGCACAGTGGCCCTGGTGATCTAGCTGCTGTTTGAATCATTCTTACCACCTGTTGTCTGGATAGCTATTGTGAATTACCCCTGATATCAATCCCATGAAATATATTACTTTTATTTATGAGGCTGTTAGATTGATACCATTCTCTTTTTCTCCCTTTTATTTTCTCTAAGCTCCTCCTTCATCTTTGTCTTTGTTAGACAAACATATCCCTGAGGTCAGAGTTATTTTGTAATGACCTTAAGGCCATTAAGTGATGGAAATTCCCTCATAATATTTTTAGGACCTTGCCATCAAGGAGTTGAATGTGGTAGGAACAACATTTATTTAATATAAGTTTGTCTAGCTTCTCTTATGACGGGTAAGGAAGCAATCTTTTATGCCTTTGCTGCTTCAGGGAGACTGGTTCTTGGGCTCCTGACATGGTGTAGCAGCAAACACCCCAATATCCCTAGGGTGACTGCCAACACAGGTTCTTGGATCTGCTTTTCAAAAGGAAAGCAACTCAAAATGGGTTAACAAGCTTACTTTAAGCAAACAAACACACATTACCTAGTTCAGGGGAAAAAGGTCAGCACCCCAAACTTCAGAGTTACAGAACTTACAGATCAAACAGACAGGCTTCCAAACTGTCCAACCATTATATCAATACCAAATCACAGTTACCAGAGAGGGAAGCATCAACATCTGGGTTTTCAAAGCCGGGGGGCTCTCAACAACGGCTTCCCAGAGTCTCATCTGGTCAAATCACACAGCACTTCTCAAAGTGAGCCCCAAAGCAAAGCCTCTCCTCAGGGCTTATATAGCCTTCTCTTGGCTCAGAGAATGTAACAACCTTCTGGACCCACTGCCCAATCACAAAGTATCAAGATATGGGCTTTCCTGAAAAACAAGCCTCCCACCACAGGCTCCAGGTGCACTTAAGCTAGGGGCAGGGAAGATCTTTAAATTTGCATTTCCATTACACATGGTTGCCTGGTTGCCTGAGTTGTAAAAAGCCCGCCATATGACGTTAATACTCCCCAGGCATATATCAGATTGGCTATCATGACAGAAAAGAAAAACGATAAATGCTTGAGGGCATATGGAAAAATCTGGACACTCATGTAGTGTTGGTGGAGTTGTGAACTAGCCCAAGCATTCTGGAGAGCAATCTGGGACTATGTCCAAATGGCTATAAAACTGTGTATATACCCTTTGACAGAGCAATATCACTACTGAATCTGTATCCCAAATATATCAAAGAAAAGAGGAGAGGACCTTTTTGTAGAAAACTAGTTGTAGTGGTTCTTTTTGTAGTGTCACAAAATTGGAAATCAAGGGGATGTCCATCAGCTGGGGAATGGCTGAGCAAGTTTTGGTATATGATTGTGCTAGAATACTATTGTGCTATGAGAAATAATGAATAGAATGATTTCAGAAAAACTTAGGAAGACTTGTAT
The DNA here is from genome assembly GCA_011680675.1 of Gymnobelideus leadbeateri. NCBI lineage: Eukaryota > Metazoa > Chordata > Mammalia > Diprotodontia > Petauridae > Gymnobelideus > Gymnobelideus leadbeateri. Next base: position 429,475 of record WOXC01000311.1, read on the forward strand.
GACCTGATGCAAACTGAAGTGAGCAGAACAAAGAAAACATTGTACACAGTAAGAGCAATGTTATACAGCTGGTCAACTGTTAGACTTAGTGCACTGATCCAGACAACAATCCAAGACAATTCCAAAGGACCTATGATGAAAACTGCTATTCACCTTCAGAGAGAGAACTGATGAACTCTGAATGCAGATTAAAACACACTTCTTTTTACTTTCCTTACTTTTATTGTTTGCCTTTGTTTCTGTTTTCCTTTGCAATGTGACTTATATGGAAACATATTTGCTTCTTTACAGGACTTCACATATATAATCAGAATTAAATTGCTTGTCTTCTCAGGAAGGGGGAAAGAGTGGGAGGGAGGGAGATAATTTGGAACCCCAAATTTTAAAAGAAGATTGTGAAAATTTTTTTACAATTAATTGGAAATTTTAAATAGATATATAAACATTTCTTGTTGAAGAAAGATCCAAAGAGACCTGGAGTGGGATAGGGGATAATCCTAAGTCAGTGGGAGGTGGAGGGCATTCAGAGAACTGTAGTGGATGGTGACATTGTAAAAACTGTGGACAGAGGGCCCCCTGGAGTACATTATGGCTCATTCTTGGAGTGTTAGAGAAGGGTTTGAAGTCTCTGACAAGAACTTAATGGAAGCCTTATATTTAAATTATGTTATTTGCTATGGCTACCTAGTCACCAAAGTCCCCTAATTGCATGTAAATTATAGATGTTACCAAATATGAATCCTTCTATTGTTATGGGTTAAGATGGCATACTTTCAGTACCCCAACATACCCCAAAAGGAAATTGGGCATTTGTTCAATGCCCTTCATACTTTGAACTGCTAGATTTGTATGGAGAAAGGGGGTCAGGGCCCAGTAATTATATGCTGCCTTTGGAAATTTCCTTCTGTAATGCTTGGACACTGTGGGAATTAGATTGACCTGCTTTACTGATATTATCTAACCACAGAACCACCGAATCAGAGAATTTGAGAGTTGGAAAGTAACCTCAGCTGTCCATCTTTTCCAATGCATACAAAAAATGGAATCAATCCCCAGTATAACATTTCCATCAAATGGTCATTCAACCTCTTCTTGGAGACCTCCAAGGAGTGAAAACCAATCACTTCTTGAGAGAGTTCATTTCCTTTTTGGACAGTTCTAATTGTTAGGAAGTTTGTTCTGGCATCCGGCCTATACTTGTGTCTTTGCAATTTCTACATACTCTAGGGCTAAAAAGAGTAAGTCTAATGCCTCTCCCTTATGGAAACCATTCAGAACCTTGGAGATAGCTCTCATGTCCCTCTTGAGTTTTCTCTAGGAAAAACATCCCCTTTTCTTCCCAATGATCCTCACATATCACAGATTCAAGGCTCTTCATGGGCACATCCTCTTTTCTCTCCTTTGGGCAGTCCAACACCTACCTTTTTTAAGCCTTGGTGCTCAAAGCTGAACAAAATATCCTAGATTTAGTCTGATGAGAGCTATACAATAGGAATACAGTGGAGCTGTTTCTGGAAGCTATACTCTTCTTAATACAGCCCAAGATCCCATTAGATTTTTTGGCTGCCACATCTCACTGCTAAGTCATTGAGATTGTTTATAGCATGTAAGGTGCCTATGAGGTATCCAGATTGATATGACCAAGGAGCATTTTGAGATGTGTGATTACAGTATAGCAGAAAGACTTGGGCTAGATCTGAGACTCATCTGTGTAGAAATGATAGTTAAATCCATGGAAGCTAAGTGTTCTTGTGGCTGTTTTTATTCCTGAGATATTTCCTTTTAGGTGAATTTCATGTATGCATAGTTGGAAGTTTGTCAGGATACCTATAATTTATTTCCTCCAAACCCTGCCAAGGGTCAGGTCACAGACACAAAGAGCTTTGCTTTACAAACTCTTTAGGTTTAAAGAAATCCTCTATGGTGGGATTAGAGGAATAGCTTGCTTTTGACTGGTCAAAGATGAGCCACACCCATTGTGCCCTGCAAAAAAGCAAGCTTATCGGGTCTAAAACATATCCAAAGTAGGAGAACTCTTTGGAGTATGACTGTTGACAATCTAGAGGAGGGCTGCCAACAGAAGAACCCAGTTCTTGAGAAGGGGATTGCTCTTTGTCATGCCCCTTGTGCCTCCTTCAGAAGATAGCTGTTGGGTAGGGAGTAGATTTCTCTCTTACCTCTTCTAAATCTGCTATAGTTGCTTAGTTGGTGGTTGTCCATGCTTGAAGAGGACCAAAATTACATCACTATGTTGGGGCAGTGTAAAGTGTGTCTGACTAGGCTAATCAGACCAATATGAGCTTGGAAGGCTCTACCACAGATCAGGCACACATAGTCCATGTGAACATTTGGGGTGGAGATATCTCTAAATTTTCACATCTCAGTTTTCTCTTGAACTACTATAATTCTGCTTTGCTCATACAGCACAGCACCTTCTTTGATGTGGGCAAACCATGCTGAACAATTCTGTTCCAATGTCTCCCACATCTTACAATCAGTTCTGAAATTCTTCAGAGTTATCTTGAGAGTGTTCTTATACCTCTTCTTCTGACCTCCTTGTGAGCACTTGCCTCATTTGAGTTCTCCATATTTCTTAAACAAACATATGTTTGGTAGCTGAACATTGTGGCCAGCCCATTGAAGTTATGCACTCAGCAGTAGAATTTGAATGCTTGGCAGCTCAGCTCAAGAAAGGACCTTACTGCCTGATACCTTGTCTTGCCAGGTAAACCTAAGACACTTCCTAAGACAATTCAAATGGAAGTGATTCAGTTTCCTGGCATGGTGCTGTTACACTGTCCAGGTTTCACAGACATCCAACAATGAGGTCAGCATGATGACTCTGTGGACCTCCAGTTTGGTAGGCAGCCTAATACCTCTTCTCTCCCACACTATCCTTTGGAGCCTCCAAAACACTGAGCTACATCTGGCAATCTGTGCATCTAGCTCATCACCTATGTGGATATTCCTGGAAAGTATACTGCCAAGGTAAGTGAATTTATCAGATTTCTCCATTTGCTGTATGGATGGTACAGTGCTGACTGGTGAAGAACCTCCATTTTGGTATATTAATTAATCAATTTGTTATTAATTGTCAGACTAAAATTACCACAAGCAGCAGAGAACACAATTTCAGAGACTGCATTGAATGCACAATCATCTGTGAACAAAAAGTAATGCACCAATTCATCCTCCACTTTAGTTGTGGCTATTAGCTTTTTCAAGTTAAATGGTTTATCATCACCAAGGTAGCTGATCTTGATGTCATTTTCATCCTTATTGAAGTCGTCTGACAATATTGCTGAAAGCACCATGCTTTGCCTCAATTCACTGATAACTGGGAAAACAGGGGAGCAACATTCATTATTCAGAACCCATGCAAGCATGCTGTCATGAAATTGACATATCATACTGATAAACTTCTCTAGGCAATCAAATTTTGTCATGATCTTCCACAAGCCCTCACTACTGACAATATCAAAGGCTTTGGTCAGATCAGTGCACTTTGTGTCCAGACCTCTGTTCTGCTCCTGGTAGTTCCCTAGGAGTTGTTGGGCAGCAAACACCATATTGACTATTCCTAGGCCCTTTCTGAAGCCACACTGGCTCATGGACAGATGACCATCTTCCAGGTGAAGGATCAGCCTATTAAGGGCAAATTCTTGTCAGCAGTGACTAAGAAAGAGAGACCCTCACCCCTTCCCATGATTGTCCCAAACAATCTACTTCCTTTTACAACCATTGCCAGAAGAGGGAGTTGAATTGCCTTCATGTGCTCCCTATGTGTGCTTTACTACCTGTTTTATCTCTTTATATCCCTACCCTTCCCATTTGTACTGCGTCTGTATGTAGGAAGGTGTGACCCAGGTTGTTTGGAAATATTTTTAGCCACTATTCTTGTTATACCACCTTAATAAATGCCTTTGCTTTGAGCTAATTTTATTCTACTAGCTTATTAAAAACAAGTACAGTTGTGGGGACTTAAGAGATATAATTTTAGAATTATTATATTAGGACTATAGGGATATGTGGGCCCACATGTTACCTTTGTATCCAGGAGGGTCAACCCAACCTGGGGAAACACCCCAGTATGAAGAGTAGTCCAAGGGAATGCTACGTAAGAAAATGAAGAGGGGCAGAGCCAAGATGGTGGAGTGGAAACAGCACTTCCAAGGTTCTCTCTCCCATACACTTCAAAATCATGTAAAAGGGGTCTCTGAACAACTTCTGGAGCTCCAGCACCCACAGAACAACACAGAGAAGCTAACCTCCCGCTGAGGACAGCCCAGTAGCCCTGCAGGGAGCAGCCAGTGCAGTGCTTTGGGAGCTGAGCCCAGGCCCGCATGAGCTGTGGTTTTAGCCCCAGGGTGGCCTGGCCAACAGCCGGCTGGAGAGACTCCAGAACATCAGCAGCTATGGCAATTCCAGAATTATCAACACAGACATGCCTAGGACAAAGTGAGAGGTTAATATCCTATGGACTCTGTGACCAGTATTTGGGGAACATATTGGCTTCTTCCCCTGGGGGCAAGAGGCAGCTGAGGAGCTATGGTAATGTTTTGCATAGTTATACATGTACAACACATACTGAATTGCTTATCTTCCCATAGGGAGTGGGTGACAAGGGAAGAAGGGAATGGATCTGAAATTCAAAGTTTTTAAAATTAAATGTTTCAAATATATATAAATACTATTCTTAATACTATTTTGCATGTAATTGGGAGATAAGATAAGGCATTGGGACACAGAGATTCACTTTGCCCTAATGGTAAAATCGAAGGGGATATGGGAGAAGATATGGGAGAGAGCAGATTGGATGAGGGGATATCTTGTGGGACTTCTATTTTGGGGTGTTGGGTAGGGGAAAATGGGGGAAAATTGTAACTCAAAATCTGGTGGAAATGAATGATGTAAACCAGAAGTTAATAAAACATTTGTTTAAAAAAAAAGAAAATAAAGAGTAGGAAGAGGGATGAATGTTTTGAGAAGTGTAACTTGCAATCATAGTCATCAAAAGAAGAAAAATGAAAGATGGGTAAGGAAATTTAGGCAGTCACCAAAATTGTTCAGTAAATCAGAGAAAAACTTGGAGATCCTAGGAGTTAGAGGTTCAGTAAGACATTAGTGATCACCTAGTCCAAATTTTTTGTTATACAAATAAGGAAACTTCAACCTGGAGAGATAAAGTGATTTACTTAAATTAACGTCACATACATAACTAGTAGGAGAACTGGGATTTAACCAAGGCTTTGTTGAACTTAATATGTAGTTTCTTTAAAAAAAAGTCATTAACACACAGTGTGATACAACTTCTCATTCTTGGTATTCCATAATGCCATGGTTCAGAGGCCATTGAATCCAACCATTCTGAGAACCAGAGAGTTCACATTACCTGTTCAATTTCCACAGGTAATAAACATGAAAGGTGGGATTTGAACCTAGAGCCTTTATACAGAGAGAAAGATCATATGTATATAAAGTATCCTTCTTTGCTGTCTAGAGTTTGGATTGTTTTGGTTCCCAAACCTGTAGTCACACTGGCAAGTCAGGAGTTTCCCTGAAATAACATGCCACAACTAACTCTTTTAAGATAATAAGAGTAATGTTAGGTGGCTACTCTCCTGAGTAGCTGTGTGTTGTGTGCTCCCCATTTAACAAATTGCCCAACCAATCAATTCTATCAACTTTAGATGTAAACATTTACTAAGTAGAAGTCAAAATAAGAATAATTATAACATAATATTATATATATACATATATATATACATATATACATATATATATATATATACATATATATATTAAAGTACCATTGTGTCAAGGAAGCACAAATGTAGAGAATCCATGGACCCAGGACAATTTACAGCTTTGAAACTCTGACCCCTAATATTTCTTCAAGAATAATTGCAAAAATTTCCTAATTGTGTGTGATGCCAGTGTTGGACGGATAGTTCTTCTGCAGAATTGGGATAAGCCACTTCTCTTCTGGTCCCTACCAGTTGTTTGGGCAAGTAAATGTCTCTTCATTGCCTAAGTAGTACTGCACTCATGCAGAAGAGTAGAGGCGCATAATTTAGAATTTGCGTAGTGTTTGAAGTTTGGTTCCTTTTCTAGACTTTGAGGGATTTCTAACCTTCAGAGCCATCATTGGCCCTGGAGAGAAGAGAAAGGTGGGAAAAACTTTATATCTCCAGTCACCTCTGAGTTCTTTTCTTAGACCCATCTTCTAGACTAAATAAGGATCTCTTCAGGGTCTCTTCAATTTTTCTAAGTCTCATTTCTAGCTTAAGGTGACTAACAAAATCTTCTGTTCTGTTGGCTAAACCATAACTAAGCTCATGTATTTTTGTTCAATAGTCACAAAAGAGTTCCAGAGTTCATGTTTCCCTCCCCATCCCCACCCCTGAAGGCCTTCTTTTAGTCAGATACATATTAGATCCTAGCAAACAAAGCACTGAAATCATTTTTACTCTCAATAAGTGCCTTGTGTCTAAAAGTTGATTTCATAGTATTTTCACACACACACATACATGTATATGCACATACATAACTGTATATATATATATGTGTGTGTGTGTGTGTGTGTGTGTGTGTGTATTTACATCACCTTTGTTGTTTTTGATATTGTCTCTTTCTATTAGAAAATTATCCAAAGGTAAAGGAGGAATCTTCATACACACATATACATATATAGACACATTTTTATTTTACTGAATATACTTTAATATATGGGTTGAAATTAATCAATATACTCAGTAAAATGAAAGCTCTTTGAAGGGCAGGGGCAGTTTTGTCTTTGTCTTTATATTTTTAGCTTCTGGTACAGTGGCTAGCATTCAGGAAGTGATATCAAGTCAACCCAACAAGCATTTATCAAACTCCTACTATGTGTCAGACATTATACAAAGTGCTGAGGATATGAAGAAAGGCAAAATCAGTCCCTGCTCTCAAAGAGTGTCCAGTCTAATATGGAAGATAATGTAAATACAACTATATACCAACAAGATAGATAGTAAACTAGAAATGATAAGTAGAGGGAAGACACTAGCATTGAAGGAGACTGAGAAAGGCTTTTTGAAGAAGGTGAGATTTTAGAGATTTGAAAGGAAACAAGGGAGCCAGAATTTAGAATAAAGGAAAGTATTCCAGCTAGGGGGGACAGCCAGGGAAAAGACAAAGAGTTAAGAAGAGATGCTGTGTTCCTTGGTCAACAGCAAAGAGACCAGTGTCAATATCTTTTAGATTATGTGGAGAGAAGTATGGTATAAGAAGGCTGGAAAAGAAAGAAGGACAAGTTACAATGTGCTTTGAATGCCAGAGAATTTTGCATTTGATCTTGGAAGCAATAGAGAACCACAGGAATTATTGAATAGGGATGGTATAGTCATACCTGTACCTTAAGACAATCATTTTGGCAACTGAGTGGGAAATGGACTGGAGGAGAAATCTGGGACAGGGAGAACAACCAGAAAACAGTTGAAATAATACAGTAGTGAAAGCCTGCAGAAGGCTGGTGACTTGTGAGTGGAGAAAAAGGGACATATATGAGAGATGAGAAAATAAAAATAACAGCACTTGCCCCAGATTGTATATGTGTGGTGAGTATGAAGAAAGAGTTTAGGATCACACCTATGTTTCAAATAAGGGTGACATGGAGGATTTTGCTACCCTTGCCAGTAATAGGAATAAACAAAGAAAAGGGGTGAGTTTGGGCAGAAACAACAATTTCCATTTTGTATCTGTTGAATTTAAGATATCTATAAGACATTTAGCTCCAGATATCAATAAGTAATTGGAGATGCCAGGTCAGGAAATAGCTTAGGAAAAGATAAATAACTGAGAATCACCTATGTAGAAATGTTAACTGACTACATGGGAGGTTATGAGGTGAGCAAGAAAGAGAATAGAAATCAATAAAGGAAGAGGGCCCAGGATAGAGCCGTGGAGACATCATTAGTGAGCACAATCTAGATGAAAATCTAGTGGAGACTGAGAGGAACCATTCAAACATATGGAAGGGAAACCAATAGAGAGTAGTCATGTAAAAATCCTAGAGAGAAGAGGGTAGTAAGATGTCCGTTGTGTCAAAGGCTTCAGAAAGATGAATAAGGCTGGGGACTGAGAAAAGGCCATTAGAGTTGGCAGTTAACGTGATCACTAGTAACCTTGGAGAGAGTGGTTTCAGTGGAAAAGTGAGAGCAGAAGCCAGACTGCACAGCTAAGAAGAGAGTGAAAGGAAAGGAAATGGAGGAACACATTTTAGATGGCTTTTGCATGGAATTTAGGCATGGAAGGGAGGAGAGGTGTAAGAGGATGACTAGTGGGGATAGGCAGATCAAGTGAGGATTTCTGAGGACATGGGAAATATGAATGTGCTTGTGGGCAGTGGGGAAACAGAGCAGAAAAGGAAAGATTGAGGGTACATGAAAGAGTGAGGATGATATACACACTCAGTTGGGTATCTTACCCTACCGGAAAGTAGGAGGAAGGGGATAAGAGTGAGGATGATAGAAGGGAGGGCAGATTGGGGGAGAGGGTAGTTAGAAGCAAAGACTTTTGAAAAGGGACAGGATCAAAGGAGAAAAGAGAATAAATGGGGGGCAGGCTATGATGGAGGGAAATATAGTTAGTCTTTCACAATGTAAGTACTGTGGAAATGTTTTGCATAACTACACATTTACAACCTATATTGAATTGCTTATACCAGTAGGGGTGGGTGAGGAGGAAAGAAGGGAAAGAATCTGGGAATCAAAAATTTAAAAACAAATGTTAAAATTTGTTTTTTACATGCAGTTGGGAAAGAAGGTATACAGACCATGGGGTATAGAAATCCATCTTGCCCTACTAGAAAGTTAGGAGGGATGGGAGAAGATATAAGAGAGAACAGTTTGGAGGAAGGGGCATTCGGTATGCTTGCTGTCTTGGGGTGGGGGTAGAGAGAGATGGGCAGAAAATTTGTAACTCAAAATCTTGTGGAAATGAATGTGGAAAACTAAAAAATAAATATATATTTTTAAAAGAGTGAGGATGATAGAGGGGATAAACTGCTGGAGAAAACAGGATGGAATGGGATTAGTTGGGTATATAGAGGAGTTTGCATTGGTAAAGACAAGGGCTACTTCATATGAGACGGGGGTGAAGGCAGAGATAGTGACAGTAGATACTTACTAAATGTATATTCAATTGGATTGAAGTCATGCTTTGAAAATTCCCACAATCCACACAGAATCCCTTTGAGCATTTCAGTGGTTAACTAGAAGTTAAATATTAATTTTCAGCAGAAGTAACCCAGATCACTAAGACATTTCTCATTTATATCTTTGACTTCATGAGTGACATATCACATTCATTTTCAAAACAGAATTTCTATAATACAGCCCCTGTTGCCCTTCCCAGTCTGATCTGCCTTTCTTTCTTCTGGCAAGACTGATCTTTTCTTATCTTGAGTGTTGGCAAGGGCAATGACTCACAGATAAAATGTAATAGAAGTGTTAAGCTGTCAGTTTCAACATCTAAGGAAATGAATAAAGCAAAACATTCAGTACTTGCTTTTGTCATTAGAACATTGCTACAAATGCCATAGTTTGTGTAAAGGGTGACCTGTGGAAAGGGAAACTCTGATAAGGCAAGAGGAAGGAAAAGCACAAAAACCCCAGATAATATTGCCAAATGCAAAGCTGCTGGACCACGTAACCTTAGCCATAGCATTACTGGTTCATGAAAGCATTTTAAAACAGCCCCCTGAACTGCAATGTAAAGTGTGTGTGTGTGTGTGTGTGTGTGTGTGTGTGTGTGTGTGTGCACGTGCACATGTGCTGGCGTGAGAAGGCAAAGTTAGACAGGGATGTAGGAAAGGGAAGAGAAAATCACCATACAAAACTCTTGCCATGAAAGATACTGGTCTTCAGATAATTAGAAAATTTAAGAAACATAAAGAAAGTAAAGATAGATTTAGCCAAACACCCCTCTGTTTTCTGGAAGCTGTACAACTGTGATATTACTCAGATGAAAAACAAACACAGTTATCTGAATGTTCACTTAAACACAAATTAAGCATATGGTAAGCTTGGCACAGTGAATAGACTGCTAGATTTAAAATGGGAAAATCTGGATTTAAATCCTGGTGCTGGTTCTTAACTAGCTGTGTAACCACGATCAAGTCACACAAATCTCTGAGACAGTTTCTTCATGTATCAATTGGGTATAACAAGAGCTGACTCAGTTATTGTGATCTTCAAATTAGGTTCTCTCTCTCTCTCTCTCTCTCTCTCTCTCTCTCTCTCGCTCTCTCTCCCTCTTTTCCTCTTTCTCCTTTTTTCTTCTCTTCCCTTCTCTTTCTTCTCTCTCCCTCTCCCTCTCTCTCTATTTCTCTATATGTGTATACATATACACACATATACATAAATAGAGTAGGCATATAGTGATATGTATAGAGATTTGCAAAGTTTAATACACTTCAAAAATGTCAGTTATCATGTCCCAAGGCTGAAGTCACATAATGGCATATACCTAAGGAAGATGGCGCCTTGGGCCAAAGTAGAATATCTGGAATGTCCTCAGGATGGACCAGAAGCTTTTTAGGAATGTGATAGAATAATGTACCCTATATTCATTTTATTCAATAGGAGTCAATCTGGTCCCTTTTTAAAAAACTCTTCCTTGCTACAGATTCCCTGAGCTCTAATTCTTCTACCTTCTTGATGGCCACCAAAAACTTTCTTCCAATACCCTAAATCTCCTTTCTTCAGTTAGCATCAATGGATTCATAGTAGATGTTAGTGGGTATCCAGTGGACTAATGGTAACTCTTTACCTCAGTGGAAAGCTCTCTATAATCATATCACTTTGTGGGGAATGCAGAAATACAAATTCTTTAAAATAAGCATTCTGTTTTTAGAAGAGCTATTTTCTTTCCATTGTTCAGGGGGAATGAAATGAATAGCCAAGCATTTAGTAAGCGCCTACCATATTCCAGGCATTGTGCTAGTCATTAGGGGTGCCTATGGAATTAATAAAACAATCCCTATTTGTTAGGAACGATAATAATAATAACAATAATAATTTGTTATATTACAATACCATTCTGTACCATATAACCAAGGATTACTCAAAGTTGTATAACAAATATTTTTGTTATAAAATAGAATTACTATTTTAGACAAAATTTATCAAAATTGTAAACAAGTGAGTATAGTTTTAAAATACAAGTATTATGTCACCATGACATATACTTCCAATGATAATTGTTGCCTCAAATTTCTTTAGAGGAATTTTTATTACATTACCTCTGGTATGGCTAAGTCTGTTAGGATTTGTGTTGTGAGGTCAGAAAGAATCACCAGGCCTATTTACCCAAGAGAGTCATGTCCCTGCTGAGGACTTTCCAGTGGAATGTTTTTCTCCATACTTCTTGAATGAACACTTGAGCAGGACTCTTGTCTAATAATGAATTTGTATTTCTAAGCCTCCGCCCCACAAAGTTATTTACTGCCATTGTATGGGTCCTATGTAATGCTGTTTCCACATACACACATACATACATACAGTTTTTTCATTTTGTAGAATCTTAATACCAAATTAGTAAGGTAGCTGATTCAGTAAAATACTTGTGGTCAAATGTACTGTTTAAGCAACTCTGCTCATAATACTAAATCTTCTGACTGCTACCAGGCTATGCTTCCAGAATTATCATTAAAAAAACAAATAGAAAAAGAAAAAAATGGAGACATGGAAACATTTTCAGTGTGAGACTTTTGCTCTGTCACAGTGAAAGCATTGCAGTCATTCTTAAAATGAGAATATTTGATTTTTTACTGAGTTTCCAAATTGTCTTGCACTCAAACTTTTTAGCATCCCTTGGGGGGTGGGAGGGGGTCAGGGAAGGAGTCTTGAAAGATCACCTTGCTCATCCCCATACAGAAACAACATTTAGAGTGAGGAGGCCCTGATTTTCATTTCTTTCTACATTTACTTTTCCAATCTAGCATTTTATTTTTTTCTAGTAAACTTCCTTATTAGCAAAAGTAAATTTCTCCTCTTTTTAGATCATCTTGTTTATTTCTTTATTTTTACTTTTATTCTAAACTTAAGAAATAAAACAAGCCTTTCCACAACAAAGTAGGAAAGATTAAAAGAAGATTGCACTTGAAACTGCAGATCTATGATGTGTAACTTGTTATTCTTTTTAAACATACAACAAAGTTATTGTGTGACTTTCCTTTTATTTCCCTCTCTCTCCCCACTCCCACCCTAGAGATGGCTACCATTAGACACAAATATATGTCTGTGTATGTATATACACATATATGTATGTATACACAGACACTCTCTATATATAAAATCAGTTTTGTTCTTTTTCTGAATACAAACAGCATCTTCCTTCATTAGACCTTTGCAGGGTATTTATAGCATAAATGTTATATTATATACCACATATATGTATATCTAAGCAGTATATAATATAACTTTTGTGTATTTAAGTCAGATCCAAGACACTGGCATACCAGGAAAAAAGTGACCCTACATATAGGTCATTAAGTTAGGGAGACGGAACCTATGGACTCATAAGAGCATTGGGGAGCTCCAGTGGAATACATGATCGATTCTGTTCGTGGGAGCTAAAACTGGTTTCCCTTGATGGATCTCCTCTCTCTCATGTCCATCAATTTCTGCTTCATTTATTGGATTTTATGTTGTTTGCCATAGGACAACCTCCATGGATTTCTGCTTCATTTGCCTGGTTCTGAAGGGGCTTTTCTGATGTAACCTCTCTACTAGCCTCTGCCAGCTTTGGGCCTCCTTTGTGTGCAGTTGTAGACTGTATGGAAAGGCTTGCATTTGCTTCTCTCTGGTTTTCTTCATCATTGTTCTTTCTGGGATTCTTTTCATGTATTTGCTAGGTTATGTAGAGGAATTCTTCTCTGTCTTGACCTTTTTATTATTATCTTAACCAGAACTCACCAGGCCAATTGATTTGGATTGCAGACCCTTCACATATTCTAATTTTTTTTCAGTCTTTTGGCTTTGTTCTAATATATTTTTATTATCTCATGTAACCACTGCACTCTATTTCTTTTTTTTTTTTTAAAGCAATTGGGGTTAAGTAACTTGCTCAAGGTTACACGGCTAGTCATTATTTATGTGTGGGTGCTCATTTTCTGAGGCCGGATTTGATCTCGGGTCATCCCAACTCCGAGGCCGGTGCTCTTACTCACTGCGCCACCTAGCCGCCCCTTAAGGGCAATTGGGGTTAAGTAACTTGCCCAAGGTCACACGGCTAGGTTTTTGTTTGTGTGGATTAAGTGTCTGAGGCTGGATCCGAACTCAGGTCCTTCTGACTCCAGGGCTGGCGCTCTATTCACTGTACCACCTAGCCGTCCCAACTGCACTCTATTTCATACTATTTTTTTCAAGGTGTCTACTACCTGGTTAAGTTTCTACACTTTCTGTTCTGAGGTAATCTCATTCCAAATTTTTTTTTTCTTAAGAACTCTTAATTTTATTTTTTTTATCTCTTGCTTTTTTCTTCCATCCACTCTTGAAGGACTTTTGGATAAACCATTCTTTTTTTCTTAGTCTTTACCTGTACCTTATTGTGAAGTTATGGGCTTCTCTTAACCCATAGTATTTCATAGCTGTATTTGGAGTTTTCTTCTGTTTTTATTTTTATTCTTTGGGACTATCCTGAGGCACACCAATCACTTTCATCTCCTTCTTGCATGCTACCTTATTGGCACCTGGTTTTGTTTCCTGATATACCCCTGACAGAAATCACTGTCATCTTAGGCTTCCTCAAGGTGAAGGGCCCTTAAGATGCATGCTGCAAAGGTACTTCTGCCTCACATCCCTCTCCATGATCAGCCACCTACTGAGACCTGACTTTTACACAACTTCAGCTCCAACAGGCTGTGATTACAATCCTACTAGCCTAAGTTTCTGTTTACTGAAGTTGGTGTCAACTTCAGGCCTCCCTACCATACACCTGAAAGTTTCTGGTCTTCTTCTGTTGTCCTGGACTAGATGGATGAGTTTATTAGAATTCTTATTTGATTTTATTAAATCTTTACTTTTATGGAACCCCTTTTTATCTTCAATGAGGTGTTCTCTAGCAGGAATGGGCTTGATTAGAACCATTCATAACATCGTCTTTACTAGGAGTCCTGTGGATTGAGTTTCCACTCAATACCAGCATCAATACCAAGTGTTTCCATTTCTCATTATGAGATGCTTGTACGTAAGTGATTCAGATCAAAGTCCTTACTCATTTTTATAGTTATACATATTAAACACATTATTAAATAAATAAAAGCTTATCTGGTCAGTTTCCTTAAGAACATTACTTAATTATTTAGTGTAGCACAAATAGTTTAAAAACCAACATGTATCTTCAAGATATGCTTCTAGTTTATTTAATGAAAATGCTCTTCAGTAAGTTTAAGGAATCATTAATAATTACATCTAGAATTGATAGGTCTGTCCTCTCTCTTCCCCCCACCCAAAGTGGATTTTAGTTTAGGTTTTTAATACCAGAAGATTTGCAAGAAGCAATAGTATGTACTTAAAGAATCTCATGATATCTTTTGATGTCTCCCTTAGTGTTAGCAAATATATGGTATACATCCCAAGGTGAACGTCAGATTTCTCTATTTTGAAACTAATTATACTTGGCTTCTTGTGATCCAAGACCCAGAATATAGAAACAAAATTATGATAATTTAAGTACGTTGATTGCAGATACACAAACACTTTTCTGAAGTTTTGCCTAAGGCAGAAAAAAAGCTCAAATTTTATAGAAATCTTTCCAATGCAGAATGTTTACCTCCATTACAAGTAAACTTAAATATCCTTAGGCAATCCATATTTGGTAACTATTGCTAACATCTTCACAACATTCTCCACATAAAAGTATAAGTTATGAAGCAAGTTAATGGGAACAGTCTTTAGAACTCTGAAAGTTCAAAGAGTGAGAGAAAATTAAATTCTGGAAATCTTCAAAATAGATTTCAACTCTGTTGGTATCTACTGTAATCCCATAAAGTGGAACAATCCAGGCTTATTTTTTCTTCATATTAGAATCATGGAAGAGAGGAAAGTTTTATCTCAGGCCCATGGTTGCTTTTTGCAAGGAAGTGGGATTACTGGCCTTCCTGTATGTGTTCTGTGAGTCTGTGAGTGTATGTGTATGTACCTACATGCATGTGTGTGTGTAAACTTCTGAAGTATTAGGTTAACCTGACATTTAGATCAAAGAATCAAGATGAATGTGAAACAAAATAAAAAAGGGTGCTACATATATTAGCTATTATTTTCCAACACAAACATGCCTATAAAATGGAGCAATGTCTTTGCATGAATTAACATAGAAAATAAAATTTCCACTTTTAGCTGGCTTCAGGAACTCTCTAACCAATCCTCTGAATTTATTTTGTATAGTATATTACTCTACATCATAATATAAGATTGTACTGGGTTCTTGATAAAAAAGTATTATATATAATACACACATATATAAAACATTTATACATATATGTGCATGTATATGATGTGTATATTTATACATATATATGCATGTATATAATATACACATATATAAAACATTTATACATATATATGCATATATATGTGTACATATGCATGTGTGTATAAATATATGTGTATGTAACTATCTAGATACACACACATACACTAGGTCTTCACAAACTATACAGGCTTGCCATGCAGGTAGTTTGATTGATTGTAGGTCTGTTGTTGAAAGTTTAGCTAGACTAAGTTTGTAGAAGTTTATCACCAGAGGTTTGATTATCATGTGATGATGGGGTTTTTTTGGCCATAGCAATTCATTATATAGAATATAAATTAATGAAAGGCAATGCTGGGTTAGAATATAAACATATCTGTAAACTTTACAAAGAAGGATGACTAATGATTATGTGCTTTATCATCTCATAAAGCAGAGAGAAGCAGTTTAAAGACAGTCTGGCAAGATATTGAAGTAAGTAAAGTTATTCAAAGGGCATTCAAGGATGAATGTGGAAAGAGTACTACAAACAGAAGAAAAATGGAAACGATTTGCTCCTGAAGCCAGCTAATCAGGTCATCAAGGAATTGTATGACAGAAAGAAATGATGGTCTGATTGTGTGTCAAAAATGGAGGATCGTAGGTGGACAGCCAGAATATGTCATTATTACTATTGTGATATTGGAAGAAAGCAAGGATGAAGAAAATTTGGAATTCAATGAATTATGGAATTGAATCCTGTAAACAAAAAGTAAACAAACAAATTAATAAAGACAAAAAATTAATAAAAAGAATTTAAAAAAAAGAAAGCAAGGATGGCCTCCTGCAGAGTGGGTAACCTTCTGTAGAGAACTCTTGGGAGCTATACAGGATAAGCAAGGATGAATGAGTTGTGATCTGCACTGTTGAATAGAATTCCCAGCTCAATAACATCACAAATCCATTTGAAATCAACTTAAGAAAATATATACTGCCAAAACCCTAACTAGCAATTGCAATAGTATGTCAAGTAGTGGGAAGTGAACCCTAAAATAAACCTTAAGATGAATTCATGTGTGTGAGAGAGGTCAGAATATGGAATTCAAAAATACTGATAATTTCTATTTTGATTGGTTGTTTTTACTAAATGCTAAGTTCAGTTGTTTCTATTCTATTGATATAAGTGCTTCCAGAGATCAGTGCTCTTGGTAAAGCTGTATTCACACAATTCTAGTTATAGCTTTACTTCTACAGAGTGGAGGAAGTATCAGAACTGATAAAAGCTGGGATCCTTGAACTTTAACCACGGAATACCAATGCTGGAAAGAATGGTACAAACACACAGACCTCAAGATGATGAGAGATGAGGAAACTGGGGTTCAGAGGAGAAGCAATATAGTATAGTGTAGATAGAGTGTTGAACTTGAAATAAGGAATACTTAGTATGAATCATGGTGCTGGCAATTTCTAGCTGGGAGACTCCATGAGTATGTTATAATGGGAATTCTCTTTGTGACTGGGTTGGGCTAGATGACCACTGAGGTATCTTTCTACTCTCAAATTCTGTGATTCACTCCCTATATAGTATTAGGCAACTAGGTGACACAGTGGCTAGAAATCAGGAAAACTCATCTTAATGAATTCAAATCTGTCCTCAGACACTTAGCTATGAGACCCTTTTTGCCTCAGTTCCTCATCTATAAAGTGAGCTGAAGGAGGAAATAATAAACCACTCTAGTATCTCTGCCAAAACCAAAAACCAACAAACCCAATATGGGGTCATGAAAAGTCAATATGACTGAAACAGCTGAACAACAAAAATACAAATATCAGTTAAGTTTAAGTGATTTTATTAGGTTGGGAAATAGCAGAATTGTGACTTAAATTCACATATTCTTATTTCAAGTCTAGCACTCTTTCCATGTTACCAAACTGGGTTGAAAAATTAAAGTATGAGTCTATGGGAGAAGGACGAGGCAGTTGCTGCCATACAAGGTAGCTTATAAAGCCAAATATTCTACATAAACTGAAAAGATGGCACAGACACTAAATAGAAGGCCATCAATTTGTCCATACTTCTCCAGTGCATTTTTATTTTTAGGATAAGGGCACACTGGAAGGAACCCTTTGAGTGAGGGGGTACAGCAAATTCCTAGATCAAGAAGTTCCTATAATTTTCTAAAATAAGTATTAATTTTCCCTTCATGCTGGAGCCCTGACATAGCTCTCACTGCACCTCTGAATGGGCTTCATTAGAGACTTCTTGTGAAAAAGCTGCAAGATCCAAGTCTGGAAGGAACCTTAGTGATAACCTCTTCTTTTCCTCTCATTTTATGGGATGCTATATAGATGAAGGAAGGAAAGGCGTTGGAATGTATACATCAACTAGCAGGAGCTACTTGACTTATTAGCTACTGCTGAAGAAATCACAAAATTTATTTGTACAGAAGGAATTATATGGCATGTGATGATATTCAAGTTATTCCTGTTAGAATACACTAGGCTATGCTGTACTTTTCTCACTATGACCATTTCTACTCTTCTCTTCCCCTCTGACTACCTGAGTATAATTGCTTCCACCAGTGATCAAGCCTTTGGCTGCGACTGTTGTACCCTTTCCCATCTCCAATTTCAGATTTCTTGCAGAATTCCCAGAAGGCATTGAATTAGATCCTGACTATTGTCCACTTCACTGCCAGAGTGCAAAATATTAAATTGAAGCAAAACCTATTGGATTGTATAAGTGGAAAAAATTAGCCAATAGCTGAGTGAATCTCCCAGAGATTTACTAGTCTGTTTAGAATGTTTATGTGTTCTAAATATCTCAAGAAAATAGCAGTCTTCTGTTAGTGAAGGAAGAGTATCTTGGCATCTGAAATTCTTATTCAAATTGTTTTAGAAAAATGAAGTGTTTATGATAACTAAAAGCTAACACTTTGCTTTTTTTGCTATAGTTTTTCATTGAACCAGTAATACTGATAGATTCATTTACATAAGCAACTGTTTCCCATACATGAAAAATATTTCACTTATTCCCAATGTTGTCATTGATGCGGAATTAAAACTGCTATGAGTTTTAATGATAGATGTTTTCCTGAGACTTTGAACAATGTGGCCTGCAAAGAGTGCTATAATTCTACAAAGAACCCTATGAAAACCTCAGTTTTGCATCTCTTGGTCTAGAATAAGGGTTATAGGGAACTCCTTCCTAAAGAAACTCTTCTCTCCCAAGGCAGATGGATACCTATTCTGCATTTCATAATGTTAGAGAACTGTGTAGGGCACTGACAAGTGGTGATTTTCCACTTGTGTATGGCTGTGTGATCACATAGCAAATATATCAGAGGTGGGTCTTGAACCAGATCTTCCTCCATCCTCAGCCAATTTTCTATCTAGTACACCATGCTACCTTGTGTTATTCTAGTATAATGCTAATTTCACAACATGTGAAACAAGTCCCCTCAAATTATTTGGATTTGCTTAATATCAGAGAATAAAATGTTACTTTTTTTTGACATGTGTTTAGGAATTGTGATTTCTTTGGTATAAGAACATCTCAACCAGGAAACTCCCTGTACCAATGCAGATCAATAATTATTTTGCAATGGACATCCCTAGTGTGCCATAAGGCAACTTGTAGACTTGTCTAGGGGCACTGAAAAGTTAAATGACTTGCCCAGGGCCACACTGCTACTGCTAGTCTGTATATAAGTATGTAACTAGAACTGAGGTCTTCCTCACTCTGAGGTCAGCTCTATATCACTGGTTCTTGTTGCCTCTCAAAAGAACTGCATATGCTTCATTTAAATGACAAAAGACTTCAAATATTAAAATAAGGGAATGATCAAAACCAGAAAATGTTAATTTATTCTTCAGTATAAAAACATAGACATACAGCCCTTTCAGATTTTAACTCTTTGAAGATAAATAGCCTGAGTCAAAGGCATGTCTCAGATAAACTTTTATTTTCAGGTCACTCGTGGGTTGGATTATGTCAGATTTTTATCATTACCAACGCTAGACTCAGACTGGGCCATTCAGATGAGAACTATGTGCTGAGGAGACTGTCTCTGCAAGGGACCTGTTCCATGATGACTCTCTACAAAGAGATGCTCTTCAGACTCTAATTTCATTCATGTGAAGTCCAACATTTCTCCCTGTGGGTTGCTCAAGCCTCAGTATTGATTTTGTATGGTACTGCTTTGACTTTCACTACCAGAGCCAGACAGACTTCATATCCTTAAGGGATACAAGTAGCCTGAATGGTGTGTGAAATTTTTTTCTCTACTAACATTGGCTTGAACCTCCACTGACTGTTTCCCCTATTGTTAGGTGGCCAGGGACTAACACCCTAGTTCTATTTAACCACTTAACATCTCTCCTACATCACCCTGGTCTTTGGGAGAGTAGGTTCAAAACATATTGCAGTTACTAGATAGCATTGATACTACCCAGTTTATATCCAGATGTGGCACAATTTCTGAATAAATCTTTTTGCTTGGTTATGATTCCAAAGTGATTCCCTAGGATCATTTCTTTCTCCTTGAGCCTGGGCTGGCTGCAAAATCTAGCCTAGATTATGACTTTCCACCCCATTCCCTGAACCTACAATGGAAAAGAACAAGCAAAAAGTCTAAGGACCATTTCTCAAGGAAAATATGACCTCAGAGAGGAAAAAAAATATCTTTCTAACTTACTATATGGCATCTCCTTGTATTCTCCAAGAGAAAGAATAGCTGAACTGTCCCAGTTATGGGGCAAAGAGGAGGATAGAGCTTCCTCACACTTTTTTGAAGCTGGGCTAATCAGAAAAGCTTCAACTACATGCATAGTCAAGATTAACCAGTACATATCCACACATGCTCATCTCTCCGAGACCTTTCCTCTGAGAGTGATGAGACTGCTGTAATAAATCCTCTATATATAGATGAGGAAATACTGAGACCAGAAGGAATAACTAACTAGCTAATGCCACAAAGCAAGTGAGATGAGGAGGGATTTGGACATGGGTTCACTGACTTCATAGCCAATGGCCTTTTCATTGTATTAAGCCATTTATGACTGTCATTGTCTCCTGGAACCAAGGATTCGTAATGAGATCTCTTCATTCCAAGTCAAGGCTTCACACTGTCTAAACTAAACTAAAAAGATAGATAACTGTAATCTGAGAAAAATGAGAAGAGTTTTTAAGTGATTCTCTGTCTGGCTTCAGTGAACTTACATGAACTAGTTCCCATTTGTCCAGGAGAATGGGAGAACCATAAGATTACAAACACAATACTATTGTTTTCTATTTTTCAAAATGAGGGAGATGGTGAAATCTTTAAACATCA
This sequence comes from Gymnobelideus leadbeateri, assembly GCA_011680675.1. Classification (NCBI taxonomy): domain Eukaryota; kingdom Metazoa; phylum Chordata; class Mammalia; order Diprotodontia; family Petauridae; genus Gymnobelideus; species Gymnobelideus leadbeateri. The sequence goes on from WOXC01000311.1 coordinate 450,303, forward strand.
ATTCCTGGCAAAATTCTAAAATTCTTAAATTACTCAGTGCATGGTTTGTAAGCATTTAGAAGGGTGTGGAGGTCACAATGAGCCAGAATGCAGTTACCAAGAACAAGTAACAGGGAAGTAACAGAATTACTAGAACAGAGGAATTTCATAAACAGAGCATATCTAGACTTTGAGGATGACATTTGACAAAACATTGCATAAAATCCTCAGGAAAAAAACCATGGAAAAATCAATATCACTAGATTAGAGTCAAGTGAATTTGAATGGATTGAGTGACCATACCTAATTTTAATCTCACTTTTCTATAGACAGAATTCTGGGAATTGGGGATTGACTATGTTCCCAAGGCTGTAAGGCAGTTTCCAATAATTTCCTGGATATTTTCAGGGGTGACAGGAAGTAGCCTTTATTCTGTTGTTGGTTGGAAACTGACTTGGTAATGAAAGGAGTATTTTAATAGAATAAATTTAAGACAGTTTAAGAAGAAACATCACCAAAGAGCTAACAAGCCTCTGCTCTGCTAATCCATACCATAGGTAAAGCTTTAAGAGAAAGGGAGTGGGTTAGAGTGACCTCTTGTTCTGGCTGCTTCTAGTGTAGTATAGCAAGTACATAGCTGATAACTTTATTTCTTTGAGTATCAAATCCTAATCAATAAAATTGAATTATAATGCTTGTACTACCTACTATACTGGCTGGTTTGGGAAGAAAATACTTTAAAGTTTTATATCAGTGTGAGTAGTGATGTCAATAATGTGAAGAGGGACTGTGATTACTAGAATAGAGGAATTTCACAAACAGAGCATATCCAGACTTTGAGGGAGATATTTGACAAATCATTGCATAAAATCCTCAGGAAAAAAAAATGGAAAAATCAATATTGCTAGATTAGAGTCAAGTGAATTTGAATTGATTGAGTGACCATACCTGATTTTAATCTCACTTTTCTATAGGCAGAATTCTGGGAATTGGGGATTGACTGTGTTCCCAAGGCTGTAAGGCTACCCAGGTAAGAGATATACTTGGTGACTTTTAACATTCCTTCTATCCTCAAGATTCCATTATTCTAGAGTTGAATGGATTATATGAGTTATGGGTAAGAGGATGGTTTGAATCCAATCTGATCAGTTTAGAAAGAGAGCCATCGTAACTTCCTAGAAAGGGGGGCACTGGATGATGAAAAGGGTGTTTGGAAAGATTAATCTTGTTATGATATACAGGAAAATATGAGAACGGGAAGATTAGAACCATAGAATCCAATTAAGAGACTATTGAATAAATTTGTGAAAGTTGTGAGTGGGAGAATGATGAGACTGGACCTGAGAGATATTTAAAGAGAGAGAAGTAAGGATTTTGAAACAAAAAAATAAAAGAGAGGAAAGGAATAGACAGAAGAAACTGTATTAATTTATACTTTCCATGCAGGTCACTTCTTTAACACATAGTAGTATGTTTTTGAGAAAGCACTCAGAGAAAGACATCAGAGGGCTTGGGGTTGCTTTTTGATTCTGTTATTTACTATCTGTGAGAACTTGCACCAGCTATGTCTAAAGGGTTATAAAACTGTGCATATACCCTTTGACCCAGAAATACCACTACTAGGTCTGTATCCCAAAGAGATCAAAGAAAAGGGGAAAGGAACTAATTATATGAAAATATTTATAGCAGCTTTTTTTGTGGTGACAAAGAATTAAAAATTGAGGGGATTCACATCAATTGGGAATTGGCTAAGCAGGTGGTGGTATATGATTGTGATGGAATACTACTGTGCTATAAGAAATAACGAGCAGAATGGTTTCAGAAAAACTTGGAAAGTCTTGTATGAACTCATGCAAAATAAGGTGAGCAGAACCAGGAGAACACTGTACACAGTAATAGCAATATTGTAAGAATGATCAGCTGTCAAAATCTTAGCTTCTTTGTCTTTATCAAAGACAATATTCCAAGACAATTCCAAAGCACCTATGATGAAAAATACTATTTACCTCCAGAGAGAGAATTGCACTCTGAATGAAGATTGAAGCATGCTTTTTTATTCTCTTTATTGTTATTATTTTATTTTGTTTGTATTTTCTTTTGCAACATGACTAATATGGAAATATGTTTTGTATGATTTCACATTATAATCACTATCAAATTGTTTGCTTTCTTAAGGAAAGAAGTGGGGAGGGAGGGAGGGAGAATTTTGAGCTCCAAATTAAAAAAAAACATTAAAAATTTTACATGTCATTAAGAAATGTTTAATGAAATAAAAACAATTTTAAAAAAGAACTTGCACCAACTTATTCCTCTTTCTTGTCCAGCCTCAGTTTCCTTCTCTGTAAAAATACAGGGGTTGAGGTACATGATTACTCAGGTATCATTCAGCTCTCTACCTATGATTCTATGCTTAACAAAACAAGTATGAGAGGAAAAATAAACACTAAGGATACCTTGTGAGTGAACTCACCCAATTTTTTCTCACAAAGCCTAAATTGATGAATTTAATCCTTGAAGAGTTTGTCAGTGCCTAAGCAAGACAGATCAAACCTGAAACTTAGTAGAGCTAAGTCTTAAGGTGTTTCAGAGACACTTAAATGATAAAGGACTTGCTTAGGTACCCTGAGCTAATAAACGTCAGGTAGTATTTGAACCTGGTTCTTTCTGACTTGAAGCCAAGCATTTATTTATTATTTATAACTATTCCTCTAATTAATCTAATAACAAATACAATGGAGGAAAAAATACCAGATGGCAGCCATTTCAAGGGAATGTTGAGATGGTCTGGAACAAGTATCTTTTTTTTTTTTTTTTTGCCTTTTGGAGGGCAATTGGGGTAAAGTAACTTGCCCAAGGTTACACAGCTAGGTTTTTTTTGTTTGTGTGTGTTAAGTGTCTGAGGCCGGATCTGAACTCAGGTCCTTCTGACTCCAGGGCCGGCGCTCTACTCACTGCGCCACCTAGCCACCCCTGGAACAAGTATCTTAATGTAGAGACATAAAATAATTAAATATAAACATATAGGCTTTTAGAGTTGAAAGGAATTTTGTAGATCATCCAATCCTTCATAACAGAAAGGCAATTCAACCATATTACCAATGCTGAAATTCATGATGTAGCTTCTAGAAGTATTTTTAAAATAGATAATCCCTGGAGTTGGACACATTGTTTGTAAATATCAGATAACAACGTTTTAGTGGTCTCCATGACTGGAGGTCATGACAAAGAGGATTGGTCACTGAGAGTTGTGGGGGATGAACTGTGGTGAAGGAATTCTTCCTTCTATCTATCTGTCTATCTATCTATCTATCTATCTATCTATCTATCTATCTCTCTGTCTATTCACCATAGGTGGATCTGAAGAGAACCAGCACTTTTGGGGATGGCCTCCTTATTCTTCTTCTTTAGAAAATAATTCTATATTTCATATATTATCTATAATATGTATTATGTATTATTATATTATATGTATAAGATATATTAATATAATATTAATATGATAAATCTAGAGGTAGAAGTTAACTTCAGAGGCAGAGGTCATCTAATTCATCTCCCCCCCATTTTCACAGGTGAGGAAACTGAGGCCCAGTGAAGTTAAGTGATTTGCCCATGGTCACCTACGTAGTTGCAGAGGTGGGATTTAAACACAGTTCCTTTAACTCTAGGGCCACTGTTCTATTTAATCCACCATGGTGATATCCAGCCAAGCGGGTTGAGGAGAGGACATTTCTCCACAGGAGTCCATTTTGATGCAATCCCCAGTCACAGGGACCAATAAGGAGCTATTGCACTATCTAAGCAAAGCATGCCTTATGTCGCTGGACAAGAGGCTGATGCGCTTGTCCAACTCCGGGGATCACCCCTATTTTATTTACATTCTTTCCTCATAATGCAGCAAGTGACATGATCACTGGAGGAAAATACATCTGGAAATGGGGCTGTTTTCACAAAAGGCATCTTAGTCATCTGGTCGTATTTTTAGGCAAAGGCTATCAATCAAATGACATTCTGTGTTCCTGATATTCTTTGTCCTTTGTCATTGAAGTGTCAGCACAGGCCCTCATTCATTACCTTTACATTGTACTCACCCTTTGCTTTTTCTCTAAGTTTCCATTTGAAAAGAGAGAACACTTCATTAAGCCGGTTAAGATTTCACACTACCTTGGCCAGCATTCCTCCCATGGTAGGGACATCATTAGAGGGGAGAAAGGGAGAGAGAAAGGACCAAATTCACACAGCTCATTCCTGGACATCTGTTTTTCTTCCAGACAAGGCGAGGAAAAAGTCCAACTCGGGACTTATGTCTGTTTAAATGTTGAAGTTTCAAGCTTCCCTTTTCCTGTGGGAAAGTGAATGCCTAGATAGAGAATACTGAATGATGAATCCGAAGAGAGTGAGGTAGAAACAAATAGAAAAACAAACAATAAACCCTTTGCCATGAAGGGAGAGGGAGAGGGTGGAAGGGTTGGACCCTTGGTCTTGTATATCCAGATGAGGGTTTCATAATTTTATGTATGTAGTAGTTTCCTTTGGCAGACTAGTCAGTCTTATGGACCCCTCTTCTTAGAGTAATGTCTTCAAATGCATAAAATAAAATAGATTAGATTACAAAAGAAACCAATTATAATGATACAACTACAATTGTTTTTCTTATTCAAGTTTACAGATTGCTTGGAATCTATCCACAGACCCTTTAGTTCCATGGACCTTAGATTAAGAACCCCTGAGCTAGAAAGACAATCTATCTAGATATAATTCAACCATTCAGGTAGATTGAATGAATAATTCCTGAGTTATCCTTTGCTTAGAATATGTCATGCTTTCAATGGTTCTGCCTAAAAGCAAAATTATGAATTGATAATAGTTGACACTTATATAGCACTATTAAGCTTGCAAAGAATTTGAAATTTATATTTAATTCATTTGATTCTCAAAACAATCCTGGGATCCAGGTTCTATTATTACCATTTCAATTTCACAGATGATAAAACCAAGGCATGAAAGCCTTACCTAATGTCACACAGCCAATAAGGGCCCAAGGCTGGATTTGAACACATATCTTCCTGACTCCAGGACCAGTATTCTACCTATCACATCAGCTAAGCTGTTCTCGTGATAAAAGCCGTAAAGGCACATTTTAACTAAGGAGATGGAAAATTACTTACGCATTTCCTAAATGTGTATTGCCTAAAGAGAAAAAACACATAGACCTTTCAAGGTGAAATGTGAAATATTGCTTTTCAATTATTAATCATATTGCTTGCAGAAGCTAATTTACTCTGATGACTTTAGAATTAGATTTTTTTAAAGCTTGGGGCTTGAGCCAAAAAAAATTACTAACAATAAAATTCAGTAATGTTTTAAGACAAAATAAGGATATTAACATCCATATTAATTCTTTTATATTAAGAAGAAAAAAAACAACTAAAGTTTCTCCAATTTGTGTCAAGGAGAGACGAGCCATTACCAATAATAATAATATTATTAATATTAATAATATTAATAATGATAATAAGCTACTCTCATTACCTTAAAATATATTTGGAATGGTCTTAAACACTTTCTTATTTTCAATATGACAGCAGGTAAAAAGTCATATTTCCTGAGCATCATGGAATTACAGCTAGAATATACAAGATATGAGAACAGATATAAGAATAATTGGCATTTATAGAACTCTCTAAATTTTGCCAATCGCTTTATATTCATTACCTCACTGGAAGTTACCAACAACTCTTCATATACTGTAAGTCTCCTGTGTAAAGTAGTGACAAAGAATAGGGTCAATACCAGGGCCACAATGTAGATGATGACATTTTCAGCATCACTGGTCCTCATTATGGTTTGTGGTATCTGTTTTAAGGGAACTGAAAGGTCATCTTCTTGCATGTAGCCCGTAGCAGTGGCAAGGCTAATGCCGATAAATGTCCTCTAAGATTGACCACTGAGTGGTCCCCATCCCACCAGCCAGGATTTCCTCTTCCCTGGGGGCCCTATGGAAAGACAACATAAGATCTTTGTCTCTTTGAAGCCCTGTGCTGAGGGACCATCCTTATCCTTACATGAGAGCTGGGTAGACAGTTTTTATCTCATTTTGTCTCTAAAAAGCAAGCCACATCCCAACAGTGCATCTTTTGGGACTCCAAAATGAATTTTTCCAATGATGGAAAACAGCCCCATCAGTTCCAATGAATAAAATGAAGGGCTATTCTAGTGCTGCCTTTATCTCTGCCCCTGCCTGTGTCTATTCTGCTGTCCACATTCCTGTCCACTCTGCTGCCCACTTCTGCTGGCTCCTTACCCACTGTCCATTGCCATTGTAACTTACTTTGTAGCCCATTCCACTGTTACTTGAGCCTCCTCACTGCTCATTCCTATTGCATTGACTATTTCACTATAGTGAGGGGCTGTACTGCTACCCATTCAACTTCTGCTGGGATCTGGGTCCACATTGCTGCATGGCTCTACCCAGTGGCTACATCACTTTCTCTTCTGCTCTCTGCACCCCCGTGCCAGGGGCATATTCCCCCAGAGTCTGAGTGCTATAAGCTCATTGCCTCATATGGCAAACTTTAAGAGTTGCCCCCTTATTCTGGGACCTTTGTACTGCCACTGCCTTCCTATGCTGCAACCTGAGCATTACCTTTCATTGTTTCTTTGTGTTCTTGTACAGTGCCATGGCCCACCTTTGCCAGACTAAGCACTAAGTGTTACCACTGCTGGCTACTTAGCACTATCTCTAGTACGTGGACTCTAGCTGCCACACGTGAACTGTTGATATTTCTACCAAGTTAGGGAAAGTACCCAGGGCCCTTCACCCACCCTTTGCTGAAAATATCTGAAGAAAAAAAAAAGTTACAATAAGCAGTATAACACAGTGACTTTAAATGCCTTAATGAAATATTTTTAGTTTTGCACAGGTTTCCATGTTGTCAAGCAAAGGGCTTTCTGTGATCAGGGGCACCAATAGATTGCTTCTCTCAATTACTCATTTTGCTATTATGAAGACAGTTGCTGTTTTCATTTTTCCAGTTCCATCTAGAACTGTCTAGATGGAAAATTCTCAAAATCCCATTGGGGGGAGAGAGATGATATCAGGCATAAACACATACATCAAATGCATTTTTATTAGTGTGGCAGAAAAGTCCTCTATCCTGCTTTTCTAGATTGAATAATGTTCTATGACTGGAGAATAGAGAGCTGATTTAATTCCTTTTGCTTTGTAAGGGGTGATTGAACTGTTAATACAGTTTTAGTGAACAGGCAGATACAGTAGGACCCTCTTATAAAGTAGCTTATTGTTCCATGGGCAATAGAAAGTCTGGAAAATAATGTCTTTGAAATAACAACTACTTTCTACAAAAGCTAGATATAAGATAGTCTATAATATAGGTGTTAGCCTTGTCCCCCAACACTATTATAAAGCAGCTGTTCAGTGTTTTGAGGCTTTCTATGTTACAGCTAAAGGTTTTTTAGTTTAACCATATGAAAATGTTGACTGTTTAACTTCTGATGTGAAATATAGGATGTGTATAATTTAAACACATATGTGAACTCTAAACACAATTTCATTTATTAAGGGCCACAAATGACTTATAATCAGGACACAATCACTTAGTTAAACCCACAAATTAGCCTTAGGGATTTCAATGTAAACACAAGACAAGTTTATATTTTGATTATCATCAAAATTCATTTAGCTCTGTTCTTGACCTTAGCCCACATTCCATTTTTAGCCTCAATTACTACATATAAAAAGTAGACAATTTTTCCTAAGAGAAATATGAGCAGAGAGCCTTTGTATTCCCCTAAATAATATTTAAAACATGGTTCTATGGTTGTAAAGTAGGGGGTGGGAGATTAAGATTGACTGCTGGTAAACAATGCATCCCTTCTGTCAGTACCAGGGCTTTGTGGTCAGTGGAGAGATCTGGGACCCCTAAACTAGATAGACCTCTGTAGATATGACAGGCCATTCAGGGAAATTCCAGCAGTGATGGGAAAAAGTCTAGCTAGACAGGTGAAAAAGAGCATAGCAATGAATGAACAGGCAGAGATCCAGGCATTTGTTATCAGAGATGTAACAGAGGTTTTCCAACTTAATGAATTAGTACATGGCATTTGGATAATCTTGGGGCAAATACAACACAGAAGTCCAGGCATCCACCAGTGGGAGGGTCAGATGCCATGTATCAAGGACTTAGTCATACATTTGGCAGTAGGGTTGGGGTTCCAGTCTCTAGAAGGACTAGAGAGAAGAAATAAAGAAAGTGGAATACAGGGCACATCACAAGACAGACTTCAACATAAGGAGCTTGGGGGTGGTGGAGAGGAATGAACAAGTTGGGAGATGTGGTTGCTGGAGCACAATTTGGGGGCCTTGGGGACAAGTCACAGAGTAAAAGCCTACTGCTTATATATGCTAGCTACTAATATAATTTCATACCAGAACAAAAGTGGAGCCAACTACCTTGGTGTCAAGTTGCTTGGTCGGTGCTTTCACGGGTCTTTATTCCCTTTCCGAGCATATTGTTTGATCCCAGACTCTGGGATAGTATGTAACATGTCAGGTAGGAGTCAGGGAATTTGGGTGATATAGCATTTGGATTCAGGAAATTCTGGGTTCAAATTCTGCATTTGACACTATCTTGCTATGACACCAGGGATAAACCACTTTCCCTTTCTGAGACTCAATTCTCTCATCCTTGCAAATGAAGATAATCTCTCTACTACATACCTCACAGGGTTGTGTGACTTAAATAAGACAAGAGTTTTGTAAACCCTGAGGGCTATATAAATGTCATTATTTATTAAGTGGGAATAGTTCTTGAGGCAGGGAGCTGAGGCTGGCCTTATGTGTTCTACAGCCCTCAGGTCTCCAGTTGCCTTTTTTGCCTCCCTTTATCCTCCACTTCATCTCTATAAATTCGTTACAGCTGAGTGGAAAGAGACCACATGCAGCATGAACGACTTCAGGCTTATAGTCCCTTGAGGATGGCTGGCATGATCTTTGTAGGGACTCCTGTTTCAAAGATTGATGTATGTGGAAAGCTAGTTGCGTCTCCTCTTCCAGTGTGTCAGGGGGCATTTCTGCAGGAACCAGTATTAGAAGAGGAAGTTAGGAATTCCAAGTTGTCCAGAGAAAACCAGGTTTTTGTTTAAGCCAAATCTCTCCATTTTATAAACAAGAAAACTTTAATTCATATAAGCAAATTTTCTTACCTCAAGCAGCTTTGGCAGAGATGGAATTAGAACCCAGGTTTTCTGACTGTCCAATCCTCTTTCTCTTACAACACACAGACTCCCAAATCTTACAATTATTTGACCTTGATATTTTTTGTGGATTTTCCATTTTCATTTCAAAAAAAGCTGTACTTTACTTGATTTTGACCTTACAGAAAAGATGATTCCCTTTTTGCTGAGGATAATCTTATTTATGCATGTGAAAAGATTTGGTAAATGCATAGGGGAGATGATCTGGTTGCTGAATAAATGAAGATGTTGTATGTGTGTTTACGTGGGGATACTTGTAGTTCCAGCCTGCCTTAGTGTGATTTTCAAAAAAAAAAGCAGTGTCAAAGAAGATTATTTTGTAATTATCCCTTTTGTCAAGAAGATTAGTATTTTTAAAAAATTAAAATCCCTGTCTAGCTTGAGCATTTGTCTGGTACAATATCCAATGTGCCCAGTAATGCATAAGTATTAAGAAAACAAAACTAAACAAACCAATCCTTGAAAATGATCTATTATTTATTCCAGATGCTGGTTGGTGAGTGTTGTATAGGTTTAAAAGTGATGGATAAAAAATTCATTCGAGATCAAATCTTTAAAGTCCTCTTAGAAGAGAGGAGTTTATGTCCTTTGAATCAAGCAGGATAGAATTCACATGGCATGAATTTGACTTTTTTAGAGAGTGCCAGGGGCTTGAACTGAAGGGACAAATAAATTGGCAATTCAGAAAGCTTGTAGAGAATCAGAATCTTATTTACACTGACTGGTGAGGGTGGCAGCTTCTAAAACAGATTAAGATGTTTCAGTAGAGGCATTTAAGTCCCGTCAAGGTTTTCCCTTCCTGCTTTCCTTTTCTGGGTGATAAACCTGCTTATTAGTATGGAATAAATATGTTATGTTTGCTTCCAACATTGGAAGTCTTGTGGATATTCATATTCCATTTTTATTGGTATTTAATGGTCATTGTCTACCATGCTGAAGAAGCTGGTGTTCCCTCAAAGGCAAGACATAAAGTACAACAATTAGGACTGATGTTATTCTGATTTAATCAATTATGTGGGCAAAATAGGTTTAAATTATAGCTCAGCAGTTGAGAAAACCCATGTCTTTCTAAGAAGATGTTATCAGATACAATCAGTGTGTTAAAAGTTCAGCCTGTGTCATATTTTTCTCAATATGTCTAGTTGACATCATAGCTAGAATTTATACTTGGGCATTATGATTTTCCAAGTTAAATATCTGAAAACTGTTCTTAAGGAATTTCAGCCTTAGATTCTTCTAATTGTAAATGTATATTTCACATTGGAGACAAAAAAACAACATCCGCAAAAACCCTTCCACCCCCAATCCTATTTAAAAGTTCATTAATGAATGTACTTTCATTTTTAAGAGGCTTTTATGATGTGATGAGAGAAGGCAGGAGCCTAAGCAATAGGGAGACCATTTTTCCCTCACCAGCATGACCTTTGCTAATTAATAGGCCACTGTCTTATCTTTGTATGAAACCCCTGGAGATAATCCAGACGTGGTGCTCCCATTGATTTTTGAATAAGACCAGTTTTCAGAACAACTCAGCAGGGGTAGGCAGCAAGTGAAGGAATTAGGCTGATGTTTGGAAAGCATGTGCAGATTCTTAGATGAGAGGCATTAATGCAAAGCATTATTCATTCACTCATTCATTTATCTTTTTATTTGTCACAATTCTTGGGATCTCTCCTTGGGTGCTCAAAAAAATTAGCCCCAAAGAATGCTTTATAGGCATTTGGCAAGATTCACTTACAGGTCGAAATGTAGAGACTTTTGTATTTTTCTGTAGGACTGTGAAATAAAGGAGTTATATCTCACTTAAGGTTGGAGAAGACAGCTTTTGTGGAAAAGGATAATTGAGTCAATGGAAAAAGCTGGAATTACTCCAGGTTTTTACATTAGAGGAAAAACTTTTAGGAGAAAAGTTGCTGTAGCCATACACTCAGAGGCAGGGAGAAACATACTTTCACTTCTTTAAAGAGATTGGTATTGAGATAAAGGCAGAAAACCTGCCTTTAAAACATTTATTTCCTACCCATTTTTTCTCTTTTCTTCATTATTTTCACATGAACTTTCACTTTCTAGTCTTTATAAAGCTAGAAGTAGTGTGAAGAAGCAGTAGTAAAACTGGGGAACCAGTCATTTTATGTCTGAAAAGTATTTTTGCTTAATTTATCAAAAATAATTTTGACCACTTGCTGTTTCCTTATCTTTTGTTCCTTTTTTCCTTTATTAGTGAATTAACTCGATTATTTAATCATTCCTCCTCTTCTGTTGCTTTTCTTCATTCTAGAAGTTCATTCTGCCTGCTGGGCCCCTTCCTTTGGTTGATTGGTTCCTCTCAGAAGCCTCATTTTAAGAAAAGCTCCCCGGCCAATTATACCTTCATTCCTTTCTGGGGCTCTGCTTCTCACTCTTCTGACTTACTCCAAATTGCCCCTTTTGGAGGTACTGTCTCCTTCTGTCCCCTCCCTTTTTTGCTTCCTTTTATATACTGTCTTGAACATAAACTTTGAGGTGGGAACAGTCATTCTTCTTGTATTTGCATTTCCAGCACTTAGCACAGTTTCTGGCACAGAACAAGTGCTTAATAAATGCTTGTTGGCTCTCAAGTCATCACCCTCGATGTTATTGGGCCTCTTTGAAAATGAAGGATGAACTACAGCTTGTTGACTTTACTGTTACTTTTTTTCATCTTTTAAGTTTTTCCACGCCATTATTAGTCGGTACACCCCTGATCAATTGATTGACACAAATTCTCTCCGTTTCTGTCTCTCTCTGCCTCTCTCTCTCTTGTCTCTCTGTCTGTCTCTCTGTTTCTCTTTCTTCCTGTCTCTCTCTGTCTCTTTGTCTCTCTGTCTCTGTCTGTTTGTCTCTCTCCAGCCTAGATGATGAAATCACAGAAGAGGCAGCTAAGGATAACAAGGTGTTAATGTTATAAAAAAGGTGCTAAGATGAATCTATTCCCTGTTTTTGCTTTGTGGGATATGACAACTTTTTCTCCAAATTAATCAGAAGGCAGCTTGCCATTGATGAGGTGAAGATTGGCCATGTCCCTAATGACCTTTAAAATCTTGCCAGCTCTGGATAGAGTTGAGGCAGGGCTTTGTGGAATGTGACCCCCAGCAGTCTGGAGAAGAGCCAATGGTTATGGAAGAAGAACCCAGCTCTTAAGAGGATGTTAAATCTTTGCCTTGCAGCCCTGCTATAGGTTAGTGATACCCTGCTCTATTGCCTATGATGTCTTGTAGTGGAGATATTGCCTAGTAGGAGATACTGAATCCAGCAGGGAGCAGACCTAGGGAGTTAAGGAGCCACATAGTGGAGGTAGCTTTGCAGTGGGTGATCCCTGACAACAGAAAAAAAAAAAAAGCAACTGAGGATTTGAGAGAGAGTGAGCCCTAGACAATAGGAGTTACTTAGCAGGAATGCTGTACTCTGGAGCAATAGAAGAGACACTATAACATTAGGGACCTGAATTGCCTTGGCTACATGTTTTGCTTATTTATTTCCCTCACTAGGAGTGCACTCTTTGCCTTTTGTCCCCATTTGGGTTGTGTGAATTTGTTGGGCACGTGCCCAGGTTTATGGGGGTGGTAGGAAAGAGGAGGTATTTTATAGCTATTGTTCTTACTACATCGTCTCAGTCTCTGCTTTCAGCTAAGTGTGCCTTCTAGTAGACTATTGAAGGTAAGTACACTGGTAGAGGTTTGAGAATTGTAGTTTTAGAAATGAGAGCTTAGAGAATTTTTGAACCTGGGATAAGCCCTTCACGAGGACCTAAGGTACAATTTACAAGTGCAAATGAAGGTGGAGGATATTAGGGGAAATAGCTCCTGGACAATGTTCTAAAAATTAATATACGCTTCTCTGTGGTTTTCCTATTTCTTCCTTTCTTACTCATTTTTATCATTTCATCAATTTTTTTCTTAACTCAAAGAAAAGCCAAATTTGATTTCTTTTAAAAAAACATTGAAATATAAACTCTTTGAGATAATCATTCTATCTATCAATCAACAAGGCATTTCTTAAGTACCTCCTATCTGTCAAGTAGTATGTTAGATGGTGGGAATATAATTTTCTATTTTAATAGTATAGTAGAAGAGCCATCAAACTCAAATAGAAAGGAATCTCAGAAGGCTGCATATTGACTTAGAAAGCCACAAAATAACATTTTCTATGTCGTATTATATTTTTATTTATTTTGCTAAACATTTCCTAATTACATTTTAATCTGATTAGGGCTGCACTAGGGACAGCTAGATGACTCAGTGGTTAGAGTGCCATGCCTGGGATCAGGAAGACTCATCCTCATGAGTTCAAATCTGGCCTCAGCTGTGTGACCCTGGGAAAGAAACTTAATCCTGTCTGTCCCAGATCCTCATCTGTAAAATGAGCTGGAGAAGAAAACAGCAAACCACTCTAGCAGCTTTGCCAAGAAAACCCCAAATGTGGTCACAAAGAGTTAGACACAACTAAACAAGGGAAATTTTGCAGGCAAGTCTGTGGCCTATGAGTCCGACACCTCTGGGTAATGGAAAGAGTTCTACTTATTAGCTACAAGGCTTTTTTGAACCTCAGTTTCCCCAGCTACAAAATGCAAATAATAATAGCTCATGTTTATGTCACCTCTAAGATGTGTTAGGCACCGTGCTAAATACTTTACAATCTCATTCAGGTGTGGGGAACCTGGTGGCCTTCTAGGGTGGCCTTCTAGGTCCTCAAGCGTGGCCCTTTGACCAAATCACTCAAAGTGCAGCACTTGAGGACCTAGAGCAGATTCCTCACTCCTGCATTATACAGTTGAGGAAACATGGGAAACATGAGACAAACATGAGTTAAGTTATTTAAGATCACTTGGCTAGTAAGTATCCAAGGTCAAATTTGAACTCAGGTCTTCCTGTGTACTGGCTGCCTAGCTGCCTACAGTATAATAATACTTTTATTACAGGATAATAACACATTTTTACCTACTTCTCCAAAGGTTTAAATGAGATGTAAAGGGCTTTGTAAACAGAAAGAGATGGTTACAAGTAATTACTAAGACTGTCATTGAGAAAATCTGTAGGAGAATTAAATGTGTCACTAACCTTTCAGGTGCCATGTTCACTTACCCCTTCAATGCCCTTTGCTAAATTCCTGTGTCATCATATTTTCTCTTTCAGATTATCTTATACACACATAAACACACACACACACACACACACACACATTTCAGACACTTCTCCCCAGTCCCATAAAAATCTCTGGGCTTTACTTTGATAAGTTATCTAGTGAAGACACTCCAAGCCTATCCATTGACATGTACCTGTTTGCCAGCCACCCCTCCAGCTAACAGTTTAACTGGGATATTTGCAGGGAAATGCAAAGACTGATACATGGAAACCCATTAGAAGACCTACTGAAATCATTCAGAAAAGAGGTAATGAGTTGCCTACAATTGGATAGAGCCCATGGGAATAGAAAGAAGTGGGGCAGGGGGTGGGGGAGAGGAGGGATTGTGGTATATGAATGTAACAGAATACTGTTGTCACCACTAACATAAATAATTATAACTACGATATCATCTCCAATAACTGTGTTACTCTAATGACTTTGAATGGGCTGGGCAATCTTATCTCTAAGTTGACTTCAAGCTTCAGATTTTTTCTTTTATTGGTATAAGAAACAATCTTCATGAAGATAAGCTACTTTGCTAAGAAATACACACTTATACTCCCTTTTCTCGTTGCTGCTCATACACAGTCCCTTTGTGGTACAGAAGAGGAAACTTGAGAAACTTATTTCTCTGCAAAGGCAAACAATCATTACTTTGGTCCTTGGAAAAAGAATATAGATAGTTTAAAGTGAATAACACTTTGCAAACAAATAGCTTATCAATTAAACTACTTGGTGCTTTATCCATCCAAGAATCTTTTATTATCTTGATACGAAACTGTACTGATTATGGATTATAGACTTGAATGTGATGAATAAGAAACAACAGCATTGAACACGTTTGAGAACTTTTAGAGGTCTTTCAATTCAGGAACAACTGAGTAAAGAATAATGTGATGCAATATCCAGAAACGAATTAATTGCTTTATAATAGCCTCGATTCCACATTAGAGAACTGCAGGGCACAAGACATTTGCTGAGGAAGGGTCACTTTCCAGCAGTTTGATAGTTCGTGGTAAAATGGACATGGGATTCCTAAGATCATAGCCTGAAAGTTGGAAGGGAGCTTAGGAACTATCAGGTACAGTCCTCTCATTTGGAGAAATGAGAAAACTGGGGCTAACAGGAGCTAAGTGATTTGTTCAGGAGCACATAGCTAATGAGTGTGTTAGGCAAGATTTGTACTTTGGTCTTCTTGATTCTAAGCCTAGCACTCTAACCATAATACATAGCACCTTCTCATCTATGCCTGATGGCACAAGACAATATCATGCCTTCTCTGGCCCCCTTGTTCATCCCAGAATTCTAGTCAGTTTCTTTGTTGCTACCCATGGTCTGACAGGTGAATGGACATTTTTTTTAATAATGTTTACAATGACACTATTGTACTAGATCATAAGACAGGATCATAGATCATAGATTGATAGTGAAGAAATCTCACAGATCATATAACCTCCTAATTTTGTCGATGACAATACTGAGGACCTCCCCCCATCAACCATTTTGCCAAAGCACATGTAGGAAGGAAATAGCAGAGGTTCAATATTTGAGCACTCTTCACTTCTCCTTTGCTTTGAATGATAGTTAAAGTTCCATCAATAACATTTTAGTCCACTGTCAATCCCACATAGCTTTTTTTTTTTTTTTTTTTTTTTTTTGCATTTTGGAGGGAAGGTAGGGCAATTGGGATTAATGACTTGCCCAAGGTCACATGGCTAATTTTTTTATGTTAAGTGTCTGAGGTCAGTTTTGAGCTCAGATCCTCCTGACCCCACGACTGGTGCTCTATCCACTGCGCCACCTAGCCTCCCCAACCCCAAATACTTTAAATGAAATGTCTTATATGGTAGCAGAAAATAGGTAATTATAAATGAACACCACCCTTGTAGTTTAGAAGAAAATCATGACCTTGTAAGCACATGGAAGTATCATGATCAGGTAAGTATGTTATTGTTTAGTTTTCAATTCTATCCAACTCTTTGTATCCAGTCTGTTTGGGGTTTTCTTGGGCAAAGACACTAGAATGGTTTGCTATTTCCTTCTCTAGCTCATTCTATAGATGAAGAGATTGAGGCAAACTGGCTTAAGTGACTTGCCCAGGGTCACACAGCTAATAAATGTCTGAGACCAGATTTGAACTGAGGACTCAGGTGAGTAAGAAATAAGAGCATTTGCAATCTACAAAGAACATTACATGTTCAAATTCTTTGCTGCTGCAGAGGTCTGAAGACCTACAATCTTCCTAGACTGCTAGAGGAGCCTAGGATTGTAGAAAATATCCATTCTGTTTTGTAGATGAGGTAACTTAGTAACTTGCTCATAGCAAAGAAAATTAATGAGAGAACCAGACCTAGGACTCAGTTCTCCTAACTCCAAGTGCAGAGTTCTTTTGACTATAACATGCTGGTTCCTGTGAAGGTAGGTAGTTTTAATTATCCCAATTACAGGAATGAAAGAGAGATAAACATCAAATGGTTTATACCAGGGCACCAAGTGGAAAATAGCCAGGGATAGTTCCTACTTCTCAGTACCATACCATTGAGCCAAGATGTTTCATAGACATGCCTGGCTATTCCAGAAAGTTATCTGTAAAGAATCACCTTCTGTCCAAAGCTAAGATAAAGAAACCTTGCAATTTCATCCTTCATAGGACTTTTACTACTGTTTCAAAAGTGAAACTCTTCAGAATTATGTAATTTTCTTTCAAAATTATATATGTAAGGGATCCCCCTGTCTGTATAAAATTAGAGAGTGCTCTTGGGTTGTTTAGGCAATACCAAGAAGGAGAAACCACAAATGTTCAACTCTTGAAAGAGGGCCCAAGAGCTCTTAGCCATTTCATCTTACAAGTTTCAAGGCAAGAGGGAAAAACTTTGGGGGTTGACAGGGCTTCAGTTTCTGATACATAAAAAAAGAAATGAATCAAATCCCCCTTCCTATTATAAAGTACTATTCGTCATTGACTCTTGGTAACATACCTAAGAAGTAGCTGAAACTACCCTACCCAAACAAAGACTTGATGCAAAGCCAATAAATGGTCTTGGTTACGAAAGTCAGTGCAGTTAAATGTTTTATGATATATCCCATCATCAAAACACATCAAGCTCATACCTCCTTGGAACCCTGATTGATTCTCCCTAAATGCATCCTCAAAAATACCCTTACCTTAGGCTAAAGCCTTTTCTGTTGTTGGAGAAAGCTAACATCTAAATATGAACCTCAAAAAATAATTTGGATTTTTTTTTGTTCTTTGGTTCATGAAGGACAGGAAGGGTAAACAGAAAATTAATTACCATTGAAGTAGAGTCAGGAAATTCCAGAGTTAAGCTTCATATGGCACAGGTACCTCCACCACCAATATACTGCTATTTCTGCTTTTCTAACTTATTCAGTACATTAATGTAAGGTGGCCATATGTCCCCCATTAGGCAGGATAGTCTTAGATTTCAACTTCCTGTTTCTCCTGAAATCTCTCCTTCTCCCTCCCCCAAATATCTCTCATTGATGCAAGGGTGAGCTCTATGCACAGCAGAACAGAACTTGAGAGATACTGAAAAGCCGTCTAAACAAAATTCCTTTCTTCCCAAGGGCTTGCCAGATAGTTACAATTAGAGTTATTCTTTAAGGGTCTTCTTGAGAAACATGTTTTAACTAGTTTAAGATATTATATTACATGAGGAAAATATAGCATCTGGGTATAACAGAGCTAGAGGGAGGGCATTATATTGGAATTTGCTCTGGATTCGTGCTACAGAGACATGAGTGCAAGTTCTGGTTCAGAAATGTCAGCTATGTGACCTTGGGCAAGAGATTTGACCTTTCAGTGCCTCAGTTTCCTTATCTTAAAGGATGTGTAGTAGGAATGATATTTATCTTTATTTAGGCAAGATAGAGGGATGGAGGGCCTCTATAGAATTTGGTCAGCCTATGAACCATTGCTATTACCTCTTTGTCATCTGAGACCTGAAAAACCTTCTGAGAATTTGTAAACTGGAGGCTTAATGGAATTCCCATAGACCTGAAAGACATGATTCTGACCTGGCACTAGTGCTGTGGTGAATATTTAAATAGACGAAAGCATTACCTGTCTTTAATTAGTAAATTATGAGTAAATTTGTTTTTATTGTATCGTATCATCCACAAGATTAGAATGTTTCATTGATGTAGTGAACCATTGCAACACTGAGCCTAAATCAGTAGACTGGCCTGGCCTGAACTAGGTCTGGTCTAGAACAAATGGATTGGAGATTGGACCAGATAATCTCTAATGTCTCTTCTTATAAAAAATATATGTCTTTGTCTATTTATATGTATGTGAATGTATATGTATATGTGTATCATATATGTATGTATATGGAGATAGAGATATGGATAGAGATAGAGATATATAGGTATAGAGATTGATGGCTAGATATAAATATATTTATATAGAGTAGAATTTTTATATAATTGTATATATAGTTATATATGGTTTATATAATAATATATATGAATTTATATATAGTTTTATATATTTGGCCATGCATGCACACACACATACATATATATCATATTAATGAGATGATGAGGAGTGGTCCCTACTCAGTGATAGATTTTATTTCTATTGTCTGTGAATGGTGGGAATACCCTATCTTGATTGTAATTTCTAAAATCTGAATGGGGACCAGAGGATCTGGGTTTGGATCCTGATTTACTCTTTGTAAGGCCTTGGGCAAATGACTTCCCTTTTCTGGGTCTCAGCTTCTTCATCTTACCATTCCTGCTCTCACTATACAATCTTATGTCTTATTTAGCTTTGACTTTCCTCCAGTTTGTAGCACAGTGTTCTTCACATAATAAATGTTTAAATGATTTTTTTTAATTGAGTTAAATTGAAAGAATTTTGAGGAGTCTGAAGAGGCATCTCAGAAGCTGGGATTTAGGTAGAGCAGGCCATTTGAGTTCAGGACCTATCCATCATTTCATCTTAATGAGCTGAAAACCACTGGCATTCTCCTCAACCTCCAGAAACAGAAATTTCTTGGAATGTGACTAGGCTTTTGAAACAGGAAAAGAAGTTTGGCCAGCTGGGGCCCCTTGCAGAGAGGATCATGGGGAAGGCCAGCAAAACAATAATGGCAATCTTGGCTCCATGGTGGCAGCATCATTAGGTCCAAACCTGCCCTAGGTGCTCCCATAGGGCAAATGGTGGAGAATCTACTCTTTCCTTAAAGGGTAGGATTTATTTCCTTCTTCTGGGTTTCATTTTCATCCACAAAATGAAAAAGTTATACTAGAGTCATTTTCAAAGTGTTGTCCAGGAATCCTTAAGAGTCCCTGGGACCCATTAGAAGTATCCATGAGGCCAAAACTATTTTTATGATTAATAACAAGTTGGTTTCATTTCTAATTTGTTAAATATCGATGGGTATAACCCACATAAACAAAAGGTCTTTGGGGAGGAGTCCTAGATAATATTTGAGAGTGTAAAGGGATCCTAAGACCAAAAAGTTACATATTTACTCTTCCAGACCATCTCTAAGGTGCCTTTGAACTCTTTAGGATGCCATGATACTAGAACTGTGACTATTCTTCTTAGTCTACCCCACCCTGTCAGAAGGGTTTAATTTTGAACTAATTGAGGCCATAGAAAGTGGTTAAGACAGTCCTCTTGAGAAGACCTTCCCTGTGCTTCCCTCTTCTTCTCACATGCCTTGATTCACCCCCAATCACACAATAATATTTGGAAATTTCATAAGGAAGGACTTAATCTATGAAGCCATCTATCTGTGGTATTGAGCCAGAGATCAAAGTGAAGACTCTCTCCATCCTCACAAATTCCATTTTGGGGAAAAAAGTACAAATTTTAGGAAAAAATCTCAAAATCTTAGATTTCAGAAGATTGATTAAGCACTAAGGTTTTCTGATGAAACTAGAGATGGTAATGAAATGAAAGCCAATTGTGTAATTCCTGTCCCAACTACTTGCTGGAGTAAACACTGGGCTTGGGAGTCAGGAAGACCTGAATTTGAATCTCTTCTCAGACATACCTACTAGTTGTATGACTCTGGGGAAGTCACTAAATCACTTTCAGCCTCGACTCAGTTTCCTCCTCTGTAAAAAGGGAGATAATAATAATGCAGGCCTCACAGGGTTATGGTGAGGATCAAATGAGATGTTATAAAAAGTACTTAAAAACAAAGCAAAAAATGTATCTATCTGTCTGTCTAATATCTATCTATCTATATATGTATATATATATATATATATACACTACAAATATTATTATTGCTTAGTATTTCTTTTAAGAATTATAAATAATGAAGAAACATTTATTAATTTCTTTATATGGGCTAACCACTCTACTGAGTGCTGGAGATGCAAATACAAAGGCAAAGATAGCCTCCTAGGCAAAAGGAATTTACATTCTAACATACACATAAGGGTGTGGTGACCAGGGAAGGGCCCTTAGGTACTGAAAGTGAAAATTGCGCTAAGTAAAAGTGAAAGGATAGTGAAAATTAATGGAAAGGTAAGTGTGGCTCTAAAAATTAGTTGACACATCCCTTCCAGGACCATTGAGAGAACTGATTTAACTGTGGTTCCAGAACTAAAGTGATGAGATAGGGTTGGGAAAGGTATGAATGAAG
The DNA here is from genome assembly GCA_011680675.1 of Gymnobelideus leadbeateri. NCBI lineage: Eukaryota > Metazoa > Chordata > Mammalia > Diprotodontia > Petauridae > Gymnobelideus > Gymnobelideus leadbeateri. Next base: position 471,326 of record WOXC01000311.1, read on the forward strand.
GAGCAAGGAATTTCTCAGGTGCTACAGAGAAAAATATCTGGGGAGTAGGGAATGAAGTGATGCGTGACTGTTGTCTTCTTGAAATAGTGGGACAGGAGAGGTAGTCAATAATTAGGCCAACAAAAGACATTTAGAAGTATGGGCTTGTCTGGAAAGATTCTGGGTTTCCTCTACGTTTTGTAGCTTCTTAGGGTATGTGGGGTCTTCCATCATGACTCCTGAAATTCTAGTCTACACAGAGAACACCAGCTTCCATCCTGTCAACCTCTGGGGACACCACCATTATTCTAGAATTTCTATCACCATGGCCCCTAGTCTTCTGTGATTCCAACTCATAGTTAACTAATCCTGGGTTATTAATTTTTTGGCTCTTTGAGCAGGTGGATATAATTGCTTGTTACTTGTGCTTCTATCAGAATCTAGATAACTTCTTATTTTGAGTAAATGACTGTCTTTGGATGAGTAATCGACAACATTTTGCTTATCAAGCACCTTCCAATACCCTCCAATAAGTTATGGTCTTGACCTATGAAAGAAAGGCATCTGGGGTGCATTTAAGCCTAGTTCCTGTGACTTTTTCTGCCTTAGGCTCTCAGATGGTGTAATGGTCAAGGCCACCTCAAATTATTCAGATAATTGCTTCAATTCATCATTTTCCTTTGCCAGGAAATTTTTGCTAGCCTTTGAGGGGAAAAAAATAAAGTCACTATTTCTCGTTCTTATGAGTGGGTTTGATTTATGTCACAGTGCATTCCATCTGATTTCCTAGCAGTTACTGGAGTCAGTAAGACATCTTCCTAAGTTCAAATCCAGCCTCAGACACTTACTAGCTATGTGACCCTAGTACAGTCACTTAGCCCTGATTACCTCAGTTTCCTCATCTGTAAAATAAACTAGAGAAGGAAAAAGCAAACCACTCCTGTATCTTTGTCAAGAAAAACTCAGTTGGCATGCAGGAAGAGTCAGACATGACTGAAATAACTGAACAGAAGTGTGTAAACTTTGACAAGTCATACTAAGCTGGGAAACTTTAGGCTATGCAACTCTGGCAGATCACTATGTTTCTGTCATCTAACGACCAGGTCCTAATTTAGAAGAGACCCATCAAAAGAGCATTGACTATCAGGTGACCAAGTTTCTTGGTTTTGACTAGGGAAGATTATTTCCAAAGCTAGAATGGAGCTTGGGTCTCTGTCAGTAAAGGAAGTAGCCATATGAATAAAATGACAGTTCCTTTGCAGATTGGAAATGTTCACCCACAAGAAAAATGATATGCAAATAATCACACAAAAATTATGATCCACTCCACAGCCTTTGATACATCTTTGTTGAATATTCCTAATTGCATTGTCATTTTATAATATAATTTGTTAGATATAATTTATTACATATAATTTGTTACATATTCTAATGTTTGACCATGGATGGAGGTAACACACTATTGTGAGGGGCTAGTTAATGTTCAGGCAGCTAGGTAGTACAATGGTTAGAGAGCTGGGCCTGAAGGCAGGAACACTCCTCTTTGTGAATTCAAATCTAGCTATGTGACCCTGGGCAAGTCACCTAACTTTGTTTGCCTCAGTTTCCTCATCTATAAAATGTTCTGGAGAAAGGAATACCAAACAACTCCAGTATCTTTGTGAAGAAAACTCCAAATGGGAGAGAGTGTGACTAAGAGACTGAAACAACTCAACAACAAATGTGAAAAGAAACATTTTCTTGAGGTACAAACACTTGTCTATTTCATGATTGAATTTTTTTCTTCTTGACTTGATAAACTCATCTGTTCATGCCTCAGGGGCGTGTTTGGCAATTGCTTGCATTTCAGTTTATTTTCAACTTTAGTTAAATAATGTTAGGCCACAAAAAATTAAAAATTAATAAAAATAATGTTAGGCCAATTTCTGTTGTCAAATATACCATGACATCAATAGAAACCAGCAGTTCTGCACAATTCTAAACTCCATACATGTGAATGTTTGTGAATAAATTTCCAATAATTCATTTTATTGCAATATTCCTTCCTCTCCTTAGAAGATCAATTCTACTCTCACAGATGATAATTCCCTGTTTCTCTCTCCTGGATGACAACATGAGTAAGAAGCAGAAAGGGAACTGAAGGAGATAGAGATGCATGAATTAGATTCAAGGGAACTCTCATCATTTGATCATCCAAATGTTTGCAATTTTTGAACTTTGTATCATCTGCAAGTGATTCAGACATAGGGTTCAGGAAGAAGGAGGTTAAAGGTCAAGGGAATCCAGTTCAGCTGGGGATAGTTTGCAGTAATCAAGAGAGCAGAGAAAGCAAAAGGAAACACAAGGTCTTCCTGGAATTGCTATGAGAGCCATATGGAAATAGGTTTATCTTCCAGTGAAAAGTATTTAAATCCATATATAGTTTAAGAGTTTAATAGTCTAAGGTTCTAATAATAATAATTCTAATATAATTTAAGATTTTAATTAAATCCATATATAGTTTAAGATTCTAATAGATGACTAAAATGCTAAACCTAAAAGGTGTTTGTGGTTCACAGTTCCTTCTTTTTTTACATTTTGGCCACTAAGGTACAGAAATGATAAAAGTCCTAAGCTGAAAGCCAGCAAAAGCTGTGGGCAGGGCTGACTGTGTGAGACCTTTCTAAAGCTCTTCATTTCATCCCAAAGAGATCATGTAGGATACATGATAATACATCCACAAAGGTAATGAATAGAAATCTAAGATGCTCTGTTGGCCAGTGTACTCCTCTGTAAATAGTGTTTTGGTCTCAGAGTTCATGAAATTAAGAAGAAATTGTAGGGATTGTTTCACTTTTCTATAAACATTTCAAGGGCCCTAGTGGTCTTTTAAAATAATTATAATAATAATATCTAGGTTATAATAATGAACACCTCAAGATACTCTAATTCAATAAGCATTTAGTAAGTGCCTACTATGTGCAACGTATTGTGGCTAGGAACTTGGGAGAATAGGGAAAGGATCTAGACTTTGTACAGGGAACTTCCAGGTAAGGAAATTCCCTCTGCCAATATGAGTCAGTACCTTTTCTACAACTTTTAGTCTTAGAGAAGAGCTTCCTAAAGCACTGAGACGGTGACTTGCCCAGAGTTACCCAGTCACTTGTGTCACAAGAGGAACTTGAACCCAGGTCTTCCTGGGCAGCTTACTATATTGATGCTGCTGCCTCTTCCTGGATTCTATAAATACAAAGACAAAAGGTGAAATAGGGACATAATACATAGATTTATGATATATAATATATTATAAATAACATGTAACATTAAATTATGTCTAATTTAACAAATGTTAGATACATGCACATATATAATATATAACATTATATATAATACATATTAAATTATATATTTTAATATGTATATATAAATATGTTTTTATGTACAGTATATTGTGTATATACACACATATATGCGAGAAAGAGAGACAAACAGAGAGAAAAGCTGGCCTTATAATCAAATTTGGTCCTGACACATACTGTCTATGGAAATATGAATAAGTCATGTACCTTCTCAGTGGCCCAGAATATCCTATAGGACTATAAACTACAGGGGAGTTTCTCATCTGCATAAATGGAGAGAGTTTTCACAAGAGAAATTCCCCACATCAATAAAATCATAGGTCCAAATTGAACCATGTATTTTTAAAGGAAATAAAAATAATAAGTATAATAAATAAAACTTCAAAATTTTCTTTCTGTCACTTGGATTCCTTTTTCTTTAGTGAAACTATCTGGGGACCAGAACTTTAAATTTTTTGTTTTACCAATAGAGTATCTGACATATAGTGAGCCCCTTTGGGACAGGAAAACCAATTAGGAGGCTACAAAAAATTTCCAGATGAGAATTGATTAGGACTTGATCTAAGGTAGTGGCTGGGTGAATAGACATAAGGAGTCAGATAGGAGAGATGTTGTGGAGGTAGAAATGACAAGATTTGGAAACTGATTGAATATGATATTGAAGGAGAATGAAGAATTGAGGATAATGCAGAGAATATGGGAGATTAGGGGGAAAAAGTAGTTTCTTATTTGTATTTATTCTCTTTACCATGTGTGTGTAAATATATATGTATATATTACACACATATATATATGTATATATATACATATATGTGTATATATATATACACAATGTATATATGTGTATATATACAATATATATTCTCAGATATGTACAGAAATAAGGAAATTTGGAAGAGGGAAAGGTCTGGGGACAAAAAAGATAATGAGTTAAGTTTTGAACATGTTAAGTTTCAGGTATTTTGGGGACATCCATTTTGCAATGCCCTATAAGCAATTTGTGATGTGTGACAGATGTTGAAGAGGAGGGACTCTACCTGGATTTATGTATCTGAATCATTTGCACAGAAACTATAGTTAAACCTTTGGGAATGGAAAAGGCTATTAGGAGAAAGTAAATGGAGAGAAGAATCTTGAGGACCACCAGCTAGGGGCTATGATATGAATGATGAGTTATAAAATTAGACTACAAGAGTGATCAGTCAATTAGGAAAAGAACCAGGAGAACTCAGTGTCATGAAAATCAGAGAGGAGCCTATGCAGGAGAGAGGTGCAAAATGCAGCAAAAAACCAAAACAAACAAACAAACAAACAAAAAAAACCCACGATAAGGAAAAAGAAACCATCAAATTAGCCAATTAAGAAATTACTGGTAATTTTATAGGGGACAGTTTCAGTTGAATGGGGTTACCTTAAGCCAGATTATAAAGGACTGAAGAGTGAGTAAAAAGATGAAGTTGAAACATTAAGTATAGGTCGCTTTTTCTAAGAGTTTGGTTGAAAAATGGAGAAAGAAATTAAGACATAGGACAATAGCTTGGGGGAACAATGGGGTTTAGTGAAGATGTTTTCGAAGAGAGAGAGAAGTCTTGGGTATCTTTGAAGGCTGTAGAGAAGGAACAAATAGGGAGATGTTGAAGATTAGAGGGAGGGGGCTGATCAGATCTCTTTAAAAAGAGGCAAGATGGGGTCAAGGGAACATGTAGAGGGGTTGTCAGAGTTTTGTGGAAAGAAAAATAGAGTAGGAGATGATATTAAGGTGTTTTCAGAAGAAGAAATTGGGAGAAAAGATAGCTCACATTGAATGGCCTCAGTTTCTTCAGTAAGGTGAGAGGAAAGAGCCTCAGCTGAAACATTAGGTGGAATAGGCCTAGAAGATTTAATGATAGAAGAGAAGGGGCATCAGAAAGAGAATCAATTTTGTAGGAATAAAGAGATTGTCTTGCTGTAGGGAGGTCCAAGGTGAAGTTGGTTAACATGGATTTATCCTGTAACCAGTTGGTACAATCATATGACTTCTTCCATATGGGTGTATATGTATAATTTCTGATTAGGTAATTATTTCTTTTTATATGAACTTTTCTTTTTAATAGTATTTTTTCCAATTACTTGTAAAGATAGTTTTCAACATTCAATTTTTATAAGATTTTGAATTCCAAAATTTTCTCCTTCCTTCCCTTCTCTCCCCTCTTCCCTCCCCAAGACTGTAAATATTCTGATATAGATTATACATGTGCAATTATGTTAAACATATTTCCACATTAGTTGTTGAACTTTTATTTTCAACTCATCTTTTATTGGTATTATCTGCTAAATTTTCTAATCTCTAGCTTTGTTGGATAGAGAAATCCATTATTTTAGTCATTGTAGGAATTAGCTACTTAGAAATTATTTTTCTTGTAAGATATTTTTTGGGGGGAGGTATTACAGATTTGCATTTTCATTAGTGGGAGGAAATCCCTGATGCAGAAACTTCTTCCTTCACTGATGAGAAAACATGCAACTCACATGAAACTTAGACTCTTTGTTGCTGAGAAAACTGAAGGATTAAGTGACTTGCCCATGATTACACATGTAGTATAGGTCAGACACAGGACTTGAACCCTGGCCTTACTGACTCCGTGGCTGCCCCTCTATACCACACATCTTCTCTCATTCTAAGATAGTGTTGTTTTTCAGCCATCTCAGTCATATCTGACTCTTCATGACCTCATTTGGGGTTTTCATAGCAGAGATACTGGAGTAGTTTGCCATTTCCTTCTCCAACTCATTTGACAGACTAGGAAACCGAGGCAAACAGGGTTAAGTGACTTGCCTAGGTTAGTAATTTCTGAGGTCAGATTTGAAATCAGCTATTCCTCACTTCAGATCTGGTGCTCTATCCACTGTGCCACCTAGATGCCCATTATAAGACAAAGTTAATTTCTATTTGATACATTAATAATTTGAAAGTCAATATTTTTAATATTTCACAATGCTTATTATTAATTGACTTTAAAAAGACATTTGATTCTATGGAATAAAATGCCACCTTAAAGGTTCAGCTCCAACAATGCCTCCTCTTCATATGTCAAAATAGAATGAAATTCCTTGAAAGACATAAGAACAAACTTTGTTAGACAATACTCTTAATATAAATTATGTAATAAAAGGGGGGTTGTATCTTTGTCAATGGTTTTTGCCATTTTCATGGAGGGTGTCCAGCCCAGAAACCAAATGGAAAAAAAAATTTCACAGATGGTGAAGTCTTGAAGATATTTGTGCTTATGGATTGCATTGAATTAATTGGAGCAAGCTCTAGAACATTGCAGATCCTTCTAAATGAAATCCATATCACTTGAAATTCAAGTCTAAGCTGAACTTGATATTTAACTAAAATATATTTAATGTAGGAGGAATATGAAACTTTGAAGGACTTACTTTTAAGACACATGATATGTAAAAATCCATAGTAATTCTTCACATCTTCACATAATTTGCAGGTTTTTTAAAACAAAATTTTGACATTATAATCAAATGTTTCAAAATTTACACATCTATTAGATTTTCTTAGATCATCGATTTCTAAATAATTAAAAAATTAGCATGCCATATTGTAATCTTTGTTTACCCACCACAATTTACTTACTTAACTATGAAAAATGGAGCTTAATGAGTACTTAAAAATATTAGTGCACCCAGATGAACATATAAATATTTTTCTAAAATGTTATGTTTGCAAAGAGTTTTTGTCAATCAGATTCTATTTAAAAGGTAGTGGCAGGGTGCTCCTTATTCAAAAGAATCCTGCAGTGAATCCTTTGTAAAGAAGAAAGGAAATAGCTTGGGTCCTCTCCAACAAAACAAAACAAAACAGAACAGAAACACACACACACACACACACACACACACACACACACACAAACCTAAAATCTCTTTGTCATGTGAACTGAGTTTCTGTACAAAAGGTTTTTATTAAAGCAGGGCACAATTTGTGCCTCAGTGTATCAATGGTGTGGTAGGATGAGACAAATGGAATTCTGATCTTTGTCTAAGGTATAAAAATATCAAAGAGAATGACTTGCCATTCTTTTTTTGTGGATTGCTCTCTCTGTCTCTGTCTCTGTGTCTCTGTCTCTGTCTCTGTCTCTCTCTATCTATCTTTAGGTCTTTGGGTATCTTACATATTCATTTTTGCTTAATATGATGCCATAATTGTAATATCTGATTTTTAAATTTACCTAATTGTAAATTTTGTTTCAACCTATTTTTATCCTCTGTGTGGCTATAATTTTGTATTTCTTGTATGGAACAGATTATGCAGTTTTGTTATCACAGGATAATGGATCTAAAGCTAGGAAGCCATTTGAAACAAGCCCTTCATTTTACAGATGAGGAAACTGCCTTGTGGATAATGCAGAGATGATGAACTTGGTGTTTTTTGTCCTTTGTTCTTGAAAAGGACCAATGGCATAAGCAGGAAAAATGTCTTGACTTGCAAGTGGAATTGAACTTAAGTGAGGTGAGGCTGTGCAAAGTCATCAGTCTCACTTTTTCCTCCAATCATCAGAGTCCAGTGGCAAGACATAGGTCAGGACGACACGAAATGGCCCTCAATGCAGTAGGAGACTTGGTAGATGAGAAGAAAAGTGGTGCCTTTTTTTTTTTTATTTATCCTCTTCACCTTATGTATGTTATCATATATTTATAGAAATAGGGAAAGTTGGGAAAGGGAAGGGAAAAGAAGATAATGGTCCAGTTTTAGACACAATAAATCCTCCAGTGTTTGACTTTGGTGTCTTTGATGTCTGACAAAGCTGTAAGCACTCCGTAGCACCTGCTTCTGTCACCTTCATGGCTATTGGAACAAATTCTTCTTATTTGCCTGTTCTGCCAGTGAAAGTCTTCACATGTTTAGAGTTGATATCCCCTAACTCATCAATGGATTTGAGGCCTCTTGGTTGCCCTTAGCCTGATTAAACCCATCTAGCTAGAGAGTTTACTAGGGTGTGGCTGCTGATTCTGCTACAGCTTCCTGGAGCCACAGATGAGATGTATGAAGGTAGAAACCAAAAGTATATGAGCAACATGGCAAAGGGCTTCACAAACCCTCAACCTGGACGTCTGCCAATCATCCTGACATTTGTCCTGCTGGACTTCAATGATTCCAGAAGAAAGCGTGAGATTGAAGATTTTGGACAGTTCTGTCTCACTTAATTCAAATTCATGGACAAGTCAAGACATCACCCAAGATGTGTAATTGGTCCTCTTCCAAAACAAAGGATCAACAAATCCACCAAATGACCAAGTAACTTGTCCTAAGTCATACAGGTAGTAACTGTTTAGAGGTAAGATTTCAACCAAAGTCCTTTGACTCCAGAACCTGTACTTTTCTTTCTTTCTTTCTTTCTTTCTTTCTTTCTTTCTTTCTTTCTTTCTTTCTTTCTTTCTTTCTTTCTTTCTTTCTTTCTCATTTTCCCTTTTGCTTTTTGGAACCTATTTGTGATTATTAACTAGGGTGTGAGGCTTTAATGAGGCTCTCTCTTGATAGTTTTGCATTTCTAGCCATTTTCTAGTATTACCCTGTCATTCAATTTCTATCTCCTCTCTGTTCCTATGGATCAGATCCTCACACTGGGCTGCAAGGCTACTTAAGCCTCCTACCATTGAGACCTCCCATTGGTCTGGATCTTTGCCTTAAGTACCCTCTATAGGGATAAGATTGGCCTAGCTGGGTTTTCTGTACCCATTTTATTAGATTCAACATAGCTACTCATATGGCACAAAAGAGTTACTGTAGCAATAGGTGTCCCTTCCCTAAGGTTGGATCCCCAGGTATAAGCTTGAAAGTTTGCATGTACTTCCTTTTGCAGGTTCATAAAGACTAATAGAAGAGGAGCTCTAAATGAGACCACAACATATTTAAGTTAATTCTTAAGGTTTTTGAATTTCTCAGGGGCTTTTATCTTCTTATCTGTAATTGTGACTGAAATTATTCTAACTGTGCTGCATAATTCCTTGTTTGTTTGTTTGAACTACAGGTTGAAGAGGTATGCAGAACATAAATACTCTGCCATTTTGTTGGTTATATGTCTCCTCTTAATTTCTTCATTGGTTTTCTGCTTACCTCTGTAGGTTCTTGAGTTGCTCCATTATAATCTCAGGAGAACTTGAAGAATTTCTTGTGATACTTTTATTTCTATAGGTGATTTTGACTTGGTTTCCTGTGTTGCCAAGTTTTCCACTGAGATGATTCTTTCTTCCATTATCTGTTCATTTATCCTCCTTAACATATGTGTGTATATACATTATTTTTCCAACTTTTTTATGGTGTCCTTGTTATAAATGTGCTTTTGACCAGCCATACCTTCCTCTTTGTTGGCCCAATGTTTTGTACTCCTTCCATACCCTAGTTTCCTGAATGCTCAGGTTACTGTTGATTCTCTCCACTGTTGATAAAACTTAGCATTTGTCACTTGATGCAGGGAGACTCAGAAGGATACCACTAAGGTTGGGCTAAATTTTTTATCTTTCCAAGATTCATTTTTTTTCTGTTCTCCATCTTTCTCCCTTGTATTGATTTTTTTTTTTCAGTCCCTAGGCTGACTCTAGGAGGCTGATGAATAAGGAATTGGAAACAAGGATTTCCCCAGATCAGGAGTGGTGGGTCTGACAACCCCTTTCAAAGGGGTCTCTCCTCCACATTTCTTTGGCTTTTTCTGCTGGTTATTTATTACCTCTTAGTCAATACTAAATAGCTGTAATTTGTGCTATACTTCTGGTCCCTTTTCCTCAACAAACTTTGTCATCAAGGATCCATAACTCTCTTGAGCTTTGAGGATAGTCTCATTCGTTGACATTAACTTGCCCTGAGATAATCTTTTTCTTTGAGATACTTCCTAAGTATGTTCAACAATTAAGTGCCCAAACTTACAGCACTCATAAGGAGCAAAGGGCTAGTCCCATTCAGCAAGTCTGTGAACTAGAAGAAATAAGGAAATCGTGGGCTGGGAATCCCAGGAGTGATGTGATGGTGAATTGATCTTCACCATTTTCCCCCCAGTAAGAATAAGTCACATTATACTGGATACTTTTAATTTCTTTTAATGTTCCTCTTTTCTTGTAAATTTTGCCACATTTTAGAGCTCTTTGTTTTTTTTGGGGGGGGGAATGATACAGGGACCTAGGTGATTTTACATTACTTCTTTCTCTACCAGCTTCCCAAGATTCCTAAACATCCACCTTAGAAACAGATTTTGCTCTGTATTCTCCACTGTTACTTCATTAACTATAAATTATCTTGGGGTGACCTTTGCATTCTTTTTCTGAAGAACTATAATCTCCAGTTTGCAGATGAGGAAACTGAGGCCTGTTGTCATTCTAGTCATGTTCCTAGTGACACAAAGTGTTCATCTTAGAGAATCCAAGTTTGAGGATTTGAGAAACACCAAAGCAACTCATGTTTTGACATAGTAGCAAAAAAGAACTTTTATTAAAGTGAAAGAAAAGGAAAATGGAGGCAGGGAGAATACATACACTTTTTACAGCAGGAGAGGTTCCAATAAAATCCACATAGAGTGAGCCAGCTCTAGGGCTAGAACTTATATTATGAGTTTGGTCGAACTCAGACCAAAACTTTTTAAGTGTAATTGAATTTATCTTGGAACCAGACCAGCATTTGGATCATCCACAATCAGGCAGAATAGCAGTGTTCTGCCTGGTCAGTTACATGTTCGAAACTGAGAAAGAACATGTGTTCATCTTGACTTTCTGCATAACACTCTTCCACAAATTTCCTGTCTTATAGAGGTGCTATTTTATTTGTCTTCCCATACATTCTAATGCCTAGATCCAAAGCTAGTACATAGCAGAAGCTCAATTAATGCCTCTTGAATTTGTTTGAATTTAGAGTGACATTTGAAAAATTTCTATCACGTGAATATCCCAATTTTAATCATAGATAAAAGAGAACAGCTCATTTAGTTTCCTATTGCCAGTTCTCACATTTTCTCACACTTGTGACTGTCAAAAAGAGAAATTTCCAACTCATTTGAAAAGCTCACATTTTGCAAACTAAAAATAAAAGAAGGCAAACCTTCTGCATCAGGAAGTAATGTGGGACACCACTGATGAGTGCCTTCTCGTACTCTTGTTGGTCTCTTGTTTCCTGTAAAGATATCATTTATGATTGAAAAAAAGATAAATGGTTTAAACTGCTCTACTATAGGCAAATTACATTTAAAAAACAACAACAAAAGTCCATGCTTTCATCATACCTCAGGGATTTACATCTTAAAAAAAACAAACAAGAAAAAAACCTTTTATTTTTCCAAATGAAGCTATTTAAATACATGTCATATCAACTTCACTCATACCCCAAGCCTGTGTTTACACACATAACTTTTTTAAATTAATTTATTAGTTTAGTTTCAGTTAACAAGATTCAATTCCATAGTTCCTTGATTTTCAAATTTCCTTTCCTTCCCTCCCCCTCCCCCCACTACAGCCAGTATAAGATCTGCAAATGCATTCATATTAGACATTATTCCAATTACAAAGGCATATTGTACTAGGTGGGATGAAAGATGGTAAGGAAGAAAAAAAACCAAACAACAAAAAGAAAAAGGTCATTTAGTTTGCTTCCTTTAGGATTCAGGCTCAGTTCGTTCTAGTTATATCTCTGGATGGCGCTTTTCTCACTTTCTTGAGTCTTTCGGGATTGACTTATATCACTGCATTGCTGAAAAGAGTCCAGTCTGTCATAGTTGGTCATCACAGATATGGTATATCTGTGATTTTATACAAATTTCTTCTGATTCTACTCTTCTCACTCAGCATCGGTTTGTATAAGTCTCTCCAGGTAATTGTGAAATCCATCACCTCCTCGTTTCTTATAGCACAATAACATTCCATTCCATTCATATATGACAACTTGTTTAGCCATTCCCCAATTGATGGGCACCCCTTTAGTTTCCAATTCTTTGCAACCACAAAAAGGGCTGCTAAAATATTTTTGTACATATGGGTCTTCCTCCCACTTCTATGATCTCTTTGGGATATAACCCTAGAAGTGGTATGCCTGGGTCAAAGGGTATGGAATTATTTATGATCCTTTGGGCATAATTCCAGATTGCTCTCCAGAATGGTTGGATAAGTTCACAACTCCACCAGCAATGTATTAGCGTTCCAATTTGTCCACATCCTCTCCAGCATTTGTCACTTTCTTATTTTATCATCTTAGCCAATCTGACTGGAGAGATGTGGTAGCTCAGAGTTGTTTTGATTTGCATTTCTCTAAACAATAGTGATTTAGAACAATTCTGCATATGCTTATAGATATCTTTAATTTCTTTCTCTGAAAACTGCCTGTTCATATCCTTTGACCATTTATCAATTGGGGAGGGACTTGTATTCATATAGATTTGGCTCAATTCTCTATAAATTTTAGAAATGAGTCCTTTATCAGAGACACAAGTAGTAATTTCCTACCTCCCTCTTGATCTTGGTTACATTGGCTTTGTTTGTACAGAAGCTTTTCAATTTAATGTAATCAAAATTATCCATTTTGCATATTATAATGCACTCTAATTCTTGTTTGGTCCTAAAATCTTCCCCTCTTCACAAGTCTGTCAGGTAAACTATTCCTTGCTTTCCCAAATTGCTTACAGTATCATGCTTTACAACTAGATCATGCAGCCATTTAGACTTGATTTTGGTATATGGTGTTAGATAGTGATCTATGCCCAGTTTCTGCCATACTGTATTCCAGTTTTCCCAGCAGGTTTTGTCAAACAGTGCATTCTTATCCCGAAAACTGGGGTCTTTGGGTTTATCGAACAATAGATTACTATATTCATTAACTGCTGGGTCTCCTGCACCTAATCTATTCCATTGATCCACTAGTCTACACCTCTGCCAGTAGCAAGCAGTTTTGATGACTGCTGCTGTATAATACAGATTAAGATCTGGCATAGCTAGTCCACCTTCCCTAGCGTTTCTTTTCATTAATTCCCTTGATATTCTAGACCGTTTGTTTTTCCAAATAAATTTTGTTATTAGTTTGTCTAACTCTACAAAGTAGTTTTTTGGTAAATTGATTGGTATGGCACTAAATATATGGTTTAGTTTGGGTAAAATTGTCGTTTTTATTATATTAGCTTGACCCAGCCATGAGCAATAGATATTTTTCCAACTATTTATATCTGATTTTATTTGTGTGAGAAAAGTTTTGTAGTTGTGATCATATAGATTTTGGGTTTGTTTTGGCAAGTAGATTCCCAAATATTTTATAATGTCTACAGTGACTTTAAATGGGATTTCTCCTTCTATCTCTTGTTGTTGAATTTCATTAGAGATGAACAGGAATGCTGAGGATTTATGTGGGTTTATTTTGTATCCTGCAACTGTGCCAAATTTATTTATTGTCTCAAGTAGTTTTTTACTTCATTCTCTAGGATTCTCTAAGTATATCATCATATCATCTGCAAAGAGTGATAGCTTGGTCACTTCTTTGCCTAATTTGATTCCCTTGGTTTCTTTTTCTTCTCTAATTGCTACTGCTAGTGTTTCTAGTACCAGACTGAATAAGAGGGGTGATAATGAACACCCTTGTTTCACTCCTGATCTTATTGGAAAGGCTTCTAGTCTATCCCCATTGCATATAATACTTGCTGATGGTTTTAAATAGATGCTATCAACTCTTTTAAGGAAGGCTCCATTTATTTCTATAATTTCTAGTGTTTTTAATAGGAATGGATGTTGTACTTTGTCAAAAGCCTTTTCTGCATCTATTGAGATGATCATGTGGTTTCTACTAGTTTTATTTTTGATATGCTCAATTATACTGATGGTTTTCCTAATATTAAACCATCCTTGCATTACTGGAATGAATCCTACCTGATCAGAGTGTGTTATTTTTGTGATAAGTTGTTGGAGTCTTTTGGCTAATATTTTATTTAGAATTTTTGCGTCTAAATTCATGAGGGAAATTGGTCTATAATTTTCTTTCTCTGTCTTATCCCTTCCTGATTTAGGAATCAGTACCATATTTGTGTCATAGAAAGAATTTGGTAGGACTCCTTCTTCACTAATTTTCCCAAATAGTTTGTAGAGTATTGGAATCAATTGTTCTTTATGTTTGATAGAATTCACTAGTGAACCCATCTGGCCCTGGAGATTTTTTCCTAGAGAGTTCATTGATGGCTTGTGTGATATCTTTTTCTGAGATGGGATTATTTAGGTAATTCACTTCCTCTTCAGTTAATCTGGGCAACTTGTGATTTTGTAAATATTCATCCATTTCACTAATATTGTCATATTTATATGCATACAATTGGGAAAAATAATTCCTCATTATTTTTTTGATTTCCTCTTCATTAGAGGTAGATTCACCCTTTTTGTTTTTGATACTCAAAATTTGGTTTTCTTCTTTCTTTTTTTTTTATCATTGACTAAGGGACTATCAATTTTGTTGATTTTTTCATAAAACCAGCTCTTAGTTTTATTTATTAATCCAATAGTTTTCTTAATTTCAATTTTATTAATCTCTCCTTTGGTTTTCAATATTTCTAATTTAGTACTAAATTGGGGATTTTCAATTTGTTCTTTTTCTAGCTTTTTCAATTGCATGTCCAATTCATTGACCTCCCTTTTCTCTAATTTATTCATGTATGCACTCAGGGATATAAAACTTCTCCTGAGAACTGCCTTTAGTGCATCCCACAAATTTTGGTATGTTGTCTCATTATTATCATTCTCTTGAATGAAATTATTGATTGTTTCTATAATTTCTTCTTTGACCCATCCATTCTTTAGGGTTAAATTGTTTAATTTCCAATTAGTTTTTAGTCTATCTTTCCCTGGCCCTTTATTGCATATAATTTTTATTGCATCATGATCTGAGAATGATGCATTTAACATTTCTGCTTTTCTGCACTGGATTGTGAGGTTTTTATGTCCTAGTACATGGTCTATTTTTGAGTATGTATCATGCACTGCTGAGAAGAAAGTAAATTCCTTTTTATCCCCATTCGGTTTTCTCCAGAGATCCATCATACCTAGTCTCTTTAAGATTCTATTCACCTCCTTAACTTCTTTCTTGTTTATTTTGAGGTTAGATTTATCGAGTTCAGTGAGGGGGAGGTTTAGGTCCCCCACTAATATAGTTCTGCTATCTATTTCTTCCTCTAATTCCTTTAACTTCTCCTTTAGGAATCTGGATGCTATACCACTTGGTGCATATATATTAAATAGTGATATTGCTTCATTCTCGATGGTGCCTTTTAATAGGATATAGTTTCCTTCCTTATCTCTTTTAATTAGATCTATTTTTGCTTTTGCTTTATCTGAGATATGTATTGCTACCCCTGCTTTTTTTACTTTAGCTGAGGCATAATAAATTTTACTCCAACCTTTTACCTTTACCCTGTGGGTATCCCTTTGTTTCAAGTGTGTTTCTGGTAGACAGCATATTGTAGGATTATGCTTTTTAATCCATTCTGCTATCCACCTCTGATATATGGGAGAGTTCATCCCATTCACATTCACAGTAATGATGACTATCTGTCTCTTCCCCTCCATCCTATTCCCTTCCCCTGTGTATGTTTTTGTTTCTTCCTTCTCCCTTCCCCTCCTTGAAGTTTTCCCTTTTGACCGCCCCCTCCCTCAATGTTCCCACCCAGTGACCCCCCTTCTTAACCTACCCTCTCCCCTTACTACTATTTCCCTCCCTTCTAATCCCCCCCTTTAGTCTCCTCCTTTTCACCCCCCCCTTACCCTTCCACTATCTATAGGACACAATAAATTTTTATATTTATCATAGTAAATTACTCCCTCTTTGATTCCAAATCAATGAGAGTAAATTTCAAACAGTGCTCCTCTCCCTCCCTCCTTTTCCTCTATTTAATGAATTTATGTGTCTATTCACATTAGAATCTTAAACTTCACGGATTAATTTGATCCCTCTTTGGACCAGAGCCAGTGAGAATAGTGTTTAAATGATGTTCTTCTCCCTCTTTCTTTCCCCTCTTCTATAGCGTGTTTTGATGCCTCTTCAGATGGCATATTTTACCTTTTCCTATCTCATCCTCTCCTTTTTCCCATTATAGTCCCTTTGATCCCTTTAATAGTTTGTTTTTTTAGACTTCATGTTAGTGCATTCATACCCACACCCTCTAAGTATAACCCTTTAGAAGGTCATGGTAATCATAAAGATTTTGAATATTGCCAGTTATCAGCTCCACATATAGGGACGTGAACATTTTGCTCTTGTTGCATCCCAAGTAATGAGCATCTGTTTGTGGGTGTGGGTGTGTGCACTTATGCATGTGTGAGTCTGTGTTTCCTTTGTTTACCTTTTTATATCTTTCCGGAGTCTTGTAATTGGAGATCAGATTTTCCATTGAGCTCTGGCTTTTTCATCAGGAATGTCTGGAAGTCTCTTATTTCATTAAACGTCCATCTCCTTGCCTGAAAGATTATGTTCAGTTTTGCCGGGTAGTTAATCCTTGGTTGTAGTCATAGCTCTCTTGCCCTAAGAAGTATCAAATTCCAGTCCCTCTGCTCTTTTAATGTAGAAGCTGCTAGGTCCTGTGTGATCCTAACTGTAGTTCCTCGATATTTGAATTGTTTCTTTTTGGCTGCTTGTAGAATTTTTTCTTTAATCTTGTAATTCTGGAATTTGGCTACTATATTTCTTGGAGTTTTCAGTTTGGGATCTCTTTCAGGAGGAGTCCAGTGAATTCTATCGATAGCTATTTTATCTTCTGATTCCAGGACCTCAGGACAGTTTTCTTTGACAATCTCTTGGATCATGTTGTCTAGACTGCTTTTTTCATCGTGGCTTTCTGGTAGACCAATAATTCTTAAGTTGCCTCTCCTGGATCTGTTCTCTAGGTCAGTTATTTTTCCAGCGAGATATTTTACATTTTCTTCCAATTTTTCGATCGTTTTGTTTTTTTTTTTTGATTGACTCCTGCTGCATCATAGAGTTCTGAGTTTCAGTTTGATTGTATCTAATTTTTAGGGAATTATGGTCTTCAGTTAGTTTTTGAAGTTCCTTTTTTAGGGAGGTATTTTCTCCAATTACTTCACTAATTTTACTTTTTAAGGATTTGTTTTCTTCACTGAGACTTTTTTTCCAAGTTGGTCACTACTTCCCTGATTTGGTCTTTAAAATTTTTCTTAAGCTCCTCGAGGAATGCTATTTGGGCTTGAGACCAGATCATGTTTCCTTCTGTGGTCTCAGGTGTGGGTAGAGAGTCTATATTGTCCTGTGTATTTAGTTGTTCTTCCCCTACATAGTAGGCTCGAATAGACTTTCTTGCCTTCCCCTTCTCCTTTTCAGCTTCCTTCCTTCCCATCGTGACTTCCTGTTTCTTAGTTTCTCTGGCTATGAGTTTAGGGCCTGATCCTTGACTTTGAATACCTCTGGGTGGCTAGTTTATGGCTGAGTCAGGGAAATCAGGGAGGAATGTAGATGTGTAGGTGGGGGTGAGTTTGACCACTTCAGATTTCTGCCTTTATAGCCCTGGGCTATAAGTAGGCTTTTGTTGGTGAGGTGAGGTGGGGCTTGTTGTGACCCCTCCCTCTCTTCTCTTCAGACTCCTGGTGTCTCAGTTACACCCCTTCTTGGCGACTCTCAAGCCTGAGGCTATTTCCATTGACTTGGGATTTCAATCTGGGTGGGAGACTTATCTTTGGGTTTTCTGCTTCATGAAGGAGGGATGGGAGGATCTGAGAAGCTAGAATTTACTTTGCCATTCCAGCCCCTGTATTATACAGCAGGCAGTTTCTAAACTTCCAGGCTGGAGCTGAATGCAGCCAGAGAAGCCACTCTCCACTGGGGGCCCAACTCTCCTACCTGGCTCCAATGATCCGTTCCCTCTGTGAGATGACTGTGGTTAGTCCTTGGTAAGTCTGCAGGCTGGGGCTTTTTCTCTGTCTGGTGTAGTCTGCTTGTCTGCTCTTAGGTCTGAGCTGTGCAGACCCCACACTCTGCGCTCGACGTGTGCGAACACACTGGGCAACCTCCTGGGCTGGACTCTGCCACACTCTGTCTTCCAGTGGGCTCCGTCACTCCGGAATCTGCTCAGATTCACCCTTTGAGACTTAGTGACTGAGGAGCTCAGGGAGGTTACTGCTTCCTTTCCACCATCTTGGCTCCGCCCTACACACATAACTTTTAAATCAATTAAGTGGGGAAAAAATGATTACAAGTATATTTGAGTTCAAGATTCTCTCATGAAATGAAGTGTCCAGTAAACCTAGGGTGTGTGTGTTTGTGTGTGTGTGTGTGTGTATGTGTATGTGTGTATATATATGTATATATATGTATATGTATATATATATACATGTATGGTACCTACCAGTATGCTGAGTATGAATTTGAGGAACAAGAATTATCTTTCTCTCTGTCCTTTTCTCTGACCACTATCTTCCTCTTCAAATTTCTGTTTTTCTTTGGGGCTCTGGAGAGGCCACATAGTCCAATATATTCTTAGACAAGGTAGGACAGGTCTCTACTAATAATTAGAAGAATTTCTCATATTTATATAGCTTTTCAGTGATTCCAGTGTGATAATCCTGTGAGGTAGGTAAACTCTTTCAAAACTCTTTCCCCAATATAAAATGAGGGCAAGGACTTCCACAGTCTTTCTTTTCCCTAATTGCCACTGTTCTAGTCACATAGGTCCTTCCTTCTTCCCTGCTATCTTAAATTTCTCCTAGTTACTAGCCCTACCTATTAACATATCTGGACACATATAATTTTCTCCAATTATTCAAACAGGGAAAAGAGGGTGAAAGGCAAATATTTTGGTACTTTATATAAGAATGCAAACATTCAGAGCTGGGTAGTATTTATAAAATAATATAATAAAAATTATATGCCTGAATTAATTTTTTACTTTTCACTTGATTTGGGGGATGGTTAACATATAGACATAGCTAAGATGAAAGGAAGAATTAGGGAAGTATTCCAGAGAATTTAAGTTTAGGGGACTGCCTCTTTCATGTATTTGGTTATTGAGAGGGGCAGAAAATAGACCTCTTTTTTTTTATAAAGAAAAGAATAATTGAGTTGTGAAGGACTTTTTTTATGAAAAACTGGTGAAATTGAAGAGTGAAGAAACAGTTTTCAGGCAAAATTAAAAAAAAAGACAGATAGGACTGAATAGAGAACTGAAATGAGCTGTTCGAGGATAAAGAAATGAGTAAGGCAGCAGGGCATTGTGATCCCTTAGCTCTTTTGTGCTTAACTGTCTTTAGAGTTTGAAAGGTTAAAACTCAGAAAGTGGAAAATTAAATAACTCTTTAGAGAGTATAGAAAGATTAAATAAGGACTATTGCTTTTGTAATCTGTGAAAGGTGGATTTTGTGAGTTTTGCTATTGGGGGAAAATGAATCACTGAACACCAGTAGCTTCTGATTTGAAACACTGAGAATATGGGAAGTGCTAGCAGAAGAGTGGAGGAAACAATTCGAGGGAGCTTGACTGAGAAGACAAAAGGACACAGTTAGGGGGACCACAGGAACGCAAATAGGTAACATTCAGCTATGGTGCTGGGAGCTTCTGATTTATTGGAGAAGATACCTGAATTCTGCTTATTGCACCCCGGTTCTATTTACAAGATGAGATGTGCTGGTTGTTTCTCTGCTCTTATCCCTGTTTTGATATGGAGAAATGAAAGGGAAAATACAAGTGTGCAATTTACTTTTCTGTAAGTATTTGCTGAAACCTAATTTGCTGTCACCTAATGGGTTACACAATACCCTACTGAATGAAGAACCGGCTAAGAGTTCTTGCCCCAATTGCCAAACATGTAGAACTTTACTGTGAGTTGTGTATTGATGTAACAAGACACTGAGAGCTGACTGGATGATTCAGGGTCCAGTCTAAAAAAGAGTCAACTGGACTTGGCATTTCCCAGACACCCAACCCGCTGATCTCTGGAGTTATGCAGCTTAGATTAAGGAAACTGCTTGTTACAATAATATCATCATGTTTTCTCAGTGCCCTTTGAAGAGGTGGCTTTAAGTTAAAATGCCTTGGCACTGCTTCATCAGTTCAAGAGTAGAAAAGCAAATTGTGTTCTGGCAGAAGACTAGTGAGGACTGGAAGAGAAGCAGTTAGTAAAGTAGTAACTTTACATTATACCTGTAGTTAATGAAGGTGCCAAGGATATCAGGGCCTGAAATGTACAGTTATAAGTGACCCCAAGTACATGGAATTTCCTTATTGATGTATATTCCTACTAGGTTTCTGGAAGCATGTGCCTACTTCTCCTCCACTGACAATGTGCATTGAGTGTGACCCAGATTTATATGTGTGGATCATATTGAGTATTATTACATTTGCCTTTTGTTGCATAGCTATGATGTATCTATAACTTTTTCTTATGTGTTATCATTTTTTTCATTTAATTTTAATTTTATTTTTCCTAATTACATGTAAACAAAGTTTTTAAAATTCTTTAAAAAAAATGAGTTCCAAATTCCCTTCCTCCCTTCCACCTCTATTCCATCCTTGAGAATGCAATTTGACATAGATTATACATGTGTAGTTGTGCCAAATATTTCCTATTAGTCATGTAAAAGAAAACATATAAAAATATATAAAAAATCCAAGAATAATAAAGAATTTTTTAAAAAGGATGCTTCATTCTACATTCATACATCATCAGTTCTTTCTCTGGAGATAGATAACATATTTCATTATGAATCCTTCAGAATTGTTTTGGAACATTGTATTGATGAGAAAAGCCAAGTGATTTGCAGTTAACTATCATATAATACTACTGTTAATTTGTACAATATTCTCCTCATTATGCCCACTTAACTTTGCATCAGTTCAGGCAAGTCTTCCCAAGTTTTTGAGAAAGCATCTTGCTCATCATTTCTTATAGTTGTGCACGATCATTAAATAAATGTTTTATATTTAAGAGTTAATTGTTGGGGCGGCTAGGTGGCGCAGTGAGTAGAGTGTTGGCCCTGGAGTCAGAAGGACCTGAGTTTGGATCCAACCTCAGACACTTAATGCACACACAAACAAAAACCTAGCCGTGTGACCTTGGGCAAGTTACTTAATCCCAATTGCCCTCAAAAAAAAAAAGAAAGAGTTAATTGTGTCATCATTGTGACTGATGGATTTCCTGATGAATGTAGATGGAAAGTGCAGTAACTAATAGGGACTCAAAAGCTACAATGATACATTGTGGGAGAATATCCCACATCCTAACAGTGTTGCTCCTAAGACTATCTAAAAGCATTGAAGTTGCACACATATGTTGATGGAGCTTTTCATGAAGCTTCATGCCTTCCAGTAGACATGAGGGCTAACAACTTCTAAGTTGTCCTTTTTCAGTCAAGTCACCAGCTCTAATATTTTCCATTCTTTTTGAATCCTTTGTGTATCTATACATAAACACATACACACATACGTATATATTTATTACATACATATGCAAATTCATTTAATATGTACATATGTATTTATAATATCAGACCAGGTATGAAAATTAATTTTAATAATCTTTTTAGCGTTCAGTTACCTAATTGATAGAGACAAGGGGGCTATCCTAGATAATCTTTAAGGTACCTTTCAGCTAATTATTAGTCTTAGATTCTATCATCTTGTTAGGTAGTATTTACCTTTCTTCACATAATAGTTTGGTACTGTATTTGGAAAAACAAAATTCAGTGGTTTCACTATTACTGTTAATGAAAAATGGTTCATTACAACCCAGAGAAGCATGGAAAGACTTAAATGAATTGATGCAATGTGAAGTAAGCAGGAATTACTACAGCAAAGTAAAGAGAAAGAATCACCACAAAAGAGTTAAATTAAGGTTGAAAAATTATAAATACCAAGCAGGGCCTCAAATTGATTATGTTGATTTTTTTTCTCTTTCTCTCCTTTTTCCCCCCTTCTCTTAAAAGTCTTTATTGCATGGAATAGCCCTCTGGAAGGGGAAGAGGAGAAATGTGGGCAAAAAAAGAAATTATGTAATATAAAAAAAGATATTAATGACATTTATTTTAAAATACATCATTACAGTAGCTAAAACTAGCAAGGGGACAATGAGGGATTTGCATCAAAACCCTGGGGGTATGGCATGTTTCCAGTCTTCTGTTGGTCTAGGCTATCATACCATGCAACTGCCCAGGGGCTATCACCCCAGGGCCCCACCACTTTCTCTGCTCTCTCCTGGGGCCCACCTTTTCTTCCCTCCCCAGCTCCCCACATGGGTGAGGGCTCAATTCTCTAGAAATTCTGCTGCTATTATCCTGGCTTTACCTACAGGTGGACTCAGGGTGATTTAACTTTGTTGGATCTCATGCCAAGTGCATGGCAATCTTATATTCTCCTTTATTTACATTTTATGAGACAATATGGCTGATAGCCTTCCACTGTTTCCCCCTATAATGTTTTGCAAATTAATTTATACTCTAAACTGATGTCCTTAGCTGCCTCTTCGATTTGATTGGCAGGGGAGATTTCTGGGCATTCTCAACTTCTCCATTCTGGAAAATTTTGCATTGGTTAAATCTTTTCTAGAAGGTGTTGATAGAGTCACTCTGCTTTCTTTTGTCCATTTCCTGTTTAAGGGAGTTGACAGCTTGTTGAAACAGGCAAAGTTAGAGCTTTCGTAATCTGTTTTTGTAATTTGGTATTTACTTTGATCTTTGCACTAACTAGCTGATGATCTGACTGCACCCAGGTAGCTGATTTTTGAAATGGCTGCTCTTCTTGTAACCAGGCATTTCCTGTCTATTAAGATGTAGTCATTTACATTTTTAATGATAGCACTTAAGACTAACCATGCTTAACACATTGTGACTCTTTCTCTTGAGCAAATGAATTAATTAATGGGTGAATAAATAAATGAAAAAGAGCTAGGGATGAAAATTGAAAAACAAGACAATACCTCTTCTCAAGGCCTTTACTTCCTAATAGTGAGAGACCATACATAGAGGAGGTTTAAGCAACAGGATAGATGGAAAAAACTCCAGTGGCAAAGCAGATGGTAATGCATCTTATTTAAAGTCATTTCCAGTAATACAGACAGATCTGGTTTTTTGTGTAAGACCATTTGATAGTGCCAACGATTTTGTTGGCAAGAACCTTCTTTTCTGATTTTCAGTAACAATGGCTACTGAGAAGGTCAAAGCTAAGTCACCTGCAAAGTAAGTTTCCAGAAAGTGTATCTACAAGAATTGCTTCACTGTGGGGCCAGGCCCAGTGAGCTGGGTGATGTTGCTATTCCCATGACTCTGTGAATTAGCTGCTCATCACTGGCATTTGGTCAATGCTTGCTGGTGATGATGGCTGGTATACTTCTCTACCAGACTTAGTCTCTTTCATGATGGATGAAAGGGCCTAGCTAGAAGCAGGGCCAGTGGTCTGAGGAATGTTGCCAATTCTAAGCCAAATTAACAATTCATGTAAGAACGAACTATGTTGTAATGGGATACTAGTACATTAATAATGTATTGTTTTTTTTATCTGTCTGCCTCTATTCTTGTAGAGAAGAGACCATAGCTGCCCATGGGGTTCTCTTGGCAAAGATACTAGAATGGTTTGTCACTTTATGAACTGATACTTCTCCAGTGGATCCTTTTGTTAGTTAATCAAAAGTTAAGTGACTTGTCCAGAGTCACACAGTTAGGACATATCTGAGACTGGGTTTGAATTCAAGTCTTCTTGGATCCAGTCATCAGCTGCCTTATTAACAAGTATTTATATAGTGTCTGTTTTATGGTAGGTATTTCCAGGCCTCTTGAGCTCTGGGTCCTAAGTTACCACTGTCAGGGTGGAAGGGAAGGTGGTAGTTGATGTGGCTAGATGTACTTGGCATCCTCAAGGTGCTTTGTTGCTACAGACAAACTGCCTTGCCTACCTATGTGTGGCAGCTGGTATTGGTGGTGGTGGGAATAGCTGCTCTCATCACTTTAGGAGTTGCTCCCCTTGTTGATTATTAATATTAATGATTGCTGATGTTCATAATAAAAATTTTTTTTAAATTGCAGGTCCTTGGAATATATTGATATTTTGCTAATTCATACCATAGAAGAATCTCAAATGATCCTGCCTTTATTCACTCATCTTTTGTCTTTCCACTTGCTCTTTAAGAGGTAAGTATATGAAATGAGACCATTTTTTAATGCTGGTGTGGGGGTGGGGCAGGCACAGGAATGATGTATTAGCCTTTTACTATATGAAATTGCTATATATCAAGGGTTATAATTTAATTCATGGCATATCTGAGTTCATGTAAGAATGAACTATGTTGTAATGGGATTCTTGTACATTAATAATGTACCATTTTTTTTATTCATCTGTTGCTGCTACTTCTCTTTAGGAAGCTGCTGTTTTCTCGGAACACTTAAATTATCACAGCAGGAAGAAAAGGGTAAGCTCAAAATTTAAACCCAGATTCCACAAGGGTCTTAATACCTGGATAGTCTGGTAAACCTAAGCCAGAATGAACACTTTGCATTTTTCCAACAGTATTGCATTGTAGCAGGTTTGTAATGTTACACTACTGAAAATGATTAAATTGTCAACAATCTAACATGGCTAGACCATTATTATTCCCATTTTAGAATTGAAGAAACTGAGGTGGACAGAGGATAAGTTATGTGCCCAGTTTCACACAGCTAATAAGCTCCTGAGTGTGGATTTGAATTCAGATCTTTCTAACTCTAGGTCCTAGGGATACAAAGAATGAAACAATACTGGCCTTTGAGGAGCTTATGTTCTAATGGCAAATGCATATATAAGATTATGCTGAATACATCTAAAGAGAATAAATTCAAGGTAGTAAAAAACAAGGAGGATATTAGCTATTGGGGGGTGATCAAGAAAGATTTCTTTTTCTTTTTTTTTTTTTTTTGGAGGGCAACTGGGGTTAAGTAACTTGCCCAAGGTCACACGGCTAGGTTTTTTTGTTTGGGTGTGTGTTAAGTGTCTGAGGCCGGATCCGAACTCAGGTCCTTCTGATTCCAGGGCTGACGCTCTACTCACTGTGCCACATAGCTGCCCCTCAAGAAAAATTTCATATGAAGGGTTGCCCCCATCTGTGTTTTGAAGGAAAATAGGGATTCTATTGAGTAAATGTGAGGAGGGAACACATTCCAGGCATGGGGGAGGACTCTTTTAGAGAGACTGGGAAATGGAATGTATGTAGCATTTGAGAAACAGATTGTAGAACAATTTGGCATGATCACAGAGTGCATAAGGGGAGCATCATATCCAGAATAATGAGAATTAACTTGAACCTCACTCCAGTCTATTATCCATACAGCTACCAAAATGATTTAACTGTTCTTATGTCACTCCCTGACTCAATAAACCTCAGTGGCTCCCTATTACCTGTAGGATAAAATATAAACTTTTTTTTTAGCTTTTAAAGCCCTTCACAGGTAGTAATGAGTCACTACAGTTTATTGAGTGAGGGAGGGACATTATCAGATTGACAAGTGAGGAAAATGGAGGATAGACTAGAGTAAAGATTGGCTTGAGTCATGAAGATAAATAGACTTTTGTAATACTGTAGGTGAGAGGTGAGTAGCATGGAAAAAAAATGGTGGATGGGAAAGAGAGGGAAGGGATCATACTCAAGAAATTTGTGGAGATAAAAAAAAAACATGAGATTTGTCAAGTGATTGTATATATGGGATGAGAAAGAATGCAGAATCAAGAACGGCACTGATGTTAACAATCTCGAGGAACTGAAAGAGCTGTGATGCCCTCATAGAAGAAGAGAAATTCAGAGGAAGGTTTGGGTTTGTAGTAAGTTGCGTTTTGTACCCGTCAAATTTGAGATATCTCTAGGATATCCACTTTGAAATGACTAATGGGCATTTGTTGATGTGGAACTGAATGTCAGGAGAGACTTGGACTGGATACATCGAATTGGGAGTTGCCACATTCTCTCCCTCCTTTTACCTCCTTTACCACTATTCAGAAGAAATGTGATATGCATTATACATATGAAGTCATGCAAATCATATTTACACATTAGCCATGTTGGGACAAGAAAAATAAAGAGAAAAAAATAGATTATTGGTAACTTTGGAAAGAAACTTTGGAGTCTTGATTGAGTGAGGAGTTTGGACGCCAAACATTTAAGGATTAAGGAGTGAGTGGGAGAAGGGGAAATGGTGGCAATGAATGTAGACAGCTTTTTTCTCAGTTTTCGGTTTTTGTCAGCATTCCATGAGTTCTAATACTAGTAGAGGCAAGTCTCTCCAATCCTCCAGACCTCAGATTTTTTTCATCCATTAAATAGGCACACAGTGCTAGATAATCTCTTGTGCCCCTTCCAGCTTTCAAAAAAAAAAAATCTATGAAATGAAAATCTATTTGCATTTCCATGAATATAATGCAGTACCAAATCAAAGCAGTAAATGCATTTTCTAAGACTTTTGTCCTTAAAGGAATGGTTCAAGATGTATATCTTATATGTGTGATAGGACTAGGTTTTATCAGACTCAGCTTCTTTCCTCCCACCACCCCCCGCCACATTGTAGGGGCAGCTTTAGCTAAAAGAAGACAAAGCTGCCCCTAGATTGGATTGGCTTTTGTGATAGGCCTTGGCTTCCCTGATGCACCTACCTTCCTTGTCCCTACCCATCTACCTAGTTAATATGGGATAAGTCTGGGATAAAGCTTCCCTTTGGACCTGATTGGGCTGCCCTAGTAGCTTCTTGGTAATCTAAGGGCATAAAAAGTCCTAGTCATTTGGAGTGTAGGCCCCTCAGACTTGGTAGATTTCTGAAGTTCTCTTGAACTACCTTACACTGCCCTGCTGACCATTTGTGTTTCTGTATGGAGAAAAGAGAAGCTCATTGGTGCCGTATCCTTGTTGCATATCCTTCCTGTGCTAAGGCAAAATAAACCTCCTTATGTTAAAGTTTCAATTATTTGAAAATACTTTATTTTGTCTCAGCATCAACTCTGAACAAAGAAAGAGTTGTCAGACTTAGAGCCCTGCCTCTGACAATAAGCAATTCAAATTATTACATGCACAAAGAATGAAAAAAAAATTAGTTCTTTTATGTGGTGGGAGGAGTTGGCCCTTCCAAATAGCAACCTGATTGATCTATTCACAAAAAGTAAGTAGCAGATAATAGAGATTATGAGGTTTTAATTCACTAAATGAAGTTTAAAGACATTTCTACACCCTGTTGTCCCTTTATGAAGTGGAAAGCTTCCCTGATAGAATTAGAGGGAATTTTACAATTTTACATTGACTGGGAAATGATTGGTCATGTCCTTGTTGGACCTTAAAAGGCAAGTTGCCCAGGCCTGTGTAATAGTTGAGGCATATTCAAAGCCAGAAGCATCTTTGTGGTGAATGATTCATTCACCTTTACCAGAGACATGGGGAGAGGAGCTTTCTTCCTCCTGCCCTCTCTATTGGCCAAGGCATCTTGCCAAGGAACTACTTACTCAGAAGGAGATATCACTTTCAGTAGGGAGGAGAGAGAGAGAGAGAGAGAGAGAGAGAGAGAGAGAGAGAGAGAGAGAGAGAGAGAGAGAAACAGAGACACAGACAGAGACAGAGACAGAGTCAGAGACAGAGAGACACAGAAACAGAGACAGTTTAATAGTTAATAATGTGTATCTGGAGCGATGCTAAGCACTGGGGATAGAAAAAGATTCAAAAGAAAGCCCTTGCAACAAGCAAACAATTACGTACAAATTAGCTATATATGACCAATAGGAAATGAGAAGGAAAGCGCTAGAATTAAGAAGGGCTGGGAAAGGCTTCCTGTAGACAGTGGAATTTTAATTGGGACATAAAGGAGGCCAGGGGTGGAATTAGGCAGAGATGAGGAGGAAGAATATACCAGGCATGGGGGACAGTCAAATGGTCAGACAGTTCAGGACAATGCCTGGAGCAGAGAGATGGAGTATCTTGTTCATGGAATAGCAAGGAAGTCAGTGTCATTGGATCAGAGATTATGTGGTGAGGAATAAAGTGTTAGAAGACCAGGAAAGTAGGAGGAGGAATGCCAAGTAGAACATTTTTATTTTGATCTTGGAGGTCATAGACAGCGATTGAAGTTTATTGAATAGAGAGGTAGGTGGTGACATCATCCATACCTGCACTTTAGGAAAATCACTTTGGTGGCTGAATGGAGGATGAATTGTGTGGTGAGAGACTTGAGGAAGACCCACCCTCATGTTATTGCAATAGTCTAGACTTGAGGTGATGAGGGCTTCTACTAGAAGGGTGACAATTTTAGAATAAAAAAGAGGGTTTATTCAAGAAATGCTGAAAGGTGAAGTTAATAGACATTAGAAACAACTTATGGGAGGATGGTGAGTTATAGTGAGGAGTTGAGGAAGACACCTAGGTTGTGAGATGGAGGGACTGAGAGGATGGTGTTGCCCTCGACACCATAAGGAAGGTAGGAGGTGGGGAAGGCTTAGGGGAAAGATAATGTGTTCAGTAGATGGCTGGACATCCAGTTCAAGATATCTAAAAGGCAGATGGAGATGTGAAATTGGAGGCCAGCAGAGAGTTTGGGGTAGGATAGATAAATTGGAGAATCACCAGCATAGAAATGCTCTTGTACTTTCTCAGTGACCAATGGAGGGCGGGCTGAAGGAGGGTGAACGAAGCAGGGCTGTGTGTTTGTTCCTTTGCTTTTTAGCATGATGTTTCCAATAATGTTCTCAAATGCTTTCAGTGAGGATGAACACAGTATCAAGGTCAACTGCCACACTGATGATAAATTCTTCAACTTGAAAAAACTACAAGCCAAGAAAAAAGTGAAGGGAGTGTTGGTGCATGGTTTTCTGTTTGCAGATATTTGTGCACTCAGTGTAGCCTCTGAAGCTGAGATGCAACAAAGTATGGATCAATTCTCTGCTGCTTGTGATAATTTTGGACTAAAAATTAACACCAAGAAAACACAGGTGCTCCATCAACCACCACTACACCATCCATATGTGGAACCAAGGGTTACAGCAAATGGAGAAGTTTTGAATGCTATGAATAAGTTCATCTACCTAGGTAATGTCCTTTCCAGGGATGTACACATTGATAATGGGGTTGACACAGGCATTACCAGAGATAGAAATGGTAATTAGATATGGGAGCTGATGAGATTACCAAGTGAAGTAGCATCCAGGGAGAGCAGAAAAAGGCCCAGGACAGAACCTTGGGATGATATCTACAGTTTGATCACTGTTATTGCTTGTCATTAGTTCTGGGAGAGGACCATGACAACAGGAAGGGGATGCCATAACATGCAAGCGAACTGGATTTAAGTGAGAGAGGGCTGTGCAAAGTCCTTAGCCCCACTCTCTCCTCCAGAATCATAAGAATCCAGGGGCAAGAGAAAAGCGAAAATGACTAGCCTAGTGATGGCCCAGAGATCTTAATTTATGTGAATTTTTAAAGGGTCCCCAGATTCTGGGCAAGCACAAGAATCACAGAATCAGGTGGCAGGGACCTTAGAAGATATCAAATTCAAACACCTCATTTTACAGATGAGAAAACTGAAATGTAGGGAAGGTAAGTGACTTATCCAAGGTCACATAAGCAGTAAGCATCAGAAACAAACCAGGTCTTCTGACTCCATAGTCACAATACCCTCTTCACAATAGCACCAAACATCCTTTATTTTTCCCACTGAAAATTGAAAAAAAAATAAAACAACACAAAGTACTCATAGCACTAAACTATTATCATGATATCATTAGCAAGGTGGTTTCCTGGAATTGTTCACCTTGTCCAAAGTGGCAAACTGTTTACATCAATCTGGTGATCCAGAAACAATGTGATGATGCCATGTGGGAGTGAGGATATTACATGCTTAAAGCAGGAAGGGAAGAGAGAGATGGTCTTATCCACACCCCTTATTTATTTTTTAAAATAATGAAGCTGGTGACTATTGGGTTTAGCTTACTTGCCCAAGGCATGACCCTGTGAGGTAACTGGACCAATGTAGATCCTGGTTTTTTAGTCCCTGGAGACTATGCCAAAGAAGACCACAGGAAGGCAAAATCCCAACCACGTATGCTGTATCCTGATTATGTATCCCCAATAAAGGCTTGAACTCTATAATACTGGATGCTTTGGGGCTTTAAAAAGTATATTATATTTATTATATTATGTCATATTAATTATGTTATGTTATATCATATCATATGTCATATCATATATCACATCATATCATATAATATTATATTATCTTGTATATTAAAAGTATATTATATTGGACCAGGTCCAATATTAACTCCCTGCAAACTTTGAAATGGTGATTTTGTCTGTAATCTCTGGTCTAAATACAGGTTTGTAGACACCCAAACTCTTTCTCAAATTTCTATTTGCACCTACATTTATATCTCAAAAAGGTATTAGTTAGTGCCTTCCCTATTTTCTTTTATATAACAGGGGAGCAAGCAAGAGCAATATCAAGACAGAAAGTACAAATACTTGTACATACCAAGTACATACTTGTACATACCAAGTACATACCACAATTGGTGGGGCATACCAGTTGGGATAGGAAGAAGTCAGAAACTCACTCTACTGCCTTCAGAGGCTAAATCAATTTCTCCTCTTGGACTCTGCTTTCTTTCTAAGGGAGGGTATATCATACATCAGTGTAATAGAGATACAAGTTTTTAAGGGGGTCTCTCTTTAATGGGCAAAGAGGGAAAATGCACAGTTCCCTCTGGTCACTTTACAATCTGACTGGTGTTTGCTCATTGGTTCTTAGTTGGAGGGAAAATGTGGCTTTCATTCTTCCCCATATAATATCCATTGTCTACTCACTGGGTTCTGCATGAAGAGACTGGATACCAGCAACAAGAGTCTGAGTGTCCTCCCAAAAAAGTCTATTCTTCTTCTCCATGAGCTGGTAACAGGAAAAAATAGCTGCTCCTTCCATTTTTAGTTTCTCTCTTCTGCAAGTTCTTCCAAAAATCATTTACAGCAACTAAGTTTTAAAATGTCATATGAACTCTGGAATAATAGCTCCTTGAATCTCTCATCTCCATAGCCGTATTCTCAGTGCAAGTTTTACATTGCTTTTTGGACCCAGAAATTTTTCAGGAAATCCAATCATCTGGGCGTATACTTGAATTGCATAATTATATAGCACAAACACTGAAATAAATATCAAATTCTAAAATAAGAAGTTATCATTCCTGGCATCCTAGGTGATAATCATATAGTTTTATTGAAAGAAGACTTATATTAGCAATCCCAGCAATAGACATGACATCATATAAAGCATCTTTTGAGATGATTGGGTGATTCAGAGATTAAATATATACATTGCATGTAGGACATAGGGCATGCATACTATAAAATATATACATATCCATAGTACAGAAATAATATTATTATACATATTATATTATACTATTAAATGGCAAAAGGACAAAGAAAGCTACCTAGCTATAACACTATTAATAAACCTTTAAAGAAAAAAACAAATATAAATATAATCATTAGAATATGCACAAATAAACAGCAAACTGTACAAAGCTAAGAGATGTGTGCAAAAAGCACAAGCACATAAAAACAAAATGGCAAATTAAAATGTCACTCAACATGCAGTTAGTAGCATATGCATCAATGAACACATACAGTTACATGCAATGCAAATTCTATATGGACAAATTCTAGTATTGTATGGTTATATGTGTACCTACAAAGCTTAAGTTAGCCTGATGACTGACTGACTGCATCTC
This sequence comes from Gymnobelideus leadbeateri, assembly GCA_011680675.1. Classification (NCBI taxonomy): domain Eukaryota; kingdom Metazoa; phylum Chordata; class Mammalia; order Diprotodontia; family Petauridae; genus Gymnobelideus; species Gymnobelideus leadbeateri. The sequence continues at coordinate 503,342 of WOXC01000311.1, forward strand.
ATGCTTTGGTAACCTGACAATCTCTGAGCTGATTGCTGATATGAGGTGAACATCATTGTCATTATAGATAGAGGCTTACTTCTCTAAATCTCAACTTGTAGAAAGGCTAGTCTGCCTCTCAGTATTTTAATTCCCTAAAGATTGTTTCTATACTATAAGAGTCTCTATAGAACTTCTAGCCATAAAAGGAGTCGTCTCTGGATTCAGTCTTTTTGCCCTACAACTCTTTCTAAAAACAACGCTTTGAGAGCCAGTCTTCGTAAAACTGTTGAGTGGTCTCTCTTGTTTAAAGTGTGCTAAGTGCCCATCACTTGTGTTCATTTGCTCATCAGAAAATGCAACTCTCTAACAAGTGGTTAGAGCAGATTGTTTTGATAGCCCCCTCTTCATTGCCTACCCCCATCCCTCACCACTCTCTAGGGCTATTCTGTAAACAGGCAAGTTGCTTAGACTCTCAACAACTTTCTATGGGTTTACTTTCCATCAGGTCACTAATTCTCATTTCCCTTGAACACTGAACTGTTTCAAAAACAAACAAACAAAAACCTTTTCCTCATTGGTGGCCTCCATAGCACACTCAGAAAACAAACCACTATTTTTTTAGTTGTATCTCTTTGGAGTCATAGTTGAAATGTGTTCATTATTCCATTTGCATAATTTACACCCTCTGAAACTATAAAGCACAAATATTTGGGGCATGTATGGCTGTTGCCCATATATAAACAAATCACCGGTGTAAAACCTGTTACATTGTCCTTATAGAGTTATACTTGTGTACTAAAAAGGCCGCATTTTGACTGCACTGAGATATTTGTGCATGAATACATGAGTTCTGTATTCACTTTTAAACACCGTATTTTAAGAATGACATTAGTGATCTGGATGTAATCCAAAGAAGGGCAGCCAGGATGGTGTAAGGTCTCAAATTCATGACATGAGAGGATCATTTGAAAGGAGTGGAGATGTTAACTTGGAAGACTGAAGATTCAGAGAAAATGAGACAGCTATCTTCAAGTTTGTGAAAGAATGTAACACAGGAATGAGATTAGACTTGTTCTCTTTTGTTCCAGAGAACAGTACTGGTGTAAAGATAAAAGTTGATTGAATCAATAAAATCAATCACCCTACTTCACTTAATCAAGGGAGAACATCTCTATTAAATCAATCAATCAATTAAGGACAGCAGACTAGGTCTGAGAAATCCTTAAAAGTTATTGGAAAAAATGGAGTGACATTTTCACAGGAAATGTGCTAGTACCAACAGAGAAAATTCTGTCATGATCTGTGTGTCTTCTATAAAATAGCAAACCACTTTAGAACCTAGGGATCAGAATATCTGGAAGTATGGAAGAGTAAGGCATTCCACGCAGCTAGGTGGCACAGTGAATAGAGGACCAGCCCTGGAGTCAGGAGGACCTGAGTTCAAATCCAGCCTCAGACACTTAACACAAAAACTAACCATGTGACCTTGGCCAAGTCACTTAACCCCAACTGCCCTCCAAAAAGCAAAAAAAAAAAAAAAAAAAAAAAAGAGGAAGGCATTCCAATTAAACCTCTGTGAGGGAAGGAGTTGCTGGGTGTGGGGAGTGGAATAGAGTCTCTATCTCCTCTCCCACCCTTGACCACTGGAAAAGCTTATGAACTACAGAGGGCTAAAGGATTTGTACTTTCATGCAAGACTGGGGTGACTGGCAGCAATAAGAAGGTAGGAGAAATTAAACACACAGAGAAAAGGCAGCCTAAAGATACTATAAGGGGCCTTGGAGCATCAGTGGGGTCCCATGAACCCTTCAAAGCCAGACCCAAACCCCTAAGAATCTTCTAGAATCCAGAAGGGAGTATAGTGACCCCACTATGGGGACCCAACCTGCCAGTAACAACTGGGGGTGGAAGACTATCTCCAGAATATGCTGGTGGGTGACTGTGGCTAATCATACCAATACAGGCTCAGAAGGCTCTGCAGCAGGTCAACACACTAAACAGTCCACATGAACATTTGGAGTGGAGATATCTCTAAATTCAAGCATCTCACATTTCCTTTGAGCTACTGCATGATGGGATAGATTATGTCTTTTGACATGCATAAAGTGGATTTAGATGAGGCAGAGTTCTGTGAAATTGTCAGCCTCATTCTCTGTTTCAGTCATCAGAGTCCAGTAGCAAGACAAAAGTCTTGATGACTGGTAATGGTTCAGGATGCAGTAGATGACTATGGCATTTTCTATGTCTAACTAAGCTGCAAGCCCTCCATAGAGTCTGCTTCAGCCTCTTTTGTGGCCATTGGAACAATTTGTTCTCATTCACCCATTGCATTAGGGGTAGTCTTCGCAGGCTTGGGGTAGACACACCCCTAACTCACTGATGGGTTTGAGACCCCTCAGTTACCCTTAACCTGATTTAGCCCATCTGCTGAAAGAGTTTGCCAGCGTGTGGCCATTGCTCATGCTATAGCTTCTTGGAGCTACAAGGGAAAGTTGGGTGAATCAGGTGGACATCAAAAGTGGATGAGCAGTCCTGAAGAGAGCTCAACAACCCTTATACTGTAGGTACCAGTCTTCCCTGATCACCCCTACAACTTAAGGTAATAAAGGGGAAAGGTGCAGAAAGGCAAATCTAGGTTTGAAGTGAGGGGAAAAAAATCCTAAAAATTAGGGCATATGAGTGTGGAATTAACTGCTTTTGGAGTTAGTGGGGTCCCCTCATTGAGGGTCTTTAAACAGAAATTGAATACATATCAGATAGGATTGCAGTGATTTTTTAATTGGAGGTTGGACTACATGACTGGGCAGCAAGGTGGCACAGTGGCACAGGGCCTGGGATCAGGAAGACTCATTTTCCAGACAGTTACTAGCTGTGTGACCCTGGGCAAGTCACTTAATCCTGTTTGCCTCAGTTTCTTCATCTGAAAATGAACTGGAAAAGGAAATGGCAAATCATTCCATTATCTTTGCCAAGGAAACCCCAAATGGGGTCATGAAGACATAGATGCAACCAAAAAGACAAAAATGACAAAGACCAACCAACCAAACAAAAACCACTATATGACCATTGTGGTCTCTTCTAACTCTGAAATTCTATGATTCTGTGGCTTGGTGAAAGGAAAATGAAAAGGGGAGGGAAATACAATGGAAATATCTTTGGTACTTGAGTCAAGGTCTCAGTTCAAATCTCACCTTTGACTTATATGACCTTGGACAAGTCACTTAACCTTGATATATTTCAATTTGTTCTTCTGTCAAATGACTAATGGACTAAATGACCTCAGAAGTCCCTTCTAGCTCTAGAAATATATTCCTATGAACTCATAGTGACTTGAAGAGGCACCACCACTCTTCTTTCAGCACTATGGTGCTCAGATTCACCATAATTCTATATTTTAATTGAAATCAGAAATGTAATGGATACAATTGGCCATTTATTTTTTATATCAGCTAAGAAGGTCATGCAGTAAATCAATGGCAAACCTAAGACTAGAACCCAGTTTCCAGTGTTCTAGTCCAGAGTACTTTATACCAAAAGAACTCTGAATTCAGTCCTCTGTATAAAAACAAAATGAAATTGTTTACGCTTAAACTTTCTGATATGTTAGACGTGGAATTTAGAGTATAATGAATACCTTAGGGCATATTTGAGGTCCATTACTGGTTTCTCTTTTGGTCAATGAACCGATCTAGATGTGTCATAAATCTTTAGTACATCTTTAAAGAGATAAAAAGAACCACGTAAAGCGAAAGCAACAAAGATAAATGGAATTATGGATGAGTTTCTGAGGCACTTTGATGGAGACTGACATGGTGCCTTTTCTGCATCTGGAAATCATCTGGACACTCATCTGTTTCTTCAGGGTAAGGAAATAAGCACAAAGACTTTTTTGGCATAAGATGTAAGTTGGCTGGTATTAACCAACAGCTGTTGAGTACAACTCCAAATGGCTATCTGTCTCACTTGAATGGACACTTTCAAATATTTATATTTACATACTAAGAAAAATTAAACAGAAAAAAATGTATCAAGGCACCTTTAAAAATCATGGAAACATATGTTATTACTTCTAAGAATTACTAAATTTTACTTGTGGGAAAATCACTTTTGATAGAGTATACATGCATGTATGAAAATCAGATTTATATATAGTAACATCTCACTTATCCAGAGGTCTAAATCCTCCAATATACCATTATGATGTCCCTTTACCCCACAAAAGTAGACTTTGAATACCTAAAATTATTGTTGAAAAGCCCTAGAAATGGTCATTACACATTTATTCAAAACCAATTTATTCTTTATATACTTTTAAACTATTAAAACTCACTAAGACTTTTGGGATACTCTCTCTCTCTCTCTGTCTCTCTCTGTCTCTCTGTCTCTCCATATATATATATATAAATGTATATATATATGTAAACACACATATATGTATATGTGTGTATATGATATGTATTACATACATATATACACATATACTTAAATGTGTAGGTCTACCTATAATATATATGTATATATAATATCTGAGAGAGAATGAATAAATAAATGAGAGAACAGGTATGGAAGTCTGGTTCTGAGCAAGAAAAAGTAAAAATCTCGATAGTGAAGCCCAGTTGCCCAAGGAGAGAGTCCAAGATTCCAGTTGGGAACAGGACAAGCAAGATGAGGTTGATTGCCTGAGTTAAGGTGGCCTGGTTTGGAATTGGGTAAGAAGTGATGTGAAGGCCTGGTTCCAAGGAAAATTAAGGTGAAAGTTTAAGTATCATATATCTAAATATACCTAGTATTATATTTTTGGCAAAAATGCCGAAGAAACAAACAAACACCCCCCACCCCCCAATGATAAAGTGTGTGCTCATCTATTGGGGAATTACTAAGTAAATTATAAATGGAATGGAATGTCATCATGTCATTAAAATAAGCATGAAGAATTCAGAAAACACTGAAAGGTTTTATGAACTGATTCAGTTTCACAAGCATTATTAAGCTCCTAAGCTGAATGACCTGGCCGGTGCAGATACTGTGCTCAGGGAGTAGCATCATGAAGACATTGTGAAAAGAGAAGGGGAAACTGACCCCTGTAGTATGGGAATCATTAGTTACCTTGGCCTCATCAGTTTCCTATATGTGTACCTCACTACTGGTATACTCTCAGTTTACACCTTCTTTTCCTACTGGATGTATATTTGTGGAATAATGTGACCCTGCTATGGGGAGAATGTTTTGAATTATTGTTCTTACTATGTTGTCTTAATCATAGCAGTTCTTCATTTAAACAAATTGCATTTACTGACTGAGAGTTAAAGGTAAATGCATCAGGGATGTCTCATTAGCTAAAGTTTCAGGACTTTTTTTTTGATTATACAAGTTACATTTGTTGTGAGAGAGAGAGGCACCAGTCCCAGAAATGCTAGGGATGGACAGGCCAGTCAGGGTGGTGGCCATTTGCTCCCAATGTACAGTCTCCATTTGGGCCCTCTGTGCCAGGCAAGCTCCAAAGTATCTTTGAACCTGGGGCAGCAGACCCTGGGGATCCAAACCATTAATATGAATTCAAGTTGAGAGCAGGGGCATGAAAGGAGATTGTATAATTAAACTATCTTCCTATTTTCTAAAACTGTCTACTTAATGAGTTAGTTGAGCTGGGTGCCAATTAATACTAGTTTAGGAAATTACTTAGTTTAATGTTACTTCCCCAAAATGACTGTTGTCCTGGATTCTGCATGCTTCTGCCTTATCCTTCTTTAGTATTCTTTTTTTTTCCTAAAGTGGTATCACATTGGATGTTGTATACATGTGTGATGAATTATTAACTTCTAGCCGCTGTTTGCTAACAAATCTCTCTTGATTTTTCTGGGCCATCATTTCTTTGTCTGTTTCCTCTTCTGACGCTACTAAACTTAGAGCTTTTTCCTTCATCTTAGCCCAAGGTATCCTGTTTTCTGACCTTTCCAATCTATGCTTCAGTGAGAGAGCCCCAGTTGTGACCTTTCTGATAATGCAAAATATTAGGATAAGAGATCTAGAGCTAAAAGGATTTTGGATTTCAGAGGTCATCTGGTCCAATTCTCCTCCCTCCTCCATTTTATAGATGAGGTAACAAGTAGAGGAAGTTAATTCCTGGGCAATACTGTATAAATATGCCAGTGTCTACATCTGTAAGGAATCAGACTTGGAGAGTCTTTCTTCTAGAATTATCCCAGGTTACCATCCTAATTTCCCTGGTAAATTCGTTCCTCTGATAAGATGTTTGAAGGTACAAACTCTGATTTCATACTGAATCAGTGTCCCTTGCGATATGCCATCATGGTGGCTCCCAGAATTCATAGCAGCATTGACAGTTTTGCATTGATATTGAAGTAGGCAATGTAGCACAGTGGAAAGTGGTACCCTGCTCCCAGACTCAGCCTCTGAGACATACTTCCAATTTTTGGATTCAAGGATTCCCTGAAACTCAGGGCTCTTCTGGAACCATGTCCAAGGCTCTTTCTGTTACACCAAAACCTACTGCTACTGTTGGCAGTCCCCTTTTATATTCTCTTTTAATATCAACAAATCTGTACCTCTCATTTTGAAACTGGATCAAATACTGCTTTGCATTCTCATTTAGCCTGTTTCATGTCCACAGGCATTGTATCTTAGTAGATTAGGAGACAGATCTAGATTAAATCTGTCCCTTGTCAGAGTTATATGAGTTATCTTAGACTTTTCAAGCTTCAATTTTCTCATCTGTAAAATGAGGGTTATAGTATCTACCTCAGAGGATGAAATGAAATAGTATAGGTGAGGTTCTTTGCAAACTTGAGAAAAATAACATAAATGTCAGTAATTATTGTATATTGTTTCTACCATTAAACTGTAAGTTCCTAGAGGACAGGCAGGGACAATGTGCTCCATTGCTTTTGCTTTCTTCTCAGCACTTAGGATAGTGTCATGTGTATGGGAGGTGCCTAGTAATTTTTTTGTTGTTGAATGTGAAGGGATAAAAAAGCAAGTTCACTCTTCAATCATTACAAAAACAAATACTGGTTAAAGAGCTGTTATGGGCCAAGCACTGTGTAAATTGGAGTTTGAAACTGAACAATGTGATAGTGTCTGCACTTAAGAGGCTTCCATTCAATTGGAGGAGGACATAAATAAATAAATAAACAAACAAACAAACAAACAAATACAAGGTTATTGTGTGGAGGGGCTGGTTGCTGGGCAGATCAGGAAACACTTCATATAGTATTTAAACTATGGTTTGAAGGAACTATGGATTCTAAGAGATGGATGTAAGGAGGGGGGTGCATTTTAGGAATGGGGAACAGTCAGTGCAAAGGCACATAGGTGGGAAATAGAATGTCATCAATAAAAAATGCCAACAAAGGCAGTTTGGCTGAATGGAAGTATAAATGAAAAGGGGCAATATAAAATAAGAAAAAAATGTAGTTTAAAGCCAAGTTGTGCAGGCATATCTGGGTAGCCTAGTACATAGAATGCTGGGTCTAGAGTTCAGATGACCTGAGTTTTAATCTGGTTTCAGATATTCCCTAGCTGTGTGACCCTGGGCAAGTCACTTAATCCAAGTCTGCCTTAGATTCCTAATTTGTAAAAAAAAAAAAAATGGGACTCATAATAGCACCTCTATGCTAGGGTTGTGAGGATAAGGTGAGATAATGTATGGTGTCTCAAAAGTCTTTAGTGTAGGTTTCAATTTTAATAACTGAAGTGAAGATATGTATACTAAGACCATAAAGGTAGATTGGATCCAGATTTTTCAGTTTTAATAACTGAAAACTACATTAATGCTTTTTGCATATCCTATATTTGTAAAGTCCCTTGTGAAACAGAAAAGCATTATGTAACTGCTAGCTATTATTAAAAGCCAAATATAGGAGTTTGGATTTGAATACAGAAGAAATTTGGAACCACTGGAATTTATTGAGTAAGGAAGTATCATGATCAGATATTCACCTACTATTACTTTGGTAGCTGAATGAAGATGAATTGGAGAGGGGACAGACTTGAGGCAAGGGAGACTTATTAAGAGGCTACTGCAGAGGCAGCTAGGTGGTGTGGTGGGATAAAGCACTGGCGCTAGAGTCAGAAGAACCCATGTTCGAATCTAGCCTCAGATACTTAATAGCTGTGTGACTCTGGGCAAGTCATTTAACCTTGACTTCATTCCCTACATATGACATACACCTATACATACATATATGTGTGTGTAATAGACACAGACACAGATACACACATATACATACACACCCAGACACACGCACATACACACACACACACACACACACACACACACACACACACACATATATATATACACACACACACACACACACACACACATATACCCATATATATGACTTATTCCAGTTTCTTGGCCTTTGTGATCCCTAAGCTCATATACCTTGGAAAATTACTAAGGGCATTAGTGAAAAAATGCAGCCTCTGGATTCCTTTGTGGGTTTGGTCATCTTGATAAACACATGACCCCTCTGGCTAGTGGTCCATACTGATTTTAAAGTTATTGGTAGTTAGAGGTTTTTGGTTTGGTGCCTTTGAGGAAACTGACAATCTTGAGTTCAGATCTCAGAGGCTGCCCATTTTCCTTTTACTTAATATTTCAGTCACTAGAAAGCTCTTTCTACTTATCCCCAAGAATGAATTTCTTGGCGAAAGCAATTTAACAGTGCTGGGGCAGAACTCTGCTCAAGTCTCTTACAGTCCAGTTCACATGGCATGTGGAGCAATGTTGCAAGATTAAAATATCTGGCAATTTAGGGTCCAGGTTAGGAGTGGTTTTTCATTTGTCTATCTATCTGTCTGTCTGTCTATCTATTTTTGTGAGTACATGATATTCTGAGATAGAGTTAAAGAAGAATTTGTGTTTTTTTTATATTTTGTTTTCCCCCAATTGCATTGTAAAACATTATTTTTTGCATTAAAAAATGACGTTCAAATTCTATACCTTTCTCCATCCCTCCCTGCTCCCTGAGATGATAAGCAATCCAATATAGGTTATATATGTTCAATCATGTAAAACATTGCCAAATTAGTCATTGCGTACAAGAAGCCTTGAACAAAAGAGAAGAAAAGAAGGAAGAAAGAAAGGAAGGTAGGAAAGAAAGAAGGGGAAGAGAAAGAAGGAAAGAGAAAGAAACAGAGAGAAAGAAAAGATAGGAAAGGAAAAGAAAGAAAAATAAGATGCTCAGCTTGTATTCAGGCAATATTAGTTCTCTCTTTGGAGACAGATAGCATGTTTCATCATGATCAAGAGTCATTTGTATCTCTGACTTGTGGCTAAGGTTTGAGTTAAAAAATAAATTAAATATAAGAAGTTCCTTTTAAAGGGTATAAAGATGCATACAGCTTACATGGCAGTATTAAAGTACTGACCTCACCTCAGAATCCTAATGAAATGGCTTTAAAAAAATTCAATCAAATTTCATGAATATTTCAAAGAGTTGCTTTTTCCCCACTTATACAATAAAAATGCTCATAAATACAACAAAAAAGTAATGATGCAAGCGACCTATATTGCAAGGAAATATAAATGTAGGACTAAGGTCACTGGAAATTCCAAGTATTAGATACTCAGAGAGAGGTGTTATACAAATGTGTTATATATTATGCAATGCAGTGTTGTAAAAGTCAATAATAGTGGAGCCAACACACTCAAAATAGGGAAGGACTTTGAAAGCGAGATAAGCTATAGAAGGGGCAGGGGTTGGGAAGAAACATTTACATAGCACCTACTGTATGCCAGGCGCTGTGCTAGGTGGCTTACAAATGTTATGTCATTTGATCCTCACAACAATCTAATAGGGACTGTTAGATGTGAAGTAAGATTATGGGAAACACATTCAATATAATGTTTTAAAATTTGCAAAGTGCTTTACATATATAATCTCAACTGATGTGCAGAACTCTATTTTATATTAGAAACAAAAAAACAGCCTGAAAATCTTCAAGTGACTTTTCCAGGGTTACGCATAGATAAAGAGATAGATTTTCAGTTGCAGATGAGGGGTTAAATTCTTTTGTTTGACTTTAATTATTACAAGGGAGAGCTTCTATTTTCATCATGGAATTAGTGGGTACTGACATAGATACAAAAAAATTAAAAAGGAAAAAGGGCATTGCAAAATATTTTCTAGGTAGAAGAAAACAAAATGTTCTGATGGGGACGCAGAACTGGGTGGTATTCTTTGTCAGAGGGGAAAAAAAGCAAAAATGGAGTTTAGTAATTATGTCTTCTCTTCATCATTCATGACCAGTCTTTCATCTACTTCAAGCAATAATTCTGTTTTCTTTGACTCTTCTCTATTATTCCAATATGCCAAACCTAAACAATCCTTTTGTTGCATTCCTTTCTGGCTTTAGTTAATTCTGATTTTTGGTGCTTACAAGACAATATTGCATTTTTGTGTTCCTCCTCTGTCACTTGGCTTTATACTTTATTTCCCCCACGTATCTTTTGCTAAATATAAATATAAACTTTTGTTTTGTTGTTGTTCAGCCATTTTTCTCAATTGTATCTAATTTTTTGTGGTCCCATTTGGGATTTTCTTGGCAAAGATACTGGAGTGGTTTGCCATTGCATTCTCCAGCATACTTTACAGATGAGGAAACTGAGGCAAACAGGGTTAAGTGAGTTGCCCGGGGTCACACAGCTAGTAAATATCTGAGCCCAGATCTGAACTTAGAAAGATGAGTCTTTCTGACTCCAAGGTCCTGCACTTTAACCACTGAACCACTTCATTTTGTTATTATATTAAATTTAAAATACACTTAAAATTCTGTGGAATAGAAATATATAATTTTATGAATTTTAAAATTCATCTTTCTGTAGTGAATTATATTTGCTGATGATTGTTAAATTCATAATAAAAAAGAAACAAATATTAAGACTACCCTGAAAGAGAGGTCTCTTAGAGTGGATAGGCATCAGAGACAGGAAGACCTAGCTTTAAGACTGGCCCCTGCTCTCTATTGGCCCCGTGACCTTGGCCATGTCATTCTCTTGGCCAACTCTCTAGGAGTATAAGCTGCAGAGAAGGTGATAACTTGCATTAAAGGCTTGTTATGTGTGAGAGGGATTACATTTGATCTGTCCAGTCACAGAGGTCAGAACAAGAAGCAAGGGATTGAAGCTGCATGTTGTCAGAAAAAAAAAAAAAAGTTTCTAATAATTTACACTGTCCTCAAGTGAAATGAGCTTCCCTGGGAAGTATGAAGTTCCTTCTCCCTCTCTTCAACAGAGACTGGATAACCACTTGCCTGGTATATCATAGTGGGCACACCCTTGGGATATGGTCTTACTAGTTGACTGGTGACAATCTTTTTTTTTTTCTTTTAGGAGGGCAATTGGGGTTAAGTGACTTGCCCAAGGTCACACAGCGTGACATTCTTTTCCACTGTAAAATTCTGTGATTCTTTGAAAATCAATCTGGGGATGCAGAGTGACCTTGATTAATTTTAGCCACATCTGCACAGCTGTGACCAATTACAAGGTAACTGTGAAAGATCAAGAAAAAAGAAATTTAAGTCCATAATATTGCTCTCAATGATCTATGAATTATATTGTCAATCCGTGATGAGGAACAAAGAGCATAAACCTGGGGTCATCCCAGGAATGGAAAGAAAGCAATTGAAAAAATGATGTCTTATAGGGTTGTTGGAATTTGGCATGGAAGGGACACTGTAGACCATCTCGTTGAAACTCGTTATACAAGTAAAGTAACTAAGACACAGGGAGGTTGTGAATTATCCAACTTCAAATCTCCATCTCCTACCTTCATGTGATCCTCTGTGCCTGGAATGTGTTTTTATCTCTACCTCTTAGAATTCCCATCTTCAAGGCATAGCTCAAGTTATACTTCTGCCTACAGGAAGACTTTCCTTATCTTTCCTACTTTCCCTTCCCCAGTTTTTCTCTTTTCCCCCTGCCCCATTACTTTGTATTTACTTCATAATTTATATTTCATTAATGTGTATATTGTCCCTCCCTCCCCCAGTAGAATATAAGCTCCTTAAGGACAAGAGATGTCTTGTTTTTTGTCTTTGTGTTCCCATTGTCTAACAAAATGTCTGGCATATAGTTGGACTAAGGATAGGAACTGGGACTGTGATTTGCTGGATATAAGAAATAAGTGGATACGGACTCCTTTACCTAGGTAGGCCAGCACCTTCCCTGCTGTGCAGTTTCTGAATGTCACCTAGAGCACTGAGAGTTACATGACTTCCCCAATATCACCATAGCCAGTTTGTGTCAGAGACAGGATTTGAGCCCAGGTCATCCTGCCTCTAAGACCTTCTCTTTATCCATTATACCACAGATGCCTCAGCTCATAGTAGGAGCTAAATAAATACTTGCTGAATTGCATTGTTGTTGAAGTATATGAATTTAAAACAGGTTCTTTAATTAATTGATTAATTATATCTATATAATTGATTAATCCAGTAATTTTTTTCAGTACATCACTGTCCTCAAGTTCTTTGTAAATGACTAAATGACAAATGAAGAGTTCTAGAGAAGGTTGGGAGTGGCCATTGTTATGGAATCAGTTTTTTCCTTGAAGACATATAGCAAGGCTAATGGACAAGAGATTTATTTCCATTTACAATCTAAGTCTTGTGAGAGGTATCTATTGCCTGTGAGGAGACTGATAACATAGTAGAAGGAGCCACCAATGGTCTAGTTGGACAGAAATGGAAACAGCAAGCCCAAGATGATTAGTTCTAGTGTCTCTTGAGGAACTTCCCAACTTAATGATATGTTGCATCTCCATTCTAAATACAATCACTTAGTCTTCATAGGGCCTTATAACTATGGGCTAAACATATGATTTTTAAAAAAATATCCCTGAAGTGCTAAGCTCAGATTGAAAAGGGTATTACAAAAGTCAGTGTGTCTAGTTTTAGATGTTATTAAGGAACTGGAGAATTTGATTTCAGCCTTTTAGTCTACAAAACCTTAGAACAGTCCCATGAATACCCAGAAGATAACATTCTCAAGGAAAGAAGTGAGAAGCTTCTTCCAAATTATTAGTCCTTTAGATTTCCATGTTTTTGTTTTTGTTTTGTTTTGTTTTGTTTTGTTTTGTTTTGTTTTTGTCCAGTAGTATCAGTACTGTCCAACTCTTCATGACCCTATTTGGGGTTTTCTTGTCAAAGATACTAGAGAGGTTTGCCATTTCCTTCTCCAGCTCATTTTACAGATGAGGAAATTGAAGCAAAAAGGTTACGTGACTTGCTCAGGGTTACATAGCTAGTAAGTGTCTGAGACTGAATTTGAACTCAGGAAGGTGATTCTTCTTGACTCCAAACCCAGAACTCTATCCACTATGCTACCTAGCTGCCCTTTCCATGTTTAGGACTACATAATTACATAAAAGACAGTGTGAAATGATAGAACGAGCTCTAGGTTTAGTGCCAACAGATTTGAATCTATATCCATTCTTTTTTTTTCTTTTTGGAGAGCAATCGGGGTTAAATGACTTGCCCAAGGTCACATGGGTACGTTTGTGCGTGTGTATGTGTGTGTGTGTGTGTGTGTGTGTGTGTGTGTGTGTGTGTGTGTGTGTGTGTGTGTCTGAGGCCAGATCAGAAACCAGGTCCTCCTTACTCCAGGGATGGTCCTCTATTCACTGCACCACCTAGCCGCCCCCATTCTTAATACATATATTAAACAATCTTGGATAAAATGATGGGGTTGGTCTCAGGGGCAGGGAACCTATGGCCTTGAGGCCAAATGCAGGCTTTTAGTTCTTTGGGTCAGGTCTTTTGACTTGAGTCCAAATTTTACAGACAAATCCTTTTATTAAGGGTATTTGTTCTGTGGAGCTTAGATTCACTCAGAGGGTCACACTTGAAGACCTAAATAGCCACATGTGGCCTCAAGGCCACAGGTTCCCCACCCCTGGTAGACAATCTATAAAATATTTAATGACTATAAGTCTATGATTTCTAGGACTGTTGTGTATCTACTTTTAGCAAAAACTAATCAGTGATTTAAGTCACTGTGCTAGGCACTGGAGAATTATACAAAGAAATCTAAGTTATTCTCTCTACCCCCTGGAAACTCTGAGTCTATTTCAGAACACACAACTATCCTCTGATTAGGATGATAGGCTCATGGAATCAGAGGTGGAAAGAACTTTACAGATTATCTGGTCCAATCTCTTCATTTCACAAATGAAGAAACATTGGTAAGAGAGGTGAAATGATATGCCCAGGGTCATCCAACAAGTAAGTGACAGAACCCAGATTTGAACCCTGGTCCTTCTTTGTCTCCAGATATGGCATATTTTACCTTGCTTTAGTAAAAGTCTAAGTATACATGTGACAGTGAAGATGAGGAGGAGAATGGTTGTGGTAACAGGCTTGAGTTACTTCAGAGGGCCAAGCATAGTACTGTAGCCTCTGTGGTGGTGAAAGTTGATTAAAGAAAGTGAAAAAATCTGGCTGTTCTTTCATATCTGGGAGGTTCTAGCTCCAAGTCAGGTAGAAAGGTTTCTGGTCTTGAAGGTGCAGTAACAAAGCAGATAATAATAAAATACATCATCGATGGTGTCATTTCCATCAATAGAACCGTATGTGCTTCTGATGCTGACCCATCTGACAGTGCCAAGGACTTTAGTGGGCAGAATTGTATTCTTCCATGGGGAAGTATATGGGAGGTGTTGGATTTCCTTTCTTTTGCTTTCTTTTTTTGTGTGTATGTGTGAGGTAATTAGGGGAAGAGTTGAAGGAAATGCAGAGCATTCAGATTTTGATTTACTGTGTGCTAAATTCATTTTCTAATTGAGCCACCACATAGAGTGAGATGTTTGCTAGGTAAACCAACCATGACATCTGCATCCTTTGATGGCCAGCTCTCACGTTTCAAACAAACTACAACTGTTGCTGCTGCATCCCTATCGCCAGGAAGCCTGGGACACTTCCTTGAGTCTATTGGGGTTATAAAACTCATCTGTGTCTCTGGGCACATTCCTTATTTGGTAGTATTCACTTTTTAAAAGGGCAACCAAGCTTACTTGACCAGTTTTCAGGTTGTATTGAAATACTGTTACATAGCAATATGCGCAGGTTTGTTCAGATCAATAGGAACATTTTTATAAAACCCATCACAAAAAAAGCAATTTTTAAATTTATAATCTCAGAATCACTTCCTTTTCAAATATTTATTGTCATGAATGAAGACCATTAAATTAAAAAGAACAGCTAAAGAGAGGACTTCAGGGTCCACTATTTACATAATGATCTAACCCATTTGTTTTCATTATTACATTTGATATGTAAGTCATTTTGAGCCATCTTTCTCTCTCTCTCTCTCTCTCTCTCTCTCTCTCTCTCTCTCTCTCTCTCTCTCTCTCTGTCTCTTTCTCTCAAAGAGAGAAATAATTAAAGAGAAAGCAAGAGGGAAAGAACAGAAAATAACTAAGGGAGTTTTTTTTTTTGTTCCTCCCCCTTCCACTATTAACTCCCCCAGGTTCTGGTAACTCTTCATCTTCCCCTTCCCCTTTCTCTATCAAAGGTAAAACTTTGAAATGCAATTCCTTTGAACTAATAAGAATAATCATATCCATTGCTTACATATTGTCTTAGCTGAATGAAAAGAATTCCTTTTTTGTTTTTCTTTTTAAAGTACAATATAATGAAAACAGGAGCACATGAGGATTTTCACACTCACTGTTAGCCTTTAGCAAGTCCTGGCTTATGAATTTGAAAGCCAACTGGAGACAGCTCTCTTTCGTGAAAAATATACCAGGGATTGTCCTACCATATGTCAATAATGAGGTTAATAAAAACATTACTAATTCCAAATGGAGACCTTTTCCATACTATTTTCTCCCTAAGGAACAGAATATACCATTTGATGAGAAAAAAATATTGTTTGTAAGAAACTTTACACTTTTAACCACCCATTATCAATTTAATAGTCCTCCAAAAGAGGGATAAAGTTGGATAGAGGAATAATATTAAAAGAGGAACTGAAGAATTGATGAGCCTTTTCTCTTTTTCTCTTTATACACAGTGGGAATCAGACAGCAACTATCACCTAAATGAAAGAGAAATCAGATGTCCAATCATCTGCCTCTAGCTTTTTTGCTGCCCACTCCTATTCCTCCCCATGTGATAGAAAGACCCTGCTGGGACAACTTGGCAGGAATGGGAAATTCCCTCCAGTGTGGTACCCAAGCAAAACCACATTCTTCCAGTTGCCTGGTGGGTAATAGACAGGATGAAAGTAGAGCCTGGGTAACTGTGGATGAGGGTGACCAAGAAACAATTAATTTACCAGATCAGTATTCTTGTTGTATATGATGGTTCTACCATGTCTGAGAATTGTGGGAGAATGCACATCTTAGAGGAAGGGACCTATTAACAGAGCTTTTATAAAAATGTGTAGCCAGTATTCTGCGGTTTAAGCTCAGAGAAGAAAAAAAATGAAACCTATAACATTTCCTTTTCTATTTATTTTTGTCTATGTATGTGAGGTTTTCTGAAATAGAGCTAGATAATATTACATTGGGTACTTTTCACACTGTTAAATTAAGTGTATTTTCCCTGCAGAAATAGTAATTTGCCTGTAATTCTCCATAGGAAGCCCATCTTACCTAAACATATTAAAATTTAATTCATTGTGGTTCAGAAATTAAATTATGAAGTCTTATACAAAATAAATTTATTTCTTGTAACTATTTCATTATTTAGTATTGGAAATTAAATGACTCATAGGAAAAATGCCTTTTTTTTTCTTTTAGTGTTTTTGCCTTTTTGGAGGGCAATTAGGATTAAGTGACTTGCCCAAGGTCACATGGCTAGTTTTTGTGTTAAATATCTGAGGCAGTATTTGAACTCAGGTCTTCCTGACTCCAGGCCTGGTGCTCTATTCACTGAGCCATCTAGCCATCCCAAATATGCCTGTTTGTTCAAAGGAAAAGGTCTGACTTTGGGGTCCAAGGACCCAACTCAGATCTAATTACAATGTTTATCTTGGGCAAGTCACTTAATATCCTTGTGCCTCAGTTTCCTTCTTTGTAAAAGGAGAGAGCTGAACTTGATCATCACTAAGAGCCTTTCCATTGTCACATTTTTAGTCATTAAAGATTTGTTTCAGGGGCGTCTAGGTGGCACAGTGAATAGAGCACTGGCCCTGGAGCCAGGAGGACTTGAGCTCAAATCTGACCTCAGACACTTAACACAAAACTAGCCATGTGACCTTGGGCAAGTCAACCCCAATTGCCCTCCAAAAAGCAAAAAAAAAAAAAAAAAGATTTGTTTCATTCTATATTTTGGCTGCACTTGATTCATTCAAGTAACCTTAAAGACACAATAAAGTGAGCCCCTTTCTGCTATGCTTATGAACACTCATTATGGAAGAAGGAGATTTGTCAGTAGGAGATGTTTTAATTACCTACTCCTATTTCCAAATCAGTCAGGATTACTTTGGGGTTTGTAGAAAGTAACTGAAATGAGCAGAACCAGGAGAACATTACATACAGTAACAGCAATACTGTATGATGGTCAACTGTGAATAACTTAGCTATTCTCAGCAATTCATTGATCCAAGACAACTCTGAAGGACTTGTGATGAAAGATGGTCCCTCCCTGCAGAGAAAGAACTGATGGAGTCAGAATACAGATCAAAGCATACTATTTTTCATTTTATTTTTTATGTTTTTTCTTTCACAACATGACTAATATAGAAATGTGTTTTGCACATTTATATCCTATATAACATTGCTTACTGTCTCAGGGAGAAGGAGTGGAAGGAGAGAATTAGGAACTATTTTTTAATGTTAAAAATTATTTGAACATGTAATTGGGAAAAATGAAATATTATTTTAAAAAGAAAAAGTAATTGAAGAGGAGAATTGATCAGATTTCCCTTTCCATATTACTTCCCAAATTTAGTAGCAATTGTCTTCTAAATGAGGGATTTTGTGATAAATTAACTCTCCCACTCTGAGGAGAAAGAAATAAGCCACATGCATAAAACTTAGAAATTTTTATATAGCATCCCCTTCCCCGAGCTGCTTCTCCAGAAGATGGCTACTACTCTTAAAGATTTTAGTACACACTGTGGGTATTACTTCTAAAACTATAGATTATGAACCTCAGTGGTACCCTTCCCTTTAACAGTTAGCCAGTTTAAAAAAAAATGTAACTCAAAGCAAAGACATTTACTGAGTTGACATGTTAAGGTTAATGGCTGCAAAATATTCCCTCCCCCTCCCATATTCTTCCACAAATTGGTAAAATGTCAGTTAGAAGAGTGAAGCACATATGTAAGAAACATTGGTGACAGCTAAGTCATCTCTTTGGTATTTAAGGGCTCCATGATTAGACTGGGCTTGCTCCTCACAGGACCAAGACTTTTTCATTCAAGTCTTCTGAACTCTCAGTTAAGTTGTCTTCAGCCTTAGCATCAACTTCACTCCATGTCTTATGTACTGTAGGATTCTTTCATCAAGAGCAGGACTATAGAACCTAGAATCCTAGAACCAGGATTAGCCTTTCCAGTTCTGCTCCTTAAGGGCTTAAGTTCTGAGGCTTGCTTCCCCCTAGTAATAATATTTAATAATGACCAAATACTGCTGGAGTTCAGGGTTCGCCATTTGTTTTGTGGTTTGTTTTGTTTGTTTTTACTCTAAGTGTCTTCTATTGTGCCATGGAAATATGGATGTGGAAAAAGTCTGGTCAATCTATGCCTTGTGGCCCAATTCATTGTTGCTACTGACTGCTCAGCTGCATTGCTGATATTTTCATATGTAAATTAGCTACTCACAGGTACAAAATCATCTGCAGAACTTTGTCTGAAATCTGAAAAGAGATCACTATTTAAGAGGTACAAATATAGTCTGAATGAGGCATATACTTTTCTCTCATTGTCTCTGTTATCCCTTCTTACTACAAATTTGCCAAAGTCGGAGAGGGATACATCCTTACATCTACAATAAAGTTTATTGACGTTTTTTTTTTTTTTTGCTTTGTTTGTTAGCCAATAGAAATCTCTTGAAAACTGGAGATGACATGTTCCTCACGTACTCATCTTAGTTGTATGTCCACCAGCTATCCAATACCAAAGATATTTGAGCTTCAAATTGGCCCATGTGGGGAGAAGTGTAGGGGAAGGGAAAGGACAGTTGATCCACAAAGGGCTAGTGAGAAAGAGTTGGATGGTAACCCTGGTGTTTTAGGGGGGGTTTCATGCATGTAGATAGATAGATAGATAGATAGATAGATAGATAGATAGATAGATGGATAGATGGATAGATAGCTCTACAGATCTTTCTATAATATATATTATATATATATATATTACATGTATAAGACTATATATCTATCTATACAGATGAATAGATAAACAGATCTATCTATATATAAATTATATGTATAATACTATCTATTCTATAGAGATAGATAAATAGATCTACAGATCTATCTATATATATAAATTATATGTATAGTACTATATATCTATCTATAGGGATAAATATGTAAATAGATTTATAGATCTTTCTATATATATTTTTTACATATCTATCTTCAGAGATAGATCTACATATTATATATATATACATATTAATAGAGAGGTATATAGATGACAGATCTATATATTATATGTATAGTACTATATATCTATATATAAAGAGAGATAGATGATAGATGATAGATGATAGATGGATGGATAGATAGATAGATTACAACTGTTAGTTGGGCAGGGGGTGGTAGTCAAGTGTTAGCAAGGAAAGTGGCAACTTATCCCCAAATGAATCATGAAATTCCACCACTTAGAAAAGCCCCATTTCTTAGGAATATTTTCAGATTTTCTAATTCCCAGGGATTCTAGCACAATGTTTGGCTAAATGCAGTGGTAAGAGTGTGCTCAGGGACTCATGCTTCTTATGTCTTCTTACATATAAAACCTCATATATATAAGAAAAAGACTGCTAAGTGAAGATGCAAGGTGGAGTTGTCACTTCCTTTTGACCCCTTCTCATCTTTAACCCCTCAAAAGAAATCATGAACCAGATATGATCCAGTTACACCTGCATCCACAGGACAAACAAGAGAGAGTCTCCAATAGGCAAAATCCTTACAAATTAACACAAAATAACTCTAATCCTTAAACTGCTAACTCTGTCTACAATCCTCCACACTCCACACAAAGCAGACTTTTAGGCTTGTGTCTGAGACCCCTCTTGGGATCCTTCCTACTGTAGACATTCTGTCAGCACCCTCTACTCCTTCCTGGCCTTCTACCCCACAACAAGCATTGGGAACTCATTCCACCAAACTCTGTGAAGAGAAAGGCAGAGCTGAAAATATGTTTTCTGCCTAGGGCTTGGCCTTAGATTAGACATCACAAAGGATTCAGAGACTTCCCAGACTACCCTCCCAATTCACTACCAAACCAGAAAAAAATTCAGACAGATTCAAAGGAAAGGATCAGAGCCAAGGACAAAATTGGAGCAAGGACTATTATGTGTGAGTCTATGGGGAGAACTAGTATGCATAATTGTACTGGGCCTGAGGAATAGAGGAATCTCAGCTGGGACCAGTTATGTCTCCTTAGAGTGGACTTAGGGCACCAACTTAAGCTGCTGAATCCTAAGTCCCTTAATGTGCTAGGAGACTGAGGCACCTTTAGGGCCAAAAATTACAAAAGCTTATAAACATTCAAAAGAGCAGAAACATGAGTACATGCAGTAAAAAAGTATAATTAGAAAAGAATAAGTAATGAAATAAATTACTAAATGTTTAGAGGTTAATTTTAAAAAGAGGGAAAGACTGACCTATGGTGGGGGGGGGAAGGGAGAGGGCAATAGGGACAAAAAGGTTCATCTGGGGTAATAAAGGGTTGTTAATTACTGAGCAGCAACTGACGAAAGTTTTCTTTTTTATATATATTTTTATCTTTATTAATTTGTTTGTTTACTTTTAGTTTACAAGATTCAATTCCATAATTCCTTGAGTTTCAAATTTTCTTTCCCTCCCTCCCCTCTCTCCAATCCCCCCTCCATGACGACATACAATCCAGTATAGGATCTGCAAATACTGTCACATTAGACATTAGTCAGTTTGCAAAGGTGGATTGTACTAGATGGAATGAAAAATAGTAAAGAGGAAATAAACCCAAATAAGAAAAAGAAAAAGATCAAGTAGTTTGCTTCAATCAGGATTCAAACTCAGTTCTTTCTAGTTCTTTCTTTGGATGTAGACCTCTCTCTCCATCATGAGTCTTTTGGGATTGACTTATATCACTGCATTGCTGAACAGAGTCCAGTCTGTCATAGTTGGTCATCACACATATGATATGTCTGTGATTGTATACAAATTTCTCCTGGTTCTATTCTTCTTACTCAGCATCATTTCATATATGCCTCTCCAGGTAAATATGAAGTCCATCTGCTCCTCATTTCTTATAGCACAATACTATTCCATTACATGCATATACCACAACTTGTTCAGCCATTCCCCAAATTGATGGGCACCCTGTTAATTTCCAATTCTTTGCAACCTCAAAAAGAGCTGCTATAAATATTTTTGTACATATGGGTCTTCCTCCCACTTCTATGATCTCTTTGGGATATAACACTGGAAGTGGTATTGCTGGGTCAAAGGGTATTAAATTATTTATAGCCCTTTGGGCATAATTCCAGATTGCTCTCCAGAATGGTTAAATCAGTTCACAACTCCAGCAGCAATGCTTTAGTGTTCCAATTTGCCCACATCCAATCCAGCATTTCTCATTTTCCTGTTTTGTCATCTTAGCCGATCTGACTGGTGAGATGTTGTACCTCAGAGTTGTTTTGATTTGCATTTCCTAATCAATATTGATTTAGAGCATTTCTTCATATGCTTATAGATATCTTTAATTTCTCTCTCTGAAAACGGCCTGTTCATATCCTTTGACAATTCATCAATTGGGAATGACTTGTATTCTTATAGATTTGACTCAATTCTCTTTATATTTTAGAAATTAGTCCTTTATCAGAGACATAGGTTGTAAAAATTCTTTCCCAATTTCCCACCTCCCTCTTGATCTTGGTTACATTGGCTTTGTTTGTACAGAAGCTTTTCAATTTAATGTAATCAAAATGATCCATTTTGCATTTTATAATGCTCTCTAATTCTTGTTTGGTCCTAAAGTCTTCCCCTCTCCACAAATCTGTCAGGTAAACTATTCCTTGCTTTCCCAGATTGCTTACAGTATCATCTTTTATGCCTAGATCATGCACCCATTTAGACTTGATTTTGGTATATGGTGTTAGATAATGGTCTATGCCCAGTTTCTGCCATACTGTATTCCAGTTTTCCCAGCAGTTTTTGTCAAATAGTGCATTCTTATCCCCAAAACTGGGATCGTTGGGTTTATCAAACAATTGATTATTATACTCATTGATTGCTGAATCTCAAGTGCCCAATCTATTCCCTTGATCCACTACTCTATCCCTCAGCCAGTACCAAATAGTTTCGATGACTGTTCGAAGACAGATTAAAATCTGGTATAGCTAGTACACCTTCCCTAGAATTTCTTTTCATTAATTCCCTTGATATTCTGGACCATTTCTTCTTCCAAATAAATTTCGTTACTATTTTTTCTAGCTCTATAAAGTAGTTTTTTTGGTAAATTGATTGGTATGGCACTAAATATATCATTTAGTTTGGGTAAAATTGTCGTTTTTATACATTAGCTCAACCCAGCTATGAGCAATTGATATTTTTCCAATTAGTTAGATCTGGCTTTATTTGTGTGAGAAGTGTTTTGTAGTTATAATCATAAAGGTCCTGGGTTTCTTTTGGCAGGTAGATTCCCAAATTTTTTATAATGTCTACAGTAACTTTAAATAGGTTTTCTCTTTCTATCTCTTGCTGTTGAATTTCATTAGATATATACAGGAATGCCGAGGATTTCTATGGATTTATTTTGTATCCTGCAACTTTGCCAAATTTATTTATTGTCTCAAGTAGTTTTTTACTTGATTGTCTAGGATACTCTAAGTATATCATCATATCATCTGCAAAGAGGTGTAGCTTATTCTCTTCTTTGCCTAATTTGATTCCTTTGATTTCTATTTCTTCTCTAATTGCTAGTGCTAATGTTTTTTAGTACCAGATTGAATAAAAGGGGTGATAGTGGACAGCCTTGTTTCACTCCTGATCTTATTGGAAATGCTTCTAGCTTCTCCCCATTACATGTAATACTTGCTAATGGCTTTAAATAGATGCTACCTATTATTTTAATGAAGGCTCCATTTATTCTTATACTTTCTAGTGTTTTAATAGTAATGGATGTTTTATTTTGTCAAAAGCCTTTTCTGCATCTATTGAGATAATCTTGTGATTTCTGCTAGTTTTATTGTTGATATGATCAATTATACTGATGGTTTTCCTAATATTAAACCATTCTTGCATTCCTGGAATGAATCCTACCTGATCAAAATGTATTATTCTTGTGACAAGTTGCTGTAGTCTTTTAGCTAATATTTTATTTAAAATTTTTGCATCTATATTTATGAAGGAAATTGGTCTATAATTTTCTTTCTCTATTTTATCTCTTCCTGATTTAGATATCAGTACTATATTTGTGTCATAGAAAGAATTTAGTAGGACTCCTTCACTAATTTTCCCAAATAGTTTGTAAAGTATTGGAATCAATTGTTCTTTAAATGTTTGATAGAATTCACTAGTAAACCCATCTGGCCCTGGAGATTTTTTCCTAGGGAGTTCACTGATGGCTTGTTTGATTTCTTTTACTGAGATGGGGTTATTTAAGTAATTTATTCTCTCTTCATTTAATCTGGGCAACTTGTATTTTTGTAAATATTCCTCTATTTCACTAACATTGTCAAATTTATGTGCATACAATTGGGAAAAATAATTCCTAATTATTGTTTTGATTTCCTCTTCATTGGAGATAGAGTCACCCTTTTCATTTTTGATACTCATAATTTGGTTTTCTTCTTTCTTTTTTTATCATATTGACTAAGGGTCTATCAATTTTATTGTTTTTTTTTCATAAAACCAGCTCTTAGTTTTATGTATTAATTCAATAGTTTCCTTAATTTCAATTTTATTAATCTTTCCTTTGGTTTTCAATATTTCTAAGTTAGTATTTAATTGGGGATTTTCAATTTGTTCTTTTTCTAGCTTTTTCAATTGCATGCCCAATTCTTTGACCTCCTTTTTCTCTAATTTATTCATGTATGCACTCAGTGATATAAAACTTCCCTTAAGAACCACCTTTAAGGGATCCCAAAAATTTTGGTATGTTGTCTCATTATTATCATTCTCTTGAATGAAATTACTGATTGTTTCAATAATTTCTTGTTTGACCTACTCATTCTTTAGGATTAAATTGTTTAATTTCCAATTAGTTTTTAGTTTTTCTTTCCATGGCCCTTTATTGCATATAATTTTTATTGCATCCTGATCTGAGAATTATGCATTTAATATTTCTGCCTTTCTGCACTGAATTGTGAGATTTTTATGCCCTAGTACATGGTGCATTTTTGAGTATGTACACTGCTGAGAAGAAAGTAAATTCCTTTTTATCCCCATTCAGTTTTCTCTAGAGATCTATCATATCTAGTCTCTCTAAAATTCTATTCGCCTCCTTAACTTCTTTATTTTTTATTTTGAGGTTGAATTTATCAAGTTCAGAGAGGGGGAGATTAAGGTCCCCCACTGGTATAGTTTTGCTATCTATTTCTTCCTCTAATTCCTTTAACATCTCCTCTAGGGATTTGGATGCTGTACCACTTGGTGCATATATATTAAGTAGTGATATTGCTTCATTCTCGATGGTGCCTTTTAGTAGGATATAGTTTCCTTCCTTATCTCTTTTAATTAGATCTGTTTTTGCCTTTGCTTTATGTGATATAAGAATTGCTACCCCTGCTTTTTTTTTACTTTATTTGAGGCATAATATATTCTACTCCAGCCTTTTGCCTTTACCCTGTGGGTATCCCTTTGTTTCAGATGAGTTTCTTGTAGACAGCATATTGCAGGATTATGGTTTTTATTCCATTCTGCTATCTGCCTCTGTTTTATGGGAAAGTTCATCCCATTCACATTCACAGTAATGATGACTATCTGTCTCTTCCCCTCCATCCTATTCTCTCCCCTGCTTATGTTTTTATTTCTTCCTTCTCCCTTCCCCTCCTTAAGGGTTTCCCTTTTGACCACCACCTCTCTCAGTGTTCCCTCCTGGTGACCCCCTTTCTTTACCTACCCTCTTCCCTTACTACTATTTCCCTCCCCTCTAACACCACCCTTTATCCCCCCCTTACTTTCCTACTGCCTGTAGGACACAATAAATTTTCATACTTATCAAAGTATTTTATTCCCCCTTTGAAAGTAAATTTCATACATTGCTCCTCTCCCTCCCTCCTTTTCCTTTATTTAATGAATTTTCATGTTTTTTTTATGTTAGAATCTTAAACTTAACTGATTATGTTGATCCCTCTTTGAACCGGAACCAGTGAGAATAATGTTTAAATGACTTTCCCTCTTTCCTTCCCCTATACTATAGAGTGTTTTTATACCTCTTCAAATGGAATAATTTAACTTTTTTTGTCTCATCCTTTCTTTTATCCCATTACAGTCCCTTTGAACCCCTTAATAAGGTTTTTTTTGATCTTCAGATTAGTTCATTCATACACATACCCTTTATCTATGTATAACCCTTTTAAAGCTCATGATAATCATATAAATATCAATATTGACAGTTATCAGTTTATCATATAGAGATGTGAATATTTTGCCCTTGTTGCATCCCAAGTTATGTGCATGTGTGCATAAATGTGCATGTGTGCATGTATGAGTGTGTGTTTTCCCTCTTTATCTTTTTATGTCTTTTTTGGGTCTTGTAATTGGAGATCAAATTTTCCATTGATCTCTGGCTTTTTCATCAGGAAAGTCTGGAAGTCCCTTATTTCATTAAACGATCATCTCCTTGCCTCAAAGATTATGCTCAGTTTTTCTGGGTAGTTAATCCTTGGTTGCAGTCCTAGCTCTTTTGCCCTATGAAATATCAAATTCCATTCCCGCTGATCTTTTTATGTAGAAGCTGCTAGGTCCTGTGAGATCCTGACTGTAGTTCCATGATATTTTGAAGAGTCCTTAGCCAACTGGGGTGCAGCGCGACAGCCTGGGAGTGGCAGGAGGGTCCCTGGCCTATCAGAAACAGGCTACAGGAGGAACCCGGAAGGCCAAAAGGACCGTCAGCCAAACAATCTTAAGTGTCGACGTGGCAGTAGAGAGACTTCCTGGTTAGGAGACTTCCTGGTCTGTTACACCGGAAACTCTTAGCCAGATGAGCTGACGTGTCCATGTGGGCAGTGGGTTACCACCCCTCACTCTCGGGGCAGTACGCGATTGGCTCGCAGTGGCGGGGAAGGCGGTGCTAATGACCCAGAACTGGAGGCTAGATAAAAGGAGGCTGCCTGACGGGGCGGGGAGTTCTGGGAGGAGTCCAGGGAGAGACCTGGCTGAGTTCACGTGTATGTCCTGAGTGAATAAAGAAAATTACCAAAATCAGAAGGGTGTTCTGCGTGGGTTAAGATCTTCCAGAAGGTCTGGAAGCTGGAGACGTCCAATGCCGGGAAAGGGTAATATGTTCTTGTAGGTTTGAGGACCCAGGAACCCTAACAATATTTGAATTGTTTCTTTTTGGCTGCTTGTAGTATTTTTTGCTTAATCTTGTTATTCTGAAATTTGGCTACTATATTTCTTGGAGTTTTCAATTTGGTATCTCTTTCAGTAGGAGTCTGGTGAATTGTTTCAATAACTATTTTATCTTCTGATTCCAGGACTTCGGGACAGTTTTCTTTGACAATCTCTTGGAGGATGTTGTCCAGGCTGCTTTTTTCATCATGGCTTTCCAGGTAGACCAATAATTCTTAAGTTACCTCTCCTGGATCTGTTCTTTAGGTCAGTTGTTTTTTCGGTGAGATATTTTACACTTTCTTCCAATTTTTCAATCTTCATGTTTTGTTTGATTGACTCCTGGTGCATCATAGAGTTCTGAGTTTCAATTTGACTGATTCGAATTTTTAGGAAATAATAGATTTTGGTTAGTTTTTGAAGGTCCTTTTATAGGGAGGTATTTTCTCCAATTACTTCACTCATTTTACTTTTTAAGGATTTGTTTTCTTCAGTGAAACTTTTTTCCAATTTGATCACTGTAGATTTAAATTTGTCTTCTGCCTCCCTAATTTGGCCTTTAAAATCTTTCTTTAGCTCCTCCAAGAATGCTTTTTGGGCTTGAGACCAGTTCATATTTCCTTCTGGGGTCTCAGGTGTGAGTATAGAGTCCAAGTTGTCCTCTGTATTTAGTTGTTCTTGATCTACATAATAAGCTCTGATCAATTTTCTTGCCTTTCCCTTCTCCTTCTCAGCTTCCTTCCTTCCCATTATAATTTCCTATTTCCTAATTACTCAGGCTGGGAGCTAAGGGCCTGGTCTTTGACTTTGAATGCTGTAGCCCCTGGGTGTCTAGTTTGAGGCCAAGGCAGGAGCCTCAGTGTTCCCCCTGAGCTATGCTGAGGTGAACAGAGTAATCTGTGGAGGAGGGGTGGTCTAGCCACTTCAGATTTCTGCTTCTATACCCCTGTTCTACAGCTCAGGTAGGCTTTTTCTGGTCAGGTGAGGTGGGGCTTGTTGGGCCCCCTCCCCCTCTTCTCTTCAGACTCCTAGCTGCCTCAATTATACCTGTTCTCAATGACTCCCAAGCCTGAGGCTATTTCCACTATCTCAGGATTTCACTCTGGGTGGGACACTTACCTTTGGGTTTTCTAGGTCAGGGACTGGGAATCAGAGCAGCCAGGGTTTACTTTGTCATCCTGGGCCCTGGACAGACAGGCAGGCACTTTCTAAACTTCCAGTCTGGGGGCTCATAGCCCCTGGAGAAGCTGCTGTCTCTGCTGGGGGCCCACAAGCCCTCTCTTACCTGGCTCCAATGATTCCTCCTGTCCCATGGTGAGCTGCTTGTGAGATGGCTGCGGATCACCCTTGGTGTGGGTGTCTGTGGGCTGGGGCTCCTTCTCTCTGCTGTAGTCCACCCTCTAGTCCGAGCTGCTACAGCCCCCAAGAGCTGCTACAGCCCCCAAGTGCTTCATGCTCCCCCTGTCCAGATCCATGTGGGCACTTTCCTGGACTGGATTCTGCCATGCTCTGTCTCCCAGTGGATTCTGTCTCTCCAAAATCTGTTCAGATTCCCTTTTTTTCTGATGAAAGTTTTCAAAAACTTTAAAAATTGACTCAGAGTAATGTATGGCACAGGATCCAACACAACAGTAGTTATGCTGAATTTTAATAAGCAACATTTCAATATTTTACACATTTAAATAATTCACCTTTTAGATGCTTTTTGTAAGTTTGTAGCATTTACACTTCTGAAGTTATTAAAGCTTAAAACTGTACTTAAGATTTTTGGTACAGCTTGTATATGGATAAATTATATAGAATACAAAATAAATTATTTACATTTTTCAGAGAAAGGTTAGCACTTAAAGTAACAGAAATACTAAATAAAAATCACACCCCTATATACATTATTAAAAGAGGTATAGAACTACATTGACCTAACATTATGGAAGGCATCATAGCTGCTATAGTTTTGTTAGCCTTGGGCTTGGGGAAAGGACTAGGTGAGCCACATGACTGTTTGGGGAGAGATGGAGGGAACAGAAATGAACTAAATAACTTTTGAAAGATGGATAGAGATCTGACCTTTGATATTGAAAGTCCTGAATTCAGTTCCCATTTTAAACTGTCTGTGTGACCCTGGGCAAATCACTCAAACTTTCAATGCTTCAAGCACCTTTTTATAACAGTTAGCTGAAGAATTGTTCCACATCTGCATTGGTTGAAGTATTTTCCTCAATGTAAACTCCTTATGGGAATGAAATAATATGTTTCTCCTTTGAAACCCCTCCCCCCCAACAAAAAAAACAACAATAACACTTCCCACCCCCCAAAAAGCCTTAGTCAAGGCATAATTGTTTATATGTACTGTTTATATATTTATTGTTGTTATATATATATTATTGTTTACATATAATGTTTATATATAATTAAATAGATTCAAGTACCAATAATTTTATGTTTAAGGTACAAGCACAAAGACAAATAGGTAGTCAGTTCAACAGAAGAAAACATTTGTTTCATTATTCTCATGCAACCATTTGTGTATATGAAGCTAGCTACTCTGAAAATAGTACAGAAATCCAAGGGCAATTACGTGCCTAATTAGGTACAATTGGAGGAATTATATAAGAAACATGGGCATATTTCAGCCAGGATGGATTCAAGTTGTTAAATTCATCTGTTATCTTATTTGATGATCTGTGGAAATTCCCACTTAATAATATCTGGAACAATTAGCTCCCATTTTTCACCCTGCTCTCACTAAAATATCTAGCATCTGTAATATAAACACCAAGTGACATATCATCCTAGAAAGTATTACATGAAAACTGTAATGAGCCACAGCTGACAATTCTGAGGGACTTTAAGACTCATAAGTACCCTCCTCACCACACTCATAGGAATATTAATGTCATTTCACAGGGGAGAAAACAATTTTGTGAAGGTTAGAGTGGAAGCAGTGTAATGGAAGGGGTGTTGGACATAGGGTCAGCAGATCTAGGTATATAAATCTTTGCTTTGTCCCTTACTATTTTGGTGACCTTGGTTTAGTCACTTGACCTCTTAAGGCTTCACTTTCCTCTTCTGTAAAATGCAGGGGTCATGCTAAATGACTTTCCTCTAAGCTCCCTTCCATTTCCAAATCTATGATCCTATGGTCTGATGACCATGGCCAGAGCCAAGCGTTGAACTCAGTTCTCTTCACTAGAAGACCAGCTTTGTCTACTCTACTGTTCTTCCTCTCATAACATATTATATTCTTTCTTGCTCCAACATAGGGGCTCATGAAGTTAATCTTCATCTCATAATAATTATATTTTAGTAATGATTTTTAAAAATTACTTGTAGTCATTTTGCACATCTTTCCAGTTCATTGAGGTTATATGCTCCTCCATTCTTTGTCTCTATCCATATTTACTACTTAGGAAAATGTCACATTTCTAAGTCTAATATGGGAACAAGGTGAAATTTTAGGGAAATATTTTTTTTTTTAAGCAATTGGGGTTAAGTAACTTGCTCATGGTTACACGGCTAGTCATTATTTTATGCGTGGGTGCTCATTTTCTGAGGCCGGATCTGATCTCGGGTCATCCCAACTCCGAGGCTGGTGCTCTTACTCACTGTGCCACCTAGCCGCCCCTTTAGGGCAATTGGGGTTAAGTAACTTGCTCAAGGTTACACGGCTAGCTTTTTTTGTTTGTGTGGATTAAGTGCCGGAGGCCAGCTCCAAACTCAGGTCCTTCTGACTTCAGGGCTGGCGCTCTATTCACTGTGCCACCTAGCTGCCCCAGGGAAATATTTTATGACCTAATATACCAACTTGTCTTTGGAGTTAGTAGCCTTGGGAAGCAGAAGTAGTGGCTAATGACCAAGCTTGATCTCATAATCCCCTGACAACTGAAGATGTTGGCAAAAGTGTCTAATGGCATGAGGCTTGGTCAATTGGATAAAGGCCTCTCAGGTTGGTCTCCTTGTCTTTAGTCTTTCTGCCTGATAATCTATCAGTCACACTCATGCCAGATTAGTAGTCTTTTAATACATCTATATAATCTCGTCAATTTCTTGCTGAAAATCCTTTGGTAATTCCTCATTGCCTTCCAAATAAAGTGTAAACTACTTATGCTGGCATTCAAGGCCTTCCATAGTTTGGCTCCAACCTACTATTTCAGTTCTATCTCATACTTCACACTTTCTAGATGGACTACTCTGATGAGGTTATTCTGCTATCTCCTGATTCTTTAGTCTCACTAAGGATGTCTAAAGGTTCCTCTACCTTTGCCCTTCATCTCATTCTCTCATCCCTTCATGTCCTCTAGGACCTTGATTTGCCTTCATCTCCTTTCGGTCATTCATCTTCTTTCTCTTCCACTCCACTGCTTCCTTCCAATATGTTTACAAATGTGTTCATGTCTACCTAACCTAAAAATCACTCCCTTGACACTTCCACCCCATTCAATTACTATTCCGTCTCTCTCATTTTATCAATTGTCAAACATCCTGAAAAAGTTGCTTATGTGTGATTTATCCATTTTCTTACCACCTATTCTCATTTCAGTCTCTTGTAATCTGGCTTCTACTGTACAGAAATAATTCTCTAAAAGGTTACCAATAACCTAAACACCAAACTCAATAACTTTCTTCAGTTCTCAACCTTCTTGACCTTTCCAAAGTTCTGGACATTGTTTACTACTCATTCTTGCTCTAACTCTTTTGACTTCACTCTGTCAATAAATTAGCAATGTGCCTAGCCATTGTACTAAGCACTGGAATAAAAAAGAAAAAAAAAGGACAAAAAAGACCAATTCCTCCCCTCAAAGAGTTAATATTCATACCACATTCTACTCCAAGGATCCCCAGGCTTTTAAATATTCATTTTCAGTCTTTTTCTTCTTTCATCTTCTTTAATTTGGATGTTCTTCTTTAACCATCTTCTCTTTTGTTTTCGTGCTTTCTCATTCAGACTTCTCATTTACTTCTATGGTCAATTGTTACTTTTAAGAAGATGATTCCCAAATCAATATCTCAGTCCTGACTTCTTTTCTGAGCATCAAATCATCATCTCCAGGTGCTTACAGGAATTTTACAACCAGATGCCCCACTGGGCAATTCAAATCTAACATTAGCTTATTGTCTACTTGATGGCACAGTGGGTAGAGCTTCTTTAATGTCAAGAAGATGAGCTTGAATCCTGCTTCAGACACTTTAATGACTGTGTGACCCTCAACAAGTCACTTCATTTTAATGTCTCTGGGCCTCAGTTACCTCATCTGTGAAATAAAAGGGTTGGACTCTATGACTTCTCAGGTCTCTTCCAGCCCTAAACCCATGGTCCTACACTGTCTACTTACTTCATGTCCCTGGAATACCATTTAAGTTGTTTTCCATATTGGAATCCTCAGAGCTTTCCTTTACTCTTCCCTTTCTCACCAATATAATTTCTCTCAAATCCATTCAGTTTCTCTGAAATCCAGTCCAGTTGATTTAGCCATGGATATGTCATATTCCTCTTAGCCTCAGTTTCTACATGTGTAAATTGAAGATAGTAATAGTACTGCTTTTACAGGTTGTTATAAAGATCAAATGAGATAATCCATGGAATGCCCTCCTCTTCTCTTTAAAACACAGTCAACTTCAGAATTTGCTTAAAGATCTCCACTGAGGAGGAATCCATGATATTTCTGCCTTGATATAACTCTTACCATGAGAAAGTGTTTCCTTAGGTCAGGCTCCTTTGTCCCTTCCAGCCGTTGTTCTTAATTTTACACTATGGGGTCAAACAGAACTAGTTTATACCTCTTTATTGTGGCAAGTCTTCAAATAGTTAATGGTAGCTGTCATATCCCCTCCTCCACAAATCTTCTATTATTTAGGGTAAATATCTTAATTTCCTTCAACTCATTCTGGTAAAGATTGAATAAGTCATCTTTGACTTTTCACTCTGACTTGCTCCATATAGCCCATCGGTTGCTAAAACTTGTTATGTCTCTCTTCACAAATTCCCTTGTAACTGTCTCTGTCTCTCTACCCACACATTCATCACCCTAGTTTAGACGCTTACAATGTTTTCCTGGATTGTTGAAATAAGCTCCTAACTGGGATCCCTGTGTCACTCTCATCCCACCCTCATGTAGCTGGCAATGATATCCTTAAAGCACAGGTCTGACCATTTCATCTACTTAGTAAACTCTGATGGCTCCTTCTTATCTCTAGAAATAGTTGGAGGGGAATGTGGAAGAATTGGGACACCAATTCATTGTTGGTAGAACAATGATCCAACCATTTTGAGGAGCAATCAGGAATTATGCTCAAATAGTTATTAAATTGTCTATACCCTCTGACCCGGCAATAGCACTACTTGGTCTATTTTCAAGGATGATTAGGGAAAAAGGAAAAGAACCTATATATATATATAATATATATAAATATATATGTTTATAATATATATATTTATATATAATATATATAAAAGAACCTATATATATATATGGGTTCTTTTCCTATCTATATATATATTCCTATATATACAATAAATATCTATAAATATGTATAATGTATATTATATTTATATAAATATATATTTATAATATATATTTATATATATAAAATATATATATATAAAAGAACCTATATATATATATATAGGTTCTTTTCCTATATATATATATATATATTTTTTTTTTTTTAAGCAATTGGGGTTAAGTAACTTGCTCAAGGTTACACGGCTAGTCATTATTTATGTGTGGGTGCTCATTTTCTGAGGCCGGATTTTGATCTCGGGTCATCCCAACTCCGAGGCCGGCGCACTTACTCACTGCGCCACCTAGCCGCCCCGTTTAGGGCAATTGGGGTTAAGTAACTTGCCCAAGGTCACACGGCTAGGTTTTTGTTTGTGTGGGTTAAATGTCTGAGGCCGGATCCGAACTCAGGTCCTTCTGACTCCAGGGCCGGCGCTCTACTCACTGCGCCACCTAGCCGCCCCCAAGAACCTATATTTCTAAAGTGTTTATGAGTGGCTCTCTTTGTGGTGGTTAAGAACAGGAAATTGGGGAGGCTAGGTGGCACAGTGAATAGAGCACTGGCCCTGGAGTCAGGAGGACCTGAGTTCAAAACCAGCATCAGACACTTAAAAAAAAAAAAGAACAGGAAATTGTGAGATGCCCATCAATTAAGGAATAGCTGAACAAACCATGGTATATTATTGTGATGTAATACTTCTATGCTATAAGAAATGATAAACTAGCAGTCTTAGAAAAACATGGAAAGACTTGCACGAAATAATGAAGAGTAAAATAAGCAGAACCGTGAGAATATTGTATATAGTAACAGCAGTAATGTTTTAAGAACAACTCAGTGAATGAGACAATTTGACTATTATAAATGCCCAAATTAAATATAATGTACATATGAAGAAAGATGCTATCTGCATCTGGAGAAAAAATTAAAAAGTAGAAGTATATATAGAATAATTTTACATATACATATGTGTGTATATCTATTTGTATCTATCTAATGGTGGCTATCTCTAGGGGGGAGGTAAAGGGAAAAAAGGGGAAAAAAAGGAAATTCTCATCATGGTTTTATTATATATTTAAAAGGAATAACAAGTTGTCCATAATAGATTTGCAGTTTCATGTACAATCATCTTTTTTATCATACTGTATTATGGAAATGCCAGTTTTATTCTATAAATTAAAAAATATATATAAATAAATCTAATTAAAATAATTCCTATATAAATCTCTCTGTTATTTAAGCCCTTTACAATATGATCTATACCAGCTTTATTATATAGTTATGTATTATCCCTGTGCTTTTGCATTAACTTTCCCCCATGCCTAGAAAGCCTTTTCACTTTACCTCCACCCTTTTAAATCCCTAGATTTCTCTAGACTCAGCTCAGGTGCCAACTACCTGAATTCATTCTGGATCCCTCCCAGCTGCTAATGCCCTCCCTTGCAAAGACACTTTAGATCTCTTTTGGACACACACACACACACACACACACACACACACACACACACACATATTCAGCCATATCTGACTTTTTGTGACCCCTTTGGAGAGATTTTGTTTGTTTGTTTGTTTTTGCAGAGATACTGGAGTGGTTTGCCATTTCCTTTTCTAGTTCATTTTACATTTGAGGAAACTGAGGTAAACATGGTTAAGTGACTTGTTCAGGGTTACACAACTAGTAAATATCTCAGGCCAGATTTGAACTCAGGAAGAGGAGTCTTCCTGACCCCAGGTCTGGCACTCCGTCCACTGGATCACCTAGTTCCTCTTGGACATACTAATATATACCTATATATCTCTTCACAAGTTCTCTCCCTTGTAGAATGCAATCTCCTTGAGGGCAAGGACTATGTCAGTTAAATTCAAATCAATAAACATTTTTTTTTAATACCTACTATTAGATAGGCATTTCGCTAGATGCTAGGGCAAACAAAGAGAAGAACTAAACTACTTTCTTCAAGGAGCCTACACATCTTGAATGGGGAGAACATGTACATAGATAAATAAATCCAAAATATAGACAAAATAAATGCAAAGTCATGGGGGGAAGGGTGCTAGCAATTGTGGAGATTAATATAATCTTATAGGAAGTGATACATGAGTTCTACTTATGTTGTCTTAAAAGCAAGAGATTAATCATTATTATTACTATTTAATGCTTTAATGTTTGCAAAACTCTTTACAGATACCTCATTTTATCTTCACAACACAGTGGGAGATACTGTACTATTACTATACTGCTACTATCCCCATCTGCATTCTTTAGCAAGAATGCCCAAGTCTGAGGCAGAGCTTAAGTGACTTGCCCAGGTTCACATATCTAATAAGTATCTGAGATAGGATTTGAACTCAAAGTTTCCCAATTCCAAGGCTCTACTCATTGCACTGTGCAGTTGTGGAGTCTAATAAAAGGTAAAGGCAGAATGTATTTTATGTATTGGAAACAGCCCATGCAAAGGAGATGGGAACTCAGGTGGCTTACTCTTCATTGCCACTGCTATCACTAGCTCATGTGTATACAGGGCTCTAAGTTCTACAGAGTGCTTTGCATATCCTGTCTCAGTACTGAGCTACATTAACTAATTATATGCTTGGTTACATAAAGTTTTGCTATGTCTTCATCAAGACAAAGAGCAGTAGATATTTGCTTCTATTCTAAACAGTATAAAATAGAAACTAAGAGATGAGCTGCTGCTGCCCCTTAACTGTGGGGGTTCTTCACTGAGCAGTGTATTTGGACAGATGAGATGAGTTAACTCCTGCGTTAATAACCTAACTTAAACCACTCACGTTGGTGGAAGGTGGTTCGCAAAGAATGCTATTTGATTTTTGCTAAAAGTTTTAGGGCTCCTTTCTATTGAAGCCAATGAAAGGTAAGGAAGACAGACAAGTGCGCGCGCTTGAACATGAACACACCCCTTCCTTTTTCTTCCTTCCTTCCTTCCTTCCTTCTTTCTTTCCATTCTTCATTTCTTTCTTCCTTTCTCTCTTTTTTTCACTAGAGCCCTGTGCCATCTTTGTTTTAGTCCTACAGCTGACTGAACTCCCACCAATAGCATAACAAAGAGACAGGAGAGGACATCATCAAAGCTAATTAAATCACTGTGGAGATTAGCTTCTGAAGGTTGCTTACTTTTCATGTGTAAATGTCTTTCCTGAGCATAAACAAAAGTGTGTTGGTGGGGTAATAAACCTCTAGAGTTTCTGAACACTCCATACCTTTCTGTGTCTTTTTGTTTGTCCTTAAATCAGCAACAAACTAAATAGAATTGCTTCTCATTCTCAGCCCCTATTATGTTCTATGATGCAGTGTAGTTAGAATCATGAATAGATTAATGGGTTTGGAGTCAAAAGACTGAGCCTCAGTTAACCCTCATCTAGAAAGTGGTACTG
Organism: Gymnobelideus leadbeateri; assembly: GCA_011680675.1. Taxonomy (NCBI): domain Eukaryota; kingdom Metazoa; phylum Chordata; class Mammalia; order Diprotodontia; family Petauridae; genus Gymnobelideus; species Gymnobelideus leadbeateri. The sequence goes on from WOXC01000311.1 coordinate 539,897, forward strand.
AAATAATACTTGCACTATCTACCTCATAGGGATGTTGTGAGACCAAAATGACTGACTTTATGTAAATAACTATAAAATGTGAGTTATCATTTTAAATATTTTGAAGCAAAGCTTTTGGATGATGACAATTTCCTAAAAATTACTAGGTTTGTGAGGATTTACCAAATCAATTGTTAAGCAGAAAATGGGATAAATCTTTTCAATTAAACTAAGAAACTGAAGTAATACTGTAGATCTTAAGGTACTTTTGAACTTTTAAAAATGTTTTCATATGTATTTTCAATAAGTACAAACCAATATTTAGTGAGTGCTTTTCTCTTCATCACCACAATTCTGAGGAAGCATTATTATCTCTGTTTAATACTTAAGGAAATTGAGTCCCAGAGAGGCTGCATGACTTACCTACCGTAATACAGCTAGTTCCTGAGCTACCCAGAACCAAAGTTTCCTACTTACCATCCTAGGATTCTTTCTACTTGGTAATATTCACTCCAGTCCTTCAGAAAACATTTGAGGGTCTTTACATTGAGTAAATTTTTAAAATTAACATTGAATTGGATTTAAAGAATTTTCTTCAATATTTACTCTCTTATTTAGTTTAGCTCCAAGTAATTGTGGTCAGCTTCTCTTTTCTCTAAAGGGAAGTGTTACCATTCCTAAAGCAGTAGGATGAAGCTTGACTCATCTTGATTTTTTTCACCTAAGAATGAAAATAACAAACATATATATCATAAACACACTGTGTGTGTGTGTGTGTGTGTGTGTGTGTGTGTGTGTGTGTGTGTATCTCAAGAACTTTGGAAAGATATGCAACTATAGAACCCCATTTCCTCATTCCTGGCCCTGAGAGTGGGCAATAAGGATATCCTGTGGTGAGAGGAGAAGAGAAATTTGCATATTGCACAAGGGTGATTAGCAAAACATTGCCTTGGAAGGCCATTGGTTTTCAATTGGAGACTGCCCATGCAATGGAAGACCTTGGTGAGATGAATTTTATCCTTTCTTACCTTTAGAGAGGTCCTGTACAATTAAAAAACAAAACCAAACCAAACCCTGGACTAGAATTACACAGTCTGGTGTTGTAGGAACTCTGCATTAGGCAAAAGCAAGAATCAAATGGAATAGAAGGGTTTTCTATTTGGGGGAGAGAAATGCTATTCTTTTAAACCATCTGGTTCCCATTAGTTCGGGGTCTGCTGTTAGTGTTTACTGAAGTGAATGAGAGTCTCCTTTTGTGTCACCCCAGGGAGGGTCATTAATTTATGACTAGATTGGTTGAGGTTCTCATTTTTCTAATGGTACCAAATGGTAACCAAAGTAAGTGCTTTGGACATTGAAATAACAAATATCCGATTCAATGCAAGAAGATTATTACATTATCTGCAATGTGCAAGGAATGGTGCTAGCAGGTAGGCACACAAAGAAAGCCAAATGACACTGGCTCTATCCTCAAGGACCTCTAATTCTATTGTGATGTTCATATCATTGCTGCTCTTGTTGTTGTTGTCCAATTGTTCAGTCACATTCGACTCTTCATGACCCCATGGACCATAGCATGCCGAAATTGGCCTTGGGGTTTTCTTGGCAAAAATATTGGAGTGTTCTACAGTGGATTAAGACAAACAGGTTAAGTGACTTACCCAAGGTCACATAGCAATAAGCATCTGAGGTTGAATTTGAACTCAGGTCTTCCTGACTCCAGGCCCATCACTGTATCCCACTGAACCACCTAGCTGCCTCCTGAATGTTCAAAGGAGCACCATATGTGCTGAAAGCCTTTGAGGCAGGACTAGATGGTGCTGACAGCAACTCATAATTATAGATTTAGAGATTTAGTATTGGAAGGGACCTTAGGGATTAACTAATCTTATCCCCCTCATTTTACAGAAAAGGAAACTGAGGCCAAGAGACATTAAGTAACCTGACCAGGGTCTCAGAGGCAGAACTGGGACTTACATCTTAGGTTATCTAACTCCAGTCAAAGTGCTCTCCCCTACACTATGAAATGATAGTCTTCCCCATGTTGGTTAACTGAAAATCCTCTCTCTAAGTATTCCTAGCAGGATAAAAGAAGTAACCAACTGATAACTGTTCAATGAATGTAAAGACTTTTTAAACCCTCAAGCACTATAGAAAAGTCAGCTATTGTTTTCCAAACAAGAAAATTATAAAGTTAAAAAACAAATGAAAAACAGAAACTGCCCCCCCCACCCTGGAATTTCTGGTTCAGCTCCCCTCCTTGTCCTGCCAAATGTGACCTTCAGTAGTTCTCCAACATCACATAAATCTTTCTCTCTCTCTCCTCTGTCAGAAGAATGCATCACAAATGTCCACAAAGTGCCTTCTGTGAAAGATATTGAATAATCTTTCACGAAAAATAATTTTGATTTATAAGTTGTCCTCAAAGTTACATATTTTTTTCTGTCTGCTCATATTTTTAAAGGGGAGCCCCTAGCACAAATTTTAAAGTAATAATGTGAGAATTAATGTTAATTTTTAATAAGAGATAGATCTAAATTCTATCTAAAATTGGTTCAGAAAAATCTAGGTCATGCCTTCCTGACTTTTTCACCTTTCTGGCAAAGGCATATGCTCCCTCCCAATGACTGGGGAAAAGAGAAGGGCTTCAATTACCTTATCCCTCCTTCTCTTGTTTCACTTTCATGCTCAACTCAGGGGTCACTCCAGAACTCCTGCCCTGTCAGACACCTGTGTTTGCATGAACACATGCCCATGCCCATTCTGACACACATGCATGCAATACAAATGCATGGCATACACATGTTCATGTTTAATTACATACTGACATGATCATGAGCAATCATATATATGCATCCATGTACATTCACAAATGGACATACAAACTATTCGTTTGTTATCTATTTTATTTGTATACCCACATTTAATGGCATGAACTAACATAAATATTATACTCACACTCAAAAACTGACATACACATTCAAACATACACTTGCATATGCATATATACATAACTTTGTTGTTGTTCATTGTTTTTCAGTCCTGTCTGATACTTTGTGACACCATTTGGGGTTTTCTTGGCAAAAATACTGGAGATTTCCTTCTCTGGCTTATTTAACAGATGAGGAAACTGAGGCAAACAAGGTTAAGTGACTCACATGGGAGTCAGATTTGAATTCAGAAAGATGAGTCTTCCTGATTCCAGGCCTGACACTTTAACTACTGTGCCATCTAGCTGCCCATCAACATACACATTGATATTAAAATACTGACTCAAAAAAGGTATGAATATATACACATATGCACACAGACATACATGTGTGTATACACATATTCAGACACATGTGTATATGTGCAAGCATATATGTCAGACATTATTTTTATATGTCATGTATTATTTGCACAAAAGATCCTGCATATAGATGTAACTGGCAATATGCTTTCTTGTTCCTGAAATACTCACCTTTAGTCACTCCTTAAGGACTTAAGTAGGCCTGTGGTAGTATGTAATTCTGTCTCTGACCTTTCATTTAGTTAATGCATTATGTAATCTAGCAGAAGCAACACATTTATTAGCCAGCATCTTTGCAGGGATGGTGGATGGTTATCTAGTTAAAAATCATTGTAAACTAATTTTCCCCAGTAGATAGATAGCAGGACTTCAAGGAATGGGAAGAGAATCTTCAAAGGTGTGATGGAATTGAGAGAATATTTATAAAGGAAGAAATCTAAAGCATGGGCCATTTCAGGAGGGTTCTTGGGTATCATGAGGACATTTGACCATATGTCTGGGTAAGGCACTGCCACTGAAAAGGAGAGTGAGGGAGTCCTGGGGTGGAATAGAGTACTCCAAGAAAACTTGATATACTACATGCTTTTGGATAAGGATGGCCATGGTGCTGGGAGCTGGAGTCTGGAGCTGGAGTCTGGAGGAGGGTGAGTGTACCCCAGCTGGGTCCTTCCTAGGTTGGATATATTACTTCAGTATGTGCACAAAGGTAGTATGCAATTCTGTCCCTGAAATAGAACTTTCCAGGTGCACTGGGGCTATGTAGCCTCTTTTTACACCAAAACAATAGAACCGTTCAGTCTATGAGAGACACTAGCCCCTGTCATCTCTGAATGCTTGCTTCCATATTGTTGAACAGAAAGCTAATCTACCCTTACTCAATTCATTCAGCACATGTGTTTGTATTTCAAAAGGCCAGTTGTAGGAATGGGAATTATTTACTTTGCAAATCCTGCCTGTCTAACTGTTCAATCATCTGTAGACTATTAAATATTCGGCATTCTGGTGGGGTCAACAGGTCTCAGAACTGCTTTCTTCCCATTTCCTCCACTGGAAAAGACTGTAGACACATGAAAAATAGATATTTAAACAAACTATCTCACTTCTGAGTATTTATTTCGGGCAATGAGTGCCATGTGTGCAGTCACATGAGTTGTAGCACTAGATTCTTTCAGTGCCTAAAATTATCTCTCTGCTATGTTAGGCACTTTGTAAACTACCATAATGCCCTTGGGACAGTAGGTTCCCATTCTGTGATCATAAATGGAATGAACCTTGGAAGTCATTTAGTTCAGTCACCCCTCTGCCAGCTGAGGAACATGAGGTCTAGAAAGTCTCTGATTTGTTCAAGATCACACATATAATGAGTGAAAGAGTCTGGATTTAAAACCAGTTTCTCTGACTCCAGATATACTGTACTATTCAGTAGGAACCAGATTTCCCCGGATCCTTTTTTGATAGAATTGAAGAATTGTAGAGTTGGAAGAGTGCATATTGGCTATTCAGTTCAATTTGAACTGGAAAGAAATTTCTCACTTATAATATACCCAACAAATGATATCCAACTCTTCTTAAGACCACTGATGAAGGAAAGCTGACCACCTTGCAAGGAAAGCCCATTCTGCTTTGGAGCAGCCTTTAATTCTTAGTAAGCTGTTCCTCACATCATGCCTAAATTTGCCTCTTTGTCCCTTGCATATGTTGTTCCTGTCTCTGCTCTCTAAAACTAAAGAGAGCAAGAATAATGTATCTTCTACATGAAGATAAGGATGGGACCTGTGATTTCACACAAATAGGGAGCTTTCTGATGGGGAAAATCTCTCTACCAATGTATGTTGGTACCTTATAGTCTTAGAATTGCCTAGAGCACTGAGAGGTGAAATGATTTCTCTCAGAGACATAATTTAAACCCAAGTCTTCCTAATTCTTGAGGCTGACTATCCACACTTCTTCCCAAAACTTGAACAGCACTATTATAATTGTCTTAAATTTTCTCTTTTTTTCTGGCTAAATATCTCTAGTTCCTTTGACTGGTCTTGATATTGTATTTATTGAAAGACTTAAACATCCTGGTTGCCCAAATTTTCATTACCTTTTTTTTTTCTGTCACTCTGCCCTTCTGACTTTTCTGACCCACCTTTGTAAACTTTAACGTACTATATGAATGTGAACTGCTATTATTAGTTGATGAAATCATGATGATTATGTGATGTTTATACATATATTTGGGTCTGATAGCACAGAAGCATGGCTGGGTTTTCAAAAGCTGTACCATTTTGGTATAGTAGATACAACCAAGTTAGAGAGGTTTGAAGCATGGGACCACTGGTGAATTGAAATGTGTTAAAGGAAGTTTTGTTGTTGTCATTCAATCGTTTCAGTTATATCTGACTCTTCATGACCGCATTTGGGATTTTCTTGGTAGAGATAGTGGAGTGGTTTGCCATTTCCTTCTCCAGCTCAATTTACAGATGAGAAAACTGAGGCAAACAGGGTTAAGTGACTTGCGCAGGGTCACATAGTAAGTGTCTGAGGCCATATTTGAACTCAGTAAAATGAGCCTTCCTGACTCTAGGCCCAGTGCTCTATCCACAATACCACATAGCTGCCTGTTAAATGAAAAACAAAATCTAATTTCACAAAGGGCCATCACTAGCAATTTGGCCAATTGATAATGACTTACTTGGCAGAGTCATTGCCATCAAAGACCTATTCTAGACTTGGTAGGGTCTAGAGGGGCTGTAAGCTGAATCAGTGGAAGGAATTACTATATAGACAAAATAATGGATTTATATATAATTTTATAATCATTATCTTTCTCTTTTGTTCCATTGTAATAATCATAAACAATAGCCTCTCAGTATACTTTTAATTTCCCTAATTCTGTTAAATAGTAATAGATTTAGAGATTGGGGACTTCAGAGGTCACCCAGTCCCACCACCCCATGAACATGAGCATAAACTGAAGCCCACAAAAATGAGGTGACCTACCCTAAGTCACATAAGTGGCAAATAGCAAAGGAAATCCAGGTCCTCTGACTCTAAATGGAGTTCTCTTTCTAAAATATCTCACTGCCTTTTTGCTTGCATACCTTGGTGCTTAAGACTATCTCTGATTTTCATTCACATAGATTCCCCTCCACTGGGGGTGGGGAGCACTGCAACCCAGGCATTTCTCATTTTATGAGTGATCATGGATTAGAAAAAAATAATCGATTCTTTAATAGCCAATCTTTTGGTGATGGTAAAAATAACTGATAATGATTATTGATAATTAATAAATTGTTATTTTAAATAAAATATTAATAAATATTAATTCATTGTTTATATAAATTTGTATCAAATTATATAAAATTTATTTGTATATGATATATTGTATTTATTTTTATACAGTTATATAATTATATATAATTAATGTTACTAAAATATTAATAAATATATTAATTACATATTAAATAATATTTTAACTACTGCCTTACAAAGTACTTTGTAAGGATTTAATCTGATATAACAACCTTGTAAAATAGGTAGTCTGAGTATTATAATATTATTATTCCCATTTTCACAGATGAAGAAACAGACATAGAGAGGATGAGCAAATTGCCTATAATCAAGCACCCACTGTGTCAGTACATGAACTCAGACTCATATCTGTGTATGCCAAAGCTAGAGCTATTTTCATTATACCATCTTCCTCCTAGGGAGGCTTAGTGGCAGAGAGGATAGAGTGCCAGGCCTGAAATCAGAAAGACTCATCCTGAGTTCAGATCTGGCTTCACATACTTTTTAGTTGTGTGACCCTGGGGAAGTCACTTTATCCTGTTTCCTTGGTTTCTCATCAGTAAAATGAGCTGGAAAAGAAAATGGCAAACCTCTCCAGTTTCTTTGCCAAAAACCAAACAACTCCAAATGAGGTTACAAAGAACAAGATGCAATTGAACAACAATAAAATTCTCCTACTAACTTGCTTGGTCTAAGTCTTTCCACAGTTCATTTTTTGTTCCTTCTTTCTTGCTGATCTATATAGTTTCTCTCTCTAAGAAATCTACTTTCCCCCAACTCCCTGCAACAGAATCAGACGATCTCAGAGCTAGAAGTGATCCCAGACATACTCTAGACAAATAGGACAGTGTAGTAAATACATAAAATGTTGTACTTGGGCTTGGAATTAGGATGATCCAAGTTCAAATACCATTTCTGATGCTTGAACACCTGTGGGCCTAGAGCCAAGTCACCTAATCTTTCTTGGTCTCAGTTTCATCATTTCTAAATTGAGAAGGTTGGACAAGATGGTCTCTAAGGTCTCTTCCAACTATAAACATATAATCATAATCAATTTAATTCAGATATTACAAGCAGATGTAATTGAGAGATACTATCTTATTCTCATTCAAAGAGAACAATTAGACACTGACATGTGCATATAAACCTGGTGGTTATGATTCTCTAGAGACCTTTCTGAGTAAAAATGCTAGGGAAGTCTCAGGCTGTCTACAGTTCTGACTTTTGCCTTCCTCTCTTCCCCAGTTAGACTCATCATCTAGGGCCAAGGTTTTCAATCTGTGATCCATGGAACTCACAATTAGGCCCATAAGTAAGTTTCAGGTGATCTATGACCTTGGGTGGGAAAAAAATGCATCTTTGTTTTCACTAACCTCTAAATTACATTTAGTATTTCCTCCATTATGTAAAAACATTATTCTAGACCTATGGAACTGGTTTATACACTTCACCAAGCTGCTAAAGGGTCCAAGACACAAAAAGGTTAAGAATTCTGCATTTGGGGTGTTTTGAATTAGTGTGACTTTAAACAATCAGAATCAACTCTGATGCTCTATCACCCTATACAATTTCAATCTTCTCCCTGAGTTATGTGACCTTGGTGAAATGGAATCACCCCATTATTGAGATAATATCACTATGCTTAGATTCATTATATAGAACATTACTTTTGCCCTAGACTATTTTTGCTTAGTCATTTTTCAGTCATGTTTGACTCTTTGTGACCCCATTTGGCATTTTCTTGGCAAAGTTACTGAAGTGACTTGTCATTTCTTTCTCCAGCTCATTTTACAGCTGAGGAAACTGAGACAAATAGGATTAAGTGACTTAACTAGGGTCACACAGCTGGTAAGTCTCTCAGGCTAGATTTGAACTCATGAAGATGATTCTTCCTGACTTCAGGCCCAGAATTCTGTCCATTAGACCACCAAGCTGCCCTAGAAAGAACACATGGTAAAACATTTGCTGCTTGATTTCATGCCTTCTAGACCCAGACAGTCTCTCAGAAAGAACAAAAGTTGCTTCTAACTGATGAGTTTTAGGAAATGCATGGTTTCCAAATTATGAGTATCAAAAATAAAAAGGGTGAATCTACCTCCAATGAAGAGAAAATCAAAAAAAAAATAATGAGGAATTATTTTTCCCAATTGTATGCACATAAATATGACAATCTTAGTGAAATGGATGAATATTTACAAAATCACAAGTTGCCCAGATTAACTGAAGAGGAAGTGAATTACCTAAATAACCCCATCTCAGAAAAAGAAATCAAACAAGCCATCAATGAACTCCCTAGGAAAAAATCTCCAGGGCCAGATGGATTTACTAGTGAATTTTATCAAACATTTAAAGAACAATTGATTCCAATAGTCTACAAACTATTTGGGAAAATTAGTGAAGAAGGAGTCCTACCAAATTCTTTCTATGACACAAATATGGTACTGATTCCTAAATCAGGAAGATCTAAAACAGAGAAAGAAAATTATAGACCAATGTCCCTCATTAATTTAGATGCAAAAATTTTAAATAAAACATTAGCCAAAAGACTCCAACAGCTTATCACAAAAATAATACACTCTGATCAGGTAGGATTCATTCCAGGAATGCAAGGATGGTTTAATATAAGGAAAACCATCAGTATAATTGAGCATATCAACAATAAAACTAGCAGAAACCACATGATCATCTCAATAGATGCAGAAAAGGCTTTTGACAAAGTACAACATCCATTCCTATTAAAAACACTAGAAATTATAGGAATAAATGGAGCCTTCTTTAAATTAGTTGATACCATCTATTTAAAACCATCAGCAAGTATTATATGCAATGGGGATAAACTAGAAGCCTTTCCAATAAGATCAGGAGTGAAACAAGGGTGTCCACTATCACCCCTCTTATTCAATCTGGTACTAGAAACACTAGCAGTAGCAATTAGAGAAGGAAAAGAAATCAAAGGAATCAAATTAGGCAAAGAAGTGACCAAGCTATCACTCTTTGCAGATGATATGATGATATACTTAGAGAAACCTAGAGAATGAAGTAAAAACCTACTTGAGACAATAAATAAATTTGGCAAAGTTTCAGGATATAAAATAAACCCACATAAATCCTCAGCATTCCTGTACATTTCCAATGAAACTCAACAGCAAGAGATAAAAAGAGAAATCCCATTTAAAGTCACTGTAGACATTATAAAATATCTGGGAATCTACTTGCCAAAACAAATCCAGAATCTATATGATCACAACTACAAATCACTTCTCACAAAAATAAAATCAGATCTAAATAGTTGGAAAAATATCAATTGCTCATGGCTAGGTCGAGCTAATATAATAAAAATGACAATTTTACCCAAACTAAACTATATATTTGGTGCCAAACCAATCAATTTACCAAAAAACTACTTTGTAGAGTTAGACAAAATAATAACAAAATTTATTTGGAAAAACAAACGGTCTAGAATACCAAGGGAATTAATGAAAAGAAATGCTAGGGAAGGTTGACTAGCTATGCCAGATCTTAATGTGTGTTATACAGCAGCAGTCATCAAAACTGCTTGGTACTGGCAGAGGTGTAGAGTAGTGGATCAATGGAATAGATTAGGTGCAGGAGACCCAGCAGTTAATGAATATGGTAATATATTGTTCGATAAACCCAAAGACCCCAATTTTGGGGATAAGAACGCACTATCTGACAAAAACTGCTGGGAAAACTGGAATACAGTATGGCAGAAACTGGGCATAGATCATTATCTAACACCATATACCAAAATCAAGTCTAAATGGGTGCATGATCTAGGCATAAAAGATGATATTGTAAGCAGTCTGGGAAAGCAAGGAATAGTTTACCTGACAGACTTGTGGAGAGGGGAAGACTTTAGGACCAAACAAGAATTAGAGAGCATTTTAAAATGCAAAATGGATAATGTTGATTAAATTAAATTGAAAAGCTTCTGTACAAACAAAGCCAGTGTAACCAAGATCAAGAGGGAGGTGGGAAATTGGGAAAGAATTTTTGCAACTTGTGTCTCTGATAAAGGACTCATTTCTAAAATTTATAGAGAATTGAGCCAAATCTATATGAATACAAGTCATTCCCCAGTTGATAAATGGTCAAAGGATATGAACAGGCAGTTTTCAGAGAAAGAAATTAAAGATATCTATAAGCATATGAAGAAATGTTCTAAATCAATATTGATTAGAGAAATGCAAATCAAAACAACTCTGAGATACCACATCTTTCCAGTCAGATTGGCTAAGATGACAAAACAAGAAAGTGACAAATGCTGGAGAGGATGTGGACAAATTGGAACGCTAATACATTGCTGGTGGAGTTGTGAACTTATCCAACCATTCTGGAGAGCAATCTGGAATTATGCCCAAAGGACTATAAATAATTTCATACCCTTTGACCCAACAATACCACTTCTAGGGTTATATCCCAAAGAGATCATAGAAGTGGGAGGAAGACCCATATGTACAAAAATATTTATAGCAGCCCTTTTTGTGGTTGCAAAGAATTGGAAACTAAAGGGGTGCCCATCAATTGGGGAAAGACTAAACAAGTTGTTGTGTATGAATGTAATGGAATATTATTGTGCTATAAGAAACCAGGAGGTGACGATTTCATAATTACCTGGAGAGACTTATACAAACTGATGCTGAGCGAGAAGAGTAGAATCAGAAGAAATTTGTATATAATCACAGACATATCGTATGTGTGATGACCAACTATGACAGACTGGACTCTGTTCAGCAATGCAGTGATATAAGTCAATCCCGAAAGACTCAAGAAAGAGAGAAATGCGACATCGAAAGAAAGAACTAGAAAGAACTGAGTTTGAATCCTGATGGAAGCAAACTAAATGATCTTTTTCTTTTCATTGTTTGGTTTTATTTCTTCTTTACCATCTTTCATCCCACCTAGTACAATATGCCTTTGTAATTGGAATAATGTCCAATATGAATGTATTTGCCGATTCTATACTGGACTATATGCTGTTTTGGGGGGAGGGGGGAGGGAAGTAAAGGAAATTTGAAAATCAAGGAACTATGGAATTGAATCTTGTTAACTGAAACTAAACTAATAAATTAATAATAATAAAAAGAAATGCATGCTTTCATTTGTATAATTTCTATGGCCTTGACTCCTGTGAGCTAGTGTTCAACTCACACATTCAGTAGGGCCAGTCTTTTAGATTAAGATTTAAGAAATGTGGACCTGGTTCTCACCTCTTCAATGCAGGGCATTGCCTTAGGCTCCAGTTAACTGATAAGAAGAAAGAAGTTTACAGGTTCATAATACATGACCCAGAACTTCCAAGTTCTAGGCTCACCTGGACCAGGTTTAAACTTGTGGGCTACATCAAAAGATCAAGTTCTCTTTAACTTGTTTGCCTTTGCCTGGAATTTACTCTGGGAAATCTCCAAATATGGCTGGAATATAACTAGTGTTTCGGTCCCTACAAATGTGAATGAGTGTCCCCAGGTCTTGTACAAGTATTCAGAATAATACATGTGTATCAGGTAGAACATAGATTTATTTCAGAAAATGAAGAAGGTGCAAAGGACTGACAAGGACCTATAAATAATTTTTAAAATAGTATTCACAATAAACTATAAACAATAAACATAATTCTCCCACTTCCCTGTTGTGTTTCATTTTTTGACCAGGACTTGGGGCATCCATGCTCATTTTTATTTTTATTGATAGGAGTGTGTGATCAAAAGAGTTTAGAGATCATTGGCCTATAGCACAGAGAGATTGTGGACAAATATTGGCTGGGCATAGTCAAAAAATTGTCATCAACCTTTCTCCCAAGCTGACTCTTCCTTTTGACTTCATTGTTTCTTTCATTGTTCTGCCAACCTCTGTCACTCCTTTCCCCCAAAATAGAAGCTTCACACATTTTATGCAGGAAAAATCAAGAGCTCATATTCGATTTTTTTCTGATATTGCCTGCATTTTTTGTGGTTATTTACCCTAGGAAGTAGGTTGCATTATTATCCCTACTTTATAGTTGAGGAAACTGAGGCAGACATTGGTTAAGTGACTTGCCTAGGGTCATACAACTAGTAAATATCTGAGGCTGGATTTGAAATCAAGCCTTCCTGACTCCAGGTCAATGTTACGTGAATCTTATAGCAAGTGAGATTAAGTGTAAATGTGATTATGTACTTTTTTACAGGTAATTAAATACAGTGAGGGAGGTTGTGGTTTGTTCAGTCACATGCTATGTTTGAGTTACTTGTTTTAGAATAAAATCCTTCTCCGTTCTTGTCCTGAGCATCTTCCCTGAGACGAGGATGTGTTTAGTTAAGTACTTGCTAAACTCCATTTTGGTTAAAATATCCTACATCTTCCATAAATTCAATGTCCAGCATAGTCATTTGGAAACTAGTCAGAAGAAGGTGGGTTATACTCTCCATGTCTGCCTGAGACATAAGAACAAAGAGTACAAGGAGGACCTTGTCTATCTTCCCAAGCAGATACTAGGAAAGACAGTAAGGATACAAAACGACTTTACGCCTATTTATCAGGATTCAATTAAAGGATACCAAATCCTTTTGTAAATACCAACTGGCAAGCACAACACTTCTGGGAGGCTGATAAACATTAGAGTTCCTGTTTTCCAGATGAAAGAAGACATACACAAAGGTTAATTAAGATATTTGCTCAAGGCACACAGCAAGACCGTAACAAACCAAGGACTAGAGCTCAGATGATGGGGCTTCTCCCTTAGCAACTCCTGGGACAGCTGTGTACCCTCCAGGGGGCAAAGGGAAAAAAATAAAAAACAACAATCACTTCTTTTTGCCCTTAGATTTTTCCTGTGACTAAGCTTTCCAAGTTCAGGATGAATAGCCCTCTCTTGAAAAAGGTAGGGTGAAGTGGAATTGGGGGTGTGGTGGAGGAGAAATTGTTGCCACCTTCTCCCACCCTGTTTGCTGTTGATTTACGCCTGGCAAAGACACAATGGGAACATTTTTCTCTGGATGGGTCTTTCTATTTGTAGAGTTCAGGTCAGCATTACTTATATATTATACCGGTATTCCCTCACATCTTTTACATTGATATTGCTGCAGTATTTAGATTACTGATGGAACTTATAGAAGTCTAGGAGGATACCAACATTTCCTGTTCCCAAGAGAAAGGCTTGTTTGTTGCTTGAATCATGATGTAGTTAGTCTAAAGAGCACTGAATTTGGAGTCAGAAGACCTGACTTAAATTCCCAGCTCAGTCAAATGCTTTCTTGTGTGACCCTAGGCAAGTCACTTCCTTTCTAAGTCTCAATTACCTCACCTACTAAATGACTTAATTTGACCTACTTGCTGTTCCCTGAACACAACATTTGATCTTCATTCTCCATGTTGTTTTTTCTTTTGAAGTTTTAATTTATTTTTAATTTATGGACTAAAACAAGCACTTCCATAACAGTATAATTTTCAAAAAAAAGATGATTGTACATGAAACTACAAATCTATTATGTACAACTTTCTATTTCTTCTTAAAAAAAGAAAAGGCATTTTTGTCTTTCTTTGCACAGGCTGTCTCCTCTTGCCTAGTGTGCACCCTTCTCCCCTCTTCTTCCTCATAGAATCTCTGGTCTTCTTTAAGGCTCAGGTAATGGCAGTCTCTTGCATGGCGTCTATATCCTCCCAGGTGCTAGAACCTTCTTCCCAACATAAATTTATTCATTTTGTATATAATGTCTAACATTTATCTTTATGCATATTATTAGACATCTACCCTTAACATCAGCAGAATGTAAGCTCTGTGAAATCAGGGACTGTTTCTCCTCTTCCTCCCCTTCCTCCTCATCCTCATCTTCCTCCTCTTCCTCCTTCTTTTCTTCTTCCTCCTCCTCCTTTGTCTTTGTCTTCTTCATCTTCTCTTCTCCTAAATCATTCTGTTCCCAGCCCCAATGTAAATGCTTTGCAATACTATATATTTTACAAATATTTATTGAATTGAATTGTTGTGACTAGTTTTATGGGTTCATAGAAATTAGAGAATCAGAACCTTAGAGATTATCCAGTCCAATACTTGAATTTTATGAATGAGAAAACTTAAGTGACTTATTCAAGGTGACACAGGTAGCAAAAAGTAAAGCTGGAATTTGAATACAGGCACTGGGATTCAAAATCCAGCACATTTTCTACTACTCCCTGTTCATTTGAATGAGCATTCAGGTGGAAAGTAGAAAGAAAAAAACTTTTTAAAATCCACACACATTTACAATTTCATGACAGCATTTTGTACTAGCCAACACTGTAGTACCTTGGGGCTAACTGAAGCCAAGGACCACTCTCTGAAAACCACTGTGATGGAAAGCCTAATAACCCTGCTGAATGTTTATCCATGCTTATCCATCAAGTTTTCAAAGGAGAAGGGGAAAAGGAAAAAAAAACACACATATTTGCGATGTGTTGTTGCCCTATGGTTCATTGTAACTTACTATTCTATGGTCCATGGTACCCCCACAATCAGATTAGATGAGCTTGAGGTGTCAGCTTAATACCAAGCTTGCTAAAACAAAACAAAACCCAACCCTCAATCCTACCTACCTAATAACACCGAGGTGCCTTTGTTACTCTCTGAAACCTTTATTTGTTGATGAAGATGCTTTTCCATGCAGCAAGGCTGAGAATTATTGCTCTATAAAGAGGCTTTATGATTCAGCTGCTGTGGTCCTGCCTAGAATGTCTGGGCCTCTGGGGTGCGATTTTCCTGTGACATTGGGTTGATTCTTGGAAATTTACATGCTGTTATCTCTTTGACAATAAATTGCTGTGTAAATCTCTTATGAAATCCACATGCAGGACCCTTTTATCACAACAAGCCATATTTCCTGCTGGCCAATTTGTCTTTTCTTGCGTTACTCCAGAAGACCACCCCTATACTGCTACAGAGGGCACTGGTAATTTTTTTTTGTCAAGAAAGTAAATTCTGTTAGCTCCAGTTTGTACCCAAAAGCACACATTTCATTGTGCGTGACTAAACTAAGAGATGTGTGACTGCTAAGATATATTTCCTAGTGAACTTACTGCTCATCATTTTATACAGTTTTTTTTTTTTTTTAGGCACCATACAAAATAACGATAACTTACATTTATATAGCACCTTGTGGGAATGTGGCATGGCCAATAGAGGGCTGAACTTGGAGGCAAAAAAGGCCTGTTTTCAAGTATCTTAGAAACTAGTGCATGAGTGTGTTACTTAATAATAAATAAGTGAATAAGTTACTTAACCTCTTCAGTGCTCCAAGCAACTTAAATTATGTTATAGACGATTTTCCAGTCTGCATTGGTGAAGGGAGTTCCCATTTAAGGATTGATCTGTGCCAATGAAATCATAGATCTGGACATAAACATACACAGTTGAATTTAATATGTGTGTGTATGTATACACAGATATATACACATATACATACATACATATATACACAGGGATGTATAGCTCTATGTGTACATGTGTATATGTGTCTGTTTATATTGAATATGTGTACCTGTAAAATATATGTATGTAGGCATAATTATCTTTAAAAAATGTGATTTCTTTGGTGTAGAGACCTTCTGGTAAGCAAATCTCACTTGATGTAAGTTGGTACCTACTTTATAATGTATGGCTGTAGAGAGTTATGTGAGGCACTAAGAGATTAAGTGGCTTCTCAGGGTCATGGGAGTCATTATGTATTATATTGGTAGCTGAACCTATCTAGGTTTCCAGATTCTTATCTAGATCCCTATTTATTATGCCATGGTGCAGAAATATATGATATGTGTGTATATCTCATATATGTACATATATACAAATGCATATACATTTATCTTTATACAAGCACACACGTGTATATATAATATTATATATGAATGGTTTCTATGTCTATATTCATATATTTATGTACATATATACATACATACATATATATGTGTGTATATATGTATATATACATATATATATATATACTCTCATAATTTTTGAAACACATTTTCCACACAGCAACCCTTTGAAGAAAGTGGTTAAAATATGATTGTCCCCATTTTACAGAAAAAGAAAAAGGCTGAGAGAAATGAAATGACTTAACTATCTATATAGGACCTTCTGTCAAAATGGAGACCCAGCTGCTGTCTGGCTACAAGTTAAAAGTTCTTTCTATTAGAACATGCATTTTAAAGATGTGGACCTTTTATAGGTACATGATCGAAATGATGGCTTTATTCAGTATATTGTTGGCCAGCAATTAGCTACTCTAGTTAGAGTTTCATTAAGCCCCATAAAATGATTTTACCAGATTGATTTTGCAATAACCTGAGTGATAACACTGTACTCCACCATTCTGATGACCAGAAAATTCTAAGGAAATATCATGATGTGAATATTTCGTCAATTAATTCAGTCTTTTGCCAGCTTGATTCAGTCATATTCTTCTAAGGCCCTGTCTATACAGTCTATGTTTACACTACTTTAATGCTTACAGTCAGTCACTCAACACAGAACAATGGCTTAGCACCAGACTAAATTGACCAATTAATTAAATCAAAATAGGCAAATATGTGTAAATACGGATTTAGTGTCTTGAGTAGTCAAGTTAGGCCAGTGCAATGCCCTAATATAACTATACTTTTATAAATGTAATAAATGATTTCTAATAAATTTATCCCAAAGTTAAGATATAATAATTTTAATTATCCCAAATAAATTATTCCGAAGTTAAGATAACAAATAATTCATTGTGGGTATTGGGCTAACTCTCTGTGACTCAAGGATCCTCAGTCTGAGAAAGGCAATACTTTCATCTTTCAGCTCTAAGCAACCATTTCAAGTAAATTCATTGTAGGACGTTCTGCCTACATTGTTGTGTGGTTCTAAATTCTCTCTCTCTCTCTCTCTCTCTCTCTCTCTCTCTCTCTCAGATAGTTGCTATAACCTTTTGGCTTCCAGCATGTACACCCCCCAAGGACTGCTTGAGCTCCCTTAGCCTTTTTTGATGAGATACAATTTAACTGCATGAATATATGAATTTTTGAGAGAGCTCATAGTGTGTAATCCTGACAGAAAAGA
Source organism: Gymnobelideus leadbeateri (assembly GCA_011680675.1). Taxonomy (NCBI): domain Eukaryota; kingdom Metazoa; phylum Chordata; class Mammalia; order Diprotodontia; family Petauridae; genus Gymnobelideus; species Gymnobelideus leadbeateri. The sequence goes on from WOXC01000311.1 coordinate 557,512, forward strand.
GACCTGGATTTGGGGATCACATTTAGATTCAAATTCTTACTCCCTGGGGATGTAGTAAACCAGGGACACTATAAAATGACTTTCAGCAAATAGTTATTTAATATGACCTAACCTTCAATAAATGCCAAGATTTCCACTGGACTGACAAAATTTACCGCAGCATTATCTTATGGGAAGATGTCATATTGATTCCAGATATTTCATTATGCCTTCCTAAGTTTTCCTTTGTCTTTATATATGTGCCATCTAAAATAATAACATTCTTGTTTATGTTAAGCTCTAAACTATATTCACTTGAGGGGGAGGAGTCTGAGAAACAGTTGGAATTTCTATTTTGATGAAAGTCAGGACACTTTAATTTCTTGATAGAAGATCATGAGATTTGTAAAGGGTGCCAGGGAGCTGTGGTTCCTTCTTAAAAATTAGATGAAGGACATTATTTAAAATCCTGTATTGGTTGTACCTCCTCCCTTTCCTTATAATAACATTTATTCTGGTCATCTAATTTTTATTCATTTAACTGAGGAATTGAGCTCTAGATCAGGGAATCTTAAACTGGGATTTTTGAACTTAATTTAGAAAAAAATAACTATATTTTAATATAGTTATTTATATAATATTTTATGTTATATAATATAATATATAATTATTATATTTTATATTATATTTTAATATAATTGTTTTCCTTTTTCTTGCCATTATTTCCCTTGCTAATTCTATGTATTTTATTTTGTGCATTTGAAAATCTTATCATGAGGCTTCACCAGACTTCTAAAGGGGTCCATCACACACACAAAAATTAAGACAAAACTGAAGGGAATTTTACCTGTAGTGACTTATAGCCTCTCTGATCTGCCTTTCTCTACCTCCTTGGAATATTACTTCATTTTTTTGGTCCTCAAGGTTTTCCTTATACCTGTTTATTGGGTCCTCTCCCCTTCCTCCACTGAAGCATTTCATTATACCCTGTCCTATTTGCTTCTTCTTCCAATTTCTAAATCCTTCTCTTCTCAACTCACCTTCCCACCTTTTCTCTCCAACAATCAAATGGAAAGTGTCAGATAAAACTAATTCACAGCAAGGTGTTAATGACTAACTATAGTTTAGTTAGTTAACTTTCTCCTGGAAGCTTAACTAGCTATAGAATTGATTTCAAACCACCTTGTTGATAGTTGCTTTTGAATTAGGGGAACCTTCCTGAATTTCTAAATAGCAGCATTCCCGAGATTGACCTCAATTACTGACCCTAAACTTGCTGCTAAGAGGGATCAGAGGTTCAGTAGAAAGAGGACTGGGCTTGGAGTCAGAAAGACCCGAGTTCAAAATCTAGTCCCAGACACTAGCTGTGTGATCCTAGGCAAGTCACTTAACCTCTGTTTGCCTTAATCCACTGGAGAAGGAAATGGCAAACCACCTTAGTATCTTTGCCAAGAAAACCCCATGGATAGTATGGTTCAAGAGTCTTAAGGAATAGAACAGGACTGAACAAAAAAAAAGATGCGGGGAATAAATCCTTAGTGAAGTTTAGATCAGATTAGGTAAAGCATTTATTAAGAATTTAATAAGTGACAGGAAAGGTGCAAAATAAATACCATCAATAATAACAAAAGGCAGTCCCTGTGGGAGTTTATATTCAGACTGGAGAAGTCATTGTTGAGTCCTGTCGGTCTCTTCATGACCCCATTTTAGGGTATACTTGACAAAGATATTGGAGTATTTTGCCATTTCCTTCTCCAGATCATTTTACAGATAAGGAAACTGAGGCCAAAAGTGTTAACTGATTTTCCCAGGGTCACACAGCTTAATAAGTGTCTGAGGCTAGATTTGAATTCATGAAGATGAAACTTTCTGATTCCAAGGCTAAGTGTTCTGTTCATTTTGCCACAGTTAGGAGCTGAGCCAAATTGGTTAGAAATGCATGGCTTCCGATCTAGTAAGAATTTTTTTAAATTTAATTTTATAAATGACTAGAGAATTGTAAAGTACAGCTTACGATCAAGGACCAGACTGAGACCCTCTATAAATCTCCTGTATAAAAGTAACATGAAAGAAAAAACAGTGACTTAGATGCCAACTTTCTCAGTTTGCATTTGTTATGTGGAACACAGTAAACAGACAGTGGTTCCCCCAAAAAAAATCACAAAGAAAAATGATAAAGAATTGAACCAAGACTATTTTAAGGACCTTTAAGGACTTTAAGTTAATTATATTTAATTCTTCCATCTAGCACCTTTCAGCCAACACCTCATTGTTACTGAGAGCATTATTTGAACTGAGTAGTTATTTCAAAAGGAACAGGTAGGGAAGCTACTTTATGTTGATCACAATGAGGTGGAATTGATTTGTGCCACCCTGTAATCCAGTACTTTGGATTCCAGGCATAATTACCCCTTTGTATTATGGTCAATGGGGCAGTGGTAGAGACATGAGGAGGAGGAGAAAGACATTCTCTAGCTGTCAGGGATCCTTAGACTTAGGGAGGGGGTTCAATTTGAGTATAATAACAGAGGCATTCCAAGTTAGTTAAAGGAAATTGAAATGTGCCAGTCAGGTCAATTGAAGATACTGGCCAATGAAAAGATACCAAGTATTCAGATATATTCAATAAAAATACTGGCCTTAAATTCAATGATGTTTTAGTTTTTAAGGTTGCTGATTTTAAGTCCACCTCATTAGGAACATTATGCCTTCCTAAGAAAAAATAGAGTATTAAAAAAGAGAGAGAAAAAATATGAGAAAGGTTTTTTTTTTTAAAGCCAGAGAAAATAAAGCTACTACATTTCTCTCAGTATTATATAGAATCCCCTCCCTCCCCACACTCCACTGAATTAAAATGTCCCTTCTTTACCAAAGGATCATTTAAATCTGATAATAGTGTTTGATTTATTTTATCTCAGAAAGAGAGGAGTACACATTTATAGAGTGCATACCATGTTCTAGGCACTGTACAAATTATTTTCTTACAAATATTATTCATTTAATCTTCACATCAGCCCTTTGAGATAGATGTTTTTTCATAGATAAGGAAATTGAGGTAAAGTGACTAGAACAGGATCACACTAGTTAAGGTCTTCCTGACTCTAATTCAAGAGTGTATCCACTCAGTCACCAGCTACCTCTATTTTTTAACATATTAAAATATATTTAAATCTCTCCTGAAATTTGGAAACAAGGCAGGTTGGGCTTGCCAGGGAGGTTGCTTTTAGATTACTTTTCTTGTGATCTAGTTTGCATTATTCATTTAAGTGATTCCTTTCTTTTCTTCATTTTTCCCAAGTTATATTGGAGACCAAAGGTGTTTATGTTTATTTCTTTATTTCAATGGTACTATTTAATGAGGGGATTATCTGGCTCCTCCAAGGTGATCTGGTCCTTTAGACTTGGACACAGATTGAAATTTTGCTTTCATCTGTTAGTAATGCCCTGAATCTGATGATTGTCAAGCAGCAATCATTGGCAGAAAGGAGCAGAACAATGTTCCTTTGAGCTAAACATAAGCTTCTGCATAGGCTTATTCTGCTGATCTCTGCCCTAATCCTTTCTTTCCTCTCTTTGTCCCCGGAGTCCCCCTTCCCATCAAAACAAAGCAAAACAACTACACTCAAGTTTAACATTCATATCTCGACTGATTCATCCACATACAAAAACAAGAATTAAGGGAATTTTCCTCTTCAGGAACCATCAAGTATAACTTATTTCTCATTCTCTTGGAGAAGGGTTGGAGGGCATATAACAATCACAAACCCGAAAAGAAGTTTATGCCAGAAGAAATTGTTTGCAATTTATTGTTGAATTGTTTCAGTTGCATCTGACTCACGGTGAGCCCATTTGGGGTTTTCTTGGCAAAGATATGGGTGTGGTTTGACATTTCTTTCTCCAGTTGATTTTACAGATGAGGAAATTGAGGCAAATATAATTAACAGACTTGCCCAGAGTCATACACCTAGTGTCTGAGACCAGATTTGAACTCAGGAATAGGAGTTTTTCTGAATCCAGGTCCAGCATGCACCACCTAGTTGCTGTTAGAAAATAGGTAGAACGTTTCTGTAAAAACTTGAACATTTTCCAGAACATCGTGTAACTTGCCTTTTCCTCTACCGTGCCATTTTTCCATTTTTGCTTTCTCTCTCAGCTGATAGCCTTATATGTTCTAATAAGGCATTTGCTTTTTTTTTTTTGCACTCTCCCTATCTTCCCAGAGCATTATTTTTTGTTTGTTTGTCTAGACTAGTGATTTTTACAGACCTCCCTGTATGGAACCTTCCTCAGTCAACTCAGAGCAGCAAGTGGTCAGAAAGTTCTTGTTTAAGAGAGTTAATTGCCTGGGAATACCCAGAGGTTAAGTGATTTACCCAAACTCACAGAAAGAATAAAAGACAAAGGTTGAAAGTCCAAGGGAGAAAGCTTGAGCATATACATAGTTCTCAAGAAGATAAAACCAAAGACCAAGGAAAGACTGAATTTAAACAACAACAACAACAACAACAAAAAGATAGGAGAGAACAAGATGAATATGTGTTATATTATGAATGAAAACCAACCCAACTTCCCTGATCAAAAGAAGTCTTCTGCAGACTTACTGGAGATCAAGGAACAATAAGCAAGAAACTTTGTAATGGTTCAAAAGCAATGTATATCAGAAACAAGACTTGAAGCAAAGTATACTGACTCTAAAGCAGGCCCTTTATCCATGTTACTAATGATTCCTTTATTTCTGAACTCATTCTCGGTGTTCAATGAATTCTTAAAATCATGGAACTTTAGAGTTGGAAAGGATGTGAGAGGTTATCCACTCTAATACATGAAGACCCTTTTTTAATATCAGCATATTTCAGAGACCCTTACATGATAGTAACTATATTGTTAGTATCCTTTGATTAAGAATACACACAACTGAAAAAAATGAATTTGAATTTTATTCATTATTGATAGAACTGGAAAATGTAAAAAATATGTTTAGTCATATGATCAGTGACTATCAGTTAATCAGTAATCAATAAATGAAAACTCAAAGTATTTACTTTGTGTCATGCTGGGCACTATGTTAAGACCTGGGGATGTGAAAAGAGGCAAAAGCAGTTCTTGCCCTCCAGAAAGGTACAATTTAATGGTGGAAACAACATGCAAACAGATATATACAAAGCAAGTTATATACAGGATAAATAGAAAATAATTAATGAGGGTAGGTATTAGAATTATGAGGAGTTGGGGGAAGGCTTCCTGTAGAAGGGTATAGTTTGGACTTAGAGGAAGCCAAGGAGATCAACAGATTTGTGCAATGAATTGGCTGCTTCTACCACTAAAGTTTTATTTCCATGTTCTACACATGATTGCATTAGGGTGATTCTGTGTTCTTGAAAATTATATTAGGGGCAGCTGGGTGGTACAGTGAATAGAGCACCCGCCCTGGAGTCAGGAAGACTTGAGGTCAAATTTGGCCTCAGATACTTAACACTTACTAGCTATGTGACCCTGGGCAAGTCACTTAATCCTAATTGCCCTGCCTTCCCCCCTCCACCACCCCCCCCAAAAAAAGAAAAGAAAGTTATATTGATAGTGCCCAAGTTCTGGTAAGTACTAAATGCTGAAAAGACTTTGAGTATGAGTCTAGTAATAGAATTAGCTTTTATCATCTAAGGACCAACCCAGATAGTTGTCCACTGGGTTATAGTTTAAAATAATAATTATAGTGGCTAATTTTATGTTTTCCAAATACTTTACAAATATTATCTCACTTCATAACAGTCCTGGGAGGTAGGTGCTATTATTATCCCCATTTTATAGATGAGGATACTGAAGCAGATAGAAGGTAAGAGACTTGCCCAGGATCACACAGCTAGCTGGTCAGTGTTTGAGGCTGGATTTGAACTCCCATCTTGGCTTTCCATCTAGCACTCTATCCACTGCCCAAACGGCCTATAGCCATGATAACCCAAAGTCATCTGCTACATACAGAGGAATTACCTTGGGCAAGTCGCAACTCCAATTGCCCTCCAAAAAGAAAGAAAGCAAAAAAAAAAATACATACAGAGGGAATTCCATCTATATTGGTAGATGGAGTCTGGGAGTTATAGAGAGGGGGTCTATGAATCCATATGTAAATCTAGAAATAAGAAAGCATGCATTCTGTAATACTTCAATTTTTTCCTTATTTTTCCAAAATTTATTTTAGACTCAAACACCGAAACACCAATACAGAATAGAGAAAAGAGACAGAAATATACCATAAATTTAAATACACAGTTAGAAAGGAAAAAAAAAAGCCTGTAGTGTACATAGCAGAACATAAGAGAGGATTCAAAACATGGAACAATAGATTTTCATTTCAAGAAAGCCTACATGATAGATTTTTAATGGACCTGTCTATAACCTCTCTTATAGGGGAGATTGCAGATCTATGTGGCACTTTCATCAAGGCTCATACTCACACTGGGAGCCTGGGTAGTAGAGGCACATACTCTATGAATAGCCTTGAGGGGATCCGGAGGTGTGATTTCTAACATTACTGCTTACAAATTCCCAGTGATGTGCTTCCTATTGATTACCAAATGAGTATCAACTAGCTAGCTAGAACTGATTTTGTTTTTTTTGTTTTTTTTTAACAGGGGAAGAGTTGCTATAAAACATCTCCATTTTCCATGCTTCCCTTCAAACCTCCCCCCAAATCTGAAACACATTCTCCCATAGGTACATAGGGCTCAGGCTTATAAACCACTTGTGCTAAAGGAGTAATTTATAACCTAAGATTGAATGGAAATGCTTTTCTTACTTCTTGGAGTCATGATGAAATTCCACTGAGTTCAGCTAGGCTTCAGGGATTGAGGCCCTTATGAAACTTGGGAACTACACTACTTTTTTTTTTAAATTAATTCTATTCTATTCTATTTTGTTTGGTTTGGTTTTTGGAGGACAATTGGTGTTAAGTGACTTGCCCAAGGTCACATGGCTAGTTTTTGTGTTGTGTTTAAGGCTGGATTTGAACTCAGGTCCTTCTGACTCCAGGGTTGGTACTCTATTCACTGTGCCACCTAGCCACCTTGCTGTACTTCTTTTTTCCCCAAAGAAGTCACACTCATAAACCTTCCTTTCCTCCTTGTATCTAGTCTGTCCTTCCTCAACTCTTGACTAGATGAATTGACTGATTCTGATCCAGCCTTTTAGAGGACACCTAATGACCTTTCCTAGTCACTCATCTATTCAATGTCATCTTTTATTCCATTTCTTATCTTGAAATTATTGTTGATACAAAGAACAAAAACAACAGCTTCTAAGCAGGGAAAAAAAATGTCTTACAAACGTATGTACTACTCTTATTCAAATGGACATTGATACTGTTGTGATGAATAAATTTCAGATTCCTTTAAAAGCTTTGAAATTATGGACACTGATAGTGATAGTACAAGTTGCTCTTATTTGTCTGTGTATATCCCAGAAATGTTTTAATACCTGAAAAGAGTTATTCTCTCATGGCAGCAATGTGGTCCTGTGCCATTTAACCTTTGTCAGCCTTAGTTTCCTCATTTGTAAAATGAGGATAATAATACCATAGACTTCACAAGGTTGTTGTGGGGATGAAATGTGATTAACATGAATAAAGTGCTTTTCAAACCTCAGAAAGCTATATAAATCCAAAACATAATCACAACTAGAGTTATTATTATTATTATTATTATTTGCTTTTTAGAGGGGGGAAGGCAGGGCAATTGGGGTTAAGTGACTTGCCCAAGGTCACATGGCCAGTTTTTGTGTTAAGTGTCTGAAGCCAGATTTGAACTCAGGTCCTCTTGACTCCAGGACCAGTGCTCTCTTCACTGCACCACCTACCCGCCCTACACTATAGTTATTATTGTTAAAGGTTGAGAGCCACTGGATGAGATATTTATGCCTATGAGCCCACTCTTTCTTTTCTTGTGCTATCTCCTCCTTCCCCCTGACTCATTCTTTCTTCTACTACTCTGCCCTCCCCCACAGGATGGAGATCTATTCCCTCTTCCTCAGTTGGAAAGGTCCTATTATTTACCCAAAGAACAAATGGGAACTTCCATCCTTGCTATGCTGATGAGATGGTAGTTACCAGTTACAATGGTTGTTTGTTCCTAGAATCTGATTCATTTCAGCTGAATGGGGTCATTGGTGCTTTGACACTCTTAGTTGGGAAGCTAAAGACCCTATTGCTTTAGGGGATACTCCATAAGCAGGTGGGGACAGGTATTTATGGTTCTACTATCAAGGATCTCATACCATCCTCTTGTGAGCTCAATACTTATTCACCAAAATGGACCTTGTCCAATGTTGTAGAGATATATCAGCTCCACATAAATGTGATTTGAGTGGTGTTGTAGGACCCTATGCAATACCAAATGTATCTTCTCCAAATACTTGCCACGATGCCTTAAGTTTCTAGCATCTGAGCAACCTAAGACGAAGACATTGTCTTATACCAGTTAAAATACATATATTACATGGAAGGGGTAACAAGGTCATGTATTAGCAGCCCTTAATATAGCAAGGTGAATCGGTGTGGCATATTATATGTTAGTCTTGGAGTCAGGAAAACTAAATTCAAATTCTGCCACTGCCATATACGATCTCTGTGAACGCAGACAAGTCACTTAAACTCTGAGATCCTGGGCAGTACTCTAGGTTTTTAAGTTACAGATGAATTGTTAATCCCCATCACCCGAAGGACATTCCATTCAGGAAGTACGCTACATTGATGAAATCATAGGACTGGGCCTCATTTTCTATCCCAATGTTCCCCACTCTTTTTTCTTTTTCTTTTCTTTTTGAGGGGAGAAGTCAAGGCAATTTGGGTTAAGTGACTCACCCAAGGTCACACAACTAGTGAGTGTCAAATGTCTGAGGCCTGATTTGGACTCAGGTCCTCTTGACTCCAGGGTTGGTGCTCTATTTGCTGGCTCACCTAGCTGCCCCCCTATTCCCCACTCTTAAATACATTGACAGGGAGCTACAGTTATTACAGTCTAAAGGTTAGAAGGGACCTTAGGGGCCATCTAATCCAACCCATTATCCAATAAAATCTCCCATATGTAACATACCTTGAGCAAGTCCCTTAACATTTCTAGGTCTGCTTGTTCAGCTGTAAAATTAGGAGGGTTGGGTTAGACAACCTCTATGTCCAGTACATGTCTTAATCAATGATTCTATGAACATATTAAACAAGCAATCATCCAGTTAACTGAACAGTTACCTGTCTGACAGCAGCACACTGTGGGAATGAGATTTTGCCCACATAATTTTTCTTTATAAAGGGTAATGAGAGTACTGAAGCACCCAGCCCTTTGGAAAAGGGCAAGCCTTGAGTGCTGCATGTTGAATAATAGTGGGTAATCCAGGAGGCAGCATGAATTTAACGGGCATCTGAAAAGGAGAGGGAAACAGTGATAAAGTCAAGGAAAAAAGGATCCAATGATTCACTCTATCTGCTTGATAATTTATCCCAGGGCCAATACTGGGTAAGACATAGTTTGAAAGAATAAAAGAGTCAAGTCAGGGAGAGTGGGAAAACCTTTTATACAAAGAAAAATGTGGGTAGGTCACATATGCCTTAAGAATTAAAATTTAATAAGTATATATAAGAAAGTCTCCTAGTGAGAATGAACTCATCTTCTAGGCTCAGCTTTGGAAGGTGCCGCAGTTGTGTTGTAATACTTTGGTGGCCAACCTTGGCACTATTTATCTCCTATTTTATAGGCCCTAGTGCTCATCCCAGCTATGCAATCACTGAAAGTGTTACTTTTTTGCATTTTATTTCTTTGTTTTCACTAAAGGTTGTGGGCTAGTAAATTAGAAGTTTATGTTTGATTAATAATTTAGTTCTTTTCCTGACTCAAAATTTTTCCTTAAATGATTCTATTTCCGATTTTTAATACATAATATTAATAAGAAATTCTTCTTGCAAGATGTATCAAGGCATAGTGAAGAGATGAACTTGAGAACAGAGAAGTCTCACATTAGGGTTCTGCCTCTGACTGACACATGATGATTGGCTATGAACAAGTTACTTACACTTTTGGTGCCTCAGGCCGTTTTAATGAATTACAAATAAGTGACTATTCTGCATAGTTAAAGGGATTTTCCATACCAGGAATGGTCATTTTCTATGAAATTATGGGGCTGTACTCTATCCCTCCAGTTTGTATGTGGGTGTGTATGTATATGTATTTGTGTGGATGTCTGTGTGAGTCTGTATGTCAGAACCTAAGTCTAAGTCTTGCTAAAGCAGGCTTCCCTATCCACTACATCATGGTTCTTCTTGCAAGGAGAATGTTTTATTAATATTATTTAGTGAGAATCAGAAATAGAGTCACTGCAGGAAAATTTTCTAGTCATTCTTAGGGAAAGAACCAAAGCATTAATCAATATTTATATATATATATTTGTGTATATATGTATATATACATACACATATCCATAAATACACACAATATCAATGTAGCACTTTGTATTTTGCTCAAAGATACTGTGATATATTGACTTATAAAGCAGTCTTCACAATATGAAATTGCTTAGTGTAAAAATAAATAAAACATAGAAAGAAGTCACCATAGATATAATATATAGCATCAAATAACTTCACTGAAAAGTAACTTGTTACTATTTTATTTGGTGCTGGGATTTAATAGGATTGAGAGAAAGAAGGCAAGCCAATTTGCACAACTGAATCCCCCAGGTTATTGTGAGGAGACTGAAGGTTGGGATGTGGTTGTGTAGCATTCTCTGAGGATGTTGTTCTAGGCATTTTAAGTGCTCCAGACAAGTTTCTAGTCTGAATTCATATGGGAAAATACTCTGAAGTAGAAATGAGGGAATAAAGAATATTCCTCCATTGCTTTTAGACAGAAGCATAGCTAGAAATTCTTGTACATTAAATTTCATTTAATGGTGTGAGAGGGAGTGATAAGTTGGTCATGACCCAGTCTAAGTCTGATTACTCATGCAGATGTTGAATTGAGGAGGTGGGGTAAGGGGAGAGGCTCACATAGTGACAAAAGTGTGGTTAAATCACATATGTTTTAAAGGTAAAAATTACATGCACATGTGTATATACATATGTGTACTTGTATATAATAAATACATATGTATGTACATATGTGCATGTATGTGTCTCATAATTAGAAGGCACTAATCTGCTGGAAGAGAGACTGTGCCCAGGAGTCTAGCCTGAAGGACTGACAAGTAAAGAGGATGTACTAGCTCCACCCTCCTCAAAATCAGCACCCCAGGATAGAGATCAGGTCACATTTTGTCAGTTGCCAGTCTGCTTATAAATGACACTGAATTTTTCTGTATGAGGAAAGGTCAAGACAAAGGGGATAAATTACAGGAAAAACTGTCTATGACAGAGCACAGTATGTGCTTAGAGACAAATATTGCAAACTACATCTGTGGGGTTAGAATAATAAAAATAGCTCGCATTTGGACAGTGCTTTAAAGTTTGCAAAGCTCCTTTCTGTGGGAGCTTATTTGATCTTCATTACAACCCTCTGAGATATTTATTGTCATTTTAATAGATGGGGAAGCTGAGGCTAAGGGAGATGAAATTATTTGCTCTGGTTCTCTCAGCAAGGAAGTATTTGAAACAGGATTCAAACTCAGGTCTTCCTGACTCCAGGTCCTATACTACCCATTATGCTACATAGCCACTTAGTTTAGTTCAGGACTATCAGTTATAACCCCAAAAAGGTGATCTAGGAGACATTGTAAGGCTTTTCTTTATAGATGCTGCCAGTTTGTAACAAGCAAAAAAGACCAACAAAAATGTTATTCATTAACCTGAAGAGTATTGAAACAAAGCCCCCAAAAGAAAATTACCCTTATTCAGTCTAAGTCCATAATACTATGTCCACTTCTTGTCTTACCACCTAAAAAAAATTCAAATAAAGATTTTAAGGTATTAAATAAGGCCTGTTGATTTTCTAGGCTAGAGTCTTGGCATTTTAGAATTTAAAGTGCCATGAAGGATATTCCAGTTAACCAATTATTTTACAGATAAGGAAATAGAAGCCTAAATTAGTCAGGGGACTCAACTGAGGTCACACAGTTAACCATTAGTTATGAAATATAGCACCACTTCTATAATATTCCTCTTCCCCCACCCCCCTTTTATAGGTTGGTTTGGAAGGGCTAGGTAGGCAAGTACTATCCCAAGTTCACAGTTATTCAATGGGTCTGCACCCCGAAAATTATTATCCATGGGTCCTGGACCGTGGGCAAGTCATTTAAAATCTCTGTGCCCCAATTTTCTCCTAGGTAAAAGGAAGTAGTTATTCTTGATCATCCATAAGGGCCCCTCCAGCTTTAAATCTATTGTTCTTTTTCATCCTGTGATTATCTAGCTTTTTTTGCTGCAGTTTAATTCATCCAAGTAGACTTGTGGACATATGCAGTGTGTCTCCTGCTATGCTCACTGGGAGTGTTCTTTTCTGCAGGAAATCTAAGACAAAGAGAATGTCTTGGTGCCCTACTCCAATTTCCAAATAAGTTAGGTTTACTTTGGGGTTTGCAGAAAATAATTAAAGAGAACTGATCAGATTTTCCTGTCCACATTACTTCCTACATTTAGTAGCAATTGCAAAGTGAGTGATTTTTATCATAAATTAACTGCGATAGCCAAAGGAAAAAACGAATAAACCATATGCATGAAACTTACAAAGTTCTTTGTAGCATTCTTTTAGCATTATCTCTTCTGAGATGTCTGCTACTCTTAGAGGTTCTAGAGTCCCCTGTGGTTGGCTCCTCTTAAAACTAAGGCTCACATATCCCAGTCAGTGTACTTTCCCTTAACAGTCATTCAGGAGACATGAAGAACTCAAAGAAAAGGCATTAACTGAGATGACATATTAAGACCATTATCTACAAAACACTGCCCCCCCCCATAAACCTTGAACATATTATTCCACAAATATACACAACATCAGTGATAATTGACACATGCACATAGTAAACTCGTAATGAGGAATACTTGTAGGAAACATATGTAGCTGAGGAAACCCATGCCACCAATGCTACAGGGATATAATATCCTATTTCTTCTTGTGGAGTGATCATGTTACTACAACCTCCCCTTACCTAACCCTGCCTTAGGTACAGGATCCTCCAGCCTGGGTCTCTGAACCTGCTCCTTTCCAAAACTCAACTCCTGATTACCAGTATTAATTGTCTCTTGAATCCATAGTTGGCTCTCTTCTCAGCTGCCAAGAGGATGCTTTCATCAGAATTGTTTCCATTGACTCTCTTGGATTCCCCAAGTCTACTTCTTAATGCATATTGTATTGAGTATTTCTGCTGGAAGACACAATGACTGATAGGTAGGAGAGAAACATTCTCCCCTTATGGCTTGTGGTAGAGGCACAAGGGGAAAGGTAAATGTCTTTTAAATCTGACTGCTACCTACATAGTTGACTCTATTCTCAACTGCTAGAGGTTATACCTTTTGCATTCTCCTGTCTTTTCTCTCTCTTGGAGTGGGGAAGCTTGCCTTTTTATAGGCCACTGAAGGAAGCGGTAAGTTTTCAACCAGTCTATGTCAAGCTACTTACCTATTTTTAATCTGAAAGAACTTCACACTTTGTAAAGGGGAAGCAGAGTATAGGCACATCTTTTCACTTGAATATGTATTATCTACCCTTGCTGTGATTTCATCAATGTGACTTGGTGAGGGGAGAAATTAATTGTTCTGGGATGTCCTAATGAACTTTCCATATAAGCAAGGATTTATGGCATTATTATTTTTATCATTATTTAAGTGACTATTATGTGCAAGACCCTGCATTCAGTGCTGAAACAAAGAGACAGAAACAAAATTGCGACAGCTAGATTCTACAGTGGATTCTGAGCCAGGACTGGAATCAGAAAGACCTGAGTTCAAATCTGACATCAGACATTTGCTAACTGTGTCACCCTGGGCAAGTCACTTGTTACCTCAGCTCCCCATATGTAAAATGAATTGGTGAATGAAACAGCAACCACATTAGTATCTTTATCCCAGAAATCCCCAAATAGGGTCACAAAGAGTAGGACATGAATGAAATGATGAATTGCCAACTGGGGAGAATACCATGTATACAAAATACTTACAAATTATTGGTTGGGATAGCACTAAAGCTGAGAGGAAAGGTCTTTTGAAGGAGATGGAATTTGAGGTCAGTCTGAGAGAAACTATAAATTCCATGGGGAACAGGTGAGGAGGGAGTGCTTCCTAGTCAGAGGGAAACAGGGTAGTGGCTCTGTGACAATTCAACCTAGGCTCTCTGACTTCTACTATATTACTCTGGTAAGGTAATGGAAGAGTTTTGGAGGAAAATATATTAAATAATTAATAGGAGTAATTCAATTACAGATATGTGATATAAAGTTTATTTAATATAAGTTTAATAAATTATAGAAGATTATGGATGTGAATAGTGACACTCACTATTGAGTGTCACTGGTACAGAAATATAGTACAGAAATATTCTGTACCATACAAAATAGTGTGATGTTGAATAAGTAGGTAATTGCTCGGGTATAATTAGAAGAACAGGGAGGAGGATTGTCAGAGAAGAAGGATCAGAAGCAGGTGGGGTCTGAATGAGAAGACTTACTAGAATTGGTGCATTCTGAACTTGGTTTTGATAGATAAAAGGGCACTGAACTGAGACTCTGAGACTCTAAGCTGTCCTTTTCCTTTTATAAAAGTAGCCAAATCTGTTGTTTAAATAATAGTTCCTTTAACAGCTTGTTGAATTTATTTTTCCAAGTTTGGATTACTATAGATTTCTATTTTGTGTTGTAAGACAGATAGCGCTATAGCACATAGGAGGGCTGCTAGCACAGATTGACTCTTGATCTGGTCAGAAAGGAAAGACACTAAGCTTCAGAGGGGTTAATCATCTTATTTTATTTTAGTCTAGTCTTCTCACAACGGTTGTTGATAAGGGGACCACCAACTCCCACAGCATTCCCTAATCACTCTTCTCGCTGACACTGGCAAAAAGGGGGGCAACTACCCCTATGTTTTGTTGGGGTCAATTGAGACAGGCAAAGCTTGTGCATTCAACCCTAAGAGTTCCCCCAATCCCCAGTGGGGGCTGGTTGAAACACAGATTCCCCGAAGCCTTGATGGGGGCCAGTCAAGGCACACACAGCATTCCAGCTTGTGCATTCAACCCTAAGGGTTCCCTGCTCACTGACCAGTACCCACCTGCTTTATAGGGCAACAGACAAAGAAGGCATATTGGCAGCAACAGCCTCACAAGTTTATATCACCTCATGCTATATCTCATTGCACATTTGCAGTAGATATTTACAATCCAAACACCAATGTTTTAATTTTTATCTTCATATAACACTGAGCAAGTGTGGTAGAGATATTTGAACCATCATGATGAACCATCATCATGAGAACCCATATCTAATACCTGGGAACAAGAAATTGTTATGGCTATGGATCCTGGGAAATAGAACACTAAGAAATAACAACAAAAATCCACTTCACACACACTAAAATCCACCTTCATGTGCCTAGTTAATTTGGGTTTTATATATTTTTCTTGATAATTCTCTATTGCTTTTGAAATCTCAGGTTTTGACATATAACTGTGTAAACTAGATTCTGATCAGGATTTTTATTTTTTTCTATGTGGTGATTTAACACTTTTCACTTTTATTTTATTAATTTGATTTCCTTCCCTTCTTTTTAATTAGGCAAGTTATGTAACATTCTAAAAACCTTTTCAAAAATAGGTTTTAGTTTTATCTGTTATCAATTCTTTTTGGTTTCCAATTTACATATTTCTCTTATAATTTTCAAAATTTCCTCTTTTGTTCCTACTTTGGGTTTACCTATTTCTTGGTTTTTAAATTTTAACAAAGTGCATATTCAATTCATTAATCCTTTCTTTTTCATTTTGTTCATGAATATTTTAGTAACTCATATATATACAGATATGAAATATATATTATTTTCAAAAAGTGACAACCCAGTTTAAGCTCAGATTCTATCCTTTATTCTTCTCTTTGGCATCTGATCTCTTTCACAAATTAAATAAAGGGATAAAGGCACTTACCCATTTAAGATTACTGGACAAAATACTTTCTGGATCTTAAATATTTACATTTTATATTGTTTTTTCAGGAAAAATTTTGGAGTTATGTGCACAGATGCTGAAAAAATAAGTAAAACAAGCCATTTTATTCAGTTCTAGTTGGTATTAAAACAGGTATTGGCAAACAAACAAAAAGTGATAACCTTTATGCAACAATTCTTTTCAGGGGTTGCTGTGAGTAACATGAGCTATTGACCTTGTTTCAACCAAGAAGCCCTGAAAATATTTTGTTATACTATTGTTGCTGTTATTGTTGCTGTTGTTTTGATGACTATGGGTTTATTAAAGATTTAGTAACTATGTCAAGGCATGTGGATCAAAAGTAATTATGGTGCTATAGTCACATACCTATGTGTACATCAATATTGTAGACCTCACAACTTTTCTTCTGTCCAAAATACACAAGTCATCCATCTTTGTCTGTGATGAAATGACCCTTTCCTTTACATTGGTGAAAATTGTATGTCAAATCTATGTTTGGTTTTATAAAGTTGGAAGGATCCTTTGGGGGTAGTGGAGAGAATGAATCATTGATTTGTAAGCAGGGAAGTGGGTGGCCTTGGCAGCTGGTCTGAGACAGGTGTGAAATGTTTAATTGAACCCAGCTGGTGTCGATCTTTTCCAGCCTTGGAAATAGGTCTAGGTGGGAGGTGGGAGGCATGAACCTAGCTTTGAAGCAGAAAGCAAAATGCATTTAGTTTTAGGCTTAGATGGGGAATGGTCATGTGATCATCCTTTCCCGAGGAAGACTAAGGGAAGGGTTTAAGAAGATATCACAATAATTCCTTTAATATGGTTTTGTGATACAGGGTTGAAACAATATTCTCATTTCAGTTTGGGGAAAAACTCACCTAATCACCCACCCCATATTTGCCATTCTGTAACCGAATCATCACTTTACCTTTCCAGGTTAAAAAGGCAACCTAAGGATATTATTATTATAACTTTATAAACTCTTGATTCATTCCTCCAGGATGCCAGGAGAGTTAGTGAAATCTCTTCCCTCTGCTATTATATTTCTGTTTTATTAAAGAGATGACGAAATCTAAAGTAACTGTGAGATGGGCTATTTAAGCTGGGGTTACACTGGTTAGAGAAAGCTGGCTAGTTCCAGGGAGCTGTGATAGCCTCAAATGACTAAAGAAGGGAACAGTGGAAAGAATTTTGTCTCTATAGTCAAAAGACCTGGATTCAAACTTGCTACCTGTGTGACAATGGAAAAATTGCTAAGCCTCCTTGGGCTTCAGATTTTTCTTCTGTAAACTGAGGACACTGGACTAATGGAGATTGCAAATCCTTTATGCTTTTGTAGACAATCTTCTTGAGTTCCTATGTCCAAAGAAAAATCATTATATAGAGACTAACCTCTTGATGATGGGTCTTTTATTTTGGATACATAGGTTGATTCTCAAATGATAGATGTACTTTTTGTCACCAGGACCATTCTTGAAAATGCTTCAGTTTGGGTATCCTATTAGAGCTATTGCTTTACTGATTTAAAGACCTTATGGCCACCTCCATGTTACGATGAGGCACTTATGTAAAATGAGTGAAGTATCAAAGTTTACACTCATTTAGACATTTCATTCATTCATGGACTTATTTGATATTTGATCAACTGTATACCAATATTATTATATGTTGCCTTACTTTCTAATATAATGTAAGTCCTTTGAGTGCAGGAACTATTATTTTTTTTGTCTTTGCATTTTAAGCACCTAACAGAATGCCTCACATATAATACATGTGCAATGCATATATGCTGAATTTCTTAGCTCAGACTAGAAAGTCCAAGAATAGTAGAGAATTCTGATTGTTTTTACTAACTTCATAGGGCACACAGCAGAACGTCATTCACACACACACACGGCTGATTGATGATGATGGTGATGATTACCCCATTTGGGGACACATGGGAACCACATGGAAATTTCCATCACCTCTAGACCTTCTGTGATTTCTGAGGTTCTGAGGGAAACTCTAAAAACTGTCATGGATTTCCAGAGTATTGATGGAAAATGTTTCTCCCCAGACTGCTGCATGCAATCTTTTTTTTTTTTTTTATTGTATCAATAATAGTGATAATAGCTGTTCACGGATAGCTGTTCTTGTCAATTCACCTCACTTCAGTAAGTATTGCTAATATAACAACCAACTTGAATTATCAATAGAGGGACTGATTCTGATTCATTGACTTAAAAAAGTGAGTTGTTCCTCCCTATGTCTTAAGATATTACATAAATATTTCCCTATTTTTATAAAATATGGACATTTGGCCTTAATTATTAATTGTTCCATATTTGCTGGATAATATGAAGAAAGTGAAAAAAAAGTAAGAACAAATACTCAATCTCAAAAGATGCTTGAATGTGCATTTGCTCATTTTAATTGTCACTGATCATTTGCTTAGAAGCATTTTTTAATGTAAGAAATAACACAAATTAAAAAAAAAAGTTTAGTCATAGCAACTAGAATTCCTAATCCTGGAGTGGAAGTGATCTTAGGTTCTATCTACTAATATATGCCACTGGAACATAAAGTCCAAAAAGGTCCTACCAAACTAGAAAAAACTCCAAATATTTGCCAGGAATGAGTCTGTCTGACATCTGATGACCAACCTGGTGAAATTCAGAAATACTCATCACAAGGTTTTCTCAAAGTGATGAATTTTCAGCCATAACAACTCTCAATAACCATGTACTAAATTTGAAGAGAATTGGTGAGCTGTAAACAGAGGGAACACTTATATGAATGAAATGGGCAGAATCCTTCTATTCCATATTTGGAAGATATCAAAGGCTAGATTTAGAGCTAGGAGAAATCTCAGAGTCCACTATCAAATTAAACTATCAAGAGTCCAACCCCATCATTATATGGATGAGGAAATTCAGTCCTAGGGAGATGAAGTGACTGGCCTAGGGTCACATAGTAAGCACAGAACTGAGATTCAAACTTGGAAACCACAACTTCAAGTTCAGCACTCTTTGCATTGCACCATCAATAATTCTTTCCATTTTTGTTCTGATACTACAGAAGCAAGAAGAAATCTGTTGTTCTTATCACTTCAAATAAAGCATCTGAGTATCATCATCATTTTCATTCTACTTAGTACAAGAGAAATTCTAGCCGTTCGACTCCCATATCAACTTTTAACTTAAAGTTTATAGATGGTCTGAAAAGAATGTGATTCTTTGAATTTTCTGCCCCTACAACTGTCATTGCAGAAATGGATGGAAGCTGTGCTCGACTAAGGTCCATTTTCTGTTTTTCTTTGTTTTGTAGCCCAGCATGGCCAAATAAATTCACCACCAAATGGCTAGCCTATTTTTGACAGAAACTATTCAGTGCTGAGTCCAAGTCAAAGAAGGATTCACTATAGATTGTGAGTTCCTTCCCATGTGCTGATTCAGTGATAGTGCTGGTTGAATTAAGCCCCAAAATGTGCAGAGCCCTATCTCCTGGAAGAGACACATAACAACTCTGAAAGTTTGACCTGACAAAGGAAAGACCACGTGGGTGAAAAATGTCTATTTCTCAAATTATGACATGTGTTTAGAGGCAAAAATCATAGATTTTGTCCATAGACTTGTATATTTGGGACAGACAATAGACAAATTGGATCCAAAGTCTAACAGGTGTAGAAAGACAACAGGCTAAATTGCCTTTAGAAAATTATAAAACTACTTTTCTGAGCCTGGGCTTCTGCTGGAAACAAAAGTCCATCTTTTTAACATAAACATTTTACTGATATCATGTTGCAATGATACTTAGAATAAAATAGTCTCCAAAGGACTGAAAAAGAGTATCACCCAGAAAGCAAAGGAGAGATGAATTTTGGGATTGAGCAAGCTATAACAAACAACCAATAAGGATCTTTGGAGAAGAACAAGAGCAAAAAGATATTAAGAAGGAAATGAATCAAAGGAAGAAAGATGGCATGGATAAGCATGAGCTAGGCCAAATGGACAGCGGGAGCTGCTCCAATGACATGTTTGAAATATCTGAGAGAAGCAAAGGCTCCAATGATTTAGCTGACCACCATGGGGTAAACTGACTGGAGGATATGGACAAGTCACACTGAATGGGAAAGCATAGATGAGTTTTGACGAGCATACGTGAGGGAAGATAGTATTCATTTGAATAATAAGACCCTTATAATTTATGAAATTCATTTGAATGACTGCATTTCTTCTTTTAGGATAAAGGATACTATAAGGGTAGATGTGGACTGAACTTGTGATTTGAAACTATCAAGTGAAGAAACTCCGATCTATTAATTCAAAGTTGGCTTCTTTTCTGCAGCTTACCATCATTTTATATATATATATATATATATATTATATATATATATATATATTTCACTTTATTAATTACATGTAGAAACAACTTTAATATTCATTTTTTATAAATTTTCAAGTTCCAATTTTCCTCTGCCTCCCTTTTCCCCTCCACAAGACAATAAACAATTTGATGTGTTATATATGTGCAATCATGTAAAACCTACTTCCATGTTTGCCATGTTGCGAAAGAAGAGACTGCAGTTCTTGGGGGTGGAGTCAAGATGGCAGAGTAGAAATGGCACTTCCACGGAGCTCCATCCCACACCACTTCAAAATTATGTAAAAGGGGGACTCTGAATGACCTCTGGAGCTCCAGAACCCACAAAATGACACAGAGAAGCTAACCTCCCACTGAAGACAGCCCAGCAGTGTGGCAGGGAGCAGGGAGTGCAGCACACTGTGAGCTGCCAGCACAGTGCTCTGGGAGCTGAGCCCAGGCCTGAGTGAGTGGTGGTTTTAGCCCAAGGGCTATCAGACCAGCAGCCAGCTGGAGGGACCCTAGAACTCCAGGAGCTGTAGAGTTCCCAGAATCATCAACACATAGATGCCTAGGGCAAAGTGAGAGGTTAGTGACATATGGACTTTGGAACTTGTTGGGAGAATGCATCAGCTTCTTCCCCTAGGAGCGAGAAGCTGCTGAGGAGCAGGCACATCTCGTGCCGAGTTGCAGCTTCAGCTCTTGGCCTGCAAACTGTAGCAGGATCTGGTGATCAGTCTCGGGGGTAAGTGCTCTTGCTTTACCCTTCTTGGATCTGGATTGTGGTCTGGGGTAGAGGTCTTGGGGTGTGTGACCAGCTTGCCAGAGTGTGTGGAGACTTCACAGAGGCCAGCCAACTAATACCTCCGGAAGTTGAGGAAACCCCAACATTTGGGATGGAAGTTTCCCTGGCTGGTGACAAAATCTTACTGTGGCAACAAGTCCAAAAGTCAAGTAATTGAATGGCAACATGCCTAGGCAAAGGAAACAAAATAAACAGAAAAATGCAACATTAGACTCCTATTTTGGGGGCAAAGAGGATCAAAGCATGGAACAGGAGGAGGACTGTGAGGTCAGAAATCCTGCACCAAAAGCTCCAAATGAAAATACAAGCTGGCTATAGGCCATAGAGGACCTTAAGAAGCAGATAAAAGAGAAGTGGGGGAAAATTGGGAAGAGAAATGAGAAAGATACAAGAAAAGTATGAAATGAGAGTCAAGAGCCTGACTGAGGAAAATGACACCTTAAAAAATAGACTAACTCAAATGGCAAAACAGGCTCAAAAAGTCAATGAGGAGAAGAATGCCTTAAAAAGCAGAATTTACCAGATGGAAAAAGAATCTCAAAAGGTCACTGAGGAGATTCATTCCTTCAGAATTAGACTGGAGCAAATGGAAGCTAGTGACTTCATGAGAAATCAAGATGCTATTAAGCAGATCCAAAAAAATGAAAAAATAGAAGGCAAAGTGAAATATCTCATGGGAAAAACCACCGACCTGGAAAATAGATCCAGGAGAGACAATCTAAAAATTATTGAGGTACCTGAAAGCCATGATCAAAGAAAGAATCTAGCAATCATCCTTTAAGAAATTCTCAAGGAAAACTGCCCTGATGTTTTAGAACCAGAGGGCAAAATAGAGGTTGAAAGAATCCACAGATCACCTCCTTAAAAAGATCCCAAAAAGAATACTCCTAGGAATATTGTAGCCAGGTTCCATAATTTCCAGATAAAGGAGAGAATATTACAAGCATCCAGGAAGAAACAATTTCAATATTGTGGAAACACAATCAGGATAACACAGGACCTGGCAGCTTCTACAATGAGGTCCTGAAGGGCATGGGATATGATATTCTGCATATCAAAGGACCTGGGATTAAAACCAAGAATCACCTACCCAGCAAGACTGAGTATCATGTTTCAGGGGAAAATTTGGTCATTCAGTGGAATAGTGGACTTTCAAGCATTCTTGAGGAAAAAACCAGAGTTGAATAGAAAATTTGAAACTCAGATATAGGAACAAGAGATGCTTGAGTAGGTAAACAGGGAAAAGAAATCACTATGCAGTTATCAAAGTTGAACTTTTTACATTCCTACAGGGAAAACCAATAACTGTAACTGATGAAACTTTTCTCAGTATGAAAATAGTTGAAGAAGGGTATACGGGCATATAAATAAATATGTGAATGTGTGTATATATGTTTTCAGGTATACATAGATAGAGGAAACAGGTCAAATTTAATAGGAAGGGATGATGCTTAAAAGGTGAGGGTAAGAGGTGAGAGAGTAATGTGGTGAGGGGGAATGGGCAGAGACAATGAGGTGAACTGTCTGGTGTAGAGGAGACAGGGGAAGGTGGTTGCAGGGGAGGGGAAGAAAAGGAAGGCAAAAAGGCAAAACCTTATTCTCATTGAATTTGGACCAGGGAGAGAATGGCATGCATACTAAATAGGGCGTCCCACCCTACAGGAGTGTGGGGGGAGGGATGTTGGAAGCACCCACTTTTGAAAAGGGACAGGATCAAGGTGGGGAGTGCATTAGGTGGAAGGTGGCATGGGAGGGAGGGAGATATAGTCAGTCTTTTATAATATATCTACTATGGTAATGTTTTGCATAGCTATAAATTTGCAGCATATACTGAGCTGCTTATCTTCCTTTTAAAATCATTTTTTAAAATATATGTATATATAAATACTATGATTAATACTATTTTGCATATAATTGAGAGATAAGTAAGATGTGCAGGCAATGGGGCTTGGGGATTCACCTCGCCCTCTTGGAAAAGTCGAAGGGGGTATGGGAAAAGAGATGGGAGAGAGTAGATTGGATGAGGGGATATCCTGTATGACTCTTATTCTGGGGTGATGTGTAGGGGGAAAATGGGGAAAAAATTGTAACTCAAAATCTGATGGTAATGAATGATGTAAACCAGAAGTTAATAAAGCATTTGACAAGGAAAAGAAAGGAAGGAAGAAAGAAGAGACTGCAAAAAAATGTAGTTTGCAAAAGGGAAAAAAAAATCCATGAAAACAAATAAAGTGAAAAGAGTATGCTATTATTTACATTCAGACTCCATCAGTTCTTTCTCTGGATATGCATAGAATTTTCCATCATGAATCTTTTAGAATCATATTGGATCATTCTCTTCCTAAGAAGAGCTGAATCAATCATAGTTTATCATCACACAATGTTCTCCTCATTCTACTTACTTCGCTTTGCATCAATTCATGTAAATCTTTCCAGGTTTTTCTGAAAGCTGCCTTTGTAACTTATAATTGTAGAGAGTTGTATAGGCTAGTGACAAGTTAAATAACTTGTCAGAGGTCACACAGCCCTTGAGGGTTAATGGTAGGACTTGTACCTAGATCTTTCTGACTCCATTACTTTCCATCTACTAAGCCATTCTGCCTTTCATGGAAATTGACTTTTTTTCCAAATAGGACCTCAGGTCTTGCTTTAGAGACATAAAATTAGTGTTATTAAGTAAGAACATGCGAGAGTGGGAATGACTTTTGCCCTGTTCTCTCCCTCTCTCAATTGCCAAGGAAGAATTGGTTCTAAGAAGCACAAACCAAGATGTAGCTAAATATAAGAAATTATGGTTGCATTTTGCATTTGGTAATGGGAGGATTTTAAATTGGTTTATTCTTCTGGAAAAAAAAGACCAATACAAAATTACATTGTGTGTGAGCATGTTACTTTGGGAAGGATAGGTACCCATCAGGTAATCAGAAACTACCCAGAGACCTAGCCCAGCTCATTTAGTGTCAGCTCTGGCAAGCCTTATATAATCATGTTAACAGTTTTCCCAGTTGTGCCTTAGCTAGATTCATTCCTTTCAATTGTGGGAAATAAATATGGTATTACACAACTCCAACAAGAAAAAGACAAGTCTCAGACAAGCCCTGGCTGGATTGAAGAGGGAGGAAGAAACTCTGAATTGCTCTAATTGCATTGATTTACAGAGATTTTCCTTGCCCTGTTTTAAATTTATATAAAATACACTGGCAATGCTTTTGGTTATATGGAAACTAATGAGACTTTGACTGGGCTGCCAAGTTCTGTCTCCTGAGAAAATTACTATCAGCTTTTGACCAGCAATTCCATTTTGGATAAAAGTGAGCTGTATAGTTGACTATAGAGATATTAGAAAGTCATGTTTATTCAATGACAATAAAATTAATAAATATTTGTTAAGTAACTATTATGTGCATGGCATTGTGCTAAGCAATGGAATTACAAAAAATAAAACTAACCCCCCTCTCCCTATCTTCAGTTCAAGTCAATAAATGTCATCTATATTTATTTAGTGCATTTAAAATGTGCTGGCTACCTTCTGGGAATCATGGCCTGCAAAAATACATTCCACAACAAAAGGAAACTGAGACAAAGCTCTGAGCATGATCAATTTATTAGGGAGACCCGCAGTCACTAAGCAATTGGATCCAAGGCCTTATTTGCCGCCAAAAATGCCTTTGGTCATCAATCAGTCCCTTTTATTGACCTTAGGAGGTTACTAATAAGGTATTACTATTCATAATTGGCCATCTTCAAAAGTGAGCAACTCCTATGATTGACTAAGGGAGACATCCATCAATCACTTATACTTTGTCAGCAGTATTCAGGAGTTCTCCACAGGCCCTAGTACCTTTCTACGGCTATCCACAGGTTGTAAGAACATTCATGGTGGGGCTTTTCAAACATAGTTAGCTTATAAGAGTGCAGGGGTAAAAGGAGGCATAGTGCTAATACAGCAATTTCCCAATACAAGTTAATAGAAGTCCTTACAACAAGCCTAACTAATAAAGTATAGATCAATCCTATGAATCAAGTAGAAGTAATATCAGTGCAGGGTGGGTTAATTAGTTGTAACCCACATGACTTTCATTCTTACAGCATTAACTAAATCAAATTTAATTCTATTCTACTTAACTTACTAATACAGTCACTGATACCCAGTAAATCACAAAGAACTAAGTAAATACTGATTAAATTGAGTCGGTATCAAAATTATTTTCACAGAATAGACAGATAAGGTATGGCAATCTCTGCGTACAAGAAGCTCACAATCTAATGGGGAAATTATGAAAATGCAGTGGGAACTACATGGGGCAGCTAGATGATGCACTGCATAGGAAGCTGGGCCTGGAGACAAGAAGACTGATCTTCCTGAGTTTAAATCTGGCCTCCAACACTTACTAGTTGTGTGACCCTTGGCAAGTCACATAATCCTGTTTGCCTTAGTTTCCTCATCTGTAGAATGAGCTGGGGAAGGAAATGGCAATCCATTCTGGTATCTTTGCCAAGAACATCCCAAATGGGGTCACAAATAGTCAGACTGAAAAAAAGCAAGAGCTATAATACAATTTAGAATGGGTCAAGATGGTTTAAGGGTATGGCAGAAGTATATAAAAGAGAGTCAAAGAAGGAGTCACTTATGTGTGCAGGGCTGAGGGTAGTGAGGATCAGGGAAACCTGCAATCTAGTAGATTGCTAACTCACTAGTTATTAATTATTTAACATTTCTGAGGGCTTTCAATAACCAATAGTATATTTCCTGTTCCATTTTAATGCAAAGGGAAAGGAGCAGTCTATAAACTCAGGATAATATTATTATTGTTATTATTGTTATTGTTTAATTTGTGGGATAATATATCCTTTGACTATAAACTTTAATTAAAGTCTATTAACTTTAATTTATTCAAATAGTTCTTATGCTATTAAGTTCAATGGGTGTATTTTATATATAAGTCCTAGCTGTTTTTACTCCCCTAGATCTAACATAGCACTAATTGCTATCTACTTATTCTTAAGGCAATCATAAAATAAAATCAACTATCTTTATTGCATTAATGACTAGAAAATAAACCTTAGAGTGAGCTATAAATTAACCAGGATCAGAGGTGCAATAAAAGGGAACATATGTAAGCCATCTTCAGACGTTTTGACTTCAATATATAGCAACATGAAAAGAAGAAGAGTTTTAAGTCTTTCTCCCCTGCCTTATAATTATATAGAAATGATCCTGAATTCTCAAAGGTCATACTTGATAAGCACCAATTCTTAGAGGTTTTCCTTTTTTTTTAATTGGAAAAGATTTTAGTATAGTCCAGTGAAGGACTGTATGTCTGTTGTGTGCAGACCAACGTTGCAAAGTTCAGAAGGCTTATTGTATAGATATAACAACCAGTTGATTAATTTTTCTGGCCACATTAACTCACCAAGACTGTTGACCTAAGTCAGGGAGGGGCTGTGATCTACATCACTAGAGGAGATGGTCGTGTGAATGAAATTGTGGGTCTTTCCAAGTGTTGAAGAAGAGGACTTTTTTTTATTCCTATACTATGTATATTTTATTTTCCCTAGTAAAATTTCCAAAGTGAGATTTATTACTCTTCTTATAACATCCAGCAAGGAGTGGGGGAGGTATTTCTTTTTCCTCCAGATAGCAGCAATACGTCTTGCTTGAGCACGTGGTAATGGTGACCAACCTATGCTTACCTACTTGGGTCAGAGATTGGACCTTGAATCTTTGGCTGCTTTCTGTCATTGTATTACCTTCCTTGAGAATGGTTGATTGATCAGGGATCCTGAGAAATGGATGCTTTCAGTCCTGGCAGTTATCAAGATTCAAGATTTGCGTATGAGTTGAGGGGAGGGAAGAGGACTTGGAGGAGATGACCCCCATCAATGTGTAGATGATAGGCTAAAGAAAGCTCAAATCAGGCTCAGGTTGGCCTTTTTAGTAGTCCCATGAAGTTATCTTTACCTTCCTGGGGAATATAATGGACTATTTTAATGTTTATGTATTCTGTACTTGTTTTAATGTGTTTGTGAGACTTTATGTTGTAAATATTTTCTATGATGGAAGAAAGTAAACAAGTATCTACACCTGATGCCCAGATTATACATTGTGTACCATTTTTCTATTCCATTTTCTTGCAAGGATCTTATTACTCACATTTTGGGGAGACTCATGAGACATACCTAAACTTTGTTTCAGAGCTTCCCCCAGAATTCCATTAGGGTAAGAGCCAGAGATGGAGAGAAGCCCGACTCTCCCACTCCTTTACCCACTGTGAATCTTGGTCTGTGTGAGTCTAGAGTCTGAACCTCTTGTGAGTAGGGGCCCCTATGGACCAAGGGGTATGAATTCTTTTGAGGGGGGTAGGTAGAGAGGGCTAATGCTTCCTACCAGCACATAGTCTGAATGTCCAAGGAATAGAAAGGGCAAAGAAAAAAAAAATGGTAAGTTTTTAGTCTCTAGTACCTAGCACAGTGCCTGGAACAGAGAAGGTTCTATTATGCCTATTGATTGATTAATTGCCTATGCAAGAAACTATTGCTATTGTACCTCATCCTGAAGCAGTTGTTCCTTCTTCCCCAAGAGAAGAGTGGATCCAGAGAGGAAGGCATGCTTCCTGCATCCCTGTAGAGCTGTTTAGTGACCTCTGGGACAAAAGGTATTGCAGTGAACTGTTTCAGATAGTGGCAGCCCCCTGCCATCTCTTCCTTCTCTTTTGAACAGCCCAGTGAGCACAGAACAGAATGGGAAGCCACTTTTGAATTTTTGAAGAGCTATTCCCAAATGTGATGGCTCCCTTTAGAGCACCCCAGGATGGAAACTGCTCTTAAGACTGTTTTGCTGGCCTCCTTTCTGTAGCAGCTCAGCCACACCACACCACCAGCATCTCAACAATGCATAATTGTCTTCTGCCTTCTTGCCCAGCAAAGGACTGGAGAATTAAGAACACAGATTCATATTTATGAAAGCTAAAATATTATTATTTTCCTTTTAACTTCAAAGAGCTAAAGCAGTAAATGCTGGTGAAAATGTTGGGCGGGGTAACAAAGCTCAGACTAATTTTTTAGTTTCCATATGGCATGAGCCAGCAAGTCACAAAATGTAATCAAAAGAGTTATGTTCAGAAATTGATTTGGTGAGAAGACATTGTATATCCATTTTTAGTTGAATATTAAGTGTCTAACTTGGCCTAGACAACAGTTCTTAGAACTCCTATGTCATGATGGAATGATAATTGGATGTTGATGAAAAACATCAATCACCATTGCTTTGTGATTTGAATTATATTTGTTTAAAGTTAAACTTGAAATCATGAAATAAACTGTTTGGCTTGGTGATTAGCAAATGAAGTTTTAAAACTTAAATTGAAGTATGAAAGCCTCATCCTTTCAAATACCAGCCAAGGGATGACTCATTCCTTATATCAATTCAGTTTACTGAAAATTCCACAAAAATTCCAGGCACAAAGAGTTTGTGAAATAAAGAAAAAAAAAGGCCTATTAAATAATAATCTCTTTACTAAACTTTCTGATTACTAGAAACAGCCATTCTCTTCTTGATCTTGCTGGCACAAGTCAATAGATTCTAGCAGTATACTTTAGAAAAGGTCAGAAAAATCACTGTGGGAGACTAAGAGCCTACGTGTCTTATGCTAGATTGAAATGATACAGATAGATTTCCTAGATTTCTAAAGATTTGATTTACAAATAGGTATAGAGAGAATAAATAGTTAATTATACACTACTCCTCCTTCCTCTCAAAGCTGAGTTCCCTTAGCTTGTACTGATTTAGAAATCATGAGGGAAACTGACTTGTTATCTTTTCCCCATTGCCTCCTTCCCTGCCCTTCCTTCGTCAATTACCCTCTGTGTCCCACCTACTTTTCCCATGTCTTTCACCAGTCATAACATAATTTATTCAATTTTCCTTAACCTCTCTTTTCTTTCTCTTTTTTTCTCTTGTCTTTTTCAACTCTTGCCCAATTGCCTCAGAAATACATATTTTCCTTCTCTCTCTTTCTCTCTTACTCTTTCTCTCTCTCTCCCTCTCTCTCTCTTTCATTGAAAATTCTATAGGATAAATAGAATATTTCTTATTCAATACTGTATAAATTGCCAGATAAATAGTAATATATATTGCTGGGCCCAAGGAAATGGGCGGGGGGAAATTGGCTCTTCCTCTCTGCTTTAGACCCATTCACAGACTGACTTAGTTTATTCCTGGGGTGAGGCTGACCTTTAATAGAGGATTTGGGCTCATTTTCTCACACTTCATTTTTTTACACCCCTACCACAGGACTCTGGTGAAAATTCATCAAAACTTTTATTTGTTTCATGTCCACATTTTTCCTCAAAGTGGGGAATAGGAAGATATAGGTATTCATTCCTTTCACATACATGCTAAGCACAAAGATACACAAGAACATACTTACTGGGACTCACAAAACTGACACAATAATTTATTGCTCTTATACCTCCCAGGAGATTAAGGTTTAAAATTATCAAGACATAAAAGCAGTTTGTAAAATTGTGCTAAACTGGAATTTCGGATTTTGCATTTGCTCTGCACTATCCCAACAACTCTATCCAGGTCCATGTCTTCTGGCAAACCAGGCCAGGGACCAAGATCCTTCCATTACCGGTGCTTATCCTTTCTGATGCAGAAACTCCCATTGTGGTCAATTTTCTCTGACTGAGGAATCTAGAATCCCCAATCTCTTGAACTGTTATGATTGCCTCTAATGCTGGAAACACACATTTCAGCATCAACGTTTGGTCATCTACAGTTGGGAAACACAAAAACAAAACCCCACAGGGCAGAAAAGGCAGGTGGGGACCCAAAATCCAGACTCAGCTTGTCTAATGGGGCTCTTGCTTTAAATAGCAAGTGCCCATAGCCCCTATGTTACCAGTTGGGGGAAAGAATATCACTTCTCTCCCACCTTTGACAGGAAATCTAGTAAGTGAGAGCTACCTGTCACATGGTAGGCTTGAAGGAAATTATAAATTTTCTCCTCTTATTAAATTAATACAGTCTCTGCACAACTGCTGTCATTTGGCTAGGGAACAAAACAAAGGATTGCTTCCCCATCCCAAACCATCAAAATCTCCAGTGGTGAGCTAGCCCATGAGGTCAGCTAGAATCAGGCAGTGTATCTTGGCATATGCTCCACAGGGCATAATCCCCATTATATTAGTATTGTAACAGTATAGTATTCTATCATTTTTCATTATAAAAACATAGTTTGTATGTATAGATATAAGATTATATATACACATGTATGTTTAATATAAAATATACTATTATGTATATATGGACATATACACATAATGAGTATATAATCATAGTTTAAGGTTAGTGGAAAATAACGATACAATCTTGACACACACACCTCAATACAAGTTCACAAAATTCACTGAAATTTATCCAAGGAATCCAGGGGGGTGGGGTTCATGGAGCCCAGGTTAGGATCTTCAACTCTATGGAGTTTCATCATATTTAGTAAGGGAGTACTTCAGACAGCAGACACAGATTGTTACCCAAACTTTGCTTGAGGTCTTTGCAGGATGATAAATCCTATTGGAGTGCCTATTCTGCTATGGCCTCCATGCCATGATTATCCATTAAAGGTCTTGAGGTGGATTCATGATAGAAGGAGGTACAGTGTGACCCTGAACTTGAATTTTATTTTCTCACTGAAACAGAAATAGTCATCTAGGACTTTTCCATAACGATAATAATAATAATAATAACTCATATTTAGAAATCTCTTTACATTTTACTTTGCCTGATGACAGCTCCCTGAGGGAGGTAGAAGAACTATTATTATCTATCTTCTATAGCTGAGAAAATTAACAGCAGAGAGTTTAAGCAACTTATTCAAGGTTACATACCTAGAAAATACTGTAGTTGAAACTCCAAACCATGTCTTCTCACTCCATTTCCAGGACTCTCTCCATTACATTACATGGCCTCTCTCCTGTCAAAGGAAGTCTACTTGGGGATCACATGATCAAACTTTAGGTTGAATCAATCAATTACATACAGCTATTAGTCAAGCAAGCTAAAGAACTGATGCAAGTGCCACTCCCCTGCCCCACAATTCTCCAATTGACCAGTTACTTTAATTGACTAAATCGACTATTTTAGAGGCCAGGTAAGATGTAGGCAATCTTTCTCAAAGGTATGATCACACATTACGGATTAATTCACCTTTATCCTTTTTTTTTTTTTTTTTTTTTTTGCTTTTTGAGAACATTGAAAAAAGAAAAATGTCCGTCACTACCTGTATGCTTATAGGTGCTTCCATAATCAATTCAAATGAATTAAAATTTGAAAATCAAATAAAAACACCACTACAGAATGCCAAATCCAAATCAGCAGTTGAATTCAACAAAATAATATTTTTTGTCCTTTCTCCTTTCAGCTACATAATGCCAAATAATCAAGTCGACTGAATTTTTCTTTTTTCATCCATTTTTTCCAACAGTTGTGCAGTCAGAATTATAGGCAGTATGGATCTGATTAAAGAAAAAAGCCTGTGAGAAGAGTGATCTCTTATTTCAGTCTTGTATACCCAGAAAATATTTTGAATGGTCAAACTTCACTTTTTATTTACATATTTATATAATCTCCTTTCATCTAGGAAATTCAAAGAACTTTGTGATATTGCTTTGTGAGTGAGTAAGCTCCACAACTTTATGAAATAGTAAAGAATTACAGATGAATAAACAGAAGAGTGATAATTTGGTGCATGATTTTTCCCCCTCTTATGGTAGCAGTTGATGAAGAAAAGTTATACCCATATGATGTCCTTTTAGAAAACTTCCCTCCTTAGATTAAATTCTTGCTTCTTCATCCATCCATCTGTCCTTCCTTCCATCCATCCATCCATTCAACAAACAGCCACTTATTGAGAAACTACTATATAAAAGGCTGTGAATTCAACATATTTTTAAATTTTTTTTTTGACTCTTGAAAAGTAATTACCACTTTCCCTTAGAAAACACTCCTAATATCCTACCAAGCGTATGATATGGGGTCATATAATTTTTCATCCCTCCTGGATCACTGCCTTGTAATGGTGGAGGGGCTTTCAGAGCTCAGTGAAACTATGAGCTATGTTGTGCAGGGTTAGCCCTGAAGGACAGGTTAGAGTGGAGAATTCTGATAAAAGATGACCCACTAGAGAAGGAAATGTCAAAAACTGTCCAGTATGTTTGCCAAGAAAACTCCATGGACAGTATTGAAATGATAAAAGAGGTGACCCTTGGGTCAGAAGGTGCAAGCATGCTACTGGGGAAGAGTTGAGGACAACTACAAGGACCTCCAGTGCTATGAAGTGGCTAGGCCAAAGCCAAAAGGAAGCTCAGCTGTCGATGTAGCTGGTGAAAAAAGAAAAGTCTGATGCTGTAAAGATAAAGCTTACAGAGGGACCTGGAATGTAAGATCTATAAGCCAAGGCAAGCTAGATGTGGTCACACATGAGACTGAAAGATTAAACATCAACACCTTGGATGTTAGTGAACTTAAAGGGACAGAAATGGGTGAATTTAGTTCAGGTGATCAGTGCATATGATCAGGTGATCACTGTGGGCAAGATTCCCTTAGAAGAAATGCAGTAACCCTCACAACCAATAAAAGAACAAAAAAAGCAGTACCTAAGTGCTTTGTCAACTTAATAAGAAAAGAGGACTCATTGGAAAAGATCCTTATGTTGGGAAAGATTAAAGGCAAAAGGAAAAGGTGATATCAGAGGATGAGATGAATAGATAATGTCATGGAAGCAAGAAACATGAGCTTGGAGAGACATCAAGAGATAGTGGAGGATAGAAGGGTTAGGTGGGATATGGTCCATGGGACCATGAAGAGTTGGACATGACTGAAGAACCAAAATTGTTTTCACAACCCCCCATTCACAGGTTACTTAACCTCTCTATATGTCTTGGTAGGAGGGTGGAGACAATCTTCTCCCTCTTTCCCTACCCTACTGACCAAGTGATTACTTTTATGAATTTTAAAAGGTTGAAAGATCTAGAGTTAAGAAAGGTTCCCAACTTCAGTTCCACAAAATGAATAGACTCTTCCTGAGTTTGTTTGAAGAGATGAATCAGATCTCTTTTGTTAACTGGACTGTACTAACCTCTAACCTGTGAATGGCCTGAGTGGAACAGAGCAGGCTAGAGATAGGATAGTCAGGAATAAAACAAAAGTTTAATTTCAAAATGAGGGAAATGGTTTGCAAGGAAGGAGGGAAATTAGGTACTTGTACTGGGGCACCACCCCCAGTGGGGGGACCTGACGCAGTGTGGGGAGATCTCAATAATTATGCAATGACTACTCAGTGAGCTGTAACCCTGACAATAAAGGGTAACAGCAACAATGAGACAAGTGTGATTGAAAGCAGGGCTTTATGACCAGAACATGGGTACCGCTGCACTGGTCCTTCTTGCAGGGCTGCTGAGCTGTCCTCAGTGGGGGATTAGCTTCTCTGTGTCGTTCTGTGATTGCTGGGGCTCCAGAAGTTGTTCAGAGTCCCCTTTTACATAGTTTGGGGGGAATCTGGGGGCAGAGTGGCTTGGATGAGCTGTTTCTACTCAGCCATCTTGGCTCTGCCCCCTCTGTCTGATAATCTTAAAGGACAGATTTGGGCCCTCATAAATTTTTAAAAGATTCTTATATCAGACACAGATTTAGGTAAGGATAGAAATGGCAAATGGTATATAAACTGAAATTCTCAGAAGTTTCAAGATTGAAGAATCCAATTTACTAAATTATATTAGGTCAGAATTATCTAGGAACCTCTAGATTTGTAATCAGAGAAACAAAACCCTGTTTAGTGCTGTCCTATAAAAGTTTGTTGTCCAAGAAAAGATATCTAGGGACCAGATAACTACATAAGACATTTGGGACTCAAAATATACTGATTAAATGGACATTGAGAATGGGTTACTAGGATACAGGAAGACTTGGTGTTATTTAATATTGTTGATAACTATTGTATTGCTTTAGTCTTTTGTTTCAAGATGTTTTCATTTTCTTTTTACCTTAGTGACATGTAAATCTCCCTTCCCAGAATTAGTCCCTTCTGAACCTCTAAGTAGTTTGATCTGTAACATGACATTTATGTGACCTGACAATATAATTATAATTATGAATTTATGAAAAAAAAATTATTGCATTGTTTAAACCTAGCCCTGCATGGCTGGGAAACTGGACCATCTCTATATGCTTTTAATCAAGGATTTTATGCTGACCAGAAACTCAAAGATTGATGCAAGGAGTTTTCTCACAATTGTCAGTCAATCATTGTGTCTAAGGGCTCCCTACTGTGTCCTTCTGACTACTCCCACACCTGCCAAACTTGTGAGTGAATACTCCTGGATCATCTCAAGAAAACCACTGCTCCTGAGTGGAAAGTGGAATCCGCTAGGAACTTTGAAATTTGCCTAGTACAGACCCAGAAGGAACTGACACCCAGATAATACAGCTGCCCCAAAATTCCAGATGAAGGGCAAATATTCTGTTCTCTTCCCTTTTGTTAAATGTGCCCAACCACCAATGGCCTGATTTAAGTACCCCCCAAGACTGATCGCTGGATCTCTCTACAAATTTGCAGGCTGGGATCTGGAGCTGCCTCTGAAAACTACAAAATGGCGTTTGTCCTCAGCGGCTTCTAGCCCCCAGGGGAGGGAGCCGACGCATTCCCTAATACCAGTCCCAAAGTCCATAGGACACTAACCTCTTACTTTGTCCCAGGCAAGTCTATGTTGATAATTCTGGAGTCGCCACAGCTCCTGGTGTTCTGGGATTCCTCCAGCTGGCTGCTGGCCCTGCCGCCCTGGGGCTAAAACCTCGGCTCATGCGGACCTGGGCTTGTCTCGGCTCGGCTCCTCCGCTCTGCGCGCTGCACACTGCCAGGTCCCAGACCACTGCGCTGGTCCTTCCTGCAGGGCTGCTGGGCTGTCCTCAGTGGGAGTTTAGCTTCTCTGTGTCGTTCTGTGATTGCTGGGGCTCCAGAAGTTGTTCAGAGTCCCCTTTTACATCGTTTGGGGGGAATGTGGTGGCAGAGTGGCTTGGATGAGCTGTTTCTACTCCGCCATCTTGGCTCCGCCCCTTAATGTTTTTTTCTAACTCTGTAAAAATAATATTTTGGTAGTTTGGTTGGTATGGCAGTGAGTAAGGAAATTAGTTTAGGTAAAATTATTTTTATTTTATTAGCTTGGCCTGCCCATGAGCAATCAATATTTCCCCAATTGTTCAGGTATCATTTTCTTTGAAAAGTGTTTTGTAATTGTGTTCTTATAGTTCGCGGGTTTGTCTTGGCAGGCAGACTCACAAATATTTTATATTATTTATAGTTTTTTAATGGAATTTCCTTTTCTATCTCTTGCTGCTGGGCTTTGTTGATAAAACATCTAGCAACATTTGTTTCATGATGGTCTTTCAGATTTCACAATTCAAGAGAATTTAGAAAAACACTAACAACACAAATGATATCATGTATATAAAACAGAACTTCAGATGATTTCAATTATATTTCCAAATTGTTGCATATAAAAATTATTGATCTTATTACCTTTGGAATTTTAAACCATTTTAGAGTTATCAGGTATAGAACAATTATATTCAATTAAAGAAATAATAATAATAATGTAGTGCTTAATGTATGCCAGTCAATGTGTTAAGCATTTCACAATCATTATATAATTTTGATCTTTACAACAACCCTGGGAGGTGGTTACACTTATTAATTTTCTCTTTACAGATCAGGAAATGGGGAAAACAGAGATAAGAGAAGTTGCCTAAGGTTACACAGCTAATAAACTTCTGCAACCAGAATGTAATTTAAGTTTTCCTGTATTTTTCCAGCATTTTTTCAACACCTGTATTTGGAAATATTATCTGAGATTAGAGGGTTAACAGAATGAGGGGAAAGGGGTCTTTGAACTGGGGTGGTCACAGGACCACCTGTTTACCTATTTTTTTCTTTCTTCACTCTAGGGTTACTTCCAAAGTAACTGCCTTCCATCATTTCCTTTGAACAATGAAGCTATCAATCTTGAAGGAAAATGCCATTTACTTTTAACTTTTATAAAATTTAATCCATATTTTTCTTAAAACAAATTCTAAAGAGTGGCACCCCAAAATTTCCTATGATATTTCAGAAGGGAGTAAATTCCTGGAATTACCCCAGAGTCTCAAGAGTTCTCTTTTGCAACTGTAAAATGATTACTCTCCCAACTCCTTAACCTACCAAGATCTTTTTTAGCAGTTCTAAAAACTTTGATTATCTGACTTTATTTCTGTATTTCCAGCATACACAAAATGGAAATGACAGAGAAAAAGTGTCTTACAGTGGCGGCTAGGTGGCACAGTGAATAGAGCGTTGGCCCTGGAGTCAGAAGGACCTGAGTTCGGATTCGGCCTCAGACACTTAATGCACACACAAATAAAAACCTAGCTGTGTGGCCTTGGGCAAGTTACTTAACCCCAATTGCCCTCCAAAAAACAAAAAACAAAAGTGTCTTACAGATTTTTTCCTTTTTCTCTTTTCTTTATAACCGATCTCCCATGGACAGCCTAAAGTGTGAGTTAGTCCTGCTAATGGGGACAATTTTTTCAAATATGAATATTCATTATTTTTCCCCCAATGTTCAAAACTCTGTCTATAGTGCTTAGAAGTCTTTCTGACTGGTTGCATTTTAAGTCTTTCAAGGTAACAGAATCTATAAACAACACAAACATGACACAGACATTTTACATTTTACAAAAACATACAAACAAAATGACAAGACTGATGCAAACAGATCCAAAAAATTCTAACAAAACAGGCAATTACAATTCAAATTTTAACTGGTTTGGTAGAGGCACACAGTTACCAAGGTTTGCAATGTAAAAGCAGCAGAGGTACACAGAGAGGCTAATTAACAGAGGTATGCAATTTATGAAAGGATATCCTTACCAGAGTGATACAAGATAAATCAGATCACTAAAGGACCCTGGAGTTTGCCTCATAAAAAATGGTGAGCTCGACTACGGTGAGAGCTTGGGCACCGGGGCAGGAAGAAGAGTGGGGGACTTACAAGACAAGCAGTTTGTGACTCTGAAGAAATAAATCTCTGGTGGTGCCTAGTTCATTCCCACTGGTACCAGAGTTGAATGGACTCATTCCAATTCCTATCCCATTTCTAAAACCAATTAATGTCACCTGGACCAAACCGGCCTTTAACTTGTGGATGGCCAGAGCTGAACAAAGCCGACTAGAAATAGGAATGAAACAGAAGTTTAATTTCAAAGTGAGAGAAATGGCTTGCAAGCAAGGAGTCAGATTGGATATATATGCCAGGGCCTTGCCCCTGGTGGTGGGGCAAGGTGATGTGGGGAGATCTCAATGGTTATACCAATGGTTATTTAGTGAGCTGTAGTCTTGATAAAGATGGGTAACAGCAACAGTGACACAAGTTTGATTCATAGCAGGGCTTGATTACTGGAACATGGGTACTTGTCCAAGCTTGTCCAGTTCTTGCCCCAGCTCAGGGAACACCTGTTGCTGGTCAAAGTAATACACTAATTATGTGATTTTTGCTAGAGGGTAAGATCATCCAGAAGGTGAGCACAAAGGATTGTTGTTATGCCAAGCTCAGGGCATAGTTTACTTTCTGGGCTTTAGCTCTGGAAAGCAGGGTATCTTCTAATATCTTGACACATTCAATATCAAGGTTACAAAGGGGGGAAAGGAAATCATTGCCTCTCACTGTGATTCTTCCTCAACTTTGCTTGGACAGTGATCACTTCCTGAATTGGTAAAATTTGGTGTTTTCTTAGCCCATGTTACCCCTGGGCCTGGGCCTCACAAAGTTTCATACTACAAGCTCCATGCCCATGCTATGTCTCAGATGTGTTTTCCCAAGATCATAACCTGGGTCTCTTCTGGCATGTTACCCAGTATCCAGGGTTCTGTGGCCCCATAGGGATTTGAAAGTTGTCTTTTTTGTTCTGAAGAGTCCAAGAGGAGATTTCAAAGCACTATGTTTTGACTTAAAATTTCCACCAAAACTTTTTAAACTTTCATGCATAATGTGCCAAATTGTTTATTTATGAGCCAGTATAGTAGGGATTGGTGTGGAGCATGTGTGTATCTGGGCCTTCAGGTGCCATCCCATGGAGCTGAACTCCTCTCAAAATTTCTGTGGAAATGTGTGTTTTTTTCTGAGAGACTTTCGAGAAGATATAGTGACGGTTCCTACAATGGCTGCATTGAAAGAGGATAGGAAACTGAACAGGTAAAGTAGACCTTGAGAGGAGTGACTCGACTTTTTTTTTGCTTTTTTATTTTTTTGGAGTCAACTTTCTGATACTTTCTCTCTTTCCATCTGTCCAGAGTGTGGGGACTCCTGGGGGTTCTCTTTTGAATTTTCTGTGGGACACTCACCAGTGATAATTGCATTCAAGTATGGCAACAAGCACATATGCTGCCTAGGTAAGCCTGAGTTTAGGCTTTGGGCTCCTATTATCTCCACTCCTGATCTAGTGGGGATAAAATAATAATTAAAAAACCTAACAAAATGAGGATGTTGTGTTAAATATTTAACAATTATATTTAAATTAGTATTTGGAATGATACTTTTATGATGTTAATCTGATCTACAATATTCCTCCAGTTATTTAGGTCATTATTTTACTCTATCATTTTTAAGTTTTCCTCATAGAGGTCATGTGTATTTTTAGTTATAGTAATTCTCTCTACAATGATATAGTAGCTGCTCACAAGTCTTGTGTAATCCTTACTATGGTTCATTGATCCTTGGACTCTTTTTATTTCTCCCCCTGGATGCTTGCAGTATTTTTTTCATTTGTTTTGAAAGCTCCGTATTTTTGACTATGGTATTCCTGGATGTGTTCAGTTGGTGGTTTCTTTCAGACTGTGATAGACATATTCTTTGTACTGTTCACCTTGCCCTCTAATTTGAATAGATCTGAGCTTCTTTTATGATTTCTTGAATTACGGTATCCATTTTTTGTTGTTGTTCATGATTTTCAGGAACTTCAAGGATTGTTTAAAAATCTCCCCTCTATCTGTTTTCTAGCCTACTTAATTTTTATTGAACATTATATACATTCTTTCCCCCAATATTCTCTTTTTGTTCTAACATTTATTATTTTCTCATGGAGTTCTACAGTTTTGATTGAATTCTTGAGTTCTGTTTTTCACCACTTGGGTAAAATTTTCCACCTTTTGTTGCAAGTTATTTACTCTTTTAATTTTCTCCTTAAAAGCTTTAATTTCACCTCAGATTTCTTTTTTTAACTCTTGCTCTATTCTTCTAATGACTCCTAAAACCTTTGTGGCCAAGACATTTTTGTCTCTAGACTTCTATATGTACATGTTGTGATGTTCTTTTTTCCTTCTGGGTTTCTCTTAATATAATACACCTATAGTCTGTATTTATTCTATTGCATAGAATGTTTGGTGTATTTACTTATATCTCTAACATCAGTTTAGAGACTGAGATTTAGTATTATATACTGGTTCTGCTTCCTTCCAAATATTGGATGAGGTGGACCTCTCTGTAGTCTGAATGAGGCCACTACTGCCACTGCTGCTACAATTATTGCTGACACTATTGATGCTGCCATTGCTGCTTCTGCTACTCCTATTCAGAATAGGGTGATGAGGGTTTGGCCTCTTCCTCCTTATCCTACTGGCTTTTGGCATGGACTCGTTTCTGTCTTTTGCTGTCTGTACCAACCTCCTTCTAGAATTGATTCTGCATTCTCCGGTGGCCCCAAGAGACTCTACATGAGCATTGTAGAGTGTGTTGTTTGTAACATTATCGCCATTGTGCTTGGCTTGTACTGGCCCAGGACCTGTGCTAGCTCTTTCTCCAGCTTTGGCTTTAACATGAGCTACTTGTATTCTTGGCTAGCCTTGCCTACTGCTGTGGTTTTGGCATGTGCTGCCCTGGCCCTGTGCTAGCCTTGTCTCCTGATGTGGTTTCCACATGAGCTGCCTGGGTACCATGCTACTTAGGTACTCTACCAGGCCTATCTCCTGCTATGGCTATGTATGGACTCCCTGAGAATTTGTGATGTCAGAATTTATTCTTCTTCCCTATCTAGGTTAGGTTAGTGCTTTTCCTAACAGTCAAATAAAATGACTTGATTGACCCAGAGGACTTGGGCTCAAATCACATAATTGTTATGCAGTTTCCTGTTGGCCTCAGACCATGTGGATTTGGCTTCCTGTTCACCTAGGGCCATAGAAAATCTGTCCATGTAGAATCAGTAACAATGATAATTTATTGCTATATATTTCAAATCCTCTATTATGTTCTGCTGTGCACAAGACATGTTCTTTTTTTCTTATTTTATATTAAAAAAATTTGTGTGTATGTGTGTGTCTATACATATGCATCAGCACCTGTCACACTTGACAGATGTCCCAAGGCCACTGGGACATGAGTCACTGACCCTGCTGACCAGACATTTTCCATATGAAGATGAATTTAATGCAATTTTATCCTTGTTGGGTATCTTTTCAATACTATGGAAGTAAACATCCCCTCTTCAATTATTGAGTTACCTCATCTCATTTCACTGTTGGACCTAAACTACCAGAGGATCAGCCTGGGTCAATCTCTGCCCACTAGAATCCTGCACTGTCTTTGTCTCCTTTTGTGACAGTTTAAATTATGTGGTCACTGTACTTCAGCTGTTATACTGGCTGTTGTTATTTGTTATTGTTCATGATTTTCAGGGACTCTGTTTCCCTCTGTAATTTCTCTGCCTTTAATCTTTATTATTTCTCTCTCTTTTTTTCTTTCCCTGCTATCTATAAACATGCTTACCTAATGCCTTTGATTTTGTTCTAATATTTATTATTTTCTCACGGAGTTCTTGAGTTTTGATTGAATTCTTGAGTTCTGTTTTTCACCATTTGGGTAAAATTTTCCACCTTTTGTTGCAAGTTATTTACTTTTTAAATTTTCTCTTAATCTTTATCTCTCTTTTCTTTCTCAGGCAAACTACTCAGGAAAGCTCTCTACACTCATTTCCTCCACTTCCTTTATCTCAGTCTCTTTTCCTATAAAATTTGACTTCCTCATCACTCAACTGA
Organism: Gymnobelideus leadbeateri; assembly: GCA_011680675.1. Classification (NCBI taxonomy): domain Eukaryota; kingdom Metazoa; phylum Chordata; class Mammalia; order Diprotodontia; family Petauridae; genus Gymnobelideus; species Gymnobelideus leadbeateri. The sequence goes on from WOXC01000311.1 coordinate 598,860, forward strand.
ATATTTTTAGTGCACTAATTATGTCTTTATTGCCCAAACTAATATGTTTCCCCCCAATCCTCATTTTTTTTCAAACTCTCTGTAGTATTTGACATTGTTGGCCAACTTCTCTCGGAGACTCTCTATTTATGTGGTTATGTGTTAACTGTGGTTGTATCTCAGAGTCCTGTCCTATGTCCTTTTCTCTTTTCTTTCTCTACATTCTCACTCAGTGACCTTATAGGTTCCCATGTGTTAAGTTATTATTTCTGTGCAGATGGCTCCCTGATCTTAATATGCAGCCTTATTCTCTCTTTTGAGCTCTAGTTCCATATCCCCAACTGCTTATTGGACAATTTGAACTGGATGTCCAATATACATCTCAAACTCAGTATATTCAAAACAAATGTCTCCTACTCCCAATCTTAGCTTTCTAGTAGTATCATTCTCAATTCTTTACTTTCCCTCTATCCAATTGTCAAATATTATTGCTGGTCAGTTGCCAAATTTTGATCTGCCTGATGGTAGTTGTCTGAATCACATGATCTGTTGATGCCCCTTCTACCTTTCTAATTTCATGATTATAGCTAAAATTATAGGATAACCACTCTGTCCCCTCCCCCTCAAAGAAGACCTTAAAGCAAATAGAAAGAAATAGTTTGGAAACTGTTTTATATAGATTGTATTTTCTTGAGGTAGGGGTTGCTGAGCAAATTTAGTTGTATTTCTTTGGGGAGTTCACTTAACTAGGGTCCTGGAATAATAAAGCACTTCACTGATCTTCACTGATTAATTAGGGAGGGATGCCTTTATGGAAGAGCAAACTACCAGAACCAAGTTAGTTGATTTAAGGTTTTAGCCATCTTTGAATGCTTTCCAAAACTGTAGTTGGATCCCTTTTAATTGTGGACATGCTCAATCTTGCTGTTTTGTTTCCTATTTACCTTTTGTGAACTTAGCTTGTATTCAATTAAGTTGAGTTATACTGTTGAATAGATTGGATTAGACCTTGCATGATACATAGTTTGTTTGAACAACCAGCATATTAGATTGAGACTATTACAGCAGGCCAGCATAGACATGCTTGTTATTATCTGGTTCATTTTCAAGAGAATCTCACTGCATGTCAAGCTAAATAAATTTCACTGACTAAGGTTTGTAG